>CM050169.1:156215180-156860180 GCA_027410445.1 Discoglossus pictus
TCCAAGTTACCTGGAGCAGATCGTCTCCCTACTTTGTGACTTGCACCAACCTCCAGGGGGCAGTACACCACTATATATATATATATATATATATATATATAATATAAAAAGTCTACACACCCCTGTTAAAATGTCCGGTTTCTGTGCTGTAAAAAAATTAGACAACGATAAATCATTTCAGAACTTTTTCCACCTTTAATGTAACCTATAAACTGTACAACTCAATTGAAAAACAAACTGAAATCTTTTAGGTAGAGGGAAGAAAAAATATAAAAACAAAATAATATGGTTGCATAAGTATGCACACCCTTAAACTAATACTTTGTTGAAGCACCTTTTGATTTTATTACAGCACTCATTGTTTTTGGGTATGAGTCTATCAGCATGGCACATTTTGACTTGGCAAGATTTGCCCACTGCAAAACCACTCCAAATCTGTCAGATTGCGAGGGCATCTCCTGTGCACAGCCGTCTTCAGATCACCCCACAGATTTGAAATCGGTTTCAGGTCAGGGCTCTGGCTGGGCCATTCCAAAACTTTAATCTTCTTCTGGTGAAGCCATTCCTTTGTTGATTTGGATGTATGCTTTGGGTCGTTGTCATGCTGAAAGATGAAGTTCCTCTTCATGTTCAGCTTTCTAGGAGAAGCCTGAAAGTTTTGTGCCAATATTGACTGATATTTGGAAGTATTCATAATTCCCCTCTATCTTAACTAAGGCCCCAGTTCCAGCTAAAGAGAAACAGCCCCAAAGCATGATGCTGCCACCACCATGCTTCACTGTGGGTATGGTGTTCTTTTGGTGATGTGCAGTGTTGTTTTGGAACTATGGCCAAAAAGGTTTAACCTTGGTTCCATCAGACCATAACATCTTTTCTTACATGCTTTTGGGAGACTTCAGATGTGTTTTCGCAAAATGTAGCCTGGCTTGGATGTTTTTCTTCGTAAGAAAAGGCATTCGTCTTGCCATTCTACCCCATAGCCCGGACATATGAAGAATACGGGAGATTGTTGTCACATGTACAACACAGCCAGTACTTGCCAGATATTCCTGCAGCTCCTTTAATGTTGCTGTAGGCCTCTTGGTAGCCTCCCAGACCAGCTTTCTTCTCGTCTTTTTATCAATTTTGGAGGGAGCTCCAGTTCTTGGTAATGTCACTGTTGTGCCATATTTTCTCCACTTGATGATGACTGTCTTCACCATGTTCCATGGTATATCTAATGCCTTGGAAATTCTTTTGTAACCTTCTCCTGACGATACCTTTTAACAATGAGATCCATCTGATGCTTTGGAAGCTCTCTGTGGACCATGGCTTTTGCTGTGGGATGCGACTAAGAAAATTTCAGGAAAGACCAGCAAGAGCAGCTGAACTTTATTTGGGGTTAATCAGAGGCACTTTAAATGATGGCAGGTGTATGCTGACTCCTATTTAACATGATTTGGAATGTGATTGTTTAATTCTGAACACAGCTACATCACCAGTTATAAGAGGGTGTGCAGACTTATGCAGCCACATTATTTTTATTTTTTTATTTTTCTTCCCTCCACCTAAAAGATTTCAGTTTGTTTTTCAATTGAGTTGTACAGTTTATATGTCACATTAAAGGTGGAAAAAGTTCTTTGATTTTTTTACAGCACAGAAACCTGACATTGTAACAATGGTGTGTAGACTTTATATCCACTGTGTGTGTATATATATATATATATATATATATATATATATATATATACTGTATATATGTATATATATTGTAACAGAGCGCCCCCTTCTGGCGGGGTTTGCGTCCTGTTTTCTTTGCTCTTTTACTTATTTAGGGAGGAAGACACAGCAGGCTTGTCAGAGGTTTAGTTTGACTGCTGTTTATTTGTCAGCGCCAACAGAAAGAAAACAGTGGTTATCTTCAGCAATAAAATAAAATTCTACATAAACTGGCTTACTATGACCTGGAACGCCCTGACTATCCCTGAGGTCGCTTCTCGTCCTGCAGGTAAAATAATACAGTCCACAGTGCAGCTCTCTGCTTTAATCTGGTATCTTTTAAGGACTCTTCCTCTTCTCTCTGTGTCAACAGTGGGTGAAGCATAGGGCCCACCCTTCTCTCCCTTGTGCTTTACCCCAGGGACCCTTGTCACCCTCTTGTGATGAGGGATGGTTACGCTTTCTTAACACTTTCTTCTCCCTGGGGCATTTGTAATCCTTTTTCTGGGTGTGATGAAAATACATGCATTTGGCACCAACCTTTTATCCCTTATTGCATCCAGCTTATCAGGAATGGGGTCTTTTAGGTGGCTCCTTGCTCAGCTTGATTTCTCCTGAACTGTAGTGGGCCACTCTCTTCTTTGGAAAAATCTCTTAGTGACACCCTCCTCCTCAGACTGCTAGGCAGAGACTGCAAACTTCACTGAGCAGCCTTTTTAACTGCTCATGAGCAGGGTCAGGTGTTGGCTTGATTAGGCTGAAGTCCAGGGTATATGGCTCTGCTCCATCTGTGGCTTATATATCTTCCCTGATGTACTCTGTTACAGGTTATCAGGGATTCCTGCTGCACTTCATTACAATATATATTTAGTGCATCGAAACTTGGAAGGAGCCAAAAGCATGTGTTTTTTTGTTGTTGTTTTTTTTAATGGTTTTATTAATGGAAAGAAAAGTTATAACAGAGTGAGATGTACAGTACAATAACATATATTGTATACAAATGACATCAGAAAAGGCTTGTGTCCACTTTTCCTAATGTTTTTGAGTTTTGTTGTATAAATTGCAATTTAATATGTCATATTATGCCAGTACTAATTAAAAGAAAAGAAAAGGGAAGATGGCATGGGGGGAAGCTTAGTATAATATCGTCCCTGAGGTATTTATAGGTATTACCTTTTTTTCATGCTACCATTCAATTTGTAGTTCCCAGACGTCCCAACAGGATGCACACTTTTTATAGTTGTTATCTAGTTTGGCAGAGATCAAGCTCATTTAATGTATGTATTTAAGTTTTTTCAGTACTTCCCCAAACACAGGAATGGACGTCTTCCAAGTTTCAGCAATAGTGTTTCTGACTGCTAAAAAGATTTGGTTTGAGAGAAGTTGAACCTCTTTGGAAACGCATGTATTTTTCTGATGACAGACTTGCACAGCATCTTCAGTCATAATTTTGCTTTTCCAGTTCTAAGTGATGACAAATTCTAGAGGAACATGACATGGAGCAATGTTTTTGACAAGATTTAGATGTTGCATGAACTCTAACTGAAAGATCTGTCCATAAATAATATAAAGCTTAGATGCTTTGACATGATGGACAGAAATTATCAATGGTGAGTCAAGAGCCCAGTCAAAAAATTATGGAGCAGTGGCATCAGGCACCAAGAGACAGCAGGTGTGAAGAAGATAAGAAAGAGTAACTATTTCCATTATCTACATCTCAGGAATGGATGAGGGAAAGTGATTGAGTTTACTGTGATAAAATACAGGGGCATACAGAATATATGAGTATGGATTACTTGTCATCAAACTGTGAAGGGTGTTGTAGGGATATGTATACAAACTTGAGACTGGGGTTTAAGTGATGTCTAGGATTTAAACCAATACCAAGGATGGGTAGTTCCTCATAAGCAGGGATAATAGTTGATAGTTTGAGGCCGTCAGCAAGATATCAGAATTAATATATGACAGGTGTTAGTCCAAATGGTTAGGACAGGTGAGAATCTTAAGGCAGAAATTCATTGTAACCCTCTTGAGCAGTAGTTCTTTGCCAGTGTTAGTGATACACTGGTATGCCCTTGGAACTGCCCAAATGTGTCTTCAGCAAATCCCACCCAAACCTTCTGAATCCCAACATACTGAATTAAAGAGAAGGGGGAGTACAAAATAAATTGTTTTCTTGTATGAGTGGGCCACCAAATAGTTGGTAATGAGCAGGGGCATATTAAAACAGGCAGGCATGATCACTTTCCTTTTCTGTGCCTAAGCAAAGGTACATATCCAATACAATTCAATACCTACACCCCAATGCCTCTGACAGATCACAACTAGGTGACTGCCTTTAGCATGACATATCTTACCTTCTTCTGTCCATTGACTGACCAAATACATTAATCATACATTCCTCTTTTTTTTATCACATGTCTAACCTCCTCCTTTATATTGGTATGCCCAATGATCAGAGGCAACTCCATCTGCGTGAATGTATTTCAATATCTATTGTTAAAATTGTCATCTGCTTCTTTTATGTAGAGCTGTGTATACTGTTTTCACTTTATAAATAAATGGTAAAAATATGCAAGTGAAATTAAAGATGTGCAAATGAAGATTTGATCTGTATATATGTGGTATCAATACAGATGCCTTTTAAGCCATGTGTTTTTTTACAGAATAAAAGTCTGATAATCTGACAAATGTTATAGCTTTAAATTATAGTTCTAGTTATATGGTGCTTAGAGCGATGTGCAAAATTTCCATCAATATGATTTCCAGGAACAAAATAATTATTCCTTATAAGCCAAATTTCTCTCGTGTTCTTGTCAATCTTATGGTGCATGAGATAAGACACATCTAGAAATTACTAATACACATTAGAAACACAATGTTCTGTTCGAAATATATATATATATATATATATATATATATATATATATATTATATTATGTTGTATAATACATAAGTTAATCTTTTGTGAGATACAGTAGTTGCCTTTCCGGTATCTTTGGGCTGGGGAGCTTCCCATTATTTCAAACCGAGACAAAGACTGTAACAGTCTTTTTTTTTTAAGCTTTTCCGTTTGAACAAAATGGGAGGTGCTTATTCTTCATTTTCATGGAGAAACAGCAGTTTTCAGTTTTTGATTGCAAAAAATTTAAAAAGTTTATCATATTGCTCTTTACTTATTAAGTCATAAAATTAGAATTATTGCAAAAGCCCTTTAAATGAAAATTAACATGTATAAAATCATATTAAACTGGTCAAGCTTCTATCAGTTTACAAATCTTTTTTATTGTGTTAATCCTTGATTATGGCAGATTTCAGCTATCGCACATGCCAAAGGGCAAAATAAGCCTACAAAACATCTTACATGTTGAAAATGTATTTAATTTCATGGATAATAGAAATATTCTTTTAATAAGAATATATATGTATTTATCCATTTTCATTTTAAAGTGCATAAAAGAGAAGTATATTTTTCTCATGGGGTTCATTTATTCATGTCTGGATATCAGATTGATGTTTGCAGGACTGTGATGTCCTCCATTTATTCAAAGTATTCCTTCTCCTGACCTACCCATAAGCAATGTAAAGGGATATTGAGAACCCTTCACCAAATAAATGTAAATTAAAGAACCACTGTTTAATATTTACATATTTTTTTAGTTCTTGGATCTGGATCTGTCTAGCAAACATTTTAGGACAGCATCTTGGGAATTCCTTCTCCATCCCTTGGCCCTCATTCAATTGCGATTTTGCCAATTGAATAGGGCTCTAAATAAGCACATAATATATATTTTTTAAAGAAGTTTTTAGTTAGTGAAAACCTTGCTTTTGGATAGATGCTTAATAACTAAAAACTTCTTTAAAAAATATATGTGATGTGCTTATTTAGAGCCCTATTCAATTGGCAAAATTGCAATTGAATGAGGGCCCTTGACTCTGCTAAAGCATGCACCACTACAGTTCAAATTTAAGCTATCAGAGAAGTTTTTTCTTCAAATTCTTCAAACAAACTAATGAAAGCCGATTGTATAAGCACAACAGAGGTTCTTTAAAGGGAAATTGCACAGAAATGTCAGTTCCCTTTATATCAAAGCAGGGGTGGGCAAATTCGGACCTGGAGGGCCACCTACAAGCTAGGATTTGAAGATATGCTTTCTGTGCATAGGTGAGCCAATCAGGATGACTGAAGAAGTGATTGACTCACCTGAGTGCAGCAGGGATATCCTCAAATCCAGGCATGTGTGTGTGGCTTTCCAGGACTGAACTTGCACATCCCTGTATTAAAGATAACTTTTAGACAAGAATAGCTATCTATGTGAAAGTTATGGAACTTGCCTAGTTTACCAATTACTCCTCCATGTTTCTGTAGAGTGTAAGCTGCCATGTTTACATTAATTTTGGTTACTGGCACATTTAAAGCTGAGCTGAGTTGGTAAAAAAAGAAACAGTTCAAGAGTCATTCCAGCTGCCGCTTATTTCTTAGCTGCGGCAGTTATATTATCTTTTCTGTGTTCTTCATTAGCTGTCATCCCCTAACAAACAAAACAAACAAACAAACAGAGAACTTAAAGCTTTTACAAATATTTGAACTTTGTATTTAGATGAAATTTCCCTTTTAATATTATTATTATAGGACCATAGTTCAAGAAAAACAGCATTTGTTTGGGAAGTAGGTAACAAACTGACATCAGCTGTGTAAGTCATGATCATAAAACATTTCTAGAGAAAAAAAAATATTTTTGAAGGTTTATGAATAGAGGATTCCATCTTGTCTTTGTTGCATCAATTCGTGAGAGATCTGTTATGAAAGCTGTGTTTTTGATCTATCATTTGAGGTAGATGTGGGGCAGGAGGGAAGAAGGAGTGGGTAGGAGTATTTGCATTATAATAGGATCTGAGTGAAATAGACACCTTTCTCCTTGCAGGCCTAGAAGCCAACAACTTGCATCAAACGAGGCAAGAATAAGAATAAAATGTTTTTTTTTTACTTGCATATTCTATAGTGCTGTCCGGTAAGGTGTAATCTGTACACTATGACATTATAATACACACTTAAAAACACCATTAAAAGATTTGAGCAAATCATCTCTATCTGATCCCTTTATAATATAATGTCAATATAAACATTATTTATTGCTGCTATACTGTATGTAAACCATGCATATATTCATATTTACCACATTCTTAATGAAATTTGATCATATAAAACTTTGAAAATGCTAGTCCTGTTTTTATGTTTCTTTGTTTTTGTAGGACTATTACAATTCTGCTATTATCCTGTTTAACATAACTGAATGTAATAATTTAATTCCTATAGTCTCTAATGCTGAAAGTAATTACATTGTTATGTAGGCAGTTAAATGTATTCTGGTACTTAATTTTGCCATAAAACTTAACATTTACACTGCTCCCATGTCTCACATGAAGGCCAAATGCTTTTTGATTTTGCCTTTTCAGAAATTGCAGTTCTAAAACACTTCATGTAAATCACGTCTTACCAAAAACGTCTGCCAAATAAAGTGGGACACAGAGATACACTAGATCAAAGGCTGCTCATTTCATTAAAATTGTACACACAGAATAATTCAAACAATTCATCCACAGCCTAAATAGATTACAGCCTAATTTTGGTTTTGCAAAGGAGTGAATCATAATTTTTTTTTTTTTAGAGGACACCAAACATTCGCAGTTATTTACAAAGTGGTACTATTGCCAAGATTTACTAACGTACGCTGTGATGGGTCCCACTACCCACATTTTTAGTTCTCCACTACAGTCAGTGAGCAGTACCTGTACACAGTAAGCAGCAAATAAGGGTAATTGCAAATCCACAAGTGCATAGAACAATATTTTTTTACTGACAGTATACCAGTATATTTGCCTCTTACTATAATGTAATTCATCAGGAACATTTACATTGCTCCCACTGTAACGCCATAGCAAGACAAGCTAGTTAATTTAATTATGCATTGATCATTAATAAAAAACATATTTACTGATTTATAATACCAATATATTCAATATTAATAATATTACAAAGATTAGAGCTTCAGTCTCCAATTGAATGTTTGTCTCCACCCTGATAAGGTCATCAAGTAGAAAATGTTAGGGTTTTTTAACAATGAACAATGAAATATGATAAGAGAATAACTAATCATTCAAAGGCTGCCAAAACAACAAAAGAGAAGAGAAAACTCCCCAGTCAATGAAGATCCCTGATGATGGTACACTGTGGGCCCTATTAAATTGTCAAAATCGCAATTACCGAAGGCCAGTATGTAGCTTGCAAAAGTTACTGATATTTAATTGGCCTCCTCTAGCTACCGGCAATCTATTTGCGAGCTACAGGCTGAAAATTCCTACAAGTTGTAAAAATCAGCAGTCCAACCCATCTAAACCTTTTATCTTTCAAGCCCGTAAATGTTACAATCGATAAAATCACAATTCGAGATTTAATTGCAACAATTCCACAAGCCCGCAATTGCCTTCAACGAATACTAGAGAGGACTCGCAAGGAGGTTAAACACCTGTTTGAGCACTGTAAAAACAAATATAAATACACTCCTGGAATACAGGGAAAGTAATGTAAGACGTTAGAATTAATCGCACAACAGTCTCAAACTCGCAAACTGAAGAAAAAAATATTTATTTATTTTTAATTTCTTTGTTATATCAATCTCTGCAATCAAGGAGTTAATACTTATCAGGCCACTCACATGGACCATAACAGTTTCCTTTTTATTGCTTTTTACATCGCTAGATTTCAAGCCTGATTGCATTTCGGACTACTAAACACTAAGGGCCTCATTCTATTATCGGACGTAAATCGGCCGCAAAGCTGCGATTCCTTGCGGGGCTCCCGTTACCTTGCAATTCAAATAGACGGCGCCGCAAGGATATCCCCTGTTTCTGATCTTACGGCCTGTTGCAAGATATACGGCCGGCCGTAAGTTCAGAAATCTTTAAATGCAAATATATATTCAAGACGGCACTGTAAAGCTCTGTAAATACTAGGGATCATAATGGGGGACATGAGGATTAATAGCAACCCCCTCTCAAGCTTGCACATCAGCCCAAATCCGAGATTTCATTTACTGTTTATTTTCCGGCCGCAGCGTGGGCGGGTCTGAGGTGCTCCAAGCCCTCTGGACTTTTTCCATGGATATTGGACATTAATTTAAAAAATATATATTTACGGATTTGAGTGTAGGGAAATGTTGTGCTATGAATGCTAACACCTACAATCACTTTATAGTCTCCTCAGAGTGCAGGATGGTTTTATTATGTGCTTATTTGTGTGCCTGCGGGACCTTTTTGCTGCAAGTAAGCTGCGGCTCGGTTTTAGCCTTGCCGAGAGGGTTCCCGTAGTAATTGAATAGCAAACAGGATTTTCTTGCGGCCGAAACTCTTGCAGCCGTTTAAGATCAAAGGCTTGCCTCCGGCGCGTGCGGCCGCAAGGGATAACAAGGCGCCGGCCGCAAGTTCCCGGCCAGAAGGGAATAGAATAGGCAAATAGCTTGCGGCCGGTCCTTGCAGCCCCGCATCTCCTACGGCCGATAATAGAATGAGGGTCTAATTGATTAACATTTAAACGCAATGTTTTACTGATGTCATGATGACGGTCTCATTTACTGTTGGCTGTTTTTAAAATCGTAACTTACGGGCTTGCTTAATGGATCATGATTATGCCCTAAAATGCTACGTACCGTTACACGGTTTACGGATTTGGCTTTCGGCCATGTAGTTGCGGGCTTGTTCAATTAAATCGATTTATAACTGTTGCAATTGCAGAGGAAATCTGCACAGCGAGAACATGGAATTTAAAATGGCAAGTCCTTTCAGGGGAACTGTTGGAAAGCACATTAGTTTACAAAGACACATGTGAGCAGGGGTGTAGGAGCCAGAATAATTCTGGGAGTGTAGAGCTTATTGTATACACAGGCCGTAAAATAACTGATATATACATACATGAAAACATAGAAAAAATCCATGCATGTGAGCAAGCAGAGGGAGGAGACAATTCAGAAGAGAAAATGGAATCCGACAGTAAAGAAAACCACATAAAAAGTAAAAAATGTAAAGGTTGTGTTTAGTTTTCTTATTTATTTTTGTATTTAATATATGATATAGTTAAGGATTGCTGGTATCCCAACATGTTTGTCACCTAAAATAGACTCATCTTATAAAAAAGGGAATGATCTTCTTTTTATAATTAAAAATATATTTGAAACCTTACTGCATATTGTTCACAACGGCGACAGGTCATTAAAAAAAATGGGCTGCTTGTATGGAATAAATAGCCACAGTTATATTGAAGTAGATCTCATAAACTACATATATTATTCCCACCTTGTAAGTATATATATTTATTGATAAGAGAACTAAATAGTTCTTCTCTTGTAGTTTAATTTGATAGAGCTGTTACCTGCCAAAGTCCTTATCATCGAATATAGACATCAAAAGTGGGAGCTTCTCTGAGGGAGACTGTGGTGCACTACAACATAGGAGCTTATGTAGGGATTTCTCCTGAGAAGAATCTATTGTGCCTCCATTGCAGTCAGTTATACCTCCTTTGCAGCACAGATATAAGCAACCCTGTTAATAGTGAGCCCCATTGATTATGACCCAGCTTACTAAACATATGCTTAGGGCCTCATTCAATTGCAATTTGCCCAATTGAATTGGACCCTAAATAAGCACATAACATATATTTTTTAACAAATGTTGTAGTTAGTGAAAACCTTAATTTTGGATAGATGCTTGCTAGCAAAAAACTTCTTTAAAAAATATATGTAATGTGGTTATTTAGGCCTCTATTCAATTGTGCAAATTGCAATTGAATGAGGGCCTTAGTCTCTTGGTGGGTACTTAATACTATATTAGCTAAAGGGCCTATAGAGAAGAACTTGCAAGTTCTCTTATCAATAAATATATACAGTGCCTTGGAAAAGTATTCACCCCCCTTGACTTTTTACCTATTTTGTTACATTACAGCCTTAAGTTCAATGTTTTGTTAATCTGAATTTTATGTGATGGCTCAGAACACAATAGTCTAAGGTGGTGAAGTGAAATGAGAAAAATATATACATAAAACTATTTTATAGAAATAAAAAACAGAAAATTGGCATGTGTGTATGTATTCACCCCCTTTGTTATGAAGCCCATAAAAAGCTCTGGTGCAACTAATTACCTTCAGAAGTCACATAATTAGTGAAATGATATCCACCTGTGGGCAATCTAAGTGTCACATGATCTGTCATTACATATACACACCTTTTTTGAAAGGCCCCAGAGGCTGCAACACCTAAGCAAGAGGTACCACTAACCAAAACTTCCATGAAGACCAAGGAATCTCCAAACAAGTAAGAGACAATGTTGTTGAGAAGAACAGGTCAGGGTTAGGTTCTAAAAAAATATCGAAATCCTTGATGATCCCCAGGAGAACCATCAAATCTATCATAACCAAATGGAAAGAACATAGCACAACAGCAAACCTGCCAAGAGACGGCAGCGCATCCAAAATTCATGGACCGGGCAAGGAGGGCATTAATCAGAGAGGCAGCACAGAGACCTAAGGTAACCCTGGAGGAGCTGCAGCGTTCCACAGCAGAGAGTGGAGTATCTGTACATAGGACGACAATAGGCCATACGCTCCATAGAGTTGGGCTTTATGGCAAAGTGGCCAGAAGAAAGCCATTACTTTCAGCAAAAAAATAATTGGCACATTTTGAGTTTGTGAAAAGGCAGGTGGGAGACTTCCAAAATGTATGGCGGAAGGTGCTCTGGTCTGATGAGACTAAAATTGAACTTTTCGGCCATCAAAGAAAATGCTATGTCTGGCGCAAACCCAACACATCACATCACCCAAAGAACACCATCCCCACAGTGAGCATCATGCTGTGGGGATGTTTTTCCGAAGCCGGGACTGGGAAACTGGTCAGAGTTGAGGGAAAGATTGATAATGCTAAATACAGGGATCTTCTTGAGCAAAACCTGTA
The DNA here is from genome assembly GCA_027410445.1 of Discoglossus pictus. Lineage (NCBI taxonomy): Eukaryota > Metazoa > Chordata > Amphibia > Anura > Alytidae > Discoglossus > Discoglossus pictus. The sequence goes on from CM050169.1 coordinate 156,226,877, forward strand.
CCACTCTGTGCGTGATTTGAGACTAGGACGGAGGTTCACCTTCCAGCAGGAGAATGACCCCAAACACACTGCTAATGCAACACTTCAGTCAAAGCCCAGACCTCAATCCAGTTCAAAATCTGTGGTCAGACTTAAATATTGTTGTTCACAAGCACAAACCATCCAACTTGAATGAGCTGGACCAGTTTTGCAAGTAGGAATGGACAAATATCCATTGGTAAGATGTGGCAAGGTCAGACTTGTCCAAAGGGACTTGGAGCTGTGATTGCCACAAAAGGTGGCTCTACAAAGTATTGACTTTAGGGGGGTTAAAAGTTATGCACATTGACTTTTTCTGTTATTTTGTCCTACTTGTTGTTTGCTTCACAATAAAAATAAAAAACATCTTCAAAGTTGTAGGTATGTTCTGTAAAGTAAATGATGCAAATCCTCAAACAATCCATGTTAATTCCTGGTTGTTAGGCAACAAAACACGAAAAATGCCAAGGGGGTGAATACTTTTGCAAGGCACTGTATACTTAAAAGGTGGGAATACTACTGCCCCTCAATTGTGGAGTTTATGAGATTTACCTCAATGTAACTGTGGCTATTTATTCCATACAAGTAGCCCATTTTTTTTTTAAATCTCCTGTTCCTAATCCTGGATTTCTTAAAATTTGTTTTTAACTATTGCCGTTGTGAACAATATGCAATAAAGATTTTTTATTTTATTTATGCAAATTACAAAGACATTTTACATAAACAACAAAGTACATTAATAAAACAAAGAGAAAATCTCATACAAACATACAAAAACTTAGGAAAGGTTATACCTGTTGAATTGATGGGTAATAATATTTATCCCAGATCGCCCATGGAATCAAATCTGTTTTCCAGCATTTGGCCAATAGCCATGTAACCACTGAAACTACTTGTATATTAAAGGCCTTCTCTTCTAGGTTAAGTCTATCCTCCATAATATGTAGTATAGCCATTTCACATGAAGGATTAATAATATTACCACAGATCTTGGAAATATAGTCAAAAACAGAATTCCACAATTTCATAATGGGCTCACAGTCCCACCAAATATGTTTATGAGATCCTTGTTGATTACAAAATCTCCAGCATACCCCCAGATTTGGAATTTTATTAATCAGTGCTAGTTTAAGTGGGACAAAGTACCACCTCTGTACTACTTTGAAATAAATCTCTCTATATAAGATTGGTATTTAATCATTTTCTGCGAAAGGTCAAATGCCCTGGACCAACTTTCTAATGTAATAGGGTTATTGCATTCTTTCTCCCATTTCTGCATGCCTGGGGTTTTCTCTAACATAATATGTTTTTTTTAAATATAATAACATTTAGAAATTGTGTGTTTGCCATCATTAAATAATACTAGTTTTTCAAACTCGGTTAATTCTCTATTAGAAATAATTAGATATCTTGATTTCATAATGATCTTTTTAACTTTCATATTCTAGCCACTTTGATAATGGAAAATCGAAATCTGAACATACTTTAGAGAAAGGTTTCATTTTTCCCATATCAAATAAATCTCCCAATTAATGAATTTTCCAAGTACTCCACTCTCTGAGGCAGGGGAGATTAAGAATATTACTTAACCACAATAATGTTATACCAGGCGAGGGGAATGTAGAAAGATTTTGTTTACTATTCCATTTGAGCCAAAATTCAAACCCTGTTTTGACTATTATAGGCATTTTCTTATTTATTTTACAAGATAATTTATCATATTAAAGCCAATCTGCTAATGAGAGGTTGCTAGTCAGGTTTTGTTCAATAATTGCCCAACTTTTTTGTTTCGTTTTTGCAGACCAGTTTATAAAATGTGAAAGCATTACAGCTGTATAATAATCTTCAATACATGGAGAAGCAATGCCACCTTTTATAAAACTCTTCCTAACGGTCTTTAATTTAATTCTGTTTTTTTTTCCTGTTGTAAATAAATGAGTCGATTAGGATTTGATATTTTCAAATTATAGAATTAGAGACAGTTAATGGCAAACATCTGAGTAAGTAGTTTATTTGAGGTAATATTGACATTTTTATGGCAGATACTCTGCCTAACCATGATAACATACTTGGTTTCCATTTATCCAGTTGAAATTTAATTTTATCATACAATTTAGTGAAATTTATTCTAGTTATTTCTTCCACATTACTAGAAAATTCTATTCCCAAGTAAGATATTTTGTTTGCCTCCCAAATTGTATTCAACAATTTTTTGTCTTCTTTATCTATGTTTATGAGTAAAACTTTTGTTTTGGACCAATTTATTTTGTAATAAGAAATAAATCCAAAATTCTTTATTAATTCTTGAATCTGGGTTAAAGATTCAATAGGTTCAGTGATAGTTAATATCACATTATCCGCGTACAACATGGTTTTATACTCTTGTTCACCAATTCTGATTCCATGGATTTTTGTGTTTTCTCTGATGGCCTGTGCTAAGGGTTCCATCATAAGGATGAAAATCAGAGGTGACAATGGGCATCCCTGATGAGTCCCATTAGTAATAGGCAGATGGGGTGTTTTTAGACCAATTCCAGATATAAAAGCACTAGGAAAAGAGTAAAGAGCTCTGATTGATTTGACTCCAAAATCATCAAAACCAAATTTTAATAGTACTTGATTCATATAATCTCAATTTAACCTATCAAAGGCTTTTTCAGCATCTAAAGTAGTAACAAAAAGATTTATGATTATCTTTACAATAGGCTATTAAATCAATTAATCTCCTCGTATTGTCTGCTCCTTGGCGATCTTGTAAAAAAACAGATTGATCCATATCCATCAACTTGGGAAGGCAGCTATTTAATCTATTGGCAAGTACTTTCGCATATAATTTTATATCCGTATTCATTAAATATATTGGTCTGTAATTCTTACAGTAACTAATATCTTTATTTTGTTTTGGGATGTTAATTATAACTGCCTCTAACATTTCTTTTGGCGCTTTGCCCTTTATCTTGATTTCATTAAACACTTTAACTAAGTGCTTTGTAAGTAATGTCTTAAAGGTTTTATAATAATAATTTAAAAACCCATCTGAGCCACGAGCTGAGCCCAGTTTTAGATTAGCAATTGCTTTCTCTATTTCTGATGGTTTTATCTTATTATTCAGGAATTCTAAATCAACTTTGTTGATTTTGGGCAGTGACAGGTAATCCAGAAAATATTTTATTTCTTCTATTTTAGGTTTTATGACTTCTTTATTTATGTTCTAAATTATTTAAATTATCATAGAAGCGGAAAAAAGACTTTTCAATATCACTAGGATTTGTTAACGTGATTAAGTCTTTCTTTTTGTTTTCAATTATTAATTCTTCAATGCTATTATTTGTTTTTTAATTTTTTTCTTTCCTAGCTAATAATTTGCCTGCTTTGTTACTCAAAAAATACTTTCTCTGTTGGAGTCTCCAGAAAGAATTATCAATATTCTTTTGGACTATTTTCTTTATTTTAGTTTTTACATGTGTTATCTCCTTCGTTGTGATGGGTGGCGGGGCAAATTTATTCTGTCAAGTTTAGCTAGTTGAACATATAGGTCCCAAAGTGAAAAGCCATGCTGTTTCCTTCTAAGAGCTCCCCATGAAAATAGAACACCTCTTATGTACGCTTTATGCGTATTCCAAACTGTTGAGAACGCAGTAACCGAATTCTCATTGATATGGAAAATTGTTTCTATCTCTTTTTGTAATAAGATTTGTTTGTCTGATTCGTTAAATAATGAGATATCCATCCTATTTCTGGAAAAAAAAATATTAATCATCTGATGATTAAGTTGAAATTCAATCATAGCTTTAGCAGACCATTTGATTATATTGATCTTAGAGGATTCAACAGCTGCGAGTGCATCCACATTAACCAAAAACTAATCAATTCTAGAATAGGACGCGTGGCGATGCAAATAAAACATATAGTTTCTTGTGTGGCCATGCCACAATCGCCAAACATCATATAAGTCAAATCGCAAAGTGGAAAAGGTTTAGCTTTCCTTACTGTATATACATTTGAACCCTTAGTTTTAGTGCTTTTTTCTATCTAGTGATGCATTCAATAACATATTGAAATCGCCACAAATAATTAATTCACCTATTTTAATATTTTTAACCCATTTAAGCAATTTGTTTAAGAAGCAGTTTTGTCTCGCGTTGGGGGAATATATATTCACTATGGTATAATTTAGTTTCTTAATTTTCCCACCTCTTATAACAAATCTTCCTTCCAAATCTACTTCCCTGAAATGTTCTCTAATATTAATATTTTTGCTAAACAAAATTGATACTCCACGAGACTTCTTTTTATATGTTGAATCCACTTTAGTGGTGTAAACGTGTTATGCAAATAGGGAACTTTATCAATTTGCCAATGTGTTTCCTGGATACAGGCAACATTTTGTGAAACTATTTTTATCCCCATCTAGCAGACCAATGAATTCCGTCATGGCGCCACCTTTTCTTAAATATAACCTTTCCAGTCACACATAAATTCATACATAACCCAAACATACTGTACCTATACAATAGACAGATGTAAATAAATCTATTGGTTAACATGAGCTTGACCAAACTACGTCTAGCAGCCTCTCTCAAGAAACCCACATAGATAACGCTACCTGTTCACCTTTAAATCTAAATCCAAGGGAAAAGAGCCTCTACATAAATTCAGGTGGGGAAGAGAAATCTGTTTAGTAAGTTCCCAATCCAAGACCAACCACATTGCTGTCACATACTTGGGGCCAAACCGCCATCCAAATACCAATATCAATAGGGAGGAGGTAGGGAGAAAAAAATTAAAACTGTGGGATTGTGCCACAATAATGTATACGTGTCTTTACTATCTTATGTTCCCATCATTTTATAGATATATTATTCTTATTCTTCTTCTAATCTTCTAATCTATACTTACAGTTTAGTTGAAAATTATTTTCAGTGAAAATATACTCAAAATACAAAATTAGTGAATTAATATCCCAAATCCTTCAATTCCTAATTATAAGTCTTTGCTTGCATCGTGACTAAAACTACAGTGCTAAAAATTTAAATTTGTCTCTCAACGAATAAGTACATTTTGTGTCATCAATTTACCAATATAGTGAATTATAACTTCTCCACTTTCCCTATTATCTCCTTTTCCCCTTTTTTCCCTTCTTTTCTTCCATTTTTCTCTCCTTTCATTCTCTTCTTTAAATGTATATAATATCATCTGTCCTTAAATTAAGTAAGTGTACTCATAATTTAACCCAGTGAGTCAAACAGAATTATAAAATAAATATAACTTATGTATCCTCTATATTCTTTCAACTCCCCACCTCCCTCCCCTTAATCTAGGGATATCGTTTTTTTACTTATCCTTATTATCTTATAGCTAGTTCTCTTTCCACTCTATCAGGTGGAATGTTTGTAAACTAGAATCTAGTGATTTTTCCCTAACTGACTCTGTCAATGGTATATTCCATTTAATAGAGCTCCCCCCTCTGCCACTGAATTAACAATCCTCTTCTGATTATCTTTGAAGATTATTAATTTAGTGGGAAATCCCCACTTATATACTATTTTTTCCTTTCTTAATACTTTAGTAAGCTCTTGATATCTTCTACGTTTTGCTAGCATATGCCCAGAAAGACCTGTAAATATGATCAGCTTTTCAAAAGGTGGATCGAATTGAGATTTCTGCCATGATGCCTTTAAAACTGCTTCTTTATATTCAAAAAAAAATATTTTGACTATTACGTCTCTAACATTATCTCCTTTAAGATCTTTTGGTAAAGGGATCCTATGGATCCGATCTAACATATTGATCTATGGTTTACTAGGAGGTACCAAATGTAAAAAAAAGCAGTTACAAAAGCTATAAGTTCTTTAGAGTTCAGAGTTTCCAGATTTCCTCTGAGCCTCAAATTATTCCATCTGGAGAAGTCCTCCTGTTGTATTATTTTAGTTTCTATAAGTTCCAGTTTATGTTCTAAATCCATGGAATACTTGACCACTTTTTGGTATTCTTTAATTAAGGATTCTTGATTTGTTTCTAATTCTTCCACTCTCTCTAGCAAACCAGTAATAACTGATTTGTTTAGTAGAATTTGCTGTGAAAGATCTAATTTGAATGTAGTTTGAAACTCAATAAATAGCCTTTTCATTATGGAGGTCATTAACACTTCATCTTCCTGCAAATTAGTTGATTCTATGGATTCATCACTTGTAGGGAGGTTTATTTTCTCCAATAAAGGAGCTTAGTGACTTTGAATATAAGATTCAAGTTGAGAGGAATTCGAAGCTCCTAAAATCCCTTTTGGTGAAAGAAAGGATGTTGTGTTTAAAGTTTGACTATTTCCAGTATGTTTCTTAACTTTAGTTTTTGCTTTTGTTGAATTAGCTTCTTTGTCCCTCATGGTGATTAACTTTGAGTTTCAGTGATAAATTCTTTATAAAATAAAACTTAATATATATGTGTTTGTAACACTACAACTTCAGAATGTTCACAAAGAGGTAAACTTATGGCGGACTTCTCTCTTTCTCTTTTCTTTTTCTTTCCTCTTTCCCTCCTTCTTTTTCTTTCCTCCTCTCCTTCCCTTTTCCCCTTCTCTCTTCCTTTCCTTCTTCTTCTCTCTTTTTTCTCTTTTCTTTTCTCCTTTTTTCCCCCTTCTTTTTGATTCCCTCTATGTCTCTTTTTTTCTCCTTTTTTTCCCTCTTTTTCTCTCCTCCTCTTCCTTTTCTTTTCCTCTTAATTCCAGATACACAGTCCAGTAAAAGTCTCTGCAGGAGATAATCTGAATGAAGGGTTTACAAAGTATCCCACCAATGTCCCACAAAGATAGAAATAGGATCCACAGAGTTATCTCCCATTATTCAACTTATTCGTTGACCATCGGAAATCCCCTTATCCCTATACCCTAATCCACCTTCTGGAATATAGCCTTTAATGCTTCATGTAGTATAGCGCTAGTAAAAAAGGGATCGGAAAGGCATTTCTTTATCCCAGGATCTCGCTGTAAGTCAGTTTTCACTTAGACACATCAGGCTTAAAAAAGAAAAGAAAAAAAAACAAAACAGTATTTTAAAGTCCTTACTTTTATTCCTGTGTATTAGGGATCTATCCTCATGGAGCCCATTCAGGTGCTGTTCAACTGGTCAACGGCCCAGTCTTCCTGGGCGGGGACTCCAATATGCAATAACTATTTAAATATGTTTTTAATTATAAAAAGAAGATCATCCCCTTTTTGTATAAGATGAGTTTATCATATTTAACACAAAAATTGTCCACAGTGGTCAAAACAGCAAAAGCTGCTTGCAAAGAAGCACAAACCCTGAACATAGCTGATAAGCAGCTACTATATGTTTAATTTTTTTACTGATCACTGCAAATGTGAATATCTGACAATCACTATCATACAAATTATCTGCAAATTCTTATTATTTGAAGGGCTTTTTATTGCTCCAGCTTTCATAACTTTTAATGGGACATTGAAATCATTGTTTTTTTTGTTGCATCTGAAATATGGTATCTAATAATGTATAACTGTGTGTGTTTTTTTTTTTCAAATGAAGCTCTCAAAGCAGAAAAAAATATTAAAATATTTAATTGATCTGTGGGCTTGTCCCTGTGAGCCAGTATGACTAATACTTGTCTGCCAATTAAATCTACGGACGTTCGTAGGATCTGTGCACTTTATGTTAGTTTCAAAGAAGTGTTAACTGATTTTACTCAATATTTAATCTTGGCAATGTTTAAAGCATGCTCTTTTAAATGCATGAGAAAAAACATACTTCTTTTAAAGATCAGTATATACAGCTTCTCTATAGTTTCTCTAATTTTAATCATAATATTAATCACATTTTAATAATGTTTCCAAAGCTGTGTAATATTGCTGCAATCACAGGGAAATGTGCTCCACACTCTGCCGCAGTTTGTAAAAGCCCAGAGGAGAAGGAAAGAGTGAAACAGTAGATTGTATTATCAAGGTCTGATGTAGCTGGCTAATAATTAGAATATCTTTTACAGGAAAAGAGGTATATAGGAGGTCCCCAGGTTACAGACGAGCAAACTTTCAGACGACCTGTACTTAAGAACATGCTCCCATGGCTTTTTGTACAAGTTTATTTTAATGTTCTATTTGTTTGAATTAAAATAAAGAACACAATAGTTTCTGTAACTTATTGCAACAGTACAGGGGTATTATTACAGTATTGCACTGTATTATTATAACCACATATGAGCCATTATAGTATTAGTATTATTATTATTATTATTCATCAGGTATCTGAGTTACATACAAATCCTACGTAAATACATTCTCAAGAACGTATCTAGTGGGGACCACTTGTATAGATGAAATTGCTGTGAATTATGGAAGGATTATATTGTAATCAAAGTTATGAAAAACATAAGTTAATTTCTTTGGAATGATATAGGAAGTTATTATCATTGGGAAAAAAAAACTGTTATAACTATTTCTAAATTAAAATTTTAATGCTTCACTATTTAATACTTTAGTTATTATGAACATTTATGTTTGCATCTAAGAGAATGGTCACACTGCAAGGACTTCTTTCTGACTACGGTGGAACCTCTATATTCATCATCCCCTATATTCGTCAAATTTAATATTATTCATATTTTTTAGGTAAGGAAATGCTTTTATTTTTATCCAAATATCCAATATTAGTCACAAAAAAACAAAACAAAAAAAAGCGAGAGAAACAGACAACTCTGGACAAGTCCTTTGCTAAAACCAGTGGGGGTGAATAGTTGGAAAAGGGACAAAAAAGACCGATCACCAGAACTAGAGATACCTGATGTTTAATAGGAGGTGCCTCCTCTTCTAAACAATAATTCCTTTGCTCCTCTTCAACTTCTGCCATCATCCCTCCTCAATAAAGGTAAAGTTATGGTTACATTTTTATTCATTTATGTATCAGTTTCAGGTCTAAGAACGGATTCTTCCAATTTTAGTTAATTCCTATGGAAAAAATTGATTCTATATTTATCCGATTTGGAATCTGTCCGACCCTCGGGATTGGATTAATGACCAAAATGGAGGTTCCAGTGTACTTGATTGTTTTAGTTCCATTCAGAGATATAACACCTTGCCAATTTAGTGTGAGAGGTGAGAGCTCCCAATTCATGTTATTTACCATTATCTGCATTTTAGTGCAAAATACTACATGTGTTTGTGAAGTAGCAAACAACATTAACAGTTTTCTAAGGTGTGAGCACAAAAACATGTTCTTGAAAAAAATCTTAATTTTAGTTTAATCTTTTTGAGTCATGGGGCATGCCATCTTGGATGGCTAATATGCCAGTAGGTTGAGAGTAATGGTCACCCACACTTCTATTTAGGTCTCCCAATAGAACGGAGTAGAGATTTTAGAGGATCTTGCACATAAACTTATAATTTGAAAAAAGGGAAAGATAGAGCTGCAAGTGGGGCAGGGGCGGAGTACAAATGTGAATGGCCTAGGGCAACATAAAACCTAAATATGTTCATGATGTGCACAGACTTGTACCAGGTGTTTGGGGTTGAGAATGATGCTCCTATGCTAAATTCCCCTCTGGTGCTAACGCAAAGCAGTGCAGTGTTCAACTGAGCCAGTGGGGGACACATGGAAAGCACCGGGAGCCACATTGTGGGGACAGGGACATGACCAGTGGGTATGTCTGTAAGACATTTTGGGCACAACTCACTCCCTGAATAATTAATTTGGCACAAAACACTTCCTGAGCCCTCTAAGTAAATAATTAGACACAACCACTTTTTGGGGTAACATACTGGCCACAGCGTTTATTGGTTAACCCAAAATCGCATAATAACAACAATGCCATTAATTACGTAAACATAAACAAGTGAGGGGAGGAACCCGACACGAGACAGTACACTCTCCGCCCTGAACCCTCGTCCAGGGCCTACCGTGATGGAACATCCGTACCCCCGTAGGGTAGGCTCACACCCACTTTACCACTGTCCCGGGGACTCCCCTCACCACCCCCCGCTATGACAGGCAACAAATACAACATCATAATACAACCTGAAAAAACTAAGACTATACCACAACTGCTAATGCCGTAAACAGCTGTAACTCAAAAAACTTGACTTATTATATTTCTTTATTTTCCATTTATGTTTCTATTCGGGGGCGACTTCAATTGTGTTTATTTAACAAAAAATTATGAAAACCTATTATCATACAGTGACGAATGTTAGAAAAAATGCTAAGCAGTCTACATATAATAACATAGAAAATTAAGTTAACTTTTTGATGTTGTTCGGTCTTGTCTGACTCTCCATGACCCTATGGACCGCAGTACACAAGGCACATCTATCATGATGTCTCTGGTTGTACTTATACATAAGGTTATCTTGGCAAAGAACTGTAGTGGGTTGCCAGTTCCTTCTCAAGTGGACCGCAATATAACTAACCGTTCTGCTATGACCTTCCCATCTTGGCTGACCCTACATGGTATAGCTCACAGCTCCATTGAAGTACACAAGTCTAGTCACCATGACAAATTAGCAATCCAGAAGGGGTTAAATTTAAGTTTTGTAATAATAAAATGTCAAAAGGTGCATTGATAGATGCTAAGATGGATTTTTAGTATCAGATATTTTACTAATGACACCTATTTTACTTTTTATGTGATTTTGCAGAGTTTCAATATGCTGTAATCCTTCCTGTCCTGAAAAACCTACAAGTTAAGGTACAATTTTCAGGAAGCATTTTGCTGAATTGTTGTCTAACATTATATAAATTATTCCATTCAGCGCCAGGGCCATTTGGCAATGAAAGCTCCAATGAGTGGCAGGAGGAAAAAATAGAAAATGAAATCACTTTTGAAAACTACAGACAAATCCTTCATTGGCGCAACATGCCTTTTGTACTGATATTAGACTGGATTGTGCAGATATAGTATGGCTGAGTTGTGGCCATGGAATCTGGAAATATATCACTTAATGTCTGGCATTGCATAAGATAAAAGCTGTTGGCTTCACCTTAAGCTTTTAGCACATCACGCCAAAGCTTTATCTGTCAGGTAATGCATTGCCCAGTCAGTATAATAGCTTACTATGGGATTGTTAGACTGCAAATGTGATAATAGTTTTCAGTAGCCAGTCAAAAATCACAGATTCCATTTGGTGCCCAATTGAGATCCAGTTTATTGTCCCACATAATCACTCTGTTATCTTGTCATGTTACACATTAAGGTATAATGGCTATGAGCTATGGGGATTTAACACCTTCAGCATTGAAACTCGTCGCACTGTATCAGATCTCTAACATGTTTAAGGGACCAGGTAAATAATATTTGTAATTACCATTAATATATAAATGTATACTGTTTAAATAAACTATCTTAAATATTTTAACCTTATTGCTGTCCCACTAGGAGGCACTGAATACATAATGCCTACTCGTTCTCAAAGATCACCTTCAAAGTAGGAATAACATGTTGCATTTAAACTAATTACAGGTTATATTCTGGACTGATTTTTGTCTATGAACCCCAAGACTGTTTAATAAGCCAATATGGGGCATACATATTCCAGAGCATGTAAGAGGAGCAGTAGCAAATAAAGGTGGCCAAATGTATACAGTGAAGTCACAGAGAAGAGATGGCATATATTCGGGCACCTTGACTTTTGAGAGCAAGTCAAATGTGCGCCGACGCCTGCACGGAAATACAAAAGCACGCCTGTCAATAGTGCGGATGACATATGTGCGCAGGAGCACTTTTAATTAACATTACATCCTGATCTCACCCCTCTCTACTAATACTGCACCTCTCTCTTATTGCACTGCACTGTCGCTTTTATCTGCTAAAGACCTCCTTCATGTCTTGCCTACCCTTCCCACCCCCCTCTATATTATAATTCCACAATGCAGTTCAAAATACATATCATTTTCAACACATGTTTAAAACTACCCCCAAACTAGCTATTTATTTATGAAAATATATTGGGGAATTGCCAAAGATTTTGTGTACTTATAGAAACTTCTTTGTCTCTCCTTTGTCTCTCTCACCTGTCTCTCCTGTCCCCCCTGTGTGTGTGTGTCCCTCAGCTGTGTCCCCTCTAACCCTAACCCTAAGACCTCCCTAACCCTAAAACCTCTAACCCTAAGAACCCCTAAACCAAACCCAAGACCCTAAAACAACAAACTATAGGCCCCCTAACCCTAAAACCTCTAACCCTAAAACCTCCAACCCTAACCCTAAGACCCCTTAAAACAACCCTAAGACCCTAGAACATCTAACCCTAGGACCCCCTAACTCTAAAACCTCTAACCCTAAGACCTCCTAACCCTAAGATCCCCTTAGCCTAATCCTAAAACCTGTAACCCTAACACCACCTTACCTGTAGTCTGGCACAACAGTCCAGCATGCAATTGACGGCGCATACTATTGTTGGGCCCGCATTAGTCGTTTTTTTTTCGGGACACCCATATATTCAGTGCTGGTGGGGGAAGAACAAGTAGCATGTATTCCATATTGGAAGGGAGAGGAGGAACATTCAGTGATGAGGAGAGAAGAAGAGATAGCAGGGATTCCATACTGGCAGGAACAATAGGAAGCATGTATTCAGTGCTGAAAGAAATAGGAGGCTGCATGTATTCTTTATCTTACAAAATAATTCCTGTTATGTGTTATATGCTCATAACGAACATGTTTAAGGGACCAGGTAAATAATATTTCTGAAACCGAATGCATTAAATACTGTAATTTAAAGACTGATGGGATAAGCAGAACAACATAATATTACTGCAGCTTTTTGTTATTTAGTTAATTCAGAGGGGTAAAACTTATTGCCCTCTGCATGATTTCCTTCCCTCACATATTTCTACTTGTATGCAGCCACCACTAACTCTCATTTTCCAGGAAGCAACAGGCAGAGTCATGACCTGGCATTGTCGTAAGGTCACTGGCTCCGTCCCTAAAAACTGCTCAATTTTACCACCACCACTCCCACCAATAAATTACCATATAACATATAAAGCCTTCCACAATAGTGTACCCTCCTACATCTCCTCTCTCATCCCAAAATACACTCCCACCCGCCCTCTTCGCTCTACTAATGACCTGCTTCTCTCCTACTCTCTCCTCACCACCTCTCACTCACGCCTTCAGAACCTTTCTCGTGCTGCCCCTATTCTTTGGAACTCCTTACCTCACACCACCAGACAATCTTCCTGCCTCAAATCCTACAAAATCTTTTTAAAAACACATCTATTCAAAAAAGCCTATAATCTTTAGCCTCTTCATTCACTATGCATCTCTCACTCTCCTGTACCTCACCCACACCCTTTAGAATGCAAGTTTGCGAGTTTTCAATCTTGTAAGGTGCTTTAGGGAAAGCACTGTGTATATCTGATTGAAACCTCAATAATAATGTCTTCCATTATTTTAATTGTGGGGAAATTGTTTATACTTGTACCTATCCTCTGTATAGCGCTATGGAATATGTTGGCGCGTTATAAATAAAGGATCACATATAATAGTTGTTAAACTATGAATCGTCGTCACGCTTTGCGAGCTCTCAAATCGAGCTCGCAAGAACTGCGTCCCTTGCGAAATGAGGAACGCAGTTTGGTCCGCAAATGCGGAAGGTGGATGCTCCAACGTTGGCTGCAATGAGCCAAAGGCTCATTGCAGGCCCCAATGCGGACCCTCGCGAAGTAAAGGGCCGCATTTGCGGCGGTGGATGCTCCCACGTCGACTGCAATGAGTGTGTGTTTGTAAGCGCTTGTGAGGCACCGTAGAGCCTCCACCTCCGCAAATGCCTTACAAGCGCTTACAAACACACACACAAGCGTCAAAATACGAACCGCGGCTCTTATAACGCAAAATTTACGGACTTAGGCAAAAAAAAATACGATCCGTGGGAATTAGAAAGAAAAACATTATGACCTCGCAAAATTACTACATTAACGGTCGAACCATGTGCACCTGAAAACATTAAAAACACAATAAATACACACAAAAAAGACATAAAAAGCTTACTCACAGTGAAGGGGGCACCCAGGACCTCTGCAAGTGAAGTTACACCTCAATTTAAGTCCAAATTCCCTAAGCAAGAGCCACCCAAAAAACAAAAACAAGGCTACACAACCCTAAAGCCGCAAAACAACACCAAGCACAGATGGATTTTCAAAAAAGCCGTACAAGGTAAACATACACTTTTAGGAAGCTAAATCATCCACACACGCGTACCACATACACATTCGCCGCCATTTTACAACACAAACTTACACAATGCGGAAGTACACAGCTACCCTAACGGCTTTCCCTCACGCACGCAGCCTATTTATACTACACACTGCACACATTGCTGACACGTACACCTCAGCTCCACAACACTGCAAACCTACATTGTATGCTGCAGGAACATGACAACAGGTTGTCAGCTCTTCAGCACAATGCTTCCTGCATATATTACTTAGAAATAGGTAAAGCCAACCAAAGCCAACACTGTTCATACCACACAAAATACACCAGGGGACAGCCTTGCAATAAGCGCAAAAAGCAGATCAGAGCTGACCTTACAATGACAGCAAAAGCCCCTCTAATTAAAAAACAAACATCCAACAGCCTAGCAATGAGCGCCAAAGGCGCTCATTGCGAGTCAGGCGATGAGCGCTCAGCGCAAGCCTTGCAATGAGCGCAGAGCGTCCTCTGCGTAAAAAACGGTGTACATTATGTCTCAAACAGCATTCTCTGGCTTACAATTTCATGCCCGTCATTTTTTGACAGGCAGTTCGCTAGTAATAATAATAATAATGAAACATTACTTGGAGAAATTAGGCCACAGCCACTTTATTAACTTTTGTCAACATAACAAACCAACCATAGGTCACATGACCAACTTACTGGGATTAGGCACCAGCGCCCTTGTTGCTTAGGTGCCCCCACCTTTAGGACTGGCAGCAAAATCCCCACCGCAAGCTGTGACTAGCAATTGCTTAGATGAACATCATTGAAAGAAAAACAGGTAGGGTGGGTGGGCTGGCCCAGTGGCCAATCAGAACAGCATGTGTTATCGTATACAACATTAAACACAAAGGGCCTCATTCAATTGCGACTTGGCCAATTGAATAGGCCTCTAAATAAGCACATAGCATACTTTTTTAAAGAAGTTTTTAGTTAGTAAAGACCTTGCTTTCGGGTAGAAGTTCACTAACTAAAAACTTATTTCAAAAAAATATGCTAATTTCAGCCCTATTCAATTGGCCAAATCGCAATTGAATGAGGCCCAAAGAAAACATATTATTTAAAATATAATATTTTAGGAGGTGAGCTCAGCTGGTATACCAGCAGATTTATTAATAGGGGATGAAAGAGATTGGTGGAGAAATGGCCAAGCTACAATAATGTTATTCAATTTGGGTTGTCAAGACATTGTTTTGTTAATTAAATGTACACAAATGTTTACTATTTTTGAAATATATATACTTACAATGCCTATCTGTGTCTCTTTAAAGGCTCTAAAGTGGCTGAAAAGCAGACCTGGCATATTTTCATATTCACTGGCTCTGTCGCAAGGTTTTGTCAATATTCTCATTGCATATGGAACTGTCTATGTTCGCAGAACTGCCTACAGTATAGAAATAGAGATAGTTAACCCTTGCCCTAAAAACCTATATAGTTTCTGTGCAGCAGGACTTCCCCCTTCTGTTGTAATTCTGATGCACACAATTTAATTTGTATATTTTGTAGAGTATGTTGTGTAAAGCACATATATTTATAGTCTCCAATGAACAAATATAAGTATAAATAAGATAATAAGAACAATGGATTTTATATTATGAGCTTAAAATCCAACCTCCAGTATTCATTGAAGTCCTACAGGCTTGAACATGATCGCTGACGCAAGGCTGTAACTCGTGGTTCAAGCCCGTAGGACTTCAATGAAATATGGAGGATGGATTTCAAAGTCATACGGGCTTGTTACGAGTTACGGCCTTGCATCCGTGATCATGTTCAAGCCCGCAAATGCTACTTTCGATAGCATGGTTTCCGATTTTCAGGACCACGCCTAACTTGCGGGCCCTGCCAATTGAATAGCATCGCAAAATTAGAGCAACAGGAGCAGGCAACTCAATCGCAGGCATTTGGCTGTCTGCGATCGAGTTGCGGGCCCCGAATCAAATGAGGCTCTTTGTCTTTAGACCATATGCCATTTTAGCACACTCCTTTGAATTGTTTCTAATTTATTGATATCATCTATCCTTTGGTCTCCAGAATTGGACACAGTAGGCGAGGTCTGACTAGGAATCTATAGAGCATTGGCACCTTTTTTTTGAGCTGCTAATAACCTCTTCCAATGCCACCAAACAACCTACTGGCTGTTCTTCTGATCTCTCCACTACAATTCTGAGTGTTGCAGCAGATGATGGGTATTGGGTGAGTTTGGCAATCGTTTTAAGCTTGGAGTTGGGGGGGATAGATGATAGGAATGCTAATAAGTGGGGTGATGTAGTATTCAAGGCACAATGTGATGAGCGTGAGGACTGGTGTTTTGTGCATGAAAATGATGAATTTTCCAGACATACTTTAGCAGTTTTTGGGCCCTATTCTATTGCCCAATTCGTAAATTTATACACACTTGAAATCACTCTTAATATTGCCACATATTCATTTCGCTACTAGCAATACTATTACGAGTTACCCACCAACAATCACTACGGGTCAGCCAAAGACGCAAATGTGGCCTTAGAACTCCATTGGTTTTAGCACAGCTTGAATATTACAGCTCTAAATAATTAAAGTTACATAAAATCAATATTATATTAGACTCGTTGCTCTAGCTCGCAAATAAAATCTAACCGGAACTGAAAAAAGTATCAAGTCACTGTCAAAAATATTACAAGCACTAAAAAGCTGTAGCAGCAATTAAACACACTGTGATTTAAAAGCATGGGAAGGCATAGACATAAATTAGAATGAATTGCAAAACATTCTCAAACCCACAAATGTGCAATTGACAAATATTATTTCTGGGTAATATCGATCTCGGGACTCAAGGGGTTAATACATATCATGAAACCCACATGGACTAAAAACAATGATCTAATGCATTTTATAGAGTGGTAGATTGCTTGATTGTGAGCCCGATCGCCTAATATTTTTTATTGCCACTAATTAATTTGTAGCCTCTGAGTGCACGTCTAACTTCCATGTATTACTGACATAATGACGTTCTCATTTACCATTGGCTGTGTCAAAGAAGTAAATTACGGGCTTGTATAAATATTTTCAGATCATATAATCACTCCACCTAAAATCCTACTTAAAAAGGCAGGGTTTACGAGTTTAGGCTTAAGAAGGTAAATTGCAAGCTTGAGTAAAGAGAATACATCTAAACTTTTAGAAAAAAAAATCACCTGCAGCAAAAATTATGGGCTAGAGTCACTTATGGGCTTCTTATTCTCTTTGTCCTTGGCTGAAGGGAATGTTACAAACATAAGCCACGTAACCACAGAAATACACTGGAAAACAACACATTGATTATTAGTTTTGTTTAGATAAGCACATCATAAACTGATTAGTACATTTAATTGCATCTTACTTTATCAGGTCCACCGTACAAGATTAGACATATAAATTACGAAGACTAAATTGACTTGAATAATATCTATGTGACCTATGTGTCACTTATGCAGAATCTAGGGTCACCAGATCCTGGCCCACAAGACAGTATTGTCACAGGGCAACCTGGCCAGTCTAGTGGTTCTTATCTGACTTCAGATTCTTCAATAATGTTTCTATCATTTAGTTCAACAAATAACAGAAATCTGCAAAACTTGCCATTAAATTTAATAAGGCCAGAGTGTCAAGAATTAAAGTTACATAGGTCATTTCCCTACTTTACATGCTGCAATATACACTTGGTGAAAGAGAAAATATACATACATCTGAAATTAAAATCTAAATTAAATCTAACTCAAATATTGACTGCTCCCTTTTCATTAGAAAGCTTTCATGTGGCAGCGCATATACAGATGTGAGTAACAAAAAGCTAAAATTACCATTGCTGGAGATATGGCTATATTATGCAAAACCAGAAAACTGATGATTAATATACAATTTACTTGACAGTCGCATGGTAACATCTCAGTTCTATACGCTAATTAAGACGTTTAACCATAATAATAATTATATACAAATGTTTTCTTTTTACATTTATAAAATTTATTTTTATTTTTGTGTAATATATTAAGGAAACACCACTTACTCATCTTACATTTTTTTTTTTGTTCTAACAATTTTGGTTGCATTGATAACTCTTTTTATTAGAAAAATGATAGACCTCATAGGTAAATAGTTGCCGTGATTCTGCGTAGGTAAAGTGTTAGGCAATCTAAACATTACAGTTTATTATAAATGTTCTTCCTTATACACAACCATGTATGATGTATTTGTGTCATAGGGTTAAATTCAATAAGTGTAGCTGTTGATGAAATGCTGTCTCTTTTTGAATCATCACAGCCATCTTAATATTAATTAAACTGTGCCTCCTATATAAGCCCTGGTAATGGGGGGGGCGTAAGTCTGCAGGCTTGAAATTTGTAACAGTTACAATTGATCAAGCCTGCAGCTACCTGGCTGAAAGCCTAAACTGTAAACCATAAGTAGCATTTCAGAGCGTGATCATAAACAATTAAGCAAATCAGTAACTTCCGATTTATATACAGCCAATAATAATTGAGGCCGTCATCATGACATCAGTAAAACATGGAGGTTAAACGTTTAGAAGTCCCATATGTGATCAGACTCACAATCCAGCAATGTACAAAATAATAAAAATGAATTGCAATACTGTTTTAGTCCATGTGGGTGGCCTGATATGTATTAACTCATTGATTCCTGAGATTGATATAATATGGAAAAGAAACGTGATTTTTTTTTTTTTGATTGCAGATTTTTGATTGCACTCCTCTCTCACACACTCTCTCTCACACACACTCTCTCTCTTTCACACACACTCTCTCTCTTTCACCCACACTCTGTCTCTCTTACACACACCATCTCTCTCTCTTACACCCACTCTCTCTTTCACACTCACACTCTCTCTCTCTGTCTTACACACACACTCTCTCTCAGACACACTCTCTCACACACACACACTCTCGGTCACACACTCTCTCTCTCTTTCACACACACACACTCTTTCTGTCTTACACACACACACACACTCTCTCTTACACACACACTCTCTCGCTCTCTTTCACACACACACTCTCTCTCTCTTTCACACTCTCTCTCTCTTTCATTCACACACACACACTCTCTCTCTTTCACACACACACTCTCTCTCTCTCTCTTTCACACACACACACACACTCTCCCTCTTTCACACACACACACACACACACACACTCTCTCTCTCTCTTTCTTTCACACACAGTCTCTCTCTCTTACACAAACACAATCTCTCTCTCTCACACACACACACGCTATCTCTTTCTCTCTCTTTCACACACACACAAACTCTCTGAATTATTTATTTAAATGGCGTACATAGGACCTAAGTAGACACGCATATTATTTTATTATATGAGCCATTATTATGTTTTTATATGAGCCATTATTATGTTATTATATGATCCATTTGCCTTGTAATTTGTATAACAGTTGAAGCCAGATGGCTTTAAAATGAAAACAATGCAGGCTGGCCCCAGAGAGTAATCAGTAACTATGAGCATGAATTACACTAATAACAGTTATGATAATAATTAAGTTATGAAGAAAGACTAAATTAAACTTATTTTCTGTAGAAAAGGCGTCTAAGAGGGGATATGATTACCTTATATAAATACATCCAGGGTCAGTATAAAGATTTGTCAAGTGGAATTTCTGTGCCAAGACGTTTTCAACTGACCAAAGGACATCCTTTGAGAAAAAAAAAGATTCCACCTTAAAGAAATACAAATGGTTCTTCACAGTAAGGGTAGTTAAACTGTGGAATTCTCTACCAACTGAGGTGGTCGCAGCGAATTCAATAAATAACTTTAAAAAAGGATTTGATATATTTTTAAATAAAGGGGGCATTTAGGGTTATCCTGGTTAATTAGAGAGGGAGTATTGATCCAGGGAGGAGTCTGATCGCTAGTGCCTTTGAGGCAATTGGCAAAGTTTCACTGTTTTTTTTCTTCTGTTTGCTTTCCTCTGGATCAATTAACAATTAATCTGCATATTGCAGATCAGAGGAGATCTAAAAAGTCTGAACTTGATAGACTAAAAGTTTTTTTAATCTCAATTACTTTGCAACAATGTAACATCTTTTGATTGGGAGAGAGACCAGAAAGACTGACCAACATGTAATGACATTTTAATGTAAGAAAATAAAAATGTAATAACAATCCATGGATAAAGCACTTGATATAAATTATAGTTTAAAATTGCATTGTATTTCAAAACATCTCTTTGCCTCTCCAACTGGGATGAAAGAGATTTAACTCAACTTTTTTAACAACCACATCTCCCCACTTTGTAACATTTTGATAAATATAACTGTTTGTTGGGACTGTAGGTGGTTAAACTAACATCTTAAAACTAGCGTGGAAGTGATTATGTATTTTACAGAAATAAAAAGAAAACAAGCATAATTGAAAGAAAACAAGTATAATTAAAATATTGAAATATTGTGAATGCCCCAAATCAATACAAATGTTCATTTTTTTCCTGATTTATATATATATAGGTTTTTTCGCTCCACTGTTTATTTAAACATCCAGTACAGAAGTCTCTTAGAGGGAATTTATTCCCTCTGTTTGGTTGTTAGCTTTGTGCAAAATGCTGACCCATGTAAGTATTTCAATCATACTTCAATTGTTCTTGATATGACCTCTGTTAAAATCTACCTTTCTCCTACTTGATAGCATACGTTTAATTCCCAAAAAACTAAGTAAGCATTTCTGACAATGAGTGTAAAAAGATGTTGCAGACTATATTTAAACTCTCTTGGTCACTTTCAAAACTGACATGTTCCGTAAAAATTGATAGCCGTCAATCTCCCAAAAATGCAGATCTGAGGTTTGTAGGTTGTAGACGAAAAAACGCTGCTTTAAGGCAATAAATCAAATAATAAAATCCCATTGACGTCCTTGAAGATGCTGATTAAAAAATAAGTAACTACCTTCCAAGATATGAAAATCACTTTCTGAATGAACGAAACTTAAAAGGAATGCAAATTGCTTTATTTACATGTATAGTAATTATTTAAAGCTGTCACCAAGGTTAAAAAGGCATCCAGATCTGGAGGAAGCAATGTCTATATTCTGGTCAAGTTGAGTTGCGAGATTGCTGGGAGTTAGCAGATGAAACTGATATCAGCTGTTTTGTGTTCCCAGCTCATGCACACTTCAAAGCCTTATTTAAAGGGACATCACCATATGTAGTGTGTAAATATAAACATCTATAGACAGTATTATTTTTACCATTTGACGATTCTTTTTAAACATGCATTATGTGTTCTGAATGTGCTATGCATGTCCACAGTTCATAGCAGAGCATAAGTACAAACTTTACTTTATCTTGATTATATAGAGCTCCAAGCCATCACTTAAACTGTGGTTTTTCTGTAAAAACAAATTATTAAGATCCATATATACACTATAAATAGAATGTGATATTATTTGTCCTGTTCACTACTTTGGGAGTTATTGTGATGTATATGAGTAAAAGTGTAAAAAAAAAAAAAATTCTGGCTTGAAAAATGATTAAAAAGCATTTTTTTATACCACCCTCAAACTTTAAAAATGTCCCCTTTACTGTTGAGACACTTAAAGACCTGAAGCACATCGGGATGACATCAGTTACCCTAATGTGTAATGATTAAAGCCTAAATCCAGATTAATAATAAAGGAAGAGTATATCTTATGTTCAGTGTATGTAATGTAACAGTTTGCCCCTAGAGGATGGTGCCAGGTACAGAGTGTGAAGAGTTCTTGACTGGAGTGATGGAGTTAAACTCCTGGAGAACTCCTAATTGGCCCAGCTGAAGCTTCACTTCATAGCCTGGAAAGCAGACATGGGAAGGGCTGCTGATTAGGCTCTGGCCTAAGGGCTGTGAGGAGTCTGTGAGGTATCTGTTAGGAGTCTGTGAGGAGCTGCAGTCTGTTTGCAAAAACTGGGAGAGAGGACCTTAGACAGCTCAGCTGCTGTTGGATCCTGAGAGCTGTGATAAGCTCTGAAGTAAGAGAGACTGGGCTTAAAGGGACCGCTCCTCTAGGTGAAAAGGTACTGTTTTACCTGCAGGCCGAGAAGCGGTCTCAGGGCTAGTCAGGGTGTTCCTGCAAATAAGCAAGCCAGTTTGTGTAGATGTTTCTTTTATGCTGAAGTTAAGCTATTTGTTTTGAAACACTTTATTAAAGCAAAGATACAAGTATATTGGGACTAAGTGGTTTATGGGAAAATCACAGGAGCAACCGGTAGCCAACGATGTGACAAGGATATTGCGTGATAGTATACAAAGCTATGAGAATGACTTGTATATGGGTTTCTTCAATTAAATCGGTTACACTAACAGCCACATTAAATTCCAAGCCTGTATGTGCAACATGAGACCCGAAACGGCTGCGGGCTCGAAATTTGGCTGATTTACGGAGCTATTAAATTAGAACATGCTGCGAGTTACAGGCTTGAGACGCAAACCCGTAAACCATTTGTTGAACATTGGATGCGACTGATCAATTAGTCAAACCCGTAGTTACAGGTTTAGATGGAGCCCATGGCAAATGAGATCGTCATAATTACGTCACTGAAAAATGGAGGTGGGTTGTCAAAGTCTTACGGGCTTCAATTACGAGTTACAATCGGACCCACATTCCAGAAAGAATGCAATATTCATAAAGCAGTTAATATGATGTTCTATCACATGCAAGTTACAGTATATGTATTAACACATTGATTGTCAGGATCAATATAACACAGAAATCAAACATGAATTAAAGTATTTTATTGGCCCGATTTGCGAGCTTGAGAATGTTGTGCTATTAATTCTAAGACCTAACATCACTTTCCCTTTTAATAAAAGTACAGTAGTGTATTGATATTTGCATTTAAAGAGCTATGGATTGGACTTTACTTCCCTTGCGAGTCCTCTCTAGCACTTGTTGGCCTTCTAGCTCCATTTGCGTGTTACGAGGTTGAACGCAAGTGAAATTGTTTCAATTTAATAGCTTGATTGCAATTGTATCAGTTACGGCTTGAGAGAACAAAGGATTTGTGGCCTCAAAGTTCCACGTTCCACGTCCCGTAGGCTTTTTCGCTCCAAACCAGCAGATCGGCAACAGCTTGCTTTACCGGGCCAATTTAATAGCCGTATGACTTACTGGCTACATTACGAGCTACGGTTTTCAACACTGAGCTAATTTAATAGGGCTGTAAGTATTATTATTACTTATTTTTACAGCACCAATGTTCCATAATGTTAAATACAGAGGATACAATGAATACATAAGACAAACATGACAAACGTAACTTTCTGATGCGTTAAGAGTCCAGCTCTTGTGAGACCTTAAAAACTTGGAGATCGATTACATGGCTTACATAGAAACTCCCAGCAGGCTCATATATACTGTAGCTACAGGACTTCTTACAAGCAACTGTGTTGAGCTATTCTATGTCTCCCGCAAATAAATCTGTAATTTTTACTAACTCACACCCAGGGGATTTTGCACATACTGTATCTCCGTAGCTCTGACGTGTGCTCGCAGCAGGCCTAAAGTAGTCCACATAGCCTTGCTACAGAACGCTACTAATATCTAATGCACACACTCTACACTAGCCCTAACATCCTCCCTTAAACCGATCTATCTATCTATCTATCTATCTATCTATCTATCTAAACACTTTCTAAAGGCAGGGGAAGCTTGAATACTTAAAAAATAATGATGGGGTAAATAACCTTTTTGCCTATGCCCTGCTACTGTCTATGACCCATGTTATGTCCACTAAATAAATATTACTCACTCCATGGGTGTCCTCCATGGCACAAAATATATTCTACCCCATGAGAGTTACCATGGAGCCCCTTGGCACCTAATAATAACCCCATATCATGGGGTTCCTTATAAACTCTGTGGTACCTAAACTTAGAAATAGCTATTTTCTTTCACTTAACTGAACTCTTGAGTGATCCAAAATGCTGTTTTGACACATACAGTATAAGAGGAAAGAGAATTGTGTTTTTTCTTCTATTGCAGCACACATTTCAGGTAAGTCAGTGGGTACCACTGAGCAATGTTCCTTTCCTGACAGTGATCTCCATCAGATCTGAGCGTGAAAGTGCTTTGAAATACATCATAGGAAAGACATTAGATAAATGTTCATTAAAGCATGTAATGCAACATTAAATAATGTGCACAATTATATATCAATCTTTTACCTGGAAGGAGACTTTCTTTATGTGTTTTTGCTGAAACAGATGCACTTAGCTTTGAGAATAGAGCACAGACACAGCAATACAAATCTCTTCCATTTTGTGCTGTTTTGGCAGCAGGTTTAATGTATTTGACAGATATAACATAGCACCATGCAGAGGTAACTATTTGTTCACTGTAATGGGAACTCTTTATCAAAATGCTTAAAAGGCAGTGTGGATTGAGGAAAATTGAGGGAAAGTTCACTTTATAGTGCTTGCCTACAATGTCCACATAAAAGGAAAACTAAATGCTGAAAGAAGAAATCTATTGCAAATATAATATTATTATGTTCAATATCATCTGCTACAATAACATGTAAACATCTAGAAGAGACCCTGAATACTACTTATCTACCTGTTGTACTCCCTCTGTGTGTCTTAACAGATCTTGCAAATCCCTTCTATGTTTTAAGCATTGTTCTTGCTGTATATTGATTTAAAAAATCTTACAGATGCAGTAAGGGCAGATAGAAATGGGTTCTTTATATTGCCCTTTTTATTCAATTGTTGTTATATTGTTTATTACATGCTTTACTTGTCCTTGATACATGTCCTATATTGTTTCTCAAAATGTCGGTGTCACACAAACATTTTCTCTGTCATTATATACTGTAGATGTGTCTTTGTCTCACTTTCTTTTATCTTTCTTTCTCCATAGATAGATGTAGAGTTGCCAGTTGTTGATGAGGTGGAGGTCGGTGGCAGGTGCACTGTAGAAGCGCAAAAAACATGATTCCTGTATCACAGATACAACCTTCACATTACAGCTTCATAAAATGGTATTCATGATGCCACAATTAATGTGCTCAAATTACAGATTAGTGCTTTCCAGTGACATAATGCAGCAACAGAAATGTGACCAGGGTCGTACCTCCTTGCTAGTCCCGTCTATTTATGCTTCTAGCCTTACTAACCTTTCTAACCAGAAGAATTGTTCTGAATACAAAGAAAAACCCAAAGGTAACTCAGAAGAAATACAGTCTGCTCTGGAAAAATATGGTTGTTTCAAGTAGCACAATACGACGATATTAGAACAAAAATAAGCTGCATGGTCGAATTGCCAGAAAGAAGCCTTTACTGTACCAATGCTACAAAAAAGACCGGTTACAATATGCCCGACAACACATTAACACACCTCACAGCTTCTGGCACACTGTAATTTTGAGTGACGAGTCCAAAACAGAGCTTTATGGTCAAAAACCATAAGCGCTATGTTTGGAGAGGGGACAACAAGGCCTACAGTGAAAATAATACCATCCCCACTGTGAAGCATGGTGGTGGTGCACAGGGAATCTTGTGAAAATTGATGGCAAGATGAATGAAGCATGTTATCAGAAAATACTGGCAGACAATTTGCATTCTTCTGCACGAAGGATACGCATGGGACGCTCTTGGACTTTCCAGCATGACAATGACCCTAAGCACAAGGCCAAGTTGACCCTCCAGTGGTTACAGCAGAAAAAGGTGAAGTTTGTGGAGTGGCCATCACAGTCTCCTGACCTTTATATTATTGAGCCACTCTAGGGAGATCTCAAACGTGCGGTTTATGCAAGACGACCAAAGACTTTGCATGACCTAGAGGCATGAGTTGTTGATGAGGTGGAGGTCGGAGGATTTTCATGTTTCTAACCTTACTCTTCACTTTAGGAAGGCCAATTGCTTTTCATCTCACCTTGTCTCAGCTGTCTTGGAAGAGTAGCTGATGTTTGTGAGCATTGACAGACTTTCTTCCTCTACAATGGCTTATGGTTTGTGAGTAGACAGCAGTTAGGAAACAGCCATGTACTGGGGAGAGGTTCCAGCCAGGTAGAATAAATCACTATTTGTTTACAGTTTATTAAATCTATAAATATTTTTTGTGAATTCAAGCCCTAAGCACACCCTATGAATATTAAAGGGACATGCAAGGTTCCCTGTATATAATATTAAAATAATTTGCATTTAAACATAATTTCATTAATAAGTGCCTAAAAGCTCTGTTTTTGCTCACTGAAACCTTTCAAATAGTCCCTACAAAGGTCGTTCCCCTGTTGCTCATGTACGCAGTGTCTTTGTAGTACAAGTTATACTAGCCAATCACAGATTGTCGCTCCCCAGCATTTTAACAACATTCTACTGAGGCACAGTCTGCCATTGGCTACTATATCTAGTCCAATAGAAGCACTGTATGCATTAGCTAAAAGGAGCATACCTATGTACAGACTATTTGGAAGGTTTCAGTGAGTACTGAGCATTTAAGCATTTGTTAATAAAAAAAATGTTTAGATATGTAAATGCATACTTAGGTAGTTTATTTTAATATTAAAAACAGGGTACCTTCCGTGTCCCTTTAAATATTGGGTGGTGCTATAGGTTAACCACTTGTAGGCTTTTTCACATACAAAATAACTTAAATATTGATAGAAAATGAGTGAGAATTAATATAACAGTGTCATACAGCAAGTGCGAGAACATTGAGTAAAACCAATATATGCATTTTTTATACACATCAGAAACCTATTTACAGTCAATTAGTGTGTGTGTCCTCTGTTCCTAACAACCTTGTAAAGCAGTGCTCTACCATGAATAACACACAAGAAAATAAGCACTAGGGGAATTCACAAAGATGTATTTGTGGTGGAAATTACTTTCAATTCAAAGAGCGCATTGCACATTGTGAGTAAATATGTGAACGGTTCAGACTATGGGTAAACCATATTAATTCGACATACCTGTGCATAACCTCTTTATTTCCTGATGCTGGCACATTCA
Source organism: Discoglossus pictus (assembly GCA_027410445.1). Taxonomy (NCBI): domain Eukaryota; kingdom Metazoa; phylum Chordata; class Amphibia; order Anura; family Alytidae; genus Discoglossus; species Discoglossus pictus. The sequence goes on from CM050169.1 coordinate 156,254,052, forward strand.
CACATGCTTTTGCAACATAAATAGCTTCTAGCTGTTAAATACAGGTTTTACAAAATGAGGTCTTTTTATGACCGTGCTCTGAACATGATTCTCTCGCAGTGCTCATCTGGTGGACATTTTAGCAGTGGTGTGTGGTATATTATAATGCATCTTTAATGTTATGCTCTCATCTCTCCTTGTAGCTGTGCTTTTACATTTTTAGTACCTTCAGTTTGTTTTTTTTACAGATGTTTACATGCTTTGCATTATCATATGTCAGGGTTTAGCTATAAGCACCTTACATTTGCAGAACACTTTACGGCTACTTCGGAAGAAGATTCTATAGTATTATTAAACAGAGAAGATTATTTATCAAAGGAAGTTAAAAAGTAGACTTAATATATATGTGGTTAATATTTTCACTTCCAATGTTATTCTTAGGAGCCTGTCTGTCTGTCAGTGGTTCAAACGGTATACATTTTTATATATATATGCACCATATACAATAGACTCAGTTAACCAGAACTCAATCAACCAGAACTCTCAAGCAACCAGAAAAAAAAATGAATACTGTACTATAAACATTTTTTTACAGGGCTCAACAAATGTTAGGAGCCAGTTAGTCATGCCACAAAATGCTTACAGGCACCTAGATTGCATCCACTGTATGTCTCTGCAATTCATTTTTACCTGGAAGCAGACATGCATGAGTGACTGGGCCAGGGCATTGTTGGCGTTACATTCCCCGGGTTCAGCAACGCACCCACCAGTCCAACGTTCCGGTGTGTAAGTGAGGAGTGAAAGCTGCTGCTGCTAGAACAGCCCTCACTGACAAATATACTTTGGAAAGCATTCTATGTGCAGTGCAGCTAATCTAGGCCTCTTTTATAGTAACTCTCAAGCAACCCGAAACTAAATTTATCCGGAATCTACCTATCCCCATCGGTGCCGGTTAACTGAGAGTCTACATCAACAATATCTACCCTTGGATCAAATAATATTACTACATGATCTTGGCCTGGAATGTGCAATATCTCAACCTTTACAGCAATTGATTGAACATTATCTATACATGAGCTTGGGAACTCAAAAAAGGTCGAGATTGAAGCACATCTCTTCATGAATTAGGACACTCCACTTGTTCTGGAATGAAATGACTACCTGGCCTTGGAGACTTCGATGACCTGGAATGAAGAGATCCTTTGAACAAGGCTGGACACTTCAACAGTTGTGTGTTTTGATGGATATTTTTACCTATACACTATAGGTCATTTAATTTTACAATTGTTTTCTAATATGCAAACATGATACTTTGAAAGAGAGTTAGAATGTCTGGACCCACAGGGTCCATTTGATATACTTAATATGTTGTCATACATTCTCTCCCTCATAATTTCTCCACATTAAACATAAAGGGTGGGCTGAGAAAGATGCATCAACAGCGAGAGAAGGCAGGCCCTGGAGACAGCACGGTGGAGGGGGCTTTTGTGGGCAAGTGCTAGGAAGTAGTTGGAGGATTTAATTTCTTGGGAGGAGTTGTCAGGGAATAAAACTACATTTTCCCACCCTTACTAGTCACTTTGTTAGGAGCACATGGGAGTTTTCCACTCTATTGTTTGTGTATGTTTTGTCACAGCTATGGTGGGTGGGGGTGATTGCTCTCTATTAGGTGGGAGCATATTTTGGTGGTAGTTTACACCAGGTTTTGGTTATGAGGTCTCCTGGATACTTGAGATACTGGGGCTCCCATGGTGGTCGTAATCATTCACCTGCTTTTTTTGGTTGATTGTCATTCAAATAAAATCTGTGGCCTGTTTTATCTCATACATGTGTATGTCATTTATTCGGGTAAGGGGTTGTGGTTTATTTCCACATGCTTTTATGCTTAGGTCAAAGGTTGACAATGGATAGGGATTGATCCCTACAAAACAAGTCGATTAACCAATTCTCGAGTATTCATTTCTAGAGATACGTCCTAATTATAACTAAAAAAGCCTTCTGCTACTCTACCATCTGCACTAGTTAAATAACCAGCACCTTCTCATTCCTTTTCCCTATTACAACATTGAAACTGTACAATTGTGAATGACACTTTAATGTTTATGAACATCTAAGACAATCTGCACCTCATTGTTGTTAAATTTACTCTGATTAGACAAGAAATTGTATGTTAAATATAAACATGTGATAATAAAATGTATTGAAACAAACAAAAAAAAACATGCCATAGTGAATACATTATTGAAGCAATGACCTGTTAATATTTGTTTAACCCCAAAGGTGATCTAGAGAAGTTTCTGATGGTAGCCAGCCAATTCATGACAACATTAAGTTTAAAGGATCACTGTAGATTTGGTAAACTTCATATGCTTGTGAAGAATGGAAGAGAACAACAGAACCAGCTGTGTAAGCCATGGGCATGTCATTATTTTAGGTAACTTCTTTATTTTAGCAGATACTGCTTATGCCTGAATGATGTAATGTTTGGGTCTATCACATTTGCTGCTGCCTTAAGGACTGAATGGGACTGTTATTATCTATTCAAATGAGTTGAAAAAGATCTTGGATAGGTTGTTTAATTGGACACCTTCCCCCCACCTTTCCGTAGGCTCAGTAGAGGCAGAATTTAAGCCCTGCTTGTCCTGCTTTGTAACCACCCTCGTGTGCCTTGAAATAGAAGTCCAATATCATTGCAGCTTCAGTGCACTAGCAGAGTCCGCTAAATTAAATATTTTCCTCTGAAACTGCCTTTATGCCCATGAACTACATAACCGCTAATGTTGTTATTTGCTGCATACTTGATGAACATGTGATGTTTTTGCTAATCTACAGTTCTCATTCAAAGAACCACACCTTGAGACCGTTCACCAGTGTAAATAAAGAATATGCACATCTGCAATCACAAATACTAATCCATATGAAACTTCTCAGTTGTATATAGATTATAAGGGTAAAATACAAATAAAGGGGCATATTTATCAAGCAGATATAAACGTTGGGATAAAAAGTTGTTTGCTATTTATCAGAGTTAAGAATTGATTCTTGCTTAATGAATATGCTCTAATAGAACATATATAAAGTGGGAATATTTTGTGCTTTTAAGTGAGCTGCCCCACTTATTCCTACTTCTCCTTTTTTTATCCCCATTATTATCTTCTCTTGAAAAATATACCCCAAAGTGTGCAATGTGTAAATCAATGGAAATCTGGTTAACATACATAAAGGGTTATACTCCTGAAACTCCCAAAATTATGTTCATTTAGCAAAAACCCATTCACAGGACATGGATTATATTTCAAAAACAACTTAATGTGTTTGGCTCTAGCTACCAGTTATTATTTATTTTTTATTGCAATTATACATTTCAGTGTGATTTGTTATGTTGTAATTTCTTTCTAGTTTACAATTTTATTGCTGCTGGTAATTAATGATTGCATTTTTAATAAATTTGAAAAGATGAGGATAGCGGCAACTACAAAGGGTTGTGATTCTTAATATTCAGTATCTTTTTAACTCTTTATTTGTTTTTAATAAAGAAAATGCAGAGAATACAAATTAAGAAATATGCACAGATATGTAAAACAGAGAAACTTGACAGCTGATAAGTACCAAGATTCCCTTAAAGTATGCCCATTCTATCTACCTAAAATGAACACATTTATTTTCGGTTTTCACTACCACATTTGCTAGTAGTTGTGTTCTACTAATCTACTACCATTTCTATAGACATATAGATTAAAAGGGAGAAAAGTGAGATTGGAACTCACAACATCTTATTGCAGAGATAATTACTTGTACCGCTCAGTCATTGCTGTGCAGATATTTCCTTCCATTAAATAGAAATGTTTAAACAATTATTATGAAGTTGAGAAAGGGGAGACAGAGAGCAGACGAAGAAGAATGAGAGGAAATGGAAAAGGAGAGAAGGATAAGTTATAGGGACCTAGATTCCCATGAAGCCAGCACTGGTGTTTGGAGTAGTAATGTTTTAATGTTTTTCTTATATTAGTAACTGTTAGCTGGTTAATGTATCTTTAATTGTATTGGTTCTGAAAGGGATATGACAAACCTTCCAAGTTTTTAAGTACTCTAATCAACAAGTCTAAATAAGAAAAATTGTGATTTATTTTAATTCGGAAAAACTAAGAAACTTTATTTTGAGAATTGCATTTTCTTATTCGTTATCAAACTTATTGATAGTCTCTTCTTGGTCAGCCTTTTGTTGGCTGTGTGAGTGGCCAGAGGCATAACATTTTCCAACTACACATCCCATGATTCCTTCCTGCACAAACTGCCATCACTGATTGTTCCAATGGATTAAAATATATTAGCTAATTGTGATTGGCTGAAACAAATGATTAATTATGAATTTTAGCAGAGGTAACCAGGGCTGTTAACTTACAAAAGCAACTGCTTGCAAACTAAAAAGATTTAGCAAACTTCAGGGTGAGTTCATTAATGCTTTTTTGGGTAATTTTTCCGATGCATCAGATGCATTCATAATTCAGACAACTTAAATTTGTTTTTAACCCCAATCAGTGATTTCTCCAAGAGCTGCAATTTGCCCATTTTCTGTTATTGGAGTTAAGATATGAGTTATAAATAAAAATTAAAAAAAGTCAAAATTTTGAAATAAAAAACAAGGGAAGATGATGTACCTTTCACAGTGGCAAGTAGAAGAGCTGAACCAAAGGCAATTTAAACCACTGAACAAAGCAAGCATGTGCCCAAGCCAACCAGGAATGGGAGCCCACCAGTAAACACAGGGCACCAATGGTTCTGATGGAACATCAAAAGCTTTAAATGGCTTCAGTTAATGATCCACAGAAGTCAATAATATTTAATAAATTCCCCACACTTTTTTTGACATAAGAGAGCATTTAAATTGTTTGTATTTTTATCTCAGCCATATCCCCGTTGTTGAGTTGATTTCACCCAAAGACCACACAACTCCATTAGCTGTAAAAGCGCACAGCTAGCTCATTAACATAACGTACATCCATCATATTAAAATCATTTTTTAAATATTCTTAAATAAGTTTTATGTTTCCTTGTTTTTTGTCCCTGGTAAAATTGTAATTTTCCAAAGAGCCTTAATTTGGGAAATAAATAAATTATTGTTCAGCTAAAAAACGACTGAAAATCATGGCAGTAGATTACGGTTCACAGTCCTGCTTACAAAATTGTAAACTATTAAGTTTCCATGTGGTCATATATTGCAGTGCTTCAATAAACAGCAAATTACGTGCTTGCAATGGCTCTGCTTTGTATGTGGTGAGGATCTCTGTTCTGTTGGAGAAATATGCGTTGCTATTTGTTTCTAACTTTATATTTATAATCTCTAACTGTTGACCATTCTTTTCTTTTTTTAGCCATGCTTAGTGAAAACACTTTACTAAACATGTGGGATTAAGAAAACAGTCAATACACAGAAAATGTACCCAACTTTGAATGTTAAATACGAGGCTTATCGGAAGCTATTTGCTGTGAATGTGCCTTGTGGTTTACAAAAAAGCTCCTTCTTTGTGCCACAGCTTGACATGTCAGATGCTTTAGAGAACAAAATATGGTTTTGAGGAATCACTGTGCAGTGTATTTATAATAAAAAGTAAGTTCTAGAAAGCAGATCTATCACAAATTCCATCCTATTGCCAACTCTAACAACAAAGTCAGAGGTGCTCAATCAGAGAATGAACTAACCTTAATAGGTTAGTTATATAGACATGATAACCCACTGTGAGAGTAGCTTCTTTTAGCTAAAAGAGGTTGCTCTCAGAGTGGGTTATCATGTCCATAGAACTAATCTATTGAGGTTAGTTCATTCTCTGATTGAGCACCTCAATTTTGTTTTGTTTATGCAAATTTCCCTTAGGGATTAGTGATAGGGGACTCTAGACGTGGACCCCTTGCTCACTGTGCCTCTATTTTGTTTTTTTGGATTTTGACTGTTGACAACTATCTTTTATGGTTTTCTAAAAGATTATATTGTAAATATGTGGCTACAATGGTCTTTGAATGATGAGAAATAGAGTCTTTTCAAGAGAAATAGTAAGTGAGGGGGGAAATACAACCCTGGTTCTACATGATTTTCCAATTGTAGGGATCATTAATGAACCTAGCAGGATCCATATGGCTTAACAAAATGGGTAATAACTTACTACCAAATAACCAGATGGGATTAACAACAGGCCATAGCTTTATTGAAAAGGCATAACTTATAACCATACTAAAAAACTGGGGAGGGGCCAAGTCAGCGGAAGCACGCGCCCATGGGCCACAGCTACACGCTATCATAACATGCCCATGAGGAAAGGGGCAATCTCCCCCTTTTTTTACTCCTGTGCCAGGCAACTCCACCACCCGCCACAGAACAGAAACAGGACCCCTCATGGGGCTGCAATCCCCCCCACCAACAAAGCCATGGCCCACTTAATACCCTCTTTAAATTCTAGCATCATAAGTTCCAGCTCGATTTCTGTCAAATGGACGCCATCGGGCAGTAACCAAGAATCATCAAATTTGTCCTCAAAGTCCCTGAGGCACAGTGACAGGCACCCCACCCTGCGCATAAAAGTCAGCAAAAACTTGTTTACCTTGAGCTGAGTTTTGTCCAAGTGGACGGGATCCCTGGCAGTGGGCCACACCCTCCTCCTAACAATCACTGATCGAATAACCACTGAACCAGTACATTTCTCCCTCCACCCAGGGATGTCTCTTTTCATGTCCCTAACCAAACGTTTCATGGGCACAACCCCCAAATCTTTTCCCTCTGTGTGGATCCGCAAAATTGTGGGATTACCAAAACTTTGTGCATACTGTGTATACCTATCACATTATTCACTTGAGACCATCTTAGGCCCCGCACTCCTGCTCAATGCACTTGCACGACTTCTGCAGGAACACCGAGTTGAAGGCCATCTGGCAAAACTGCAGCGAACCGTTGAGCCCAGTAGAAGTAGGAATTGTCGATTACCCAAAGCTGTTTCCTGGTGCCTATATATTATTAAATTAGTATACAGTTATTATAATGCAGCCATCTGTCTCACATAGCTCTGGAAATGTCTCAATTCCCACCTCCCAATTCTCTGAACAACCTCCTCTGGTAAACCCAGGTGCGCCTCCTCAGTGGCAGCCCCAATTCAGAACGAATGCATGCCAAAATCAGCCCACTCAAACCCAAGGCATTCTAGACAGGCCTTCAGAACCTGGGAGAATTGAAAAGGGGTGAGGGCAAGGCCATCCTCATGAATTAACAGTGTGCCAGGATAGGTAGGCCACCGCCACAAATATAGACTTACGCACTTAACGGGACAGCCCACTCTATGTAGGGTAATTTCCTTTCCCCTACCCTCCTAATCAGTTTTTGATTGCTGCAACCATATCATTACACTCCCACCACTGAGGCTCATATCCACTACCCGAATACCCCCGAAACCCCACCTGTTAGCCGCAACCAATTCCCAGATTCTGAGTGCTACAAAGAAAGCTAGGGAAAAGGCAGTCCAGAAAAGCATGGCCTCATAGGGGCGATCGGCATACCTGGACCATTATTGCCCCAAGGCAAAGTAACAACGTGAACGCAATGGTACGCCTCCTGTCCTGGGTCACCTTGACCTTAAACATGCCACCGATCATTCGCTTCACCACAAAAACCTTTGTCCGGTCCTTTTGCCCTGCCAGTTTAGACATAAAACCTAGGGCTGCTACCTGATGACCAACCGCAGCCTTGGAGCACTTCTCACTTTTGCACTTTTGCCAATACCACAACAATATTCCTGTCCTCTTCTCATCTGAGACGGCACAGTCGGCCATTGTCACCAAGTCAGTCCACTGCAACCAAACCTTTCTGTACGCATTCCATGTGGCAGGCGCTAGTGGCCGCCTTATCAATGTTGTTATCTCTGAGCTCCAAGCTCCCAAAGCTCTACCGGAAGAAACAGGGAAAAAGACAATCTGGTGATCCTATGAAGGCCACCACAATGGGAAAATAGTTCAACAGAAGTCAAATTCTTTGTCAACCATGCTTCCTCCTATTAGCCCGGCCATTTTGCGGCACACCAGCTGCCTTCAAAGCTACAAAACCACCCGCCCCAGACGCGTCCCTATAGAGCTGCATGTCAGAGTTAGATAGCCTCCTTGGGTGAATGAGCGTTTTTCCATTTTACGTCCTAAGAAACACCAGCCAAACCCTAATATAATCTCTCATTGAGGCTGATACCCCAATAAAATGATGCAGTCGCCTTGTACCGGCCGCCGCTAGGGCAACTCACCTGCTAAATATCCTGCCTATTGGCATGATACGGCATGCCGAAATTCAGCTTTCCAAGGATGGACTGAGGGTCACCCTCCTGGCCCCTACCAGAGCCGTCAGCTCCACCAGTAGGTCGGTCACCTTGTCCAACAGTAGGCTACATTAAATCTGCATGGGATCAATCTGAATGCCCAAAAAGGTCAACAACATCGACAGACCTTACGTTTTTTCCTGGCAGGTGTCATGACCCGCCAGTCCTACAAATCATCTAGCCATGGGAGCATTGCGTCCAATATTACTCAAGTCTTGCCCCTTTGCAGCCAGCTCTCTAGGTTGTCCCCCATCTCTAGATTTACCACACCTGGCCCCTGTATGCTCGCCACCAGAGTTGGCGCAGGCATTTTTGAAATGGCAGTTCGATGACCATCTGCTGTCAATATAGGCATAGCAAATCCCCCTGCCCCCATTTTGAGCGGGTGCAGAAGCTCTAATCCTGCTTGCGCCCCTGTGAAAGGGAGGCAGAGCCCTCATCAGCGTCATGGCATTTAGCCAATAGACGATGGCCTTCTCATTCCATGCCATATTAGGTCTAGATGCCATACATTGGTGGAAGTCTTTGTCGTAATTCCACCAAGCCAAACCACCATAGGTAAATTTTCCCCTATAACACAGGCCATGATGGAGAATGCCTACAACCAGTTATCAAATGTACACAGGATACACCGGATAGCCAGCTCACTGTGGACACTCTTGCCTCGGGTATTACTCTCTAATGGGTCTACAATCCACAACAGGGGAAGGAGAGAGAATATTTCTATGAATTCCCTGTGCCATATGCGCCTCTGCATGTCTTGTGATAAGTGTGCTCCCAAATTGTCTAATGAGCACACTCCAGTGGCTCTGATGGACAACTCAGACACCTGGACTGCTTCTGACTGACCTATTGGCATTGGGGGTCTAGGACATCCACCCCCCCCCAACTCAGAGAGTGCCCGGGAACTTGACTTTTAAGAGGGAAGGAAAACCCAGCCCCCTGTATGGACCTTTAAGAGCAGGGAAACACACAGGCATTTGCCGCTAAACCTGCCACCCACTCCCATAATTCCATATCAGCAATTGCTATGCCATAAGAGACCAAGACGCCCCTCAACCCTCTCAAGAACTCTACGTGGCCCCCAACCCAATTCTATTTCTAACAGTTGTATGCATTTGTTGGCTATTCGCCATCTCAACGGTTTTCTGAAGGGTCCATGCCAGCATCAGGATTGGTCCTTCCATCCCATGCACTCTCTGATGTTTCTGCTGATGCTTCTCCCTTGCCTCCCGGTCCAAACTGGAGCAAGCACAGCTGCATGAGCAAGATCTTCAGCTACAGGATCCTGATCGATCCCTGACTCTCCTGAGTTGGTAAGAAGAAATGTCACTTGCCCGTCAATGTCTGCAAGTGAGGGTCCTGGGGACTGGACTGTCATCCTGAGATGAGTCGATCTCGTCCACCGTCAGGCCTGTCAGGCTTGTCAAGTCCCCAAGAGACATTTACTCAAGATCTCTTACAACAGGGCTGGTAACCAGTGCTACTGCTATCTGCCTGTCGGGTGACGTCAGCTAGGGGCGTGTCTTGCTGCATGGCGTGGGGGACCGCAATTTTTTTTGTCTCTTTTCAGATAAGAGTGGACTATACCTTGAGGTGGCCTTCCTAGTACTTGTCGGGCGTGCCGCCACCGGGACCGCAGCAGGACGACTCCCTTGCTCACTATTCTTCATCATCTCGCTATTAATATCCATACGCCTCCTCCGAAGCTTAGCTGCACTGGTACTTGGTCGACTCCCACCATGGTGGTGACCCTTCAAGACAGCAACATTAGTAACAGATGCCACAGGCTCCCTGGAACACACAAGATCCCTTTTTGGGACCGCTTAGGGTTTAGGCACACTCCTACACCTACTGAGATTTGTACCTCCTTTGAGGGGTGGGTGTGGGGTAAGGGGAGTGAGAGTGTCGGAAAGAATAATTTAGCTCAATGGTGGTCCTGAAAGTGTAGCATGGTCCAAAGGACTTACACCTCTGGCACCAGTATGCCCATCTCTCCTTCTGCTCTGTGGAGATGGTTGCTGTAAGACTAAACCATCACCAATGGTCACAGAATGTGACCCAACCCCTTCCTCTGACATGCCGCAGGTACTGGACCCCTGTCATTGTAACTGCCAGTCAGAGCTGGCCTCCCTCAACCCCCCCAGGCCACAAGCCACCAGAGGCTGCGCCTGAGGGACAGATGGGGAGGGGGTTGCTTTGCCTGCTGGAGTGCCTATGTGATCCTACAGCCATTTTACTCCATGGCTTAAGGCCTTGGAGCGAATAACCTGCAAGAGGCATCCCAAGTGTGCTGCTCATCTCTAATTAAACACGGCAAAAAAAATAAGAAAATAAACAAAAGAGGGGAATGGGGGGACAACACACAAGAAAAAGGAAAAAAGAAAAAGGGAGGAAGGAGGGAAAGATAAGAGGAAATGCCATCCAAAGGACCAAAACTTGCAGGCCAAACAAAAGCCCCTATTGGTCAATATACACAGCGAAAATACTGCCAAACAACTGGATAGGAGAAAGACAAACGCAAAAAATAAGCCCAATACAACAGACCAGACAACAGACAACACAGCACAAAAGAGAAGCTCCGGCAGCCACAGGATCAAACATGCCTCACTGGTCAACTATATACTGAAGATGGCGCCGACTGTGCCCCTATAAACCCACTCCCCTAGCCTCTGAGCCAATAGGAGGGCACGCCCAGGCTCCGCCAGGTCAAAGGACACTTTAGGCTACTCAGGGAGCCTGGGCCGCTCTCCGTGTCCACAGAGTGTATGTGTGCCAAGCACAAAGCATCAATAAAGGACCCATATAGTCTTATATTTATATTACAGTATTTTGAAGAAATACTCTGGAAAATATGGAAAATTCTGTTACAATGTTTTGTTGTAACCCACAAGGGACAATAAACCACAAGGTACACACACAATTTATTACCATTTACATACATTTATACTGCAGTGGATTCTACCATTTTTGTTTCTGCTGATCAGCATTACAGAAGTGGGAGGAAACTTTGAATCTCCAACTTCACAATGGGAAAGTGGTACAGATGGTACTCATCGGAAGATTGTTAGTTTACAACACACCCTTCTGAGAAAGTAGCTGAAATAATCCACTCAAAAGAGCAAATAGAGCAACAGCATTGCGAATACTTTCTTATAGAAGCTGTAAATGAAAAGGTTTATTTTATGCTTACATTTTTTTTTAAACATTTTACCCAGGTTTAGTTATTCAAAATACCATATGGACCACAGTGGTCATTTAAATTAAGAGTGAGGCTGTGCTCATTATTTTGGGCCTGGAGCAGCACTAAAGTGATCTACAGATCAACTCTTCAGTTTACTTCCTTTAAAAAAAATGGGTTGCCATTAGTTATTTACCTTGTCTGTGAAAGGGATCACTGTGGACATTTTATTTCGATGTACCATCAGAAAACATAAAATAAACAGAGCCTGTACATTTAAATATTTTATACCCAATTATAATCACTACAGATTACTACATATTAACTGATCCTGCCTGTTACTTTACATTGTAAACTAATAATCAATCATTAGATGTAATGAATGAAATGGTAGTTGTAGATGCCACATTTCAGTTGTTCAGATATAAACTTCTTATGTCCCTAGAGCATAATTAAGTAGCTAGTTTTAAATGAGAAAAAAACGTTGAAGCCTCTGCAGAGATCTATGATACATTGGTGAAAGCTGTGTGTGTGAGAGGGGTGTTTACATTTCTGGAGAGCTATCCTTTGCTACAACATCCTGATTCTGGGCCAGTGAGGGGGAAATGTGGCACACCTCTCCCTTCCTTGATGACTACAAATACACACACCCAAACACAGAATGCATTCCTATACTCATAAACAAGGTCTACAAATATTTAGATTCCCCCCCTCCCCCAAATATTTTATGTCCATGGATTGCACAGCTGCTAATATTATTAGTTTGGTACAAACAAGTGTCAGTCCTTTCCTGTTCTGACTGCGCCAGCGGGCTGACAGCACTGGCTGCAGCAGTGGGGGTGAGCATCCGCTAAATTGCACTGCCAAAATGTTGATGTGGATATCATAGCTTAATGGTTAGGGTAGGGGTAAAGGTTTAAGCTTGGAAATTGTATATAGTTACATAGTTACATAGTAATTAAGGTTGAAAAAATACTTTCAGTCCATCAAGTTCAACCTTTCAAGATCTCCTATGATCTGCAATATGCGTATTAGTTGTTAATTAATTGATACAGAGGAAGGCAAACAGAAAAAACCCAAGTGAAACTTAGCCAATCATCTCAAGGGGAATAAAAAATGAATTCCTTCCTGAACCCAGATAGTGGCGATTGGATTCCTCCCTGGATCAATACTCTCTCTCTAATTATCCAGGATAATCCTGAATTCCCTTTTTGATTAGAAATAAATCTAGTCCCCTTTTAATGTTATCTATCGAATCCGCTGTCACCACCTCCTTTGGCAGAGAATTACACAGATTAACCACTCTTACTGTGAAGAATCCTTTTCTTTCTTTAAGGTGGAATCTTTTTACTTCTAACCTCAAAGGATGTCCTCTTGTCAGTTGGAAATCTCTTGGCAGAAAAAGCTCCCTTGACAATTCTTTATACTGACCCTGGATGTATTTATATAAGGTAATCATATCTCCTCTTAGAAGCCTTTTTTTCTAGAGAAAATAAGTTTCTCTGGTTAGTTTTTCTCCATAAGTTAGCCCCTCCATTCACTTTATTAGTTTTGTTTGCCCTCCTCTGTACCTTTTCCAGCTCCAAATTGTCTTTTTTATGAAGTGGTGCCCAAAATTGTACTCCATATTCCAAATGAGGGCGTACTAGAGATTTGTATAGTGGCAGAATTATATTTGCTTCCCTTGCTTCTATATCCTTCTTAATACATGCTAATATTGTATTTGCCTTCTCAGCTGCTGCTTGGCATTGAGCACTGTTACCTAGGTGGTTGTCCACAAGCACTCCCAAATCCCTTTCAATATCTGATACCCCTATATTTGCTCAATTAGGATTATAAATTGCATGGCAAGTTTTCCTTCCCAGATACATAACTTTACATTTATTCATATTAAACCTCATCTGCCATTTACAGTAGATGCCCATTCCTCTATTTTATCTAAATCCCTTTGGAGGGAAAGTACATCATTATCTGATTTAATTACCTTGTACAACTTAGTGTCATCAGCAAAAATGGAGACACTACTTTTGAATCCTACTTCTAAGTCACTAATAAATATGTTAAAAAGGAGAGGACCTAATACTGAACCCTGAGGAATCCCACTTACCACATTAGTCCAATCTGAGTATGTTCCATTTACAACAACCCTTTGCTTCCTGTCTTTTAGCCAGCTCTCGGTCCATGAGCAGATATTTACTGCAATTCCTGCATCCCTTAGTTTGCACAAAAGTCTTCCATGTGGCACTGTATCAAAAGCCTTTGCAAAATCCAAAAAGATTACATCCACTGAGTTGCCTTGATCAAGGTTCCTACTGACCTCCTCATTGAAACCAATTAGATTTGTTTGACATGACCTATCCCTATAAATCCATGTTGACTCCCACTTATAATCCTTTTCAAATAGACATATTATTGTATATTATCCCTTCTAAAAGCTTTCCCACTACAGAAGGGAGGCTTACAAGTCTTTAATTCCCCGGATTTGCTCTTGCTCCCTTCTTAAATATAGGTATCACCACTGCTTTTCGCCAGCAATCTGGTAGCAACCCAGTGTTGAGTGAATCTTGAAAAATTTAATATAATGGTTTGGCTATTACAGAGCCCAGTTTCCTCAGTACCTGTGGATGTATTCCATCAGGACCTGGACCTTTATTAACATTTATTTTCTCCAATCTCTTTTGGATTTCTTCCTGCGGTAACCAATTATTTAGTGATGGTCGTGTAGCCTCATTATGTTACGGTGTCCCAACCACTCGTACCTCCCTTCTGTATACCGAAGAAAATAACCTATTTAGCTCATCTGCCTTTTCCTGGTCATGAATTATAAGACGGCCTGTGTCACATTGTAATGTTCCTATAGCTTCCTTCCTCGCCTTCTTCCCATTAATATATTTGAAAACTATTTTAGGGTTACTTTTAGGCTTACTCTCTTTTGCAACTAATACTCTCTTTTGCAACTAATATGATCTCAGCAGCACTTGCAAACTGTGCCAAATTTCATAAGCGCCATATAGCATCTCCTTGCTGCAACTGCTGCTGCAACTGCTGCTGCCATGGCCGGCACAGTCATAACGGAAAGATCCAAAGTGTCTTTTTTTTTTTTTTTTGCAGTGGTCCTTTAGATGTAATACTTCAAAATATTTAAATATCTGACCACAGTGGTCCATTAAATGCAACACATCCTTCTCTAACTAGTGATTACACAAGATAAACCTGCAATTCACTTGTCACTGATACTCTGATAATAATTTCCAGAACAAGGGATCATGTACTGAGAACTATGTCAATATACAAGGGTGTTAATTAGCGGTGTCATGGGAATCATTTGTTGATTGCCTGATAAAAAAGTAATTAAATTAATGTTAGATTTGGCTGGTCAGAAAAAAGCTGAGAGGGGTATTTTATTCTTAAAGCACCAGTGTGCACACGTTCATATTCCTCAATTTTTACAGTTCACCATTAATTAATATTAAAAATACATGTGCAAATAGCAAAACAAACAGTTAGCCATTAAATATAATTAAAAAATAATAGCTCATTAAATGCCACTGCTGTTAACCTTCCCATCTCTTTCATTGTCGTGAGCACTACTGGAAGTGGACAATTTCAACGGATCTATGCGTCTTTGCCTGCGCATTTCTTTTATTCACTGACAGCTGCAGTTACAGTTGGGCGTTGTGAGTTTTCAGGCGCCGTCAAGTTCCAGAGAAGGCAAAGAACTATTCTCTCCTCCGACGTGGTGCAACTCGACCGCCCTGAATCGACAGCGAGGCCATCGCTATTTTCAACGCGGGGCACTCGGCCCCCCAAGGCCTCGGTCGCACCTTTCATAGCTCAAGGCCTCTTCTGTCGACGCGCCATATATGCTAAAATCGACAGCGGCATCTGTTGGCAGGCGGCGGAACTGCAGCTGTCAGATTTTGCAATGGTGAAGAGGGAAAAGACCAATTCAATGAATACAGCATTGATCAGGCTTGAATTAAGTTCTCACATTTGAAAACATACCCTTTATTTCAGTAGTGCTTAGTACAAAGAGAGAGATGTGGAGCAGTGCATCAGTGACCATTAATGAGGTAAACTGTCTTTTTAAATTACATTTTCTGTCTTGATTTGCTTTGCTGCTCTTTGCACATGTATTGTTAATGGTAATTAACGGGGAACAAAATATTAGGTTTAACATAAAAATCACTAAATTTGGCACAAGTGTGAAAGGTGTTGTAATTTCAGATTACCACAGGTTCATTAGCACTTCAGTCATCCATCTAACCCCTTCTGGATCACTACATGTGGTGAAGGGGATGTGAGCTAAACCATGTAGGCTCACCCAAGATGAGCAGGTCATAGCAGAAAGGTCAGACAAATCACAATCCACTGGAGAAGGAACTAGCAACCCACTATCTTTGCCAAAATAACCTTATGGATAAGCACGAACAGAGACATAACAATAGATGTGCCTGTCTCCATAGGGTCACGGAGAGTCAGACACAACTGAATGACTAAACAACAACAATATTCTTCGGATCTATCCTGTTGTAGTTACAGCACAGGTCCGCCGCTGCAGTGCAGCGACCAACCGCTAGATGGGACTGCCGATATTTTGCGGGGCTGTCGATATTTTGCAGCGCTACCGATATGTTAGAGAAGTTCTGAGCTTAGAATGGTAGCCTAACCCTTAAACTAACCCTCACCCTAACAGTTTACGTAAGCCTTTATTCTGTGATATGGCACTGGAATATCGGCAGCGCCATCTAGCGGTTGGTCACCGCACAGCAGCGGCGGACTGGTGACGTAACCATAACAGGATAGGACCCATTCCTCTAAACTTAACATTCACTCTAGTAACTCCTCAGGGATCAGTACATGTTTGTTGAGGTATAAGAAAAATGTTAATCCCTATTAATATTTTATTCGGCCTTGTGATCCTACTAATATTTGATTTGACCTTTTGTACCTTCTACAATTCTGATTACAATGATGCCTAGAGCCATTCCCCTTGTTTTATCAACAAGACCCTTTGATACTCCATAAATAGTTTCTGGAGGACTTGTATTTCTAGTTATAACTAATGTAATCTAAAACAGGTATCTATGTACACATACCTAAACCTGTCATGACCTGTATTTCTTGAACCTGCATAAGGATGACTCAGCATTTACCTCTGTTAATGTAAGGTATGGGCATAGGTACCTTTATAAGCTACCCTGAATATTCAATAAATTGAGATAATTTGATACCAATCCCTTGTGTGTAGTGTATCATTTGTGTCCCCCAGATATCTGAGCCAAGAGGAGAGTGCATGAGGAAGGTGATAAAAGGTTTTACCCCAGGGTGCGCTTGTCCCAGCAATGAAAGTAATCTTGCTTTAACAATGTTTAAAGCACAAGTCTCATAAATTGACAGATGATGTAAAAGTTATGAATCTTGTCTAGTTACTACTTCATATTAGTGAAGAGTGTAAGCCTGCATTAGAATTTCCATTTCTGTCACAGACATTTAGAATGCTGAGCTAATTGGTTCAACATTTTAAGACCCAATGAAGCTACACCTGCAGTTCCAAGCTGTGTCCATTGTATTTAAGCAGCTCTCATCTAACATGTAAATGTCTTGTAGTGCTAACACCAAGACCAATGAATGTTTAGGTGGAACTTCCCCTTTAAGCATGCTTTTCTGAAACACTCCCATCTGTACTGTAAGACTTTTATAATATCTGCATATGTTAAAAGTTAACAGCTGTTTTCTTAATCTGTCACTTTAAATACAAAACTTAGACAGTATTTGTATAATGTGACAATCTAGTCCTCAGTGAATATCAGTAACAACATTGTGTTTTTTCTATTCTGGTTTAAAAAAAAAATATTGTGCTGGAACAAAGAAAATGAAAAAGGAAATGGAATAATTGTAGTATATTTAAGCAGATGGTTACACTGTGCATATATAAACCTGCTGTATATATTTAATTTGTTCGTGAAAAAAAAACATATTTCTAAATAGGTTTAATGAGAAGAAATAAATTGATATAGGGTTTGATTAAGCCGGTGGGACCTATCCTCTTATGGAAGGGCAGCACAAGGCAGCAGCAGTGGCGGTGAACATCCACTAGATGGCTCTGCCGATATTCCAGTGCCATATCATAGAGTCAAGGCTTAGGTAAACTGTTAGGGTTAGGGTTGGGGAGAGGATTAGGGTTAGGCTAACATTATAAGCTTAGAACTTCTCTCACATATCGACAGCGCTGCAAAATATCAGCAGCGCCATCTAGTGTTTGGAGGCCGCACTGCAGCGGTGGACCTGTTCCGACACCCTAACAAGATAGACGCTGCCGGTGTTGAGACTGAGAAGTGCAATATAGACTGAACTGTTACCAAGTAAAGGAAGTAAAACTGGAGAGGGCACTGCCATCCAGACACTACCAGGACACCTTGCCCTGAGAGAGAGAACAGAACAGGGTTACCTTAGCGTGGTTGTTCTAGACTGCCATGTGAAGGAAGGTGTCCGTATGGTAAACTAGGAAGCCCTTATATTCTTTATGGTCAAGGCTTAAAGCACAACTGCAGTTCAAGAAAAACGGCACTTGTTTCTCAAGTGGAAATGACCAAATTGGACGCAAAGTGTTAATATTTTGTGTGGCCACCATTATTTTCCAGCACTGCCTTAACCCTCATGGGCATGGAGTTCACCAGAGCATCACAGGTTGCCACTGGAGTCCTCTTCCACTCCTCCATGATGACATCACAGAGCTGGTGGATGTTAGAGACCTTGCACTCCACCTGCTTACATTTGAGGATGCACCACAGATGCTCAATAGGGTTTAGGTCTGGGGACATGCTTGGCCAATCTATCACCCTCACCTTCAGCTTCTTTAGCAAAGCAGTGGTCGTCTTGAAGGTGTGTTTGCGGTCATTATCATGTTGGAATATTGCCCTGCGGCCCAGTCTCTGAAGGGAGGGGATCATGCTCTGCTTCAGTATGTCACAGTACATGTTGGCATTCATGGTTCCCTCAATGAACTGTAGCTCCCCAGTGCCGGCAGCACTTATGCAGGCCCAGACCATGACACTCCCACCACCATGCTTGACTCTAGACAAGACACACTTGTCTTTGTACTCCTCACCTGGTTGCACCCACACACTTTTGACAGCATCTGAACCAAATAAGTTTATCTTGGTCTCACCGGACCACAGGACATGGTTCCAGTAATCCATGTCCTTAGTCTGCTTGTCTTCAGCAAACAGTTTTCAGGCTTTCTTGTGCATCAGCCATGCAGACCAATTTGATGCAGTGTGCGGCATATGGGCTAAGCACTGGCAGGCTGCCCCCGCCCCCCTTCAACCTCTGCAGCAATGCTGGCAGCACTCATACGTCTATTTCCCAAAGACAACCTCTGGATATGAAGCTGAGCATGTGCACTCAACTTCTTTGCTCGACCATGGCAAGGCCTATTCTGAGTGGAACCCGTCCTGTGAAACCTCTGTATGGTCTTGCCCACCGTGCTGCAGCTCAGTTTCAGGGTCTTGGCAATCTTCTTATAGCCTAGGCCTTCTTTATATAGAGCAACAATTACTGTATATACTTGAGTATAAGCCGAGTTTTTCAGCCCTTTTTTAAGGCTAAAAAGGGCCCCCTCGGCTTATACTCGAGTCACTCTCCCCCGTATCTCTCTACCCCCCGTGTCTCTCTAACCCCCTGTGTCTCTCTAACCCCCACGTGACTCTTTCCCTCCACCCTCCTCATTCTCAAACCCCCTCCTCATTCTAAACCCCCATCTTCATTCTAAACCCCCTCCTCATTCTAAACCCCCATCTTCATTCTAAACCCCCTCCTCATTCTAAACCCCCACCTTCATTCTAAACCCCCTCCTCATTCTAAACCCCCCTAAATACCTCCCCCTCTCCATTTCCCCTCACTTACCTGCTTCTGCTCTGGCCCCCGCTCCTTCTAGACCCGGCGCGCATGTGACGTCACATGCGCGCCACGTCATTAGCATATACCGGGTGCCGGCACAGGTAGCAGGTAAGTGAGGGGAAGGGAGAGGGGGAGGTATTTAGGGGGGTTTAGAATGAGGAGAGGGGTTGAAGGAGGAGGGCGGTTGAGGTGGGGGGTTGAGGTTGAGGAGGGGGGTTGATGAGGGAGGATGAGGATGGGGGGTTGAGGAGGGAGGTTGAGGGGGGGTTGACGATGGGGGTTGAGGAGGGCGTTGAGGATGGGGGGGTTGAGGAGGGGGGTTGAGGAGGGGGTTGATGATGGGGGTGTTGAGGAGGGAGGATGAGGAGGGAGGTTGAGGATGAGGAGGGAGGTTGAGGATGAGGAGGAAGGTTGAGGATGAGGTGGGAGGTTGAGGAGGGGGGTTGAGGTTAAGGAGGGGGGTTGAGGATGGGGGGGTTGAGGAGGGAGGATGAGGATGGGGGGGTTGAGGAGGGAGGTTGAGGAGGGGGGTTGAGGAGGGGCTTGAGGATGGTGGTTTGAGGAGGGAGGATGAGGAGGGAGGTTGAGGATGAGGAGGGAGGATGAGGATGGGGGGGTTGAGGAGAGAAGTTGAGGAGGGGCTTGAGGATGGGGGTTTGAGGAGGGAGGATGAGGATGGGCGGTTGAGGAGGGAAGTTGAGGAGGGGGGTTGAGGAGGGGCTTGTGGATGGGGGTTTGAGG
The DNA here is from genome assembly GCA_027410445.1 of Discoglossus pictus. Taxonomy (NCBI): domain Eukaryota; kingdom Metazoa; phylum Chordata; class Amphibia; order Anura; family Alytidae; genus Discoglossus; species Discoglossus pictus. The sequence continues at coordinate 156,274,197 of CM050169.1, forward strand.
AGGGAGGATGAGGAGGGAGGTTGAGGAGGGGGTTGAGGATGAGGAGGGAGGTTGAGGATGAGGAGGGGGTTGAGGATGAGGAGGGAGGTTGAGGGTGAGGAGGAGGGTTGAGGAGGGAGGTTGAGGATGAGGAGGGGGGTTGAGGAGGGGGTTGAGGATGAGGAGGGGGGTTGAGGTTGAGGAGGGGGTTGAGGAGGGGGGTTGAGGATGAGGGGGTTGAGGAGGGAGGTTGAGGATGAGGAGGGAGGATGAGGAGGGAGGTTGAGGATGAGGAGTGGGGTTGAGGAGGGAGGTTGAGAATGAGGAGGGGGGTTGAGGAGGCTGATAAGGGAGGGGGGAAGAGACACAGTGAATGGAGAGGGGAGAAGAGACATGGGAGAGAGAGGGGGACACAAGAGGGGGACACAGGGGGCAATACATTTCCCACCCTCGGCTTATACTTGAGTCACTCATTTTATCCAGTATTTTGTGGTAAAATAGGTGCCTCGGCTTATACTCGGGTCGACTTATACTCGAGTATATACGTTAGTACACCCTTCACATTTGTGTAAATATTTTATTTTATCTTTTCATGTGACAACTGTACTTATGCTACCTGTCCTGCCTGATAATGGCAACAATGGGCTAACCGAGAAGGACATCAAAGTATAGGGTGGTGTTGTCAATAAGACACATAAGCAAAACCAAATACTCAATATTAATATTATTACTATTACTATACCCAATTATTCAATACTACGGGGAACTATTTCTTTTGTCATCTAATCCCATCTGGTTCTTTCTTAGCAGAGTTTGTAAACTAATTAGTTTTTCCTTAGATCCAATGAATGCACTATTACATGTAGATGCCACATTCCCTTTGTGCTGACAGAAACTTCTTGTGGATTCAAAGTCTACTCCCTACTCAAAAACTTAATAAGCAGATTACATAGTTTCAAATTTAAAAATACATTAATTCCTGAATATAATTAGAATCTCTGTCCACAGAGAAAAAAACAAATAGTTGTTATAAATATATTATATTCTAAAGGGATAACCATGCTGTGTTTTATAGTAAAAAGAAGGCATTAAAATGGAGACCTGCTATAAAACAACAGATTGCATACTAAACCACAGTGAATTATTTAGAACCCGCTCCCTGCACCTGAGTAAATTATTGATCTTTAGCAGCCACAACAGTCACCACTTAAACATAAAGACGACATTTTCGGGGTTAAAGGATTCCTACCTGTGCCTAAAGTTTACCATTACAGACTGATAACTGATATACATGACCTGTCAGTGTTTAAGGTAGCATTTGAAGAACATCAGCAATAACACTTCTCCATATGAATTCATATTTTTTACGGTCTTGAGAAAGTGTTGCTTCATTTTAAAAATAATTATGAACATCCCTCTAGAAATAAACCTATATTACAAGTTATTAAATTTTATTTGCAGGGTATTACTTAAAATCACCACATTGGTACCACTACTGAAATTATTACATTGGCAGCATATGAAGTATTTCTGTAGAAATCAGAATCAAAAGGTAATAAAGAATGAATAGTGAAAAAGAAATAAAATATTCGTAGTACTAGCTCAAAAATGCAAATGAATGTCTAGGTAGATGAGAACTCTTAGGGGGTACTTTTTCATTCTGCTTTCTATGTTATCTCACCCTTTTATAAGGTTTTATTTTCAGGTCTGATGCAACTGGGAATGTCTCATAAGTTCCAAGACATTTTCATGACTGCTATGTGCAAATTAGGGAGTTATCTTCAAAGAATACAAAAAAAAATGCCAACATACATTTTTATTATTGTTTTTCTTTTATTTTTACCTCTTGTTTGTTTCATTTACATAGTAACATCAAGTAGGTACCCAAAGTTCTCTGAATCTTATGATTTACCCTGTAAGGAATATCCATAGATGTTATTAGGCTAACGTATTCTTAACTCTTGATAAATTAAATTGTCTATAGAGAAAATAGACTGGGTATGATGCAAAAACTAAGAGTGAACAGAGAAGGTTTACCTTGGGATGGTTATTATTGACTGCTATGTGAAGGAAGGTGTCCTTAAGGTAAACCAGGAAGTCCTTATGTTCTTTATGGCCAAGGGTTAAAGGACAACTGCAATTCATTTAATTACCATATTGGTCCGAATATAAGCCTCACCCGCATATAAGCCGCACCCGTAAAGTTCAATGGGAAAAAATAGAAAAAAGATAGTACTCAAATATAAGCCGCACCCGTAAAATTGAAGAGAAAAAGACTCTCAAAGTGATCAGCCATTGCAAGAAACAGGCTTTCTAATTAGCACTGTAGCTTTTTTTGCAGGTTACAGGCCTTACAGGATGTTAGAATCACTAAAACCGTAAATCGCTATTCAATACCGCAGTCTCAAGCACGAAAATCGTCACCCTTAACTCGCAATCGCGCAAATCTGCAGTCATTTTGCGTTCGCGAATAGAAGCCGCACACGTAACAAACAAAGTTCGCAAATCGGCAATGATTTTTTTTTACGGTCGCGAATATAAGCCGCACCCGTAACTCGCAAGCTCTAAAATCTGAAAAAAAGGTGCGGCTTATATTCGGACCAATACGGTATTTACTAAGATATTTACATTAGCATGACCAATTTGAAACTTGTGATGTGAAATAGGACACATTCTAAGGGTTTTTTCTTACACGTAGTTTTAAATTGTCGTTTGGATAAAAACATCATGCTATAAAAGCATGTGACCAACTAACAGCATTAACAATGAACCATAATTGTAAAGGTTATGCTAGGATGGAGTATAGGTATAAAGCAGAACAAATAGCAAAGGGGAGTGTCAGATAAAAGTGTAATTGATATATCCAGTGAAGTACCAAATACCCCTCACATGCCCTCCCTCCACTTCTAAATACATATAAAATATAGTAGAACAACATTAAAGGACAAATGTGGCTCTGTCAATCACTCCACTGGCTTTCCATAGCTTCCAGAATCAAATGTAAAATCATGGACCTAACATATAAAGCCATCAACAACAATGCACCCCCTATTCTATGGAACTCCTTGTCTTGTTCCAGTAAACTGTCCTCCTGCCTCAAAACATTCAAAAATCACTAAAATGCATCTGTTTGGAGAAGCTTATCACCTTCAGCCTTTATTTGCACAATTGCACACCCCACAGCATAATATCACTCACACCCACAATCTACAGTACAACACACAGACACCTCCACTGTATTGCCTTCACTCTGCCATATTGCATCTATCACCCTCTTTTATCATACCCAAACCCTTTAGATTGTAAGTTTGTGAGTTTTCAAGCTTGTAAGGTGCTTTGGAAATAAGCAATATGCATGTTTTATTTTAAGCTCCAAGACAGGGCCCTCCATTATCTTGTATTTTGTTCATTTAATTTTTTCTTTGTACTTAACCCCTGTATAGCGGTACATAATATGCTGGCATAATAATATGTACATAAACTAAGGACACTAAAATGTTATATAGTCTATATCATAAATTAGAACCTTAACAACTAAGGATGGCAAGATTTATCTGGAAAATGTCTTATTATTGTCTCAGAATAAAACCTAAGGGTTTATTCAGCTGTGTTTTTTTGCAACTAACTTGCTTTCTCCAAACCAGTGTGTAACCTGCACTGTTCTGAAATTTTTAGACTGTGAGTGTGACAAAATTAACAAGATGATGCTAGTCTATGGAAAATCTTCAAATCATTGTGAATCATCCACTAATCTAACAACATTAGTATCTATGTAAGCAATGAATATTTCCCAATTTTAGATAAGATTTAATTTTTTAGTAAACTCTGCAAGTGTCTTGAGCCTTCCATATTTAACTTCTAGAGCACTTCTTGGTGCCTGAGCAGCATGGTAAGTCTTATTTGAGCTGCCCTCCCAATATTGTGGCAGTATTTCAATAAATATAAATATATATCTTATCTACATCCAAGGTCCATCCCTGGTGACTAATTAAAAACAGAAGCAAAACCCAAAGTAATAATTATTAATAAATTATTATTAATATATTTATTTATTTATATATGACGTTGTCACGCTTTGCGAACCTCGCGTAGCTGTTAAGGCACTAAAACTTGCAGCACTTGGGCGATGGGCGCTTATTGCCTGCGAGCCTCCCAAAGCGAGGCGAGCAGTGGAGGCAATGAAACATGTGGAACTTAGCCAGAAAGGATCGCCAAACTGTGCAAAGCAAAAAACAAGAAAAACACACCAAAAAAAATACAACAAAAACATCACGCACAGCACAGGGGAACAGCCAGGACATCTGGGAGTGAGGTGGAATGCAAATTTAAATTGATTTTGCCTAGTTTCGGGTCTCAAAAGTCGGCTCGGCAAGAAAAAAATGGCTTCCAAACAAAATGAAAACGAGGCTACACAACCCTGGATCGCGCAAAATACCGCCAACCGCGTACCACTTTCACCTAGGAACGTACGAGGTACAAAATACACTATTACAAAGGACGACAAATGCTCGCAAACCGCGTAGCACATAGACAAAGTATGTTATTTTACAATCCTAACTTGCAACTAACAACATTACGCATCTACAGTAGCGCTTTACACAAATAAACCAACGGTTTGCCCTCGCGCACGCAGCCCTTTTCTAATGCACAGTTGGGACATTCATAAAACTATCTCCTTAGGCCAGCAACAGTCAAACTGGACATTATATGCTGCAGGACAATAAAAAGAGATTGTTACCTCTTCAGGCTACTGATTGTTACATATACTAATTAGAAAAAGGTAAACTATATTCATTTATTATTCAATTAATTCATTAATTGGTATTTAAAAAAACAAAGAGAGGAGCCAAAGGACTATTATGAAAGAGAGATTAGTACAATTGTGTCAAGATAGTCGTTCTTCCAACAGCCTCGGAGATGATGGACATCACCAGGTGGGCACTATAGAAACCAGAATGACTATATACTTTATAGCCAAAGATGGAGGTGCTCTATACAGTCAGCAAAAACAAGACCTTGAGCTGACTGTGATTCAGATCATGTGCTTCTTATTACAAAGTTCATAATTAAACTGAGAAAAAGAGAGAAGCTATCAAACTAAGCAAATACAAAATAAATAATATCCCCTGTGAAAGTGTAATGGAAGGAAATAATAGATTTAAGGGACTAGACATGGGAGATAGAATGCCTGAAGAACTTTGGACCAAAGTTTGTGATATTGTCCAGAAAAGTGCAACAAAGAATATCCCCAGAAGCAAGAAATCTTAGAAGGCAAACTTGCTTTCTGGTGAGGCTTTGAAAGTAACCCAGGAAAGATGGAAAGTAAAATGAAGTAGAGATAGGAAAATATTTGTGCAACTGAGGATAGCAAGAAAAGACAAGGAGACATTCTGTATTGAGCAATGTAAAGAGATAGAAAACGATAACAGAATGGGAAAGTCAAGAGATCTCTTCAAGAGATTTGGGGATCTCAAGAAAAAACGTTCATTCCAAAGTCAGTGAAGTGTAGCTGAACTCCCTAAGGCACAGTGAGTAAGGGATCCACATCTGGATTCCCTCACCACCCTTAGGGAGACTAATCCCTAAGGGTCATTTGCATTAACAAAAAACAAAGTTAGCGGTGCTCAATCAGAGAATGAACTAACCTTTATAGGTTAGTTCTATGAACATGATAACCCACTCTGAGAGCACATCTTTTAGCGCACTTGTGCCCACTCATTAGAGTGACCCAGCCCCGAAATTCCAGGAAATTCTACCCTGAATTTTTTTTTCTTTAATTCTGAGACCCTACAGATAAGGTCTCAGGGATGGCCCCTGTCCAAGGACCGGATGTTGAGAACCACGGTTCTAGGTGATTGTTTTCAACTTATGATATACAAAATAAAGTGGTATATTTAAGCTGCAAATGTAAAATACGCAGATACAACTTGGGAAAACAAATTGGCATTACAAATGGTTTAGGATTTTATTATTCAGGAAGCAGACATGGTCAGTGTTTAAAGATTTACATTGGTTGATTCTGATTGGTTATCTATACCTGTGTTACAAACTGGTGTAATTTGCATAATGGTTTAACCTACCCAGCAAGCTCCAATTTTACACATGAAATAAGTCAGTTGTCAATAGCTACTGAGACCATTAATGTTTACCATGTAACACACTTCAAGTGAATAAAAAGTTAAATGACCATTGGAGTGACATATTTATTGTATGCTTTTATGAAGAACTTTACTTAAAAATGGATATATTTTACAAGGTTAATGAAAACACAACCTTAATAGTTTTAATTTGTGTATTCAGTTTTGGTTTACTACAAGGAGTCTTTTGTTTTTGTTCTTAACAGGATTATTTACTTGGGAGAAAAGGAAGAATATGTGTATACATCATTTAATTTCAGTTCTACTGAAGAAAAGCCACTTGTCAATATTATTAAAGAGAAGAGCAACTCACTGTGGGATAACCCTCCCTATAAGGCTTTGGACCAACAAGCAATCAATATGGAAGTGCCCATGACACAATTAGATTTTGCAAAATTCAAGATTTTCTCTAAAATTATTTTAGGCTCATAGCTTTCACAGCTGCTATTGTGGGTAGTTTAATTAAGTCACTTTTATTTTAAGCTTTTCCAAAATGCCAGTGGTTCTTTACCTTTAGTTATATATGCATTTAGTATATCATAGATCAGTATATTGTGATGATATATTGTCATAAGACTTGAATATAAATATAAAACATACTAATGATATTAATACTTTGCATCTATGAATATACTGGCCTGTGCCTACATTTCACAAGTTACTAAATGTTACGTACAAATACTGTATCTATGCAGTTTCTATATTATTGTTCACATTGAAAAAAAGCTAATTACTTATATCGAAATCCTCAAATGTGACCTGTATCTGACCATTAAAAAGAAGATAAGCATAATTTAGAATCAATTTCTTACCTAATTGAGAAAAACCTGGCGAAAGGCTGATAACACAAATAGTAATAACTATATATTGCAGGAATACAAATTGAATGTATATGTACACATATTCACCAAGAAATAATACATTACTATTTCTTAGCAACTTTTTTTATAATAGCATCTTTTCATTTAAGTTTAATTTATCTGGAAACGCTATAATGACTCAGGAAGGCTGCCCGAGGCTGTCAATGCGTTACTGGACCTCTATAAAATGTAGGGATAAAAAAAGGCATATAAGGATTTAGCCATATTATTCTATGGAGCCTAGCAGACTGAGATGTGTTTAACTCATAGTTGCAATGTCTATTTCCTATGGGGAAAATTGCCACTCTTCAGGTCTATCACAGCTCAAGAATCTTAGTTAAACTAGATATTTATAAAATGATTCACTATTTTACATTGGTTCATGCAATAGGCTCCCTTGGATAATATATAAAGTGGGTTTATTAATTTAAAATTTTTAACTCAGCAATTTTGAAGAAAACACCTCTTTTGGAGGTTTACAACTCTAAGCATCTATTCCAGCAATTATATTTTTTTATTTTTAAATGACTGCTGTAAATTAGCAAACACTTCATATGTTTGTGAAGTACAAAACAAACTAGCAGCATTAGCAGCTATGTAAATCATGGTCAAAAGATAATTTCCGGAAAAAAAAATCATTTTAGAAGACTCTGCTTGTGGTTGGAAGCTGCTGTCATGGTCAGAATAAATTTTCAGTGCAAAAGGGACCATTACTGTGCGTGGAAGGCAAGTACACTTTTTTTTTTACACAGATTTTTTTTTCTTGCTAAGAGTGTGGTATAAATATGTCTGTTCTTTTAATAAATGCTATGCTATAACTGGTTCATATAATTAATGTGTGGATTTCCTTATTGATGCTGGAGTAAGTTAATTTCAGAACTTATAAAGATCTTTATGCTCTACAAGATCACAGACATCTCTCAGTCCGACCCAAGGGCTGACAGTTCTTTCTGCTGTACAGAGGTAAAAATGAACACACCTGTGGGGAGAGGTTTGGGCAATAGGCTCTTATCATACCCCATTCAACATACAGGTTGTCACACTTACCTTGTGTACATGTATACACCCCTTAACGCTACCCCTTTGAGAGTTGAATATAGTGCTAGTTTTCAATGCAATTTCCCCCTTAGCACTAAACCTTGCTGTCGAGTCTTTTTTGAGCACCAAATCCTGTTTATCCCTTTAAATCCCTACTTCGCTCTCTCTGATATGCTATAGTTCTATCTGAGTGATGTCGATAAAATGCCCCATTTAGCAGTGTTTCGAATAGCGCTTCTGCATGCAGGAAAACATGTATGTGTACTGCACCTGTATGTGTGAATATGTACTGTGCAATGGGCAACAAGGTTAAATGATTCTCAGAAAGACGTACATTCCTGTGGTTGTACCTTAGGTCTCACCTGTGGGTACATTATCTGCTTATTCTACTTCTGTAGAAAGGTCAGACATCTTACTTGACTCTGAAGACAGTGGCCTAGAGGTGTTTACTGTCCACAGCTGCAAATGAACTGCCAGTAAACACATTATCTGTCCAGCTGTTATGTTAGGACTGCTCTCTATGTTTAGATACTGCTTGAAAGGAAACATGTATTTTGCTTGCTGTTTTTTCTATAAAACAATACTTCTGCTACTTACTCTGTTTGAGAATAAAGAGAGAGAAAATATCTCAAGTAAATCTACATGTTCCAAGCAGGCAATCAGTGAACATTGCACCCGCTGCCACTAAGGATCTTGCTTAGTATCATACAAATGAGGCACATAAGGTACCACCATTTTCCTCAAACCACATATCATAAAACCATATACACCATATACATATAGAACCATATACACTATTCTCGGGCACCCTTCAGAGACTTGTATTAAGGTACAGTGCCACAAACCCACTCACAGACTGCAGTTTTATTAGCATGAAGTTGGTTCACTGGAAAATAAAAAAATATTAATTTACCACTGAAATATACAAAGGCTTGAGTTTTTAGATTGTCAGTGTTAACATAAGCCTAGTGAGAGTTATTAGGATAGCTGTTAACATCTCACCTCACTTGTGGCTCTCCGTCGCACTATAAAACAGTAACCTACAACACTTGGGTGTAGGAGCTGGGTGGGACAAACCCCACAGATTTTTCTATGTTTGTATGTATATATATATATATATATATATATATATATATATATATATATAAACTATTTTATGGGCTGTGTATACAATGAGCTGTATCCCCCCCCCCCCCCCCCCCTCCAGAATTATTCTGGCTCCTAGACCCCTGGTACAACACATGGCAATCCCAGTTTCCCCTGCAGGTCTTCCTGTACTTTATACAGAGCAGTATTTAATTTTGTTCATTAGGACTGGCATGGGTACTATGTACTGTCGTTGTTTAGTCGTTCAATCATGTCCGACTGAATCATGTCTCTTAGTGACCCTCTGGACCACAGCACACCAGGCACATCTATTGCTATGTCTCTGGTCATGCTTTTCCATAAGGCTATCTTGATGTCTCTGCTATGACCTGCCCATCTTGGTTGACCAAGCTTAATTGAATTGCACAAGCCCCTTCACCACGACAAGATCCAGAATGGGATTATGTACTGTACATGAACATATTTATAATAGGAACTCAATTGTTATATAAAATGTGTGTCTAAAAATAACAACTGTGTTACAGAACCAGTATAGTAGTGGGGTTTTATTTATTTTTTTGGTTTAAATGGCCTCTGTAATGCCCTAACAGAAGCTCTAGATGTTTTAATTGAAAACTGATATTTTAATACAGCTCCTATTCAATGATTTAGAAAAACACTATTCAATATTAAACTTACTTTCAAACATGAATTTCTAAATCTCAAATTGAGCTGAGAGAAAGTCTGACTGGAAGGCAGTTCTAAATGGTCAAGCAAAAATGTCTGGCTCAACAGGGGCAGATGGCCTTCATTGGCTGGAGACTGTATGATTTGGTTTGACTTGACATGGACATTATCTTGTCTCTGACCAGTTTGGATAACTTCCCACTCAGAGCTGCCCCAACTTTTTGATGACATTATCAGGGGTGGAAGCAGCACAACTGGAAAATGAAATGCTGATGTTTGAAAGGAAACTTAAAGGGATATGGGAGTTTTCGTGTTTTAATATTAATATAACCTACCTAAGTGTTTGTTTGCATATCTAAACCTAATGTTATTAACAAGTGCTTAAAAGCTCTGTTTTTACTCACTGAAACCAACCAAATAGTCCCTGCAAAGGTCCGCTCCCAGCAGCACATGCACAGAGTGTCTCTGTAGTACTAGATGTACAAACCAATCATGGATTGTCTCTTAGCAGTATTTCGAAACTTGCTGTCTAGAAACAGTCTGTGATTGGTTAGTACTGTGCTCATGAACTGTGTGGGCAGACCTTTGCAGTGACTATTTTGACATTTTCAGGGATTAAAAACAGAGCTTTTCCGAGCTTAGGTAGTTTATTTTAATATTAAAAACAGGAAACCTTCCATGTTCCTTTAAGATTGAATGCCCCTTTTTAGATAATTTAATCTGAATTTTATTATTGATAATGCCTAAGTAAAAGATCTAGTTCCTGCTGTTAGGAGGTTACAGTGGTCCTTTTAAAGTAACAAAGTGGGGGTTCTAAATATGATATTATTCAAAACTACAGGAAATAACAAGTACTCTATCAACTGAAAGCTATTAAAATAATTACATTATTGTACAATTAACATTAAAGTTTGCAATATTTAGTTGTCAGTTGTTTTTTCTCTCCCTCCCCCTCTCCCTACCTTGTGTCTCTCTCCTCCCTTCCCTCCCCTGTGTTTCCCCCTCCCCTGTGTCTCTTCCTCCCCTTCCCTCCTCTGTGACTCTCCCCCCTTCCCTCCCTTGTGTCTCTCCCCTCTTCCCTCCCCTGTGTCTCTTCCCCTTCCCTGTGTCTACCGCCCTTTCGTCCCCTGTTTCCCCTGTTTCTCTTTCTCCCTCTCCCCTCCCCTGTGTCTCTTCCCCCCTCTCCCATCCTGTGTCTTCCTCCCCCCTCCCCTGTGTCTACATCCCCCTCTCCGGTGTGTCTCCCCCCCCCCCCCTCTCGCCTGTGCCTTTCACCCCCTCCTTTCCTCTGTGTCTTCCTCCCCCCTCCCCTGTGTATTCTTCTGCAGCTCGTGGCTGTTGCTGCGAGCTGCACATGCATGTGTACTATGTGCGCGCTCACGGCCGCTGCCGCAGCCACAAGCATTTGCATGGACTTAGGAAGTACTGGTAAGTGTGTATGCTCCCATGGACTGTTACACAATTACAGAATTATTATAGTTGATATATATATACTAGCGACTTGCCCATCAAAAAATTACGGCAATAAGATTGTAAGGCAGGTAATGCTGTTTGGTCGAGACATTAATTTTTTGGTGGTCCGAGATCCTTCGGCGCTCATTGCGAGCCTCGCGCTGAGCGCCTTTGGCGTTCATCGAGTGGCTCGCAATGTGCGCCTTTGGCGCTCATTGCGAGGCTGTTGTATTGTTTTTTGCGCTTATTGCAAGGCTCTGTGTGCTATGAGCAGCGTTGGCGCTCGTTGTGAGTGGCACAGTGAATGGCTTTTATGTTTATTGTGAGAGTGTATTTTTTTTGTGTATATGTTTCTTTGTATGCTAATTAAATAATTACTTAAATAATAAATGAATATACTTTACCTATTTTGAAGTAATATATGCAGGAAGCATTGTGTTGAAGAGCTGACCATCTGTTTTGATGTTGCTGCAGCATACAATGTCGTTTTGCACTGTTGTGGAGCTGAGGTGTAAGTGTCAGCAATGTGTGCAGTGTGTAGTGTAAATATGCTGCGTGCGCGAGGAAAATCCGTTAGGGTAGCTGTGTACTTCCACATTGTGTAAGTTAGTGTTGTAAAATGACGGCGAATGTGTATGTGGTACGCGCCTGTGTATGATGTAGCGTCCTTGTTAATAGTGTATCTTGTACCTCATACAGCTTTTTGGAAAATCCGTATGTGCTTGGTGGTGTTTTGCGTGTTTAGGGTCCTGTAGCCTCCTTTTAGTTTTTTTCTGAGTCCATTTTTTTTTTCTCGCTTAGGGGATTTTCGTGTGTCTAAACTCTGGAATTTGGACTTAAATTGAGGTGTAACTTCACTTGCAGAGGTTCTGGGTGCCCCCCCCCCCCTTTCTGTGGGTAAGCTTTTTATGTATTTGTAAATTTTCCGTTGTAAGTCCCGCCTGCGGCTCATTGCAGCCGACATGGGAGCCTCCACCTCCGCAAATGCGTCCCCTCGCATGGGTCCGCATTTGCAGGCCGAAAGTCGTAGGGGGTCGTAGGGATGAGCCTTTGGCGCTCCTTGCCAGAAACTGCAGCGGCCTCGGTAGGCGAGCCCGCAAGCGTTAGCAACAACCCGCATGCTCACAACTATATATGTGAGATATATATATATATATATATATATATATATATATATATATATATATGTGTCTAGGTTACATGGAAATTGTTTTTTTACCTCGGGTTAAAAGGACCGAGTACATTTTGGTAGTACATATGCTTGGAGATTCCTGATAGGGTGAAATGATAGTTAGGACTTACCACAGTATTTAAAACCATAGTACATACTTACAAAATATTTTAACAACAGTAGGGAAGACTTCTTCCAGGATAGCCTCAATCCATTTTAGACACCTAATAAACGAGTGAGAAGCTCTGCTAGAGACTGCAATGTTTGCTTAGTCATTCAATTGTGTCCAACTCTCCATGACCCTATGCACCACAGTATGCCAGGCACATCTTGTCTCTGGTTGTACTTATCCATAAGGTTTTCATAGCAAAAATACTGGAGTGGGTTGCCAATTCCTTCACCAGTGGACCGTGATTTGTGTGACCTCTCTGCTATGACCTGCCCTTTTTTGGTGATCTTACATGGTATAGCTCACAGCTTCCTTGAAACACATAAGCTCCTTCACCACAAAAAGGTAGCAATCCAGAAGGGGAGAGACTGCAATACTAAGGTACAAATATTACATTTTAATTATTAAATAAAAAAAATACAGTATTGTATGACAACTACAGAGGTCCTTTAAGCAAGGGATGACTACACGCAAAGACCACAATTCTTGGTACTCTTTGCCCTAATTTTATATTCTTTCTGACCAGTAATTTCCAGAGGGTGTTAGTTGAATATCTCAAAACAAGATGCCATATGTCATTTTTATTCATATTAAGGAAATGTCATGAACATAACATCTGTACAAAGTTGTCAAGGTGTTCGGTTGATTTAAAACATCATGTTCCAGATCAGCCATAAAGATTTCCGCACCTATTTCACAGACAGTGCATTACATTTTGACTCCTCTGAAATTTTTGTTGCATTTAATATGCGGCGGTGACATATAATTTAGTAAATTTATGAGAGTAAAGATAGTAGGCACGGAGGAAATAAGCAAAGATGTTTTGCTTTCTACATGTTCAGTGAGGTGGAATAACTAAAAATCTGTGAGCTTAAACACACAGAATTGTGATGTATGGACATATATACAAATTCCACTACTTTCTGTATTATTGATAATATGAAGAATTCTGAAAAGCAAGTGGTTAATCTTTAAATAGAAGCATCATGTAGATATAGGGTCATTTTTCATTTTAATAATTTGTGCTCTATCACTCTATAGAGGTATAGGGAAATATAGCTAGCCAGCAGAAAATTGCAATTATTTATTTACGTGTGATTTTCTTTTTAGCTTCCATTGGTGGTTTTGTATTAGAAGGAACACAGCACTTTAGTAGATGACATACTATTGCTCCAGTTTAGTTGTGCATATATATCGAATTTATCAATCGGAAAACTAGGGAGCTTCATAGGGGAGTCTCATGACTGATCATGTGTTGCAGGTTTTTAAGCTAGGCCAGTGGGGGGGCAAAAGGCAGCCCAGGGGCCTCTTGCAGCCCTCAAGCACTGCCCATGTGGCTCTCAGCCTCTTTTTCTGGAGTGGGAGAGCATGTCCCTTTTCAACAATGCACACAGCCCTATTAAATTCCCCCAATGTTGTAATCCGTAGCCCGTAACGTAGGACGCAAGCCTTGTGGCTATTAAATTGGCCCTGTAAAGCAACCCATCAACGACTTGCGGGGTAAGGGTGAGAAAAGGCTACGGAACGAGGAAATATGAACTACGCACCCGCAGAAGCTTTGATCTGTCAAGCCCGTAGCACTGTAAATGCAAATATACACACACTACTGTACTTATACGTGAAGGGAAAGTGATGATAGGTACTTAAATAAATAGCACAATACTCTGAAGCTCACAAATCGCCAACATAAAATATTTTTTTTATGTTTAAATTCTGTGTTATATCGATCCCGGCAATCAATGTGTTAATACATATAATGGAACTCGCATGGACTAGAATATCATATTTACTGCTTTATGAATATTGCATTATTTCGGGAATGTAGGTCCTATCGAAACTCGTAATTGAAGCCTGTAAGACTTTGAAATCCAACCTCCATTTTTCAGTGGCGTAATGATGACGATCTCTGTTGCCATTGGCCCCGTCTAAGCCCGTAACTACAGGTTTGACTAGTTGATCATGTTCATGGCCGCGCATCCAACGTTCAACAAGTCCATAACTCGCAGCATGGTTTAATTTAATAGCTATGTAACGCAGCCAAATTTCAAGCCCGCAGCCCTTGCAGGCTTGCCAATGCCGTTATGGGCTTATAATTTAATAGGGCCGTTATATTTCTCTAAAAATCGCAAATACTGATTTGTATCCACAAATACTTCTCCTAACTATATATGCCTTTTAGGTATTTTTCCTTTCCTACAGAAATGTTACCATATTGCTTTGGGTGAAATAAAATGGTTTAAAGGGACCCAATCACAAGAAAACTGTGTCCAAAAACATAGCAAAAACAAAAAAAGAATATGCCTCAACAATATTTCCTGTGCTTAAAAGATCATAAATAAAATGTTTGCTGTAACTGAATTCTGTTGATAAAAAAGGATATATTAATTTGCATGGGGGCAGCCATGTTGGAACGTGGGCTGTCCAGAGAAGCTAGAAATATAATAAAACGCCCCTTTAAGCTCTAGACCTCCCAATGACTTCATTAAAGAGGCGTCCTCTTCGCCTGAACAGAACAGAGAATCTTGAGATGTCACTTAATGAAGGGCTGGGGAGAGACAAGGATAATGCTTTCAATTGCTTACTGTATATCTTCAGAAGGCAAGGTATTTGGGACATAGTGTAATGGGGCAAATATATAAAGTTAGGCATGGTGTAGTGATTACTGTGAAGTGGTTATGCTCGTGATTGGGTCACTTTAAAGCAGAGGTGGGGAACGTCAGGCCCTGGGCCGTAAAAGATCCTCAAAATCATTTGGTCTGGCCCTTCCACCCTTGCACAGGTATCAGACATTGTTAAGTGATGTGCGCATGCGCTCCCCACCACAACATCGGGAAAGAGAGAGAGACACAACGTCGGGAGAGAGAGAGACAGGACATACAGAGGGAGAGACTGACAAAAAGACAGAGAGAGAGCGAGATAGAGACTAGAGAGGGAGAGAGACACAGGACAGAGAGAGATGGAGAGAGCGAGGGAGACACAGGAGAGAGAGACAGAACAGAGATAGACACAGGAAAGAGGGAGAGAGAGAGGGAGAGAGAGACAAGAAGTGAGTTAATTATATGGTTGACCAAATATACCAGGCTAATTTTTAAATTGATCATTTTGTATGGCCTACAAATTATGTTATATACAAATGCCCATGGCAGAAAAAAGGTTCCCCACCCCTGCTTTAAAGCAATGTGAAAGCCTATTAATGAATCAGTGGCCACATATATGGCCCTTCTAGTAGAGTTGATTTTTCATCACTTGTCTATTCCACAACTGCCAATTGCTGCCAATCAGATACCACACAGTAAGATGTATGGTCCCTTCTTATACAGTTTGCAGATCTTGACACAGTATTCTAAGGTGAGGATTGACTAGAAATCTACAGTGCCATTAGTATCTCTCTTTTTCTTCCAATACAACCAATTATCCTTCTTGCTTTTCCTGAGATTTGTTGCACTATTTGCCTACTTTTAAATAATTTATTATAATAAATCCCAAGGCCATTTCGTTTTCTGTGCGGTCACTAAAATATCATTAAGTATAAAATGTATTCTACATGGGTATTTGCACACTTTTGTGCATAATATTGTATTCATCAGATTTAAAAAAAATCAACTCTACTAGAACGGCCGCATATGTGGCCACTGATTCATCAATATGCTTTCACATCAACCTATGAATTTGTTAAACTTGTTTTTTCCTTGTTCTTATCCCCTGTACAGCGCTACGGAATATGTTGGCGCAATACAAATAAAAGATACTAATAATAATAAAAATTATGTTAGTTTTTAATTAGAAATAAATATATTTGTATGTCTAAGTTGGACCCTGGGGACAACCATTATACCTTTGTGGAAGTTATGGTGAGAGAGACGCATTTACACAGTGGCGGAGCTAGAGCATGAAGGGCACTGGTGCAAAACAGAAAAATGCCCCCCAAGGGGAGGTTTTAACATTTTTAACATTTTTTTTCTCTGGGCCCTCCCCAGATACCAACACACTTAGAGACCCGTTCCTAGACCATTTTCCATAATAAACCCCTTCCTAAGGCCACTTCCCATAAATATATAATATCTCTACATAAGTCCCACTTATCCGCCATCTTCACACAGCACCCAATCCCTCTCAACACTCAACCACTTCTAAGCAACCTACCCCTCACATACCACCCACCTCACATAGCACCCAATCCCTCTCATCACCCATCTCACATAGCACCCACCTCACATATTCATTACAGAGACGGTCAACAGGGCATTGACCCCGGAAGTGGCAGCCAGTCTGTCACATTTTGGTGGCAGTGGTGGGATATACATTGTGGGCTGTCTTCTTAAGCGCAGACAGTACAAAATGGAGGCGCTAGTGAAAGCCTACAGACTACTACCCATCAGCAGGACACTACACAACAGTTCCTAAGGCAACAGGCCCAGGCAACACAAGCACTGGCGGAACAACAAGCTAGAGCCACCCAGGTGCTGGCAGAACAACATGCCCAAGCCATGGAAGAGCGGAAGCTGCAGCGGGAGACAAACCAAATACTGTTGGCCCAGCTACAGCAAATAACACCTCTCAAACCTGCCGTGTCACCAGAGACCTCTATGAGGGGCAAGACAAATCAGTTTCTACAAAAAATGAGTCCTGAAGACGATGTGGAAACTTATCTATTGAGCTTTGAAAGAACTGCTGTCAGAGAAGCTTGGCCCCAAGGGCACTGGGCCAGCATAGTCGCGCCATATTTATGTGGGGAAGCGCAAAAAGCATACATTGACCTGGACAGCGAACAAGCCCTGAATTATGCAACCTTGAAAGCAGAGATCCTGGCCAGATCCGGATTTACCGCAGTGTCAGAGCACAAAGATTCCATTCATGGAAGTTTGGGGAGAATAAGCCCCCTCGCCCTCAGATATTTGAGTTGCTGCACTTAGCCCAAAGGTGGCTACAGCCTGACAGCAATGGACCAGGGAGAATTGTAGAATTGCTGATCATGGACCACTACTTGAGAAGCTTACCACCAGGCTTAAGAGAATGGGTGGGGCAAAACGAGCCAGAGACCCCAGATGAGTTTATCTCACTAACAGAAAGATATCTCGCCATGAAGGAACTAACCTGTTTCTCAAAAGAGGAGACCTCTGGTGTTCAAAGGCGGCCTAACAACCCTAAGGTTCAAACTCCTAACTGGATGAGAACCAGACCAAGACTCATGAAGCCGGAAGTTGGAAGACACTCGTTACAAGGGAACCCAGAAGGGTTAATTCCTGAAGGAAACAAGCAAAGAGGGACCCCAGTAAGCAAGATCAAATGCTTTTACTGCGGGGAATTAGGACACATAGCTGTCTATTGCCCAAATAAGGAGGAACCCATGCAGTGCAACCTGGGGGAACCTACGTACCACTGCAATATGATCAACCTGGTAGGAATGGCTAGAAAACGACATCAGTTCATCAAAGCCATAAAAGTTAATGGAAAGGAAACCATAGCTTTAATTGACTCTGGGAGTGTGGTGACCCTATTTTCGGCCAAAATTATGAAATCTAGCAAAATACAAAACTCAAAGAAGGTGGGCATCACCTGTGTACATGGGACAGTGAACCTGTACCCTACTGGTACCGCAGCACTGGAGGTTCAGGGGAAAAAGATGTTGCTCACCAATCCTGTAATAGCCAATCTACCCTACCCTGTTGTACTAGGCAGGGATTTTCCACAACTTGAAGACCTCCTCCAAACAGGAAAAGGTGAAAACCAAAGACAATCTGAACAGAGTGCCCCAGAGGCAAAGGAAACCATATGGTCACTCCCATCGTTTATGGACCAGGATCTATTCTCCGGATCCGGAAGAATAAAAAACGAAGAGGAAAGGGAAAAAAAGCTAAGCGCTTAGGCACAGAGATAAGAAGGAAAGCCGTTGAGGAGGCTTTAGAAAGGCGGGAGACCGTCCAGAAGGGTCCCACGGCTCAACCTGATGAAGAAAGGGCCCGAACGGGAGAACATGTAGAAGAGGAACTTACTCCACTGCAGTGTTTCCTTGACAAGTATGACTTTGCACGTGATCAAGCCGTGGATCCAATCCTACAGAACATACGTCGTCAGCTTGTGGAAGTGAACGGGACTCCGATCACTGGAAGAGAGAGGAGACAGGGCCCTTATTTCATACTGTGGAATAACTTGCTGTACAGGGTCATTCCTTTAAAGGAAGAAACACTGGAGCAGCTCTTAGTTCCCCAAGCACAAAGGAAGAAAGTCCTTGTTCTGGCTCACCGTAACCTCCTTGGGGGCCACCTGGGAAAGGATAAAACTCTAGGAAAGATATTGAAACGTGTTTTTTCTGGCCTGGCATATTTGTTGAAGTAGCCCAGTATTGTGCATCTTGCCCTGAATGCCAGTTGACAGCTCCCGCTCCGATCTAAGGGCTCCACTGGTGTCTTCACCCATAATTGAGGAGACGTTTTCAAGAATAGCAATGGATCTTGTGGGTCCACTAGAAAAATCAGCCCGAGGGCACCAATACATCCTCGTAATAATGGACTATGCCACTACATACCCGGAGGCCATACCCTTACGCACCGCCACCTTGAAAAATATAGCAAAAGAGCTCATTCAACTATACTCAAGGGTGGGGATACCCAAAGAAATCCTAACAGACCAAGGGACCCCCATTGTGTCAAAGCTGATGAGAGACATGTGCCAGCTTTTACAGGTGAAATCACTCAGGACCTCGGTTTACCATCCGCAAACAGACGGACCGGTAGAACGGTTCAATAAAACTTTGAAAAGTATGCTAAGAAAAGTTGTAGCACGAGATGGGAAAAATTGGGACTTACTCCTACCCTATTTACTCTTCGCAATCGGAGAAGTCACCCAAGCTTCCACAGGATTTTCTCCCTTCCAACTCCTCTACGGCCGCCATCCTAGAGGAATTCTGGACATATTAAAGGAAGAATGGGAAGAGCAAATAGTGCCGGGCGAAAATATTGTGGATTATGTAAGGAACATGAGGGAAAGAATTGCCAAAGTTATCCCTCTGGTGCAAGACCATATGGAACAAGCTCAAAGTAACCAGCAAAGCTATTACAAGCGCACAGCCCAGGTGAGGAGGTTTCAACCCGAAGACAGGGTTCTAGTGTTAGTGCCAACAACCGAAAGCAAATTACTGGCCCGATGGCAAGCCCCCTACGAAGTTATTGAAGCTATCGCTGAGGTGGATTATAAAGTCAGTCAACCTGAACGTTGCAAGAAAGAACAAATATATCATATAAACCTTCTAAAACCCTGGAAAGAGCAAACAAAAGTGATGGATGTCACTTGTCTGGCTGAGGAGTCAGAAGATGCCAGCGAGTCCAAAATCTGCATTGAACCTCAGAAAGCCTATGTATCACAAGAGTTGTCCCCTGCACAAACAGAGGAATCCTACAAAATGCTGAAGCGGAACGCGGATGTGTTTTCCACCAACCCAGGTCGCACCACTGCCATTTTCCATAATATTGCCACTAAACCAGGTGTGAGAATAAGGATTAAACTTTACCGCATACCTGAAGAGAAGAGAACCGAAATAAGGGCTGAGGTGAACAAAATGTTATAACTTGGAGTAATCGAGGAGTCTCAAAGCGAATGGTGCAGCCCCATTGTCCTGGTTCCAAAACCTGATGGAACTGTCAGGTTTTGCAGCGATTTTCGCAAGCTAAACGCTGTATCGGAGTTCGATGCACACCCTATACCTAGAGTAGACAAACTAACAGAGCGACTCAGAAAAGCGAGGTTTCTAACAACGTTGGATTTGACTAAAGGGTATTGGCAAATACCCTTGACGCAATCGGCAAAGGAGAAAACTGCATTTTCAACCCCTGACAGGCTTTTTCATTACAAGGTACTACCGTTTGGATTGCACGGAGCACCGGCTACTTTCCAGAGACTGATGGATAAGCTGCTACGCCACCATTCAGAGTACGCAGCCGCTTACCTAGGGAGATACATCTGCTGAAAATGGAAGCAGTTTTGGAAGCCCTAAGGCACGCACACCTTACAGTAAACCCCGTCAAGTGTGCCATCGGTCTTAGTGAGTCCAAATATTTGGGATATACGGTAGGGAGAGGAGTTGTTCGCGATTCAGGACTGGCCACAACCTCTGAATAAGACACAAGTAAGGGCCTTCTTGTGGATAGTAGGGTATTACAGGAGATTCATACCCCATTTCTCTACAAGAGCTTTCCCCCCTGACAGACCTTACAAGAAACAGAGCGCCCAACATGGTTAAATGGAGTTCAGAGACTGAAGCAGCGTTCACGGACCTAAAGTCGGTCCTATGTCGGAATCCTGGGCTAGTGACCCCAGATTTTGAGAAGGAATTCATCTTGCAAACGGATGCTTCGGGAGTAGGAATGGGCGCTGTGTTGTCTAAAAGTAGTGCAGGACGAGGAACATCCCATTTTATTCCTGAGCCGTAAGCTGTTGCCACGAGAGCAGAAATATTCCATCGTGGAAAAGGAATGCTTGGCCATCAAATGGGCCACTGAGGCGCTTCGTTACTATCTCTTGGGAAGGAAGTTCACTCTGGTATCTGACCATGCACCCCTGCAGTGGATGCAGCAGAATAAGGAAAAGAACAGCTGGGTAACGAGATGGTTCCTGTCCCTGCAGCCCTACTGTTTCCGTGTCCTCCATAAAGCCGGCAGCCTACATGCTAATGCAGATGCTTTGTCTCGAATTCACTATCTCACGGCGTTGGCCGCTCAACCCTGTGGTGTCGAGCTGCGGAAGGGGATGTGTAACAGAATCATACAAGGGGTGTATGTAAGTAGCAGACTTACCAGAGCCGTTTTTCCCCTGGGAAGTGAAAGAGTTAAGCCTCCTGCAACAGACTAATCAAGCCCAGCTGCATTCTGCCTGTAAAAGGACTTCTGAGCACTTAGCAGGTTGGGTTCAGTCTGGACTGAGAGCCAGGAGAGACAGCGCTGCATGCTGAAGCAAACCCACAGACTTTTGGAGCAGAAAACTTACAGGCCTGTATACATGAATGCTTTATTTTGCATTACTTGATGGTAGTGAGGAAACTGCTATTTCTGTTTAATTAGTGCTTCAAGAAAGCTAGGCTTTGTTTTGTATTCTTTTTTTGTTTGTACCTGCTGAGCAAGTTTTCAGTAAAGCTCCTTAAAGCTATATCGCCTCCTGAGCTACTTAATTACAGAGACGGTCAACAGGGCATTGACCCCGGAAGTGGCAGCCAGTCTGTCACAATATGTACTGTGTGAGTTGATGTTGGAGGGGTTTGGGAAGTGCAAAAAAATGAGGGGGGAGCAAATTTTCTTTTTGCACCTGGGCCCCCCATGCACTAACTCTGCCACTGTAGGTTTGGTATATATATATATTGAAAACACAGAAGAAAAAAGGACACCTATATATCTACACCTGTATACCATCCGTAGTTATAATGAGCAGTAATAAGCATAATTATTTAAGTGAACTGACAAGAAAATTATTCAGTAAAAGTTCATAATTTATTCACAAAATCAATCTACAGTGCATATTCTAAAAATATTAAAAAATTAGGCCAGGACAATCACTGGCTATATGTATTATCTCAGTATCTTGTTATCTGTACAATACTTTAAAAACAAATAGACTGTTTTTGTGATAAATCACCTGATCTAAATTTGGTGGTAGCGTAGCCCACCATTTACTCCTTTTATACTAATCTCAATACACTGTCTAGGAAATAAAATTTAAATATGAAAAGAAAGAAAAAAATGCTAAATAAACTATTACTGATGGTGGTACTGGGGATCCACCAATTTACCTCCCTAACCTGTTTGTGATGAAGAGCTTACCTACTCTAAACTAAATGTATTATCAAATTTGGTGATTGCATAGGTGCAAATAAAGTGCTCATGATATAAATTATATAACATTAGAGTCCTAGACAAAGCATAAAGATATCTTATAAAAGGATAATGTATATATAAATGCACTGCAGATTGCTATTAGTGCAGCATCTATGGATATTGTGCTGATAATATAATGTAAATAAGCCTGACTAGAAACAATTGATATATATATAGAAATACTATTATAAGAAAATGCAAAAGCCAAAGGCTATTTAAAGGTATATTACTCTTAATCTGTCTGTGCAAATATGCTGAGTGCAAATATTATATAACAGATAAAATCAATTATAATATTCTATTGTATTAGTACAGATATATATTTCAAAATATTACAAGCAGCATGAATGTATCAGAAAAGGGTATATTGCGATTTATTCATATGTGCAAAATATGCTAAGTGCAAATATTATATTAAATATGAAACCAATTGTATTATTCAATTGTATTAGTACAGATATACATTTAAAGATAATACAAGCAGCATAAATGTATCAGATGGAAAAAAGCATCACTTATCATTTGTAAATGAGAGTCCAAAGGCTGCACAAGCCTCGTGTGCATCAAAAAACACCAGTATCCACCAAATGCTGCCAGTAATGTCACAATCAGGGGATAGGACAGGTTGACGCTCGCGTTTCGCGTCACAACGCAGCCTCCTGTGGCCCCTCGCAGACCTCTGCGGCCTCCCTCAGCCCCCTGCGGCCTCCCTCAGCCCCTTGTAGCTTCCTCTGTTCCCTTCGATCTCTGCAGCCCTCTGGCCTGCTATGGCCCCTCCTCACCCCAGGAAGTGGAGTGCAGCATTGGACAGGTAAGAAAGTATTTATATATAAATATATATTTTATATATGTACTGTGTGAGTTGATGTTGGAGGGGGTTCGGGAAGTGCAAAAAAATTAGGGGGAAGCAAATTTTCTTTTTGCAGCTGGGCCCCCCATGCACTAGCTCTGCCACTGTATGTTTGGTGTATGTATGTATGTATGTATGTGTATATATATATATATATATATATATATATATATATATACACCAATGTATATATTCTCATTTGCATGTCCCCGCCTTTTAGACATGCAGATGAGCTTACAAATGTATTTGTTGTCTGTACAGTGGAGAGCTTCTCTTACTCTTATGCTCTCCATATACTAAATTGATGTTGTGGAAAACTAAGTCCCACAAGATCTACTGCACAAACCAGAATCTGCCTTGCACTTATGAGAGCCAGTAAGCTTGAAACAGTACTGTATGTGAGTGATTCTTGGTTTGTGCAAAAATCCAACCCCATGCTTTGCTTAAAAGCTTTTTTAAAACAGCGAGCATATGCTTTAAGGAGGGGCCATGGGAGTATGAGCCGGGGCCCTACACTACTAAATAAAAAAATAAATTTAAACATAATTAGATTGCACCGGCGATAGCTCCACCACTGACACACTGAGTAATATACCAAAACATTACTTTTCTTCTTTCTTATAATTGTGAGTACTATATGTATATTTTGAGAGTGAGCAGTTGATAATAGTAGTTTAATAAAGTGGTCCCAGGCATGTAAAACAAAGACAGTAAATTCCAACGGCCTCATTTCAAAGGAGTTTCTAAGTGACCACCTGTCTCACAGTTGTACAACTGTGAGACAGGTGGTCAAGCAAGTCCAGCAGTTTGTCAGCATGTTGTACAATTGGAGACCATTGGTCAGTGACCTGTCATGATGTTGTAAACCTTAAGACAGGTGGTCAAGCTACCTGGCATCAAACCAAATTGATATAGAGAGGGGGAATAGTACACATTTTGCAAAAAAAGCCAAATCTCTAGGGGGAAGTCTTTTAGGGAGAAAATCCAAAGAGAAATGTCCAGAAAGATAGCAGTGTTACTGAGGAGTCCAGAGAGAAAGAGACAGTAGTCCTGGAAAGCTGAAGACCTGACAGTTCGCTAGTGACCAGAACCTGATGGAGTAGGAACTCAGGTTGTTATGTAATAATATGATAACAAAATGTATTTTGTATAATATAATGTAGGAATGATAGTTTTCTCCGTGCAAATATAATTTTGTATTCATTGTTTATCATTTGTTTCTCTAATACATATATTGTAACAGTCTTTTGATTTATGTACACAATATATGTTTTTAATTATGCCTTGTTTGTTTGATTATTCACCTGCCCAAAAAAATGTCACTTTTTATGTCATTTACAAGATGCAATTAATCACATATAATAGTTGTATAATAGTCGTCATCACGCTTTGCGAGGGACAAAGTTCTGGCCGCAAATGCGAACCCTCACGAAGAGAAGGGGCCGCATTTGTGGAGGTGGAGGCTCTACGCCGCCTCACTCCCGGGACAAAAAAAAACACTAGAAAAGCGCGACTTTGCAAAAAAAAACAACACGATTTTAGACTTAGGAAAAAAAAAAACACTAACGCGTAAAGAGGAAATACAGACTTACACAAAAGAAAATATGACACGCAGGACTTAGAAAAAAAAATACGAGGTCGCAAAAATACGAAGTTAACGGCCAAAATGCGTACATTCAAAAACAAAATACAAAAAACACACACAGCATGGGGGGACAGCCATGACATCTGCCAGTAAGATTGCACGCTAATCAAAGTCCAATTTAACGAGTTTAGAAAATTGAAAATCGCCTTAGCAAGGAAAAACTGGCAGCCGAAAAAATGTGCAAAACACCGCCAGGCACGTACGACTTTTGCCAGGGACGTACGAGGTACAAAAATACACACTTACAGCCTTATTAAATTGCGATTTGGTAAATTTAAAAGGGCTATATTTAACCACTCAGCATATTTTCTTACAGAAGTTTTTAGTTAGTGAACTTCTATCCAAAAGCAAGTTCTTCACTAACTAAAAACTTCTGTAAAAAAAATATGCTCTGTGCTTAAATAGAGCCCTTTTAAATTCACTGAATCACAATTTAATAAGGCTGTTAGGAAGCACGGAAAATGCTCCAGACCCGCGTAGCACACAGACAAAGAACCCCATTTTACAGCACTAACACATTACGAATCTAAAATAGCGATTTACACAACTAAACCAACGGTTTGCCCTCGCGCACGCAGCATATTTCTAATGCACAGTTGGGACATTGATGACACAAAGGTTTGCATAGTTAGAACTATGATATATCCAGTAATAACATACAAATGTGAGAGGAGGACCATAAAGAAGTCTGTATAATTGACACCTTTGAATTGTGGTGATGGTGAAAAATGCTCAGAGTCCCTTGGACTTCAAGAAAATCCAATCAATCAATACTACAGGAAATCAAGCCACACTGTTCACAGGAAGTATTCATAATGAGGCTAAAGCTCAAGTCACCCCACTGGAAGTATTCATAACAAGTCTAAAGATTCCTTAGTGAAGACTCTAATGCTGGGAAAGATTGAAGACACACACATATTTTACAGCAGAGGTGGAGATGGATAGATGAGGTAATTGAAGCAGTGAAGATATGGGGCAGTGGTTGACAGATGTGCCTGGTGTGCTTCTGTCCATAGGGCCACGGAAAGTAGGGCAAGACTAAACAACAGCAAAATGTAATTAAGAGATAATCCACAAACTCCCATATTAAAAACACAAGTGAATTTGAAATTCAGGATACATGCTTACATTTGAAGTCCATGATCCCAAAAATAAGTTGGTTTCATTTACAGAACATTAAAGCTGTATACACATTGTACTGGCTGTTTTTCTTTAGAGTAAATCAATCCTGACATAATCTGCATTATTTTTGCAGTTCTTTTATTTTAATTAGCAGCTCATTGTGCTTGATAATGGTGTGGAAATGAAGTTACTGCAGGGTAATGTTGTGTAACCTTATTTTTGCCAGCATAGAAACAAATAAGCAGACCGTGGTACTTATTGTCAAGATCCAGGGGAGGAATCTGTTCAGCTCCATAGTTTTCTGAATCGTCACTCAGGACCTTGAAGTTGATGGGGTTTTTGGTGCCTTGCAGTCATGTCAGGATCATCAGCAGATCAAAATAACAAAAGGGGTGACAACCTCTAAATAAAGTAGAGAACACCTTCAATATGTTCCCCTAAAAGAGCACGCTTTCTTTCGGTCTTCACAGGTTATATAAAGGGTAAAGACCTATGTCTGCAGTTAAACATTAAATATAACCAGGCAATAAACAACTTCAAATTCCCAGCCTGGTGGGTGAACAGCTATTAGTAGAAGAGCCTATGTAGGCGCGTTGCTGATTGGTCCGCAATGAGCCAATCAGGAGGTAGCGGGCCATGTGCGTTGTTTTCTTATTTTAATATACCAACAAGTTATATCTGAATAAATGTATCACTATCCTCAAGTGATTTATTTCACGTAAGATAGTGAGTATGTACATTATCATCCGGTTGTTTCAGTGTGTTTTTTTTCTCTTTTTAGTATTTATATACACTTTACAGGCAATTTTCCTGCTATATGAAGTTGATAAGATGATAAGATCATAGTTTCTCTAAAAATGCTTTTATGTCCCTGGCTTGAATACCTGCAAATGTTGTTTTTTGCTACATACTTCACAAGCGTGGGAAGTTTTCACCAATTTACAGTGCTCCTTTTAACAAGAGATGGAAACCATAGAATGGAAGTGAAAGATGAAGTTAAATGGTTAATTATTGTAGAGAGCAAATTAGACTTGCAATGAAATGTGATGGGCAGTGAGGAGGTGGTGGGAATGCAGTGATGATGATACAGGATAGGTCAGGAAACAAGATATTTTGAAAAATATTAGTAACTTTTATATGCAATTATGCTGCAGTGCAGTCTAGCATTTTGGTTTCTATTGATCAACTTCATGAGGTGGGAAGAGACTCTGAATGAAGAGGAAGCTTCTATCTGCACAATGGGAGAAACTGGCAGCTAATATCGCCAGTAATTTTCATTAGCATTAAATAAAAACATAAAAAAGACTGAGTACTGTAGAATTGACAAATTTTAATTTTGTTGTTGAAGAAAACTGCTCAGAGTCCTTTGGACGGCAACAAGATCCAATAAATCAGTACTACAATAAATCAAGACAATCTGTTCACTGGAAGGTATGATCATGAGGCTAATGCTCAAATATTTTGGCCAAACCATGAGAAGATAAGACTCCCTAGAGAAGACTGTGATGCTGGGAAAGAATGAAAGGGTACGACAGAGGTGGAGATGGATAGATGAGTTAATTGAATCAATGAACATGAGCTTAATGGAGCTCAGAGGGGCAATGGCTAATAGATGTGCCGGGCATGCACCAGTCCATAGGCTCATGAAGATTCAAACATTACTCGACTCAATGACCCAAAGTAATGCTTACGAGTTTACAATAACACACCATACTGAAAAAGTAGCAGAGAGAGTCAGCTGAGAAAAAAAAATGCATCCACTCAGTAAATATTTAATTTGTTTTGTTGCTTTTTAAAAACTTAAGTTTAGTGATTCAAAAGGCAATATAGAAAATGATTGATCGCAGTGTCCCTTTTAAATGAGACTGAATGCAGGGACAATGGATAACGAGTGTGGGCAGTGCCTGACTTGTCAAGCAGAGAGATACAACTATCAGACAAGCTCTATCTAAATGAGCAAGATTGTCCTGATTTTGTAAGGAAATGGGTGAGACAGAAAAAATGTCCTAAATTATAGACCTTTTGTCTTCGGTGCTTTTAACAGAATTTATTAGCAGGTCGTTGTGCTCAGGAAGCTGCTGAATGTTACATGTGAAGCCAGATCTCCTTCCTTGGGGAGACTGCACACTCATTTACTTTGAATAAATCAGAAAATTTCTTTGGCTGCAGTGAGAAGAAAGTTAAAGGAGAATAACAGGTTCGAAATTCTGTGTTACAAAACTTTTTTTGAATGGAAAATGAGTGGTTGGAACACAGTGAAAACTTTGTATTGACTTTACAAAGTAAGTTTTAAAAATATTAGGAGCAATAATCATAGTTTCAAGAGTAACTGAATCTTTCCTTTTAGCTGACCGTCAGCAGTGTCGGCAATCGGACACTGGGTGGCGTGGCTGAGTCTTTAGTGCATTTCTTGTTACTGTGAAGCTTATCATCTGCCTGTACCTTAACCATAAACCTGAACTATAACCCTAACCACTAACCCCTAACCATAAACCTTAACCGTACCCCTAACCCTCACACTTAACCCTAAACCCTAAGCTAGGAAATTGACTAAAATCTTGGCTGTGCCACCTAGTGTCTGATGACCACCACACTTAGGGGTCAGCTAAAAGGAAAGGTCTGAGTGGGACAATGGCCACCACACCTGGAGGTCAGCAAAGAGGAAAGGTCAGAGTGACTAACTTTATTGGTCTATATTGCTCACTGTATTACTCATTGTTACAAAAACAGTTTGTACCAAAAGTGCAACAGTTTTACAAAGCTTTTTTTAGAGTATATTACTATCCGATGTAGATGGGATAGTAGAGGATTCCTGATTAATGTATTCCTGATAGGAGTCTTTATCTGCAGCCTTCCCTACAACTGTTTAGTACTGCCTCCTTGGAAAATCCTCTCCTAAATTAATATTTTTTCCATAAAAAATGAAGGAACTATTGATAGTGTCAAACACAAAACTTTCCAAATCTCAGCTGACCCAAATCCAGTATTAAAACCACAATAATAATATCCCTGTATACAGCTGACTGCAGGATAGCGATTCCACAGTGCAATATAAGTGGGAGCCACAGATAATGCTCATAATAGTGAATTGTAGCTCACCGGTAATACAATGAAAACTACACAATATAAAGAATATGCATCGTGAAATAAAAGCATAACATAACAAAAAAATAAATACTAGGGAAGATTAACTATTCATGTAAAAGTTATGGAACTTGTCTAATTTGCCATTTACTCATCCATGTTGTTGGAGAGCGGGAGCCAATTTAGCATCAGTTTTTGTCACTGACACTGAGCTCTGTAAGGTAATTGGGTCAAAAGTTCAAGAGCCAGTCAATTTTCAGCTGAGTCCTAAGCTGTGGCAGACCCATTAATGCTTTCTGCGCTCCAGTAGCTCAAAACCCCTAATATACAGAGTTTTGTAGCAGTACGAGGCAAATGCTAAAACGGTTACATGTATGTTTGAACTTCTATTAGTGTAGTCTTTGATATAATGGAATCTTGTATTTAGGTGGTTGCTGTTGTTTAGTCATTCAGTCGTGTCCAACTATCCATGGCCTTATGGATTGCAGCACGCCAGGAGCATATATTGTTATGTCTCTGGTTGTGCTTGTCCATACGTTTCTCTTGGCAATGATACTGGAGTGGGTTTACAGTTCCTTCTTCAGTAGACTGCAATTTGTCTGACCTCTCTGCCATGGCCCGCCCATCTTGGGTGATCCTACAGGGTATAGCTCACAGGTTCATTGAAGTACACAAGCCCCTTCACAGGACAAGGTAGTGATCCCGAAAATAATTTCGGTGGTAATTTTACTTTTAAATAATCACTTGCTAGCCTACAATACATTTATTTTCAAAAGGATAAAAAAAACATTCCTGTGCAATTGTCATGACCCACCACTTCAATGGGCTTGATAAGAATCTAGTTCAAACCTACCCAGTGAGTTCTGGGCTTCTTTGGATATCGCTGTTAGCAGGAAAGAACCCAGCACAACATAGTACCGCCAAAAGTACCCAGGGAATCTCAGGAAGCAGGCTTCGCAATAGTGACCCCAATGGTAAGGATTATTTGGATCTGTACATTTGCCAGTACTGACAGCTGCAGTGCCAGCAAGTAGCCACTAGATGGCACTGTGAATATTTAGCTGCGCTGCCAATATTTCACACAAGTTGTAACCTTAGAAGGTTACCCTAACCCTAACCCTACCCTCACCATAACCCTGAAAGTTTACCTAACCCTAACTCTATGGTAAGGACACTGAAAATTGGCAGCACCATCTAGCTGTTGGTGGGCGACACTGCTGCTGCCACTGCTGGTGAATTTTTGGGGAATTTGAAGGGGGAAAGGACCGATTATTTTTCCCAGAATAAAGGATACATATAGATTATGTACGCTCACACTGAATAATATTTTATTCAAGTCAGCACAATATATTTATTTATACATAACATGGCCCAATCTTATTTACTCTCGATCCCTTAGCAACCATTCTTCCCACCAATCCTAGTCAGCCAACACCCTGGTCAGGTGGGAAGCCTGTCCATCAACTGATGTCATCCCCCTAATTACCCCCGTCTGGTCCTGGAGCCTGGCTCAGTAATCAGGTTAACTACCCCTTTGGTCCAGGCACTTCATGGGGGCGATAGCCAGAACAATAGTACAGACACCTTGTCTGGCTGGCTACGTGACATCCCATACTCCCCACTGAGTATTTGTCCCTTATGAAATATCAAGTTGTTACCCCCTTTCCCGGGGAACCCTGATGATATACTTTATTGAAATACCTGGAAAAATCCAATATTTTAACACCAAGCATGACTGGGTAACATACACAAATCATCAATTCCATATTTAACCACTAATTCACTTACATAGCAACATGGCGGTCAGAGTTCAAATCCAGGCAAGGAGGACCGTTTCCTGAGATAAGAGGAGAGTCGCACAATTAACCAATGTCAGCCCAGGGCCCACAACAGTTCAATAGTCCCATAAAAAAAGTCCAATAGCCCCCTGGGCATCAAAGCGATTAAATAGACAATTTATAACAAAGTCGTTTTAATTTGCTTTAAATGCCTAAATAAACCATTTTTTTTAAATGTTAGGGATTCTCTGAATCAAGATAGTAAAATACTTACACAAATATGTGAGAGGTACAGCCAATCACATGCTGCACCACACTTGTTATTGTTTACTATGGAGACAAATATATTCTCCCTATAGAATAAGCCTGAACAAGTGATTTCTTTTTTGCATTTAAAACTCAATAATCTGTTTTTGCAGAGTGTTTTTCTACTCCACCCTCATGGAGAGAAGAAAAAGCTTTTTGTAATATTTAAAAGAGTCTGGCCATCATTTAGGTTTTAAAACAGTGTTAAACTTAAATCATGACCTGTCTGGCAGTTCCTAGAGGAGGGAGAGTATTGAGAATCACTGGGTTAAAAAAATGCACTTGTATTTGCTTAATATAACATTTGAAAGGCATATTAAACTTTTTTTTTAAAAATGTTTGTAAAAGCAATTCTTTAAATAATTAAATTAAAAAAAATGTTTGAACTGTATTATTACAGTATTATGGTATCTATTTCTGCTTCTCTTTTACTGATTGATATGAGTTGTGAAGATTTATTTTTCACATTACAAAAGTACAGTATAGGCAATGAAGTTTCATCCTATATCTGCAGGGACAATGTCCACTGACCTTGTATGAGGAAATTCTACAGAATATTACATGGGCAATAACAGTGCAGTGTGACCTTGTTCTCAGTGTTTCTCTATCCAGTTACCTATGGGTATTTTTTTCTATTAAAATACAAAATGATTAGATGAAGTGATATTGAAAGCCTGTTTTGTGGTCTATGGGGCACATTTTTTTTTATAAACAGCTTTTAGATCAAGATTTAAAGGACAACTGCAGTTCAAGAAAAAAATCTCTTGTTTGTTATGGACATAAAACATTTTTGGTAAGTGAATTTTTAAAGACTCTGTTTATGAGCACAGGAATCCATTTTGTGTTTGTTAAATCACATCTTGAGAGCTGGGTGATGGGGTGTGTGTTTATCGATAATTTTTCTAGAGTGTTTGTAGTTATCAATGGAGGTAGGGAGTCCAGAGTCAATAAGAAGGGAAGCTTATGCTTGATGTATAGTGGGTGTGGGACGGGATTGCTCATCCTCTATGCACCTCCTCCAACTGTCCACAATTGGTACTTGCCTGACCAAGTATGTCACATGGTGACCCCACCCACTATACCCAAACAATCAGCTTCCTCTCCAGAACCCCCTGAACGGATAAGTACCTGGAATAGTATTATTATAAGAGGAAATCAAAGTTTTTTGGAGAAGATGCAATGAGCAATAATTTGGCCCCTTGAGGAGATACCGAATGTGTGTGTGTGTATGTGTATCCAGTATATTTATATATATATATATATATATATATATATATATATATATATTTGTGTGTGTGTTTACACTAGGGGTGGGGGTATATTTTACTTATGTCCAGATCTGCTTTTGAGGGGCAGACTGGGACTCCGCTAAACCCCCAACCAGTGGCCCTTCGGGGCAAAAACCTCTCCCTGAAACAGCTATGTCCTCTCTCTTTTCCTCAATTCTTTTTGCTTTGAGAGGTGGGCGTCTCTGGGATTGGCCTTGTGATGGGCCACCTGGAGGCCCTCCCCCCTTGTCACCATTCCAGTCCGTGCTAATTCCATCACCAGAGTCAAGAAATTTGAACAATTGAATCTCTCTCTTGTAAACACCTTGCCTGATGGGATTATCATGCTGCGGGTAAGAAATTCAATTAGTTTAAGTCAGTTAACTAGTTTGGAAGGAAACTTTGAATGTGTTTAAGTTTGTGATGCAATTACCAGCTTATCCTGTGATGAGATTACCTCCCACACCCCACAGATTGGCTATTGAGGTACTTAAGATCTAATGAAGTGGTTGGGTCAAAGCCGAAAAGGACACCCAGCTATGGATGTGTCTGGAGGGGAAAGGAAAGTCCGCTGCTACAAGGAACAATTCAATATTGGAACCTTGAGCGTTAGAACTATGAACCAAGGCAAACTAGATGTTGTTAAGAATGAGATGACAAGGTTAAACATTGATATCCTGGCAATTTGTGAACTTAAATGGCTTGGAATGGGACATTTCACTTCAGACAACCACCAGATCTACTGTGGGGAAGAATCCCGCAGAAGAAATGGGACACTCATAGTCAATCAGGGGGTGGCCAAAGCAGTGCTCTGTTACAACTCAATAAATGATTGCAATTCGAATTGATGGCAATCCATTTAATATCACAGTGATCCAAGTCTATGCTCCAACCCTGGATGGTGAAGAGGCTGAAGTTGTCCAGTTCTACAATGTTATTCAATACGTCATAGATATAACACAAAGAAAATAAGTTTCTCTCATCATAGGAGATTGGAATGCTAAAGTAGGGAACCAAAAGACATCTGGAACAACTGGCAAGTTTGGCCTTGGAGTACAAAATTAAGCAGGTCAGAGATTAGTAGAAAATCTTCAGACCAAGTAGATACAAAATAAATAATATAGCGTGTGAATATGCAGTGGGAGTGAAGAATAGATTTAGGGACTAGATTTGGAAGATAGAATGCCTGAAGAACTTTGGACTGAAGTTTGCAATATTATCCAGGAAACAAAAACAAAGAATATCCCTAAAAGAAAGAACACCCTGTTGAGAAAGAAGCAGTCTCCGTATAGAAATTGGAAGCGTGCAGTAATGAATGATTGCATATAAAAATGGAAAAAGGGACAGGGAGGGCATATATATTTTTTTTAATCTCTTATAACATTTATCCGATTATCAAGTTTTTTTTTATTCAAAAGCCCCAAAAAATTGACCACAGATGCCCTTTAATTATATGTCCCAGACAGACTGTAACTAGACATTTGTTTCAAATCCTGCCAGGCTAAAAGCTATAAAGAGTATTTCGGTGCATTGGTTTCTTTTTTTGTAATTGAAGAGGTCTTTTTTTGTTTCTAGATTACACTGATTCTTTTAACAGGCAAGAATAAAGCTGTAATAGAGTGCACTCCCTAATTAGTAGCTCTGTGCTGATTAATATACTTGTTCTGTTGAGTACAGGGCTTGCGGGTCAGCTCATTAAACTATATACATTGTTAATTTCTTTTTACAAGTAAATGCATTCAAAATAGATACAAAATATATTTAATTTTCTTGTCTTTGTATGTGGGAGCTCCCTGCCCTGACTGGCAGTCTGTACTAGGAGGATCTGTGAATTGAAACAGCAGGCGTTTTTCAGGTCAAGGCAGTAGTGTCGAGGCAGAGCTGTTTAAGCAAAGTATTAACAGCACCTGCAGGCAGCTTCCCTTATTAAAGTCATTGCAGCTCATTTCCATAAGTAATAAGGTCTTTCCATTGCTGATTAACAAAGCCCCACATTTTCTAACAACATGTATAATAAGCAATGAGACTAAATGCATACAATTTTCTTGGGGCCACCTTTCATTTTGCTTCAATAAAGATATTTCTTTTTTTTTTTTAATTCCTTGTTCATTATTTTTGCAATTATTTTTATCTTTGCTGCAATAATGAAAAGTTTTGGCAAAAATCTAGGAGCATAGTGTATATAATAGGGCCTTCCAGTAACTATATAAAGGTATATATAAGTTTCCTGGGTTTTACATTTTTGGTAAGAAACAGGCAGTGATTATCAGAAAAATATGTTTTATATAGAAAAATTCAATGTGCTTACAAAGTTATAGACAGGAAAGTAAAATCCAGATTTGCACACCCACAGGGATCTTCCATAACCAAATACACTGAAGACAGCAGACAGGTACAGAGTTTGACCTTTCTGGTAGAGACCATAGGAAGTAACTGCTGATGGATGGAATCACATTGTTGGGTGAAGTCTGAGCTCACAGCTTAATCAGAGGACAAGGAGATAGAGAGACTACATATCACAGGCTGCTTTGCAATACAGGAACCCCAGAGTTTAATACAAATGTTTCAGCTAACCTCTGTTTTTTCTGATTGGCCAAAACATTTATGAATGTTATGCTTATCTTAGCAGGAATTTTCAGGGGTGTCAACTAACAAAAGCTGTAGCTTGCAAACAGAATAAATTAAGCAAACATCAGGGTGAGTTTGCAGATGTTTATTTTGGTATTTGTTCATGCATAAAATGTTTGTATATACTGATTCTTCTCTATTTGATTCATTCATAATCCAGGAACTATGAAGATATGCCTTTAAATAGATGCAGCAATTAGAAATAATAAAAAAACACGATTGCATAAAATGTGTTCTGATATTCATGAGATATACCCTATTATATCTTACACACCATACCTTTAAAAAAAAACATCACATAAGGAGTTTCTCCACCTCTCCTTCTCTGTTGAGCAGACTCAGTTTATTGCTGCTTTGCTGATGTAAAACAAACTAGGAGTTAATAGTTATGTCTCAGTATTTCAGCGTCCCAGCTGGGAGGATGAAAATAGGTTCAGAAATGAGCTTATGCTGTCAAAAGGTTAAGGAAGTCATCACTCTCAGGGAAAGTCCTGAAATAATGAGAACTATTTTAATATATCCCCTTCTGGATCGCTACCTTATCGTGGTGAAGGGGCTTGTGTACCTCAATGAAGCATTGAGCTATACCATGTAGGGTCACCCAAGATGGGCAGGTCATAGCAGAAAGGTCAGACAGATTGCAGAAGGAAATGGCAACCCACTCCAGTATCTTTGCCAAGAAAACCATATGGATAAGCACAACTAGAAACACAGACAGATGTGCTTGGTGTGATACGTCTATATGTAAAATCAAAAAAAGTATTGTCAAGGAGAATATTGTCACATACAGTAATACTGTAGAATGATCCAGTGTAAACTATTTTACTATCCCTGATTATTTGCCGTCTTCTGTTCTCTGC
Source organism: Discoglossus pictus (assembly GCA_027410445.1). NCBI lineage: Eukaryota > Metazoa > Chordata > Amphibia > Anura > Alytidae > Discoglossus > Discoglossus pictus. Next base: position 156,310,177 of record CM050169.1, read on the forward strand.
AAATCATTAATAATAAAATAAGTTTTGCCTTTCTTTTTCCCTAGTGAATTTAGTTCCATTCTATCCATGCCATTCCAGATTGCAGTGTGTGATGAGTGGGATGTCGTTGGTTTTCCTGGACACACTCTGCTATTTCTGCAATCCTTCCTCCCAAGCCAGAGCTGTTACCAAATCCTTGAAGAGCTTTAGTGGGATGGAAAAAAAGCAGCTTAGCTGGAGAGTAAGTTTAATATTAAATATTTCTTATGAAAATAAATGGATACACATTTTATTATGGACTAATGGTTAATTAAAAGAGCTTGTACATTTAAGTAATTACAATGGCTTTTTGTTAAAGGGCCACTTAATTTGGCACAATTTGGACCACATCACAGTAAAGATCTCCTAAAAGCATGTTGAAATACGTTTAACATTTTTGAAATGTGTGCATTTTTCATTCATAGATCAAATACAGTGGATATAAAAAGTCTACACACCCCTGTTAAAATGTCAGGTTTCTGTGCTGTAAAACAATGAGACAAAGATAAATCATTTCCGAACTTTTTCCACCTTTAATGTGACCTATAAACTGTACAACTCAAAAACAAACTGAAATCTTTTAGGTAGAGGTTATTTTTATAAAAATATTAAAATAAAATAATATGGTTGCATAAGTATGCACACCCTTAAACTACTTTGTTGAAGCACCTTTTGATTTTATTACAGCACTCAGTCTTTTTAAGGATGAGTCTATCGGCATGGCACATTTTAACTTGGCAAGATTTGCCCACTCTTCTTTGCAAAAATACTCCAAATCTGTCAGATTGCAAGAGCATCTCCTGTGCACAGCCCTCTTCAGATCACCCCACAGATTTTCAATCGGATTCAGGTCTGGGCTCTAGCTGGGCCATTCGAAAACTTTAATCTTCTTCTGGTGAAGCCATTCCTTTGTTGATTTGGATGTATGCTTTGGGTCGTTGTCATGCTGAAAGATGAAGTTCCTCCTCATGTTCAGCTTTCTAGCAGAAGCCTGAAGGTTTTGTGCCAATATTGACTGGTATTTGGAACTGTGCATAATTCCATCTAAAAGCATGATGCTGCCACCACCATGCTTCACTGTGGGTATGGTGTTCTTTTGGTGATGTGCAGTGTTGTTTTTGTGCCAAACATATCTTTTGGAATTATGGCCAAAAAGTTCAACCTTGGTTTCATCAGACCATAACACCTTTTCCCACATGCTTTTGGGAGACTTCAGATGTGTTTTTGCAAAATGTAGCCTGGCTTGGATGTTTTCTTCGTAGGAAAAGGCTTTTGTCTTGCAACTCTACCCCATAGCCCAGACATATGAAGAATACAGGAGATTGTTGTCACATGTACCACACAGCCAGTACTTTCCAGATATTCCTGCAGCTCCTTTAATGTTGCTGTAGGCCTCTTGGTAGCCTCCCAGACCAGTTTTCTTCTCGTCTTTTCATCAATTTTGGAGGGAGCTCCAGTTCTTGGTAATGTCACTGTTGTGCCATATTTTCTCCACTTGATGATGACTGTCTTCACTGTGTTCCATGGTATATCTAATGCCTTGGAAATTCTTTTGTACCCTTCTCCTGACTGATACCTTTTAACAATGAGATCCCTCTGATGCTTTAAAAGCTCTCTGTGGACCATGGCTTTTGCTGTGGAATGTGACTAATAATATTTTAGGAAAGACCAACTAGAGAAGCTGAACTTTATTTGGGGTTAATCAGAGGCACTTTAAATGATGGCAGGTGTATGCTGACTCCTATTTAACACGATTTGGAATGTGATTGCTTAATTCTGAACACAGCTACATCCCCAGTTATAAGAGGGGGTGCAGACTTACGCAACCACATTATTTTTCTTCTCTTTTTTTTTCTTCCCTCCACCTAAAAGATTTCAGTTTGTTTTTCAATTGAGTTGTACAGTTTATAGGTCACATTAAAGGTGGAAAAAGTTCTGAAATGATTTATCTTTGTCTCATTGTTTTATAGCACAGAAACCTGACATTTTAACAGGGGTGTGTAGACTTTTTATATCCACTTTAAATTAAATTGTGTTTACATGGGTCACTAACTGCCCTCTGCCAGACCCACAGCAACAGCTCTGTGGAGTGAGCAAAATAATAAAATAAAACTTTAACCCTTAACCAATCTATCTGTGCAGCACATGGGATACTGGAATACCCTAAACAAGTCAGTTATGGGTTAACTTTTCAATGCATCCCTGAGTGCATGGAAAAATCTGCTATCAATCACTGTCTTCATTGTGCGGCTCAGCTGTTTGTTTTAACTCATGCAACAAAGAGTAGGCAGGGAAAACCTTGTCATGTAAACAGACTTAAAACTTTAGATTTTTTTTTTATCTGCAGTATAATTAAAAAGAAAATAGATAATTTTAATATACAATTGTGTTCTCTTTCACACAGTAAAGAGCATGTACATTGAGGAAAAGGGCCATTTAAGATTAGTTAAAACTAATATCGGTTGATATGGTTCTTTAATTTAAAACAGTATTTTTGCCTCCACAGCTGGTACATCTGACAAATGACTTCAGCAGACACAAAGCTGTTTCTTTAAAAGAGGAAAAACTAGCACTGAACACCAACACATGTAAAAAGGGAGATCAGTTCCAGCAATGAAATTAACCTTGTTATTAAAACAATTTTAAGCAGGAAGACTTTGATAAATAGTGCTCATGCTGACCGAGATTACATGCTAATAGATTGTCTCCATTGTAACCTGCTTACTTCCAATGTATATGGGCATTGTATTCATATATATTCTTTGATTCACTATTCCTGCAATAAATCATTGTGTCAAGCCATGTTATTCCTTTTTTCATAGAATATATAATTTGTTTCATAGAGTTATAACACATTTAGTTGGGATTTTTTCTTTGGTGTACATAAGACTGTCTCTTGAGTGTTGAAGCCACAGCAGTAATTGTTGTTATGCAAAGTAATTCAAAGGAAGAATGAGATGCAAAATGTACATCCCAAGGACAGAGGTCCATGAATCCAGCCTCCAGCAGAGTGCAAGTGTGCAGAGTTCCAAAGAAAGCAAATATAATCAGAGCACTGAAAACTAAAGGGAAAAAAACTTTTTGAATTTTTTTAAATTGAAACATATTTAACTTTTTTTTATAAGAGTTAAGCATCAAATATTCCTCTATCTGCCTGTGTGGAATTTCCCAGCAAAAATCACAAGCACATTCAAATAGCAATACACACTGGCCCCTATTATATTCCAGTTACCTTCATATAGTCCATAGGTCTGCGGGCTTGAAATGAGTTACAGAGCGATTAAATTGAACAAGCCCGCAACTACATGGCCAAAAGCCAAAACCATGCACCATGCACCCGTAAGTAGCATTTCAGGACATTGTCATGATCAATTAAGCAAGGCCATAACTACCCATTTAGAACCAGCCAAAAGTAAATGAGACCAACATCATGGCGTCATTAAAACATGAAGGTTACACGTCAATCAATTAGTGTTTAGAAGTCTGATCGGAGTCGCAATCCAGAGATGTTGCAATCTAAAAAAATCTATAAATCTACTATTCTTGTCCATGCGAGTTCAATGATATGTATTAACCCATTCATTTCCGGGATCGATATAACATGGAAATTACACATAAAAAATAATAATTTTTGATTGCAGATTTGCAAGATTGAGACTGTTGTGCAATTAATTCTACCACTTTCCCCGTCTATTAATTGCTGTATTGATTTTTCATTTGCTTTTACAGTGCTACGAACAGGTGTTTAGCCCCCTTGCGAGTCCTCTCTAGCACTCGTAGGATTTTGGGCTTAATTTGCCATTAACGGGTGTGAAAACAATTTCGGGCTTGAGGAATTGCAGCAACTGAATAGCAATTTGCGATTTTACCAATTCTGATTTTGACAGCCGCAGTAGATTTTTTTTATGTAACCCGCAAATCGATTGCGGTCAGCTAAAATAATCCAATTTAATAGCAGTAACGTTTACAGGCTACATTATGGGCTATAGTTACTACAATTTGGACAATTTAATAAGGGCCAATGTTTGCTGCAACTAAAATGAAAGCTTTTCTTTTGGTTTCGAACAGACATCCTAACCCCCCCCCAAATACTATAGTTTAAATTAGCATTCAGAAGACTGATTGTAATTTCATTGTTTGGTTCAGGATATGAGGATTTGTCGCAATAAGTTAAATGTATTGATGTATCTAAACTGCAGATAAACCTCAAGGTAAGTAAGATGTTTTTGAGTCCTGTAAAAGCTAACACTTCAGCATTTAAAACAGTTATAAAACAGTGAAAGCAGCTTCAAATGAGAGTATTTACAACTTTTCTGCTTGATTTGCACTGATTTAAATAATGGGGCAGAACAGCTCAAACTCTCTTTAACTGGTTGTAGGCCTCAGTTTATACAAACAATATAACGCATGTCAGTGTTATTCAATCAGTATGAGCATTTTTCCTTACTTATGAATGCTATTCAAAATATTTAAACTCGATATATGGGAACAAATGAATTCTTTATTCTGACTTCCAAATTAATGATTTTGAGGATGAGCTAGTAGAAAAGCAGTAAAGACGTGTAGTGAAATCACAGAAAATAGATTAATCAGGTGAAAATCTTACATAGGTATTCATTCTTATAAAAGCACTTGGTCCCATATTTATAATATACAAATAAGTATGAAGCAAATGCATTAAAATACAATATAAAATATCTTACCAAATAGAGGAGAAATGTCTATATATTACATTCTGTGTTTAGGAGTGTACATACTATACTCCAATGTAATAAAATTCATGATAAGCAGACAGAAAAAATATTAATTGGTCCACTAAAAACTTTAGTAACTATCAAGTTGTTAACTGGACTTCTCACAGGGTACTAGCCAAAATAGGACCCTATTCTATTGCCCAAGTCGTAAATTTATACACACTTAAAATCACTCTTAATATTGCAACATATTCTATTAGCTACTTGAAATCCGATTACAAGTTCCCTGCCCACAATCACTACGGACCAGCCAAACCTGCAAAACGGCCTTAGAACTCCATTGGTTTTAGCAAAGCCTGAACATTCCAAGCTCGAAATAATTAAACTTACACAAAATCGATATTCTATTAGACCCATAGCACTAGCTCGCAAATAAAGTCTGACCAGCAACTGAAATAAACTATCACGTTCCTGTCAAAAGTATTACTAGTACTAAAAAGGACTCACAAGGGCTTTTTCAAATACTTATTAGAGTTGTAGCAGCAATTAAACCCCCCACAGTGTACTTTAAAAGCATAGGAAGACATTGAAAGACATTAGAATTAATTGCACAACAGTCTCAAACCCCGGAACTTAAGGGGTTAATACATATCATGAATCCCACATGTACTCAAACAGATGATCTAATGAATTTTATAGAGTGCTAGTTTGCAAGCCTGATCAGCAAATATTACTTATTGGCAATAATTAATTTGTAGCCTCAGATTGCAGATTACGTGTAACTTCCATGTTTTACTGACATCATGATGACGGTCTCATTTGCTATTGACTGTGTCTAAGAAGTAAATTACAGGCTTGCTTAAATATTGTTAGATCATATGATCACAAAAGGCAGGTTTTACAAGTATAGGCTTAAGAATGGAATTTGCGAGTTTGAGTCAATAGAATACACCGAAACATTTAAAGAAAAAAACACACACAGCCAAAATGATGGGTTAGAGGCATTTGCAGGCCTCTAATAGAATAGGACTTATGGGCCCCTATTCAAGTAACAATTTTAAGTTACTGGAGCCTGTAATGTAGCCCGTAAGCTAATTTGCTATTCAATTGGCGTCTTTTAGCTACCCGCAAACAATTTGTGGGTTACAGTCTGCAAATCCCTGCGGTTGTTAAAATCTCCGACCCAGCTAAGCCTTTGATCTTTCAAGCCTGTAAATGTTACAATCGCAAATCGCTATTCAATTGCTACAATTCCTCAAGCCCACAAATGTTTTCACACCCGTAAATGGCAAATATAGAAGAAAATCCTACGAGTACCAGATAGGACTTGCAAGGGGGTCAAACACCTGATTGTAGCACTGGAAATGCAAATAAAAAATCAATATTGCACTTTAAAAGATGGGGAAAGCGATGAAAGACATTGCACAACAGTCTCAAGCTCGCGGGTTCTGCAATAAAAAAATATATTTTTTACATTTCATTTCTGCGATAAAACAATCTCGATAATCAAGGAGTTAGTACATACCAGGCCACACAAATGGACTATAACATTTCCTTCATTCATTTTTATTATTTTGTACATTGCCGGATTGAGAGTCTGATCGCATATCGGACCCCTAAACCCTAATTGATTGACATGTGACCTCTATGTTTTAATGACGTCATGATGATGGTTTCATTTACTAGTGGCTATTTCTAAATCTGTAGTTACGGCCTTACTTAATTGAACATGATCATGCTCTGAAATACTACTTATGATTGCATGGTTTATGGTTTAGGCCAGGTAGCTACAGGCTTGAATTGCTCTGTAACTGTTGCAGATTATAAACCCGCATACTTACACATTTGTAATGTAGGGGCAATAGTTTGGAAACCATTGATCTAGAATAAATAGACTGATATAGATCAAATAATAGCTTGTTATGGAGGGCCAATTGACCTTTTAAAATCAGAAACTATTTTATAACTTTTTAATTATAATACAGTCACGAAACTCAAAATACAAATAATTTCTGGTTGTCCTCAACAATTATCACCAGTGAATATAAAATCGATGCCTCATAAAATGCCACAAACGTAGCAAAAGTACCTGTAGAGATTATTATTTCAGTCATCCTGGGATACTTACTGCTGATTATGGAATATGTTTGCATTTCTGTATTTATCATAATTTACTTAATTAGTATTATATTCCTAAATTAAGCTATATATTACTATATATAGGTTTTATTACATATATATATATATATATATATATATATATATATATATATTAAAAAAAATAAAAAATAAAAAAAAAAATATATATATATATATATGTGTTTTAAACATATTACGGTGGGAGTGTAGGTAGGTTAATCTTTGGTGAGCTCACACAGAGCACCTTCTAAAATCTAGCAGTACATTCTACCATGATACCTTCTGTAGATATGCTAAACCATGATTTTTAAATTATATTTGTATATACTTACTTACTACCACTGAGTTATCACTAATATAGCATTTTTGGAAAAAATATAAAGCTCAAAATATATACATCTTTCCATATCATTCTCCCTGTTTGTTAGATACTTTACATATTGTGTTGTTTTTACTGAACTCTCTTATAGAGCCCCCAAACATTTTTATTTCCAGTACTTAGAAACTGATACCTCTATATGTCCGTTCAGCTTGCACCTAGACATTGTTTACCATTATTGAGAAATTTGCCATTTTCTTGCCAGCTTTTTTGAATTTTAAAAATAGCTTCTTCTTTTTCCACTTTTCAAATCTGAGTATGTTAATAATAAACACAAAATAAAAGATGAGCAATCTCTGCAGAGGATGTATTTTCTATATCCAGGTAATAATATTGAAATGGCTCTTGCTGCACTGTTTACGCCGGCGCTTATTTAGAGGCCGACTTTATAAGACACAGACAGGCTGAGCTGTCTTTTCTACTTATCCAAACATGAATGAGGAAACATTCAGGTCAGTCATTGATGATGCATGAAGGAGCTCAGAGGCCAAGTTAATTCCCTCAGCTTGCAAAGAGTCCATATCTTTTATAGCTTTTAAAGCTATAGCCCCTTAAGCAAAGTAAGTTAAAACATAGATAATAAACTAAGTTGTCTGTATATATATCACTGCACATTGTCTTACTCTATAAATAGCTCATTATTATTATAATTATTATTTATTTTAATTTATAATGCAATAACACTTATTCCGCTTCATAGACTATTCTAAAGCCTTTGACTGTGGGGATCACAACAAAATGTGGCATGTCCTTAAAGAGATGGGAGTACCAGATAATCTCATTCTCCTCCTAAAGAATCTGTATGTCGACCAAGAAACCACAGTCAGAACCGAACATGGGACAACAGAATGATTCAAGATAGGAAAAGGAGTGCGACAAGGTTGTATATTGTCACCTTACTTATTCAACTTATATGCAGAATACCTCATGCGTAGGGCTGGACTGGATGAATCCAAAGTCAGAATCAATATTTCTGGAAGAAATATCAACAACCTCAGATACCTCAATGTTACTACTCTGATGGCTGAAAGTGAAGAGGAGCTAAAGGACTTATCAATGAGAGTAAAAGAAGAGTGAAAAAGTTGGCCTGCTGCTCAACATTAAAAAGGCAAAGATCATGGCAAACATAAATCTCACTTCCTGGCAAATAGACGGGAAAGAAGTGGAAGCAGTGGCGGATTTTATTTTTCTGGGATCCAATATCTCTGCAGATGGTGACTGTAGTCATGAAATTAAAAGACATTTGCTTCTGGCAAGGAAAGCTGTGGCAAGCTTGGAAAAGCTAGTAAAAAGTAAAGATATTAAACTACCAACAAAGGTCCGCATAATTCGAACTATGGTATTCCCAGTAGTAACATACAGATGGGAGAGCTGGACCATAAAGAAGTCTGAGCGCTGTAGAATTGACGCCTTTGAATTGTGGTGTTGGAGAAAACTGCTTAGAGTCCCTTGGACTGCAAGAAGATCCCATAAACCAGTACTTCAGGAAAGCAAGATGAACTGTTCTCTATAAGGTATGACCCTAAGGCTGAAATTACAATATTTTGGCCATATCATGAGACGGCAGGATTCCCAAGAAAATACTTTGATGCTGGGAAAGATTGAAGGCACAAGAAGAAGAGGACGTCTGAGGCGGAGATGGCTAGATGAGGTCACTGAAGCAATGAACATGAACTTGATGGAGCTCAGAGGGGCAGTGACTGAGAGATGCACCTGACGTGCTGTGGTCCATGGACTCATGGAGAGTCAGACCCGACCTAACGACTAAACAACAACAATCATTTTACACAGTTCGCGTGCAAGAGTAAATAAACTGAACACATAGAGTATGTGACTATACAGTAACACAAACGTTAACAAATGTTGATACAGAAAAAATAGATACCCCTGCTCCTAAAAGCTTGCTATCTAAAGGAGATGTCTGGGTGATACAGTAGCAATGAGAGATATGAGTAATCAGTAGTAGGTTGCATCATGGTAAAGAATGTGCCATCAGGGCAGTTGATATCTGTATGTTGTAAGGGATGTAGGTGTGAGGGCTATAGGTGAAAGGCTGCTTTGAATTGGTGGGGTTTTAAAGGAAGGTTAAATCTCTGAAAGCCAGAGGACAGTCTGGTAGAGTATGGTACGATTAAGTTACATTGAAATAGTTTTTTTCCAATACTGATTTAATTACTAATACGTTATTAAACAAACCAAACCTTGTTGTATAAGCACAACAGGGGCTCTTTAAGTAAAACAGGTACATTATATTATTTTTAAATAACATATCAACCATATCATTTGCATATTTTATTATGTTTAAATGGTCATTCTTATATACTAGCGACTTGCCCGTCAAAAAATGACGGCAAGAAGAGTGTAAGGCAGGTAATGGTCTTTGTTTGAGACATTAATATTGTTGTTTTTCCAAGATCCTTCGGCGCTCATTACGAGCCTCGCACTAAGCGCCTTCAGCGCTCATTGCAAGGCTGTTGGTTGTTTGTGTTCTATGAACATTTTGATTTTTTGCTAATGCTAATTGAATAATTAATAAAATAATAAATGAATATACTTTACCTATTTTGAAGTAATATATGCAGGAAGCATTGTGTTGAAGAGCTGGCAATCTGTTTTCAAGTGTGTTTTCAGTGTTGTGGAGCTGCTGTGTAAGTGTCAGCAATGTGCAGTGTGTAGTGTAAATAGTGTGCGTGCGCGCGGAAAAGCCGTTAGGGTAGCTGTGTACTTTTGGATTAGTTAATGTTGTAAAATGGCACCTAATGTGTGGTACGCGGCTGTGGTTGATTTTGTATCCTTGTTTTCGGATCTCGTACGTCTTTTTCTGAAAGATTGGAGTTTGGTGGTGTTTTGCGTCTTTAGAGTACTGTAGCCTCGTTTTTGTTTTTTGCGGCGGCCAGTTTTTCTTTCAGGGGATTTTCGGGTGTCTAAACTCTTGTATTTCGAGTGAAATTGAGGTGTAACTTCAGTTTTCAAGGTCCTGGGTGCCCCCCCTTGCTGTAGGTAAGCTTTTTATGTATTTGTTGTGTGTATTTATTGTGTTTTTAATGTTTTTATGTGCGCGGATTTCAGGCGGTAATGTCGTATTTTTGCGAGGTCGTAATGTTTTTTTTCTAAGTTCCTCGTCTCGTATTTGTTTCTTGTAAGTCTGTAAATTTTGCGAGGTCCGCAGTTGCTGGCAAAGAGTTAGGTTAGGTTTTTTATTTAATGTAATGTAGATATGTTTTTTTTGTGACTTTAGGCTTTTTTATTTTCTGTAATTATAGTGGTGGGGGTTAATAGGGGGTAGGTAGTGTAGATGTTAATAGGTTTAATGTTTTATTGGGGGGGTCTAGTGTAGTATAGTGTTTATACTTAGTGTGTGGTTAATGTAGCGTTGTAACAGGCCCATAATGGTGTTAATATACCCTTATCGGACTATTGGGGTTAAATAGAGTCTTATGGGGGTCTGTATTGACCCCCATGAGTGACAGGCTTAATGAAGGGCTTATGGGGGTCTCTATTGACCCCCATGAGTGACAGGGTTAATGAGGGTTTTATGGGGGTCCGTATTGACCCCCATGATTGACAGGGTGACAGTGTAATTTTTTTTTCTTTTACAACGGGGCCCTTAAGGACCTTTACGGTCTTTTAAGGACCTGTAATGCAGGAATTTTGAATTTTGATTGCAGCGAGGGTCCCCGATCGCGTGCAATCGGGACCCCCACTGCGATGGTTAATGTGGGGTTAATGCAGGGCTCGGAGTTTATCTCGGATCCTCTGCGGTTAATCCGGGTTTCCGAGCTAATCTCGGATCCCTTCTTGTGTAAGTTGTAGGTGGCTGAGCGGTCCTGGGTCTTTGAGCCTCATTTTCATTTTTTCGGCGGCCATTTTTTCTCTCGCTTCGGGGATTTTCGTGTGTGTGAACTCGGGAATTTGGACTTAAATGGAGGTGTAACTTCACTTTCATAGGTCCTGGGGCCCTCCCCTTGCTATGGGTAAGCTTTTTATGTCGTTTTTGTGAGTATTTGGTGTGTTTTTACTGTTTTTAGGTGCGCGCAGTTCCGCCATTTTTCATGCGCGTGGGTGTTTGTTACGTTAAGGTTGGTTCTGAGGTTAATGCAGGTTTCCGAGGAGAGCCTCGTTTTCGTTTTTTTCAGCAGCCATTTTTTCTCTCGCTTAGGGGATTTTTGTGTGTCTGAACTCGGGAATTTGGACTTAAATGGAGGTGTAACTTCACTTTCAGAGGTCCTGGGTGCCCCCCCTTGCTATGGGTAAGGTTTTTATGTCGTTTTTGTGAGTATTTGGTGTGTTTTCACTGTTTTAGTTGCACGCGGGTCGGCCGTTATGGTGGGATTCTTAGTGCGTGTGGGTGTCTGTTACGTTAAGGTTGCCTCATTCCCTAAGTGCTTTGCGAGGACCCGCAGTTGCGGAAGCGATGGCCTTAGATGCTGGCATGGAGCGCCTTCAGCGCTCCATGCCAGCAACTGAGGCCCTTGGCCGCGGTGTGTGTGTGTGTAACCGGGTGTGAGGCGCCTTTGAGATTAATTTTTTGTAAAAGTCGTGTGTGTGTGTTTTAACAGAGCCGACGTTGGAGCCTCCACCTCCACAAGGATCCGCATTTGCGGGGACGTTGTTTTTTTTTTGCTGGGCGGTTGGGTTTTTATTGTTAAAAAGTCGTGTGTGTGTTAACACAGCCGACGTTGGAGCCTCCACCTCCGCAAATGCGGACCCTCGCTTTGCGAGGATCCGCATTTGCGGGGACGTTGGGATGCTCCACCACCGCTAACGATCTCTTTTCCTATCGGCTCCGTCTAAACCCGTAACTACGCTCTACACTAATTGATCGCCCACAAGGCCAAAAATCCGATAGCAACGTAACTCTGACAAATTTCAAGCCCGCAGCCGTTGCGAGCTTCACGTTGGTCTTACAGTCACCGTATTTAATAGGGATGTATGCCAGCTGGAAAGTTGATATCTGAAAGTTGTATGTATTGTAGGTGTGAGGGCTGTGGGTGATAGGCTTCTTTGAGAAAAGTAGATAATTCCATAGGGCACAAGTGGCCTGGCAGAGGTCCTGTAGACCTGAGTAGGAAGTGGCTAATTAGAGGAGAAAAAAGGAGCAGATACTGAGCAAAATGAAAGGGCTGTTCTAGGGAAACTTGGAAATGATAACATAGATGTGATTAGATGCTGAAGTATTCAGGCTTTCTATGACATCATCTCTATTCAGTTCTGTTGAAAGTCTGCCACTTTGAATTTATATTTGACAATAAAAGGAATAGCAAAGCAACTCCCAGTAGGATACCATGCCCATCAGACTCTAGGCCAAATAGCAGTCCAAGAAGAAAGTACAGGTGTCAAAAACAATCTCCTAAATTTAGATTGTCTCTAAAAAATATTTTCTACTCAAATATTATACATAGTTGATAATCATTTTAGTTTGTCACATACTTCACTTTCTTCCCACAAACTACAGTGGTCACTTGCTTACTGAGCATCCATACACCAAAATACCAATATAACTATATATCTGTTTACTGAGCATCCATTTACCTATATATTAATCTGACTATATATCAGTATATTGGGCATCCATATGCCTATACACCAATGTGATTATGTATCTGTATATTGGGCACCCATGTGCCTTGATACCAATATGATTAAATACTTGAACATCCATATGGCAATGCTCCTGCTTTTATATGTAAGGTTAATTCATTTGATGCAGGATCTGCACAAACTGCAAAATACACATATGGACCTAAACTTCTATGAATTGCATAATAAGTGAGTAGATATACATAACAATTTAAAATATATACATCTATTAATAAGTATTTGTAGCTGTGCTCTGCCTTATTGTAGTGTCCCATCTTAGCAGTCTATTGATTAGGGCCCTATGGCTCAGAAAGCTATTCAATAGAGGCCTATGTCTCTGAAGAATATTGAATAGAAGGCCCTGTCTCAGAGGTACAGACGTGGTATAGATTTCTATAAACCTTTTGTCACATTTATGGATCACTGAACAGACACAGGACAAAGCATCTCAGGACCGTGTGATGAGCTTGTATTGTGTAATGACAGTTCGGAGATACAGGAGCCTTGACACTTCTGGCATCATTACCCTGTTCATAGCGAATAATCAGTGTTAGTTCAAGAGTGAAAACATAAGAGAAGTTAGTTTTAATTAGTTCATGATACAGTAATCAGAGCCTAATCACTATGCTAATTATTTTACATCGTAGATTTCTCAGAAATAGATAAGTTCTTTAAGATTTTACAATGAAGTACATAATAAGGAAGAAACCAGTTCCATGCCATCCGGAGGAGTCAAGCCCTTCACCTAATCACATATAAACGCTATTATTTTAATCATATTTACTCAGCAAGTGAAGGTTCAGTTAAAGATTTGTTTTAAGTAAATTTCTGCTGATTTTTAAGTATTCGTTCTCTCCAGCAGTGACGGCCTTATTGTAACCCATAAATATTGGAATTCTAAGTTCCACAGTGATTTATATTGTAACATTGAATGCCAGCAATCAGTTTAGTGCCTTAGAGTATTAAAAGTAAGCTTATATTAAAAACTAAAAGAATTTGTTTTATTTATTTTTTTGTTCTATGTCTGGTGCAACTCTGCCACACTGGCATTTCTGGACTGGGAGGTGGCACAGGCATCCCCTAGTACAGATCAGCTCTCTGAGTTTGACCCTGCTGAGCTAATTATACTGGGCCATGTTTACCACTGTTTCTCCAGTCGCTGTTACTTGGCTTTTCCCCTTGATAGCACTGATCCTGCTTTTTCCAACAGTTTATCATGAGGAGAGACCAACTGGACCAACCAATGAATGGATCCCAATGGTTAGGTTCTCTTTGTGTATTGGGGCTAGGGATTTCCCTGGAAGGAGGCTTGCTTTGGCATCTGTAGCATCAGGGTCAAGGTTCTGCAATGTACATGCAGGAATTCTTGGTAGATTACTGGAGCAAAGTAATTTAAAAAGCTATTTCTCATCTATTAGAAATACAGCTGACACGTTTGTATACTTTCAGAAGGGTAATGCCCTTTATAGAAAAACACAGGGAATTATATACACGTGGGAACAAAATGGTCCAGGCAATTCAATTAGGATGGGTGCAGAGTAACAAATGGTAACATAATCAAAGTAGAAAGGACAACTAACTCAATCATTCAGCAGGTGGTCTTAAATGCTGAATGGCCGCATTGTGTTAGTTTCACTATTGGCATCTTAAACCTGTCTTTGCAAACAACAAGTTGGCCACAAAATTATATATAAAAACTATACCAATGACAGTCCTATTCCACATGGGCACAATCAGTAGGTGTATTCTTTGGTGATGAGACTCTAGATAGTCCAAACAGAGGAAACCATTGTTATCGCAGAGGTTGCCCTAGGCTGGAAACAACAAAGCACAGGGGTGTTATGTCCATCTTGGGATGGACAGGGAAGGAATACCTTGGGGAAGACTAAACTAGCCTTATGTATTATGGCCCCTCTGAACACCTGAACGCTCATCTCCACCAGTATTTGTTTGGCACTACCTCAACCAATTTCAACTCCCTTGGTGTCATTGCCATGCTCAAGGACACACCTTTTCATCAACGAGTGGCTTCCTATGAGCTCCCAGGCTTTCCATAAGTCCTAAATCACCCTTCGCTATGCACAACCTTGATCATTTTGATCCTCTCTGTTTCCTTGCAATGCCCAAGGACACACCTTTTTTTATCACCATGTGACTTTTAACAAGCCCTTATTGTAGATTCGTCAGTATCTACTAAACGGCGCACTTGCCCATGTTTCGAGGTAACGCTTTCGGCTTTCTCTAAAAACCTCACTGTTGGTTCGGCCTCCATTAGCGCCCTGATCCATGCCCAAGGAAAAGCCTATTTTCATCGTCACGTGGCTTTCTACAAGCACTCATTGTAGATTTGTCCCATATGTACTAAATGGCGTCCTTGCCCAAGTTTCAAGGTTATGCTTTAAGGTTCTGTTAAGCGCGTCATTGCTACCTTCGCCCCATCAGCCTCCTTGTTCATGCCCAAGGACTCATTCAGCCCTCTAAGCAGACTAGATGTCCATAGCTACTGCCACAATTCAACTACATCTCACCATAGGAGTGGCACCCGACCACAAATATATATATACACATATATATATACAAATATATATATATATATATATTTATTATAAATGCTAAAGAAGTAAATATATGTATCCTATAATATGTACATGATTATTTTTACCCTTGTGTTAGGATAGTTTAGTGAATGTTGGCCTGTTAACAGGGGAAAAGTGAGAGCTTTTAATAAATAGATGGCTTGATTTAGATGTGAAAGCAAAAAAAAACTGCTTTAAGAAAAAAAATCAGTAAAAAGTGCTCTTTTGATTACTTGCACCCTTAGGTAATATAATCAGAGTCCAAATCAATGGAAATAATAATGAGACTGTTCAGCTCTGACTAATACTGTCCTCCTAATTAATGGTAGTATTAATGCAAAGCCAGAAACTGTACTCAGTGTGTTCATTTATTGTCACTATAATAATCAGGCAGGCTTTCATTTTTAACAGAATAATGACTTTCAATTCAAACAGTATAAATGCAGATTAACCTTCTGGTAAATGTTGCTTTTTACCGGCTTGCAAATAAAGTGTTTACCCAAATAACACATAGAGCTTTTATTTCTGGGAATATTGGTGGAAAATGGGGTGTGCAATATATTGGATCATTGTACTGAGCATGTAACTAAAATGCATATTATGTGTTGGAAATACATAATATACTAATACAATTTTGTTGTTAAATGTTAAAGTGATCGAGTGTAGTTTCCAGATATGGTAAGATTTATAATTCTAGGTAATATGAATTACGTTATCAATTAAATGTTATTAAAATGCATTTTATTACAGGAAACTTACACTGAAGTCTGCATTTTTTGGCTTTCAGAAAACATTTCTGATACAAAAACAGTCATAGCTCTTTTTAGTTGGAGATCATTGTCAATAATTGTTAATTACCCACAGAGCCTGTAATTATATTGTCTTCAATACAAACCATGTTCAAAACAAAGGACTGGACATTAGTAAGGGATAAGATGGTGTCCAGAGTGGGTGGATCAAAAAGGTTGATATACAGGAAAATTACACCATATTTGGAATTGCTGTAGCACTTTAAAACAACATTGTGATTTATTAAGCAGCCATTCATCTGACTAGATCCTTTGGGCCTCATTCAATTGTGATTTGGCCAATTGAATAGGGGTCTAAATAAGCACATAGCATATTTTTTTTAAAGATGTTTTCAGTTAGTGAAAACCTTGCTTTTGTATAGATGCTTACTAACTAAAATCTTTAAAAAAATATATATGTTATGTGCTTATTTAGAGCCTTATTCAATTGGCCAAATCGCAATTGAATGAGGGCCTTTGTCTGGTGTAACAGTGTATGAAACAGACAAGAAAACGGTGCAATAACTACATAAATAAACTGTATAAAAGTGCAGTCTATGACTATAGCAGATGCAGTGCATATGTTTGAATGTCATTTGCAGTTTTACCTATACAAAGAATGTACAGTATAAAACATTGACATGATTACATTGAAAGGGCAACTGTAGTAATCACATATATAGTTGTGAGCATACGGGTTGTTGCTAACGCTGCGGGCTCGCGCAGTGAGTCCGCGGACCTCGCAAATTTTACGGAGTTCCGAAACAAAAATACGAGTTGCGTTACGACCCATTACGATTTTGCAAAAAACACCCGAAACCCGGGCACATGAAAACATGAAAAACACAATAAATACACACAACAAATGCATAAAAAGCTTACCTACAGCAAGGGGGGGGGGAGGGGGCACCTAGGACCTCTGCAAGTGAAGTTACACCTCAATTTAACTCCAAATAAAAGAGTTTAGACACCGGAAAATCCCCTAAGCGAGAGAAAAAATGGCAGCTTAAAAAACGAAAACGAGGCTACAGCACTCTAAAGACGCAAAACACCACCAAACACCTACGGATTTTCTGAAAAAGACGTATGAGATCCGAAAACAATTACGCAACCCGAGTTACCCCAAAAACATTAGAAACACAATAAATACACACAACAAACACATAAAAAGCTTACTCACAGCAAGGGGGGAGGGGGCACCCAGGACATCTGCAAGTGAAGTTACACCTCGATTTAAGTCCAAATTTAAGCAAGAGAAAAAATAGCCGCCAAACAAAACGAAAACGAGGCTAAAGGATCCTAAACATGCAAAACACCACCAAACACCTACGGATTTTCTGAAAAAGTCGGACAACATCCTAAAACAAGGACGCTAAATTAGCGACAGCCGCATACCACACATTAGGCGCCATTTTAGAACACTAACTTATGCAATCCGGAAGTACACAGCTACCCTAATGGATTTGCCTCGCGCACGCACACTATTACACTGCACACATTCATGAAGCTTACACAGCAGCTCCACAGCACTGATGCTGCAGCAACATGAAAACAGATTGCCAGCTCTTCAACACAATGTTGCATATATTACTTCACAATAGGTAAAGTATATTCATTTCTTATTTTATTAATTATTCATTGCCATACCAAAAAAAACAACCTACGCTGCTCATAAGGCGCTCATTGCAAGGCTCACAATGAGCGCCGAAGGATCTTGGAACACCAACAAAATGTATTTCGCACACAAACAACATTACCTGCCCTACAATCTTATTGCCGTCATTTTTTGACGGGCAAGTCGCTAGTATATTTATATTGTACTGAACGTAATAATATGATAACTGTTTTTAGACAAAAAAAAATAACATTAAATGTATTTCATTGTTTTCAGTATGATCTACAAATTTGCAGCCTTATTAAACTGCGATCCGGCCAATTGAATAGGACTCTATTTTAACACAGAGCATATTTTTTTTACAGAAGTTTTTAGTTAGTGAAGACCTTGCTTTTGGATAGAAGTTCACTAATTAAAAACTTCTGTAAAAACAAAATGCTCTGTGCTTATATAAAGCCCTATTCAGTTGGCCGAATCGCAATTTAATAAGGCTGTAAGTTTCTGATCATCTACTAATTCAGATTTGAGGAGACTGAATAAAGAGGAAGCTTCTACTGCACATTTAAAACTGGCAGCTAAAAATGTTTATATTAGGAGTAAGACAGCAGAATAAATAAATATTTAGCTAAAGCAAATGGAAGCCTATAATAAAATGCTGCATGTAAAAGGGTCATTTTGGATAAAGTAAAAACTATTTGTTGTTGTTTAGTCCTTCAGTCGTGTCCGGCTCTCAGAGACATATGGACGCAGCACGCCAGGCACATCAGTCCTGTTTTTCTGCTTGTGCTTCTCCATATAGTTTTCAAGTCAAAGATGGAGTGGGTTGTCAATTCCTTCTTCAGTGGACTGCACTTTTTCTGTCCTCTCTGCTATGACCTGCCTATCTTGGGTGACCCTACATGGGATAGCTCACAGCTGCATTGAGGTGCACAAGTCCCATCACCATTTACCTGACATGAAACATCTAGTGCTTCTCCATTTGATGGATTAGTGCTTAATTGCTCACATCACTCGTATACCTCTCATAGTACATGCTGGACACCTGTTATAGATCTGCCTATTGTCCCCTGGGCTCTTCAGAAAGCTGGACTCCCTTTTCAGAACAGCTGGGCTCCCAGTGCTGGTGTATTTTGGGTACTACTGGGCCTATGTACAGGAGGCATCCTCTGGAGAACAATTAAGCTATCAGCGTTTCCTATGCTTCCTTCAAAAACAGGAAACACATCTGGGTTGTAGACCATTGATCAGCTTCGAGCATGTCCTACTGGATATTAAATAATTGTTTTTAATGGGGCTTCTTCTTTGTCTATAAACCATCCAGAATTCAGGTATCTCCTGGTCTGCAGAACCACTCTTTATACATATCCTATCTTATGCTCCAAGCTCTCCCACTTGCATTCTTAGCTTACTCTATCTACAAGCAGATCCTTTACCCTCCAAAACAAAGTATTATCCCCCATCACACATCAATTGAAGTTAAATAAATCAAGCAGCCAACAGTTGTTTCATAGTAAAAACTTGTCAGGAGCCTCTATTACGTTATCTGTGGGTATATATAATATTTATTGCAACAATATTGCTTTGGATTTACATATTTTTTTCACAAAATGGTTAAAATATACAGCAGCCATTACATAAGAAGAGATGGCTTCCACTTGTAACATTTTCAAAAGTGTTGGTGGAGCATTGAATGAAGTTTCTCCATTATCCATATCTCCCTTAGTCGAGTTTTTTGAGAGAGAGTGGAGAATCTGCACAGTGAGATGCCATCAAAATGTGTGTGATCAGTAGGTATGTTCCCCTTGGGGTGTCATCCAATGGAAGTGATAATGGTAGGGTGCTTATGGATAGTCACATATTTGATAAAAAATACATTTTAATTTATCTCAAAAGATAAATGTGTGTTGTTAGAGTCCCATTGAATTAAATCCTCTCCAACACAGGGAAATTGTTAAATATTCAAATATTCAAAGGGAAGTCTTCCAAGTCAAATGAATGCTTTATCTGTAAAACTAAATTTTAATCTTCACGAGTTATTAATAAAGAGCTAATTGCCAATTCACAAACTTTCATAATAGCATTTCAATAATTGATGTTCCAGTCCTATGTTTCTCTTTAGAATAGCAGCAATGAAACTTTTGAAAACGAGGAAAAATAGAGAAAAACATAAAAGAGCATTTTTTTCTAAATCTACTCTAGAGCAGTTACACTTTTCATAGCAGCTCACAAATTTGTATCAGTTGTTTCTCAGATAAACAAAATGTATATGTGATTAACAGAAATACATTTCAAGGGCTAAAGGAAGTTGGATGCAACAAATGATGTCTTTAAGAGGAAATGATGAAAAATTATATGGCAATGAGTTACAAACCTTCCAAACCCTATATGATCGTTCATTAGCATCTTCTAGCAGCTTGTGATGGTGAAGCTTGATTATTGTGGAATCTTGTTTAATGCAGAGAGAGTTAAAAAAAAATGATACGTTGCAAGCCTAATTATTATACTACTACCCATAATCCTTAGCTGTAATGTAAACTTTGCTTGCAGAATTATTGTTTCCTGGTTTGCTTGAAATATGTAGATGTGTTCAACATGACATTTCCTCTCTTGTTGTATTTACAGTGGAGGGTATTTCAGCCACCTATCTACCATAACACATTTGTTATCTAATTTGAGCATTAATATAGTATAAAATGCTTTATTAAAAACATGCTCTAATGTAAGAAAATATGCAAAAATCTTCACTAAAAACTTTTGCTATACATCCTAATGCTAGATGTAACATAAAAATACATACATTACCTTGCAAAATGATTCACCCCCTTGGCATTTTTCGTGTTTTGTTGTTTCACAAACTGGAATTAACATGGATTGTTTGAAGATTTGCATCATTTAATTTACAGAACATGGCCACAAATTTGAAGATGTTTTTTTTTTTTTATTGTGAAGCAAACAACAAGTAGGACAAAATAACAGAAAAAGTCAATGTGCATAACTATTCACCCCCCTAAAGTCAATACTTTGTAGAGCCACCTTTTGCGGCAATAACAGCTCCAAGTCCCTTTGGATAAGTCTCTATGAGCTTGCCACATCTTACCACTGAGATTTTTGCCCATTCCTCCTTGCAAAAATGCTCCTGCTCCTTCAAGTTGGATGGTTTACGCTTGTTAACAGCAATCTTTGTCTGACCACAGATTTTCTATTGGATTGAGGTCTGGGCTTTGACTAGGCCATTCCAACACATTTACATGTTTCCGCTTAAACCACTCAAGTGTCGCTTTAGCAGTGTGTTTGGGGTCATTGTCCTGCTGGAAGGTGAACCTCCGTCCTAGCCTCAAATCACGCACAGAGTGGTACAGGTTTTGCTCAAGAATATCCCTGTATTTAGCACATCCATCTTTCCCTCAACTCTGACCAGTTTATCAGTCCCGGCTGATG
Organism: Discoglossus pictus; assembly: GCA_027410445.1. Classification (NCBI taxonomy): domain Eukaryota; kingdom Metazoa; phylum Chordata; class Amphibia; order Anura; family Alytidae; genus Discoglossus; species Discoglossus pictus. The sequence goes on from CM050169.1 coordinate 156,331,404, forward strand.
AAAAACATCCCCACAGCATGATGCTGCCACCACCATATTTCACTGTGAGGATGGTGTTCTTTGGGTCATGTGATGTGTTGGGTTTGCGCCAGACATAGCGTTTTCTTTGATGGCCGAAAAGTTCAATTTTAGTCTCATCAGACCAGAGAACCTTCCTCCATACATTTCAGGAGTCTCCCTCATGCCTTTTCGCACACTAAAAATGTGCCATTTTGTTTTTTCCTGAAGTAATGGCTTTCTTCTGGTGACTCTGCCATAAAGCCCAACTCTATGGAGCGTACGGCTTATTGTCGTCCTATGTGCAGCTTCTCCAGGGTCACCTTAGGTCTCTGTGCTGCCTCTCTGATTAATGCCCTCCTTGCCCGGTCCGTGAGTTTTGTTGGGCAGCCGTCTCTTGGCAGGTTTGCTGTTGTGCCATGTTCTTTCCATTTGGTTATGATAGATTTGATGGTGCTCCTGGGGATAATCAAAGATTTGGATATTTTTTTATAACCTAACCCTGACTGGTACTTCTCAACAACATTGTCCCTTACTTGTTTGGAGAGTTCCTTGGTCTTCATAGCAGTGTTTGGTGAGTGGTGCCTCTTGCTTAGGTGTTGCAGCCTCTGGGGCCTTTCAAAAAAGGTGTGTATATGTAATGACAGATCATGTGGCACTTAGATTGCACACAGGTGGACATCATTTCACTAATTATGTGACTTCTGAAGGTAATTGGTTGCATCAGAGCTTTTTATGGGCTTCATAACAAAGGGGGTGAATACATACGCACATACCAATTTTCTGTTTTCTATTTCTAAAAAATAGTTTTATGTATATGTTTTTCTCATTTCACTTCACCAATTTAGACTATTGTGTTCTGATCCATCACATAAAATTAAAAAAACATTGAACTTAAGGCTGTAATGTAACAAATAGGTAAAAAGTCAAGGGTGGTGAATACTTTTGCAAGGCACTGTATATTGATTAGTAAAAGCCAGTTCCACAAACATATGCATTTACACAAAAGCCATTATTTACAATTAGTAGTATGATCTTTATGTGTTTACATAATATATAGTCCTCGATTCAATTGAGCTATTGTTGTTTACGGGAGCCCGTAATGGAGCCCGTAAGCTAATTTGCTATTCAATTGGCGTCTTTTTGCGAGCCGCAGACGATCTATGGGTTACAGGCTAAAAAAAATCCCTGCGATTGTCAAGATCGTAACTTACAACCCATCTAAGCCTTTGATCTTTCAAGCCCACAAGAGTTACAAATGCAAATCGCTATTCAATTGCTACAATTCCCCCATTCCCCGTAAATGTCAAATGTAGAAGAAAATCCCTTGGGTACCAGAAAGGACTCGCACTGTAAATACAAATAAAAAAATTAATACTGCACTTTAAAAGAGGGGGAAAGTGATGAAAGACATTAGAATTAATTGCACAACAGCCTCAAGCTCGTAAATCTGCAATCAAAAATATTTTTTTTATTTGTTATTTCGCTGTTATATCAATCTTGGGAATCAATGAGTTAATACATATCAGGCCACCTACATGGACTAGAACAGTATCCTCATTCATTTTTATTATTTTGCACATTGCAGGATTGCGAGTCTGAAACCTAAATGCTTATTGATTGACATGTAACCTCCATGTTTTACTGCCGTAATAATGAAGGTCTCATTTTCTATTGGCTGTTTCCAAATCGGGAGTTATGGCCTTACTTAATTGATCATGTTCACACTCTGAAATGCTACATACATGGTATATGGTTTCGGTTTTTGGCTTTCGGCCCGTAAGTTGCCAGCTTGTTCAATTGAATCACTCTGTAATTGTAGCAAATTTTAAGCCCGCAGACAACGCAATCTGCACACTTGCAATTGAATGAGGCCCATAGTATATAACAAAATATGTTTTTTTTATATTAAATTACTGCTGCAGGAAGGAGAATGTACAGTTGTGCTCAGAAGTTTGCAATTTGAAAATTTGAAAATATGACTGCTCATGCATCAAAAATGTATTTTATTGAAGGACTAGCGACTTTCCCATCAAAAATGATGGCATGATATAGTGTTATACATTGTGTTTTCTGTCTGTTTATGTACTATCTGTTGTTCTCTCTTCCCCCTCTCCCTCCTCTGTGTCTCTTTCCCCCACTCTCCCTCACCTGTGTCTCTTTGCCCCCTCTCCCTCCACTGTGTCTCTTTGCCCCCCTCTCCTTCCTCTGTGTCTCTTCCCCCTCTTACTCATGTGTCTGTTTCCCCCAACTCCCTCCCATGTCTCTTTTCTCCCCTCTCCCCATTTCTCACCTCTGTGTCTCTTTCCCCCTCTCCTTCCCCTGTGTCTCTTGGAGAGTCCATGAGCATCCCATGCGCAGCTTTCATGCAGAAGAATGCAAATTGTCTGCCAGTATTTTCTGATAAAATGCTGCATTAATTTTGCCATCAATTTTCACAAGATTCCCCATGGCTTTAGAGCCCCCCCCCCCCCTCCCCCCAAAAAAAACATCAGTGAGACACCACCATGCTTTACAGTGGGGATGGTATTCTTTTCACTATATGCCTTGGTGACCCATCTCCAAATATAGCACTTAGGTTGTGACTATAAAGCTCTATTTTGGTCTTGTTACTCCAAATTACAGTGTGCCAGAAGCTGTGTGGCGTGTCAAGGTGTTGTTGGTCATATTGTAACCAGTCTTTTTTGTAGCATTGGAGCAGTAAATACTTCTTTCTGGCATCTCAACCATGCACCTAATTTTTGTTCAAGTATCGTCGGATTGTGCTGTTTGAAACAACCACACCATCTTTTCACAGAGCAGCCTGTATTTCTTCTGAGGTTACCTGTGGGTTTTTTCCTTGTATTCTGAACAATTCTTCTGGCAGTTGTGGCCGAAATCTTTCCTGGTCTACCCGACATTGGCTTTGTCTCAAGAGATCCCCGAATTGTCCACTTCTTAATAAGTGATTGAACAGTACTGACTGGCATTTTCAAGGCTTTGGATATCTTTTCATATCCTTTTCCATCTTTATGAAGTTCCATTACCTTGTTACACAGTTCTTTTGACAGATATTTTCTGCTCCCCATGTCTCAGTATCTAGCCTGCTCAGTGCATCCACATGAGAGGTAACAAACTCATTGACTATTTATACACAGACACTAATTGCAATTTAAAAAGCCACAGGTGTGGGGAATTAACCTTTAATTGGCCAGGGCCATCTGGAGGATTTCTATTATCATTATGATTTAAAAAGGAGCCAAGCAACTATGTGATGATAAATGGCTTTATATGATCGCTATCCTTCAATAATCATATGGCTTCATATGATCAGTTATATTTTCAAAATAAATGCAAACATTTCATGATATCTGCAAGGGTTTGCAAACTTTTGAGCACAACTGTATTTTTAATAGTCAATCAGTTATGTTTAATTATTTGCCTTGTGTCAGAAACAATAGAAGGTTTTGTTATCTGTATGACACTGGCAGATTATAATATTTAGCTTTAGCAACTTTAATAATAAGATAATGTGTGCTTGTCAAGATACGGCCATGAAAAAAAACTCCTGCCGCTTAGATCCTTATACCGTTCGTTGGATTAGTTTTCTCGACACTTGAGCAGGTATCACTAGAATACGGACATTACCAATATGCCATTATACCTACATGAAAGAACTACAGTGCTAAAAGCTTGTAATCAACCAGATAGGGAATACGTTATTTGGACATGCACATTTATAGGAATGAAACAATGGGGGGAACAGTTACACAGTAACTAGAATTTGGACAATTGTACAAGGTTCTACCCTATACCAACTTCATCCCCTGCTTACTGGGGAAATCAGGATGAGTATCACATGCCAGGAGTTCTGAACCTAACTTGTGATCATATGGGATAAGAAAACCACTACCGCTTTCTGACCTACATGCCAAGGATATGGAGGGGAGGGATGGCCGAATAATTAGCCCTAGGGAAACATAACAAATTAACTGCTTACGTGGGGTTGACCACTGGTGCTTAGAACCGCACCTTATTGCTGACTGTCTTCATATAAGTCAATACAAGTGAATAATGAATAGGAGAATAGATCACTTAAAGGGTTTAAAACCCTTCTATTGTGAAGATAATTTCCAGTACCCTGATGTGGACTAGGATTCAAGACTTCAGGCTTTATTTTTTCCCCAGACAGTATTTATTTGTTCTTTTTGAGAACCATTTTTTGAGAATGTATTTTATTTTTTCTGTTCCTCAGCCAAGAGCTTTCACCACTCAGGTGTACAAGTTTCAGACAATATTCGTATTATACTCAATGGTGCTACCAGCAACTGTGTATTTACTATCTTGTATCACTTGGCCATACTTTTCAGAATAAGAACCCCCCCCCCTTTCCAGTATTATCACAGAAAAAAAAAATGTTTAAAGCATATGCTTTATATGCAATAATTCTTTAATGCAGTGTTCCTTTTCTTTCATAGGTAGCTTATGTCTCAACAGGCTGTTCTACTTTTCTTTTTATATTTTATTTTATTTTATTTTATTTTTTTGTCTCAAAAGTTTTTATTAGACACATTATCAACACAATATAACATAGTTTGCAGACAGTTTGAGCATATCCATAAGTATAATAAAGTTCATTATTTTTATATTTTAAAAACATGTTGACCCTTTTCAACTGCACTTTTTTAAAAGGGTATATTTTAAATGTATGACCACAGTAGCGCTTTAATTTACCTGTATGATTGCATGGTTTTCAGCATCTCTCTTCATTAGTGGTTCCTAATTCAATTTCTCACTCACTTGTAAAATACCAACATTTACAGGACCAAAGCACAATGCAAATCAAAAACGTGTTTGAATACTTTAAGTCCAACTTACATCATAATTAAGCAGGAAAAGGGGTATACATGTAGTTCTTAATTAAAAAGAAAAATGTGAGGCCTCTGCAGGACCCTGCACAGATCACTTATACATCTGTGTGTATGAGAGGGGCATTTATATTTCTGGTGAGCTATGGTTGCAGTGAATGATGCAAGGTGTCTGCTTCTGTGCTAGTGAGAGAGAATGGGTTTTCGGTCTTTTACTATCTTATGCAATTATCTTTACAATTGCTCTTTGCCCCTCCCACCCACCTTCCACACCCCTCTCCACTGCTAGCCAAAACAAACACCCTCATGATTCTTCAAAAATTCAAATTTCCCCCCAGAAAATGCTTCATGCTTATGGCTTTCACAGCTGCAAATATTTTTAGTTTGGGGTAGTCCTTTAAATATATACTTGCCAAGGCACAGGTGTTTCATTTAATCTGGCAATCACAATCTTCCCTCCTGTGCTCAAGGTAGGACAATGTCTATTACATACAGTAGAGGTCATCTATTCTACATAACAATAACATTTTCTGGGTCAACATAGAAGATCTTCCAAACATATTCCTAATTAATTATTTGCAAGAACCAATTTGGTGTTATTCCTGGAATCTAATTCATAGTCTTTTTTCCCCCATCTGTACCGTGGCAGATAAACACCTACATCCTTTTGGAAACTGCTGAAGACAAAGAAAGATAAATAATCAACATTGTAGCTTAGCATCAGATATTTCCTCCTACTGGGATTTAATGAAGCGTTCAAATCGCTTGAGTTGCTAAAGATATCTCAATGTTTGTAACTTATGAAAGCCATGACTAGAATTTTTGATGGTTTGAGTGAATGTCAAACTGACCAGCTGTATAGAGAAAATAAATAAATGCGCAGCTAAAAATCACTGTTTCATGCAAATACATAGCTAGGGGTAGAATGTTGTGCATGAAGACATTTCTATGATGTATTTGACTATCCATAAGTGTGAAATGCATCAACAATTATGGTAAAATAACAAATTTAATGTACAGAGAATCCACTTTGGTGTTCCCAAAGCTGCAGAATGTGATGTATTTGGATTTTAATTTTTGATCATTAAAAGGTCTGTATAATCCCAAATGTTCTATGATGCATTTAAAAGAGCATGTTTTAAGCATTACATTTTGTATGAAAAATGAGTTGTCTATAGTGTACAGTACAATTTTAAAAATATACTCTTTTGAAGAGCAGAACATAGGCAACTGCTAGGTGATTTACTTATTATTTTCCTCAATGTGATATAAACTTTACACTTCACTTACTTCAACGAAGCTCCCAAATTAACAGATTTTCACCGTCTACACCCTCACCTTTTTTTCTTGCTCTTTCTTATGTAGGGTGAGAAATAAGGCCACACTCACAGGGTAGGATTAACACTGCTAAAGCTGCTTTAAGTAGTAAGTGAAGTGTACATTCTATATCACAATTACATTGAGGAGGTTAAAATTATCTGTTACCTAGTTGAAACATTTACATGGCCCAGTCACATTATTATGACCACCCCAAAATCCAGAATAACAGCTGTGTGCAGTATGGACAACAGCTAGTGTGGTAGTGGGTCAATAGGATGCTGGGAAGTTGGCAAGGGCATCTGGAGCATGCGGACAGCAGTGCATCTGACAGCCGCTGAAGAGTGTGTGGTGGAGGATCCATATGGCAAACATGAAAATCGAGGTGGTCCCATAGGTGCTCGATGGAGTTCAAGTCCGGGATATTTGGAGGCCAGGGAAGTACTTGGAAGTGTTTGTCATGCTCCTCTAACCGCTCCTGGACAATTCTGGCCGTATGACATGTTGCATTGTCCTGCTGGAAGATCCCAACCTCTCCAGGGAAGACAGTCAACATATATTAGTGTACTTGATCTGCAAGGATGGATAGATAATCAGACAATGCCAAAAAAATATTCCCCAGACCATAACGCTGCTGTCACCAGCTTGTGTTTTTCCAACAATGGTTGCAGAGTGACTATATGAGAAAAATGGTAAGTAAGAAAGATATTATCTCCATCTCTCTCTCATCCACAGCAACAGCAGGGACCCTGCTTGGTACAACCAGGCCAGTGGGTCCTAATTAAAGTAATCAAGCGCAAAAATTGGGCATCGGCCAGGTGGGAAGGACCGTACCAAGTTCTGCTGTCAACACCCACTGCCTTGAAAGTTGCCGAACAAGCCACCTGATTACGCCTGACTCACTGCAAGAGAGTAAAAGTGCCAGAGCTTGAGCCGGCTGATTCCTAAAACCTGCTAGCTGACTCATTGCGAGTCAGGCTGGGCTACAAAGGGGGGGAAACTCGTCTCAAACCCAGTGAAGAACCGATTGGTGCGGGTTTTGGGGTTCTCAACTGGCCCAAGAAAATGTCCTGGCACCTGTTCAAAAGACCTAACTGGTGTGGCCTAAGAATCTCACTGACATGCCTCATCTTGATAACTCTCTGCATAGTAGCACCCATAATCATATGGGAAGAAGTAACAAGACCCAGAGGCAACCAGACGCAATCTATTGGAGAGATGTGGATGCACAGAATGAAAAGAGACATGATGGAAGTCAATTTAACTGGCCAAGTGACCCTAGTGTTCAAGGAAGAACAGATATGAACCAACCAAATAGACCTATGTCAAGTACTAAGATGTGGACTTTCTGGAGGAAGACGTAGTGGAAGGGTGAGAAAAGCGACAGTATACTTGTGTATAGCCTCTCCGTATGGAAATGAGAGATGTCCTAGCTGGAAACTGGCCTTATGGAATACAGGAGCTGACTGGGGTTACTCCCCACCTAATCACATGAAGTGCAAAAGTACAAAGAGACGCTTAAAGCTGACACGGGGTGTGGAGCCATTCTCCTGCAGCCAAAATCAGCTATACAAAAGTGTGATGAAGGGAGACATACTTTTGGAATCTACACCTCAGGCAGAGGTAACAACATGGAATATTTGCATATTCAGGTACTGCAAAAAGAGGAGCCCAGAGAGACTATTGATCTCACCAAGGTGAGTCCTGTGAATAGGACTGTGCCCTCACAGATCATCTATTTGGAACCTGTTCCACTGCCAGACCGTCAATGGCAATGTTACCATTTAAACTGAACCTTGCTTTAAGACCTTTGTTTAATACATTTATAAGAGGAGGGACTGTTACATATTTTAATTTCCTCATTATGAAATAATTAGGTAAGAATATCAGGATTATAAAAAGTATATCAGCTTGTATCTCACTAGAATGTTTAAGTGCGTCATCTGTAGAATGTTTACGTTAATGTTCTTTAAAACATATGTTTCCTGTATCCTGTCTTTGTTTCAGAAACTAATGAGATACAAGATATCTATAGGAAGCCGGATTTTGCTGAGTTAGACAGAGAAAGACACTTTTGTATTTAACACTATTTTCAAACTATGCTTTTAGCTGTGACATGTGTTATGCTATATAAGGAACTGGCCGTCCAAATAAACTTAGAGATTATTCTGATGACACTCTGACTTCTGTGCATTATTTTCTCTCATTATATCTTGGTACTCAGATATAATAATATACACACATCAGAATACATGATTACTCACTAATCTGATCCTATCAGTTTGTTCACCTGACACGCCAATGCCTGTCCAGTCGATGGAGCAGAAAACGTGACTCATCAGAGAAGGCAACCCTTTGCCATGTAGAGTAGGTCCAAATTCGGTACTGTTGTTCAAATTTAAGCCATTTCTGATGATGAACCCTCGTCAGAATGGGTGCACTGAGAAGCCGTTTGCTTTGGAGCCCCATACACAACAGGGTTGGTTGTACTGTCATTTTAGAGACATGTCTAGTTCATTTGGATGAGTTGCTCAGCTGTAGCATGTGGGTTGACCCTCACACACCTTCGCAGTCGACGTTGCCGTTTGTCCAGTCACGGTACATTTTAGCCACAGCAGCACGTGAACTGTTATATCCCATGATGATTAACTTAAATGAGTAACTTAGGTGGATAACTCATAATTGCTGCATATGATGGTCCAATGTTTAACTAATTAAACGGGTTGTAACATCAAAGTTTAATATATACCAGGGTATAAAAAATCAGTGCAATGTAAAAAAATGCAATTATTAAATCAGTAATCTCATAATAACCTTTCACAAAAAAACATTTCCAAAAATCCCATAAAGTACAGTGCAATTATTATAGTAATTATCATCTAAATAAATGCAATGTATGCAATCCGTACAATATCTGTATACTATTCAGTTGATTAACATAAAGTGCAAGAAGGTAAATAAATGATCAATAAACTACAAATATTCATATAAAAAAAAGTAAAAAATATGAGCCACAGTATTGCAGAAATAATTATATATAATAAGATTGAGTTCATTTATCCAATCCATAAAATATCTATATAATATTCAATTGATTTACATAAGGTGCAAGAAAGTAAAAAATGATCAATAAAGTACAAATATACATAGAAAAAAGTTACCCATTTGAGCCACAGTATTACAGAAATAATTATATCATTTAACTAGCGACTTGCCCGTCAAAAAATGACGGCAATGTGATGTATATGTTTGTCAAGTTGCCTAGTTATTAACATATATTTTTGACACTTGTAAGTATTTTAATATGAACGTGTTTATTTTTGTAAAATGTTGATGTAATGGTTTTTTAAAATGTAATTTGTATCTGAAGAATTGTTAACTTTAATATACATTGAATGAATAGGAAAGCAAAAAGTAAAAAGCCTTCTTGAAACGTTGCGAATTTTAACATGAAGTTTAAAATATATGTAAGCAATAACCTTCAAAGTATATATTTTGAAACTTTAACTGTATTTTTTATGTAAGTTTAGAAGTTGACAAAACATTTGTATAATTTTGAACATTATAAACAGGAACATAGTGAATACATTTTGTAACCTAATTTTTTATTAAAAGTATTAACATTTGAATGTAAAAACAATTGACCTTTAAATTAATCAGTATTAACATGCAATTTCTATCACAATAATTGTTAACTTGAATATACATTGAATGTAGAGGAAGGCATACAGTAAAACTCTGCTTAAAACGTACGTAATTAAAGTAATTCATTACTGAGCACATAAACTGGCGATAAACATTAATGTAGTTAGTAATCTTAAGATAACAGACAATATTTACATTGTGACTTAAAAGGTGCTTGACCTCTCAACATCCACTTTGTAATCTGTTGAATGAAATAACTTGCAAATATATTTTTTAAACTTGTAACATTAGAAACATTAACACAGTGACTTAACATTTTAACATAATTTTTAGTAACAATGCAAGGCAAGTATTTTGTGAGGCGAATCATTCCTAAACAGTACTTTCATTAATTATGACTGAATTAAACAACCAATTGTTATGTATTTTGCAATGGTTTTAAAAAATGTTGGCATCTTGAATTTGTATCCTGCAAAGCTATAGTACTTCATAGTAGACAATGTTTTTAGTAAAAATACGTCCATCTTCTAATAAATCACCTTGACTTTCATTGTTTTCAATGTAAACTTTAATAGCCTGTGGATTTTTGCACCGTGACAACGCAACGTACAATTGACCATGTGCAAAAACTGGTTCTTCCAAGTAAATACCCACAGATTTGAAAGTTTGACCTTGTGATTTATTAATGGTCATGGCAAATGCCATAATAATGGGAAATTGTCTTCTTTGAAGTATAAAAGGGAGACTACTTTCACTTGGTGCTAAATCTATTCTTGGTATGAAAACTCTCTCTCCTTTATGGGTCCCAGTTAAAATTTCAGCATCTATAAAATGGTCCTTTAATTGTTGACCAATTAATCTTGTGCCATTGCATAGGCCTTTTTTGGGGTTCATATTTCGCAGTAACATGATAATTGCACCTTTCTTTAGCTGCAAAATATGTGGTGGCATTCCAGAAGGAGTTAAAGAGTTAATGAATTCAGTTGAAAAGTTTGCCTGACTTTCATTGTCATCAGCAAGTACAGAATCAGCACTGTGATAATTTCTTTGTGGTGCATTAATTTTTTTTAAGATTTCATTATTGAGTATTAATGCATCTTTATTTTTACACGTCAGTATAACTTGGTTGGCAAGCTCAGAATATTCTTCGTTATTTATGCTCCCTTCAAATATAGCCGATATAATATCTTGTTGACAAATCATATGAGGTGGGATCTCTACAGTGTCGTCAGGTAAATGTAGTATTTTTTCTGTTCTGCCTTCTCCAATTTTAATAAGCCAATCATTGAAATCAGTTTGGCCTTCTGATCTCATATTTTGTTGCAGTTGAAGATGGGTAAAATGTTTCCATACTGTACTTGACTTTATACATGTTTCAATAATGTCTGTTCGATTTCCATGTACAACGACAGGTAATGTTTGTCTAAAATCGCCACCCAACAAAATTACCTTTACACCAAATGGAAAAATATTATCCATGACTTCACGAAGCAAACGGTCAATACATTGGAGGGCATAGCATGACATCATTGTGGCCTCATCTATTATAATTAATTTACATTTCTTCAATTTCTTTGCTTGTAAGGATGTCATGCGAATATCTGACACTGAATTTTCCAAAATAGGCACTGGCAGTTTAAATCCACTATGAACAGTTCTTCCACCTTCTAATAAAAGTGCAGCAATTCCAGTAGTGGCAAACGCCATTGCTATTTGTCCTTGTGCTCGTACTGAACTCATTAATAAATTGTACAAATATGTTTTCCCTGATCCGCCAGGTCCATCAAGATAGAAATAATGCTCTGTCACCATGTCATCATCTATAGCATTTTTAATGGCATGAAATGCTTGCAATTGTAGTGTATTTAAAGTTGCAAGTCTTTCTTCTGTTCTTTCTGCTTGTAGTTGAATGTCATAGTCTTCAAAGTTAATGTCATCTATTAGACCTGGATCAGGCAAATTAAAACTTGCACAACTTAATCCATGAGTTAAAAAGACTTCTTGAATTTCCATTAAGGCTTTTAAGTGTGCAATGGGTTCATTGTATCGTCGCATAAAGTCTTCAGCCATATTACTTTTAAAAGTCTCCCACAAAGCTAATGCATTTGGAGCATTTGAGAAGATACAAATAAAAGCAAATTGTTCTCTCATCTGTCGTGGCATTTGACATTGTGCTGCTTCTTCTAAACATCTTTCCCACTCTGTATCATCAGCGAGTAAGTTTCTATTTCTTGCAGCTAAATGGAAGGATTCATATACAATGTCATTAACAGTTCTTAATTGTTCAAAACTTTGTGCTCCTGGAACATTTAAAAGTAATATCCGTAAGCAAAATCGTTCAACATCTCTTGGACTGACTGTGTAAATTCGTGGAATTATTTTATTGCCTCTGGTTTTTCTTGCTCTCCATAATCCATTCACAAAAACATAGTGATATGGAATTTCAATATATAAGTATTGTGTTGCTTGAGCATCAGTGGAATTTAATGCAAACCATGCAGTTAGTGTAGTGTGACGATCTTCACTTTGGGCCAATGCATTCATTTCATTTCCAGCATGGAAATAGACTAAATGTCGTTGTGGCAAATGTACTGCTAACCTATATACTGCATGTGATCTATCATGCATTTCAAATTTTAAAAGCCGCCACATAGCTTCTGGCGCACTAACATAGCGAGCATCTACATGAGATGCAAGTTCATCATGTACTAACTCACTACTTTCAGGGTTGTCTGCACTTTTGACGACTACAGTAGCTGCATCGTAACCTTTGTAAATATATTTGTAGACATATTTAATGGATTTGATGGAAGTGCAGGCTTCTACGTTGATGTGGGCGTTGTACTTCATGAGTAAATGTGGATTGTAGGGTACTACATATCTATTGTCCACTTTTTTTCCACGAATAATGGCACTATCTCCTTCTCTTCTTTTATAAAGTGGATATCCATCACAATTTGCATATGTTTTGTCTCTATAATCTTTTGGAAAATCTTTTGAACATTGATTATTTTCCATACATGGTGATTGTGGATTAAGGTCTCCACAGGGTCCATGAATCATGCGATGAGTAACAATCTCATATAGTCTACCATACAGTTCTACCATATAGTTCTGGATCTGGTAGTTCAGCAACTATGACTGCATCCACTTTGTCCGAAGTATCTAATTTATCTTTCTCTTGAAGTATTATGAGAAGATGTGCATGTGGAAGGCCTCTTTTTTGAAATTCAATGGTATATACATAAGCAAGACATTTGCCAAATAACTGATTTATAGTGAAGTCACGTATTAATTCATTTAATTGTATCTTAAAAACTCTGGCTACTAAATCTGGTCGATCTGAAGCACTTTGTCCAAGAAGTAGATTTTGATTAATTTCTGGCCATTGTGGATTACATGTAAATCTCACAAATAAATCTGGTTTTCCAAATTTTGTCACAATAGCCAAAGCATCATTGTATCTTTCTCTCATATTTCGAGGAGATCCTTGAAAGGAAGATGGTAAAATGATGGCTTTGCCAGCTGTCATGTCTCTGCTTGTAGCCACGTCAGCAACATAGTCCATGAGTCCACAATATTGTTCTACACGTAGTTTATCTTGTTGATATTTTATAAAGTTTAAATTATTTGCCTCAACTTGCAAATATGAATCAATAATCCATTGTTGTGTTAGTTTCCCACCACATAAAATTGGATTAAATTCATCTCTAATGGCAATTTGAGCAACTTTAAATTCAAGCATAGAAACATTATTTCGGATTCTGGCTTTAGCATTTGGGTAACTGGGAAGGGTTAATTTTGGTTGCCAACCTGCTTCTCCGTGTGGGAAAAAGATGGGATATGTCATTGGATCTAAATTTGGACTTAAGATATTAATATTAATAAATGGTTGTTCCTCATTTCTGGGATATACTCTAATGTCTCTTTGAAATGGTGGTTCTCCTTCATCATTCTGAAAGACCATTGCAACCTCATTTGATGTTGGCAAGTTATAACGACGTTTATCAGTATGTCTGTCTCTTTTAAGCACCATATTAACCTTTGGCATGGGTAATTGATGTCTTTGTGCATGAAGTAGTTGTTCATTTTCTACTTCTGCCAATTTTTTGAAAGCTTTACTGTAGGGATTGTTGTCCATAATGTTATTTAGCTCTATAAAAACACTGGGTAAGCATTTTTTATTTTCTTCCATCTGCATACGTTGGTCAACAGCTTCCATTGTATCTAGGACATATAGTTGAGCGAATTTTCTTTGCTCTCCTTCCTCTGGATGTAAATGTGAAGTCCGATGATAAATTTGTCCTTGGACTTTAAAACAGTAAGGACCATGTCCTGGTACATTAGCAGCCAATGTTGCCCCCATAGATGCAAATGATATGGCACTATTGTAGGATCTTATGTTTGTCTTAAAATTTTTGTAATTTGGAAAAGTAGGTTCAGTCATAATATTTTGTAAATAGGTTGGAAATTGTTTCCTTTGTGGAAGTTTGAACTTTCCTTTTTGACAACAACTAATAAATTGTCCATCTCGGGGTCTCTCCTGTTTAAAATAATAAGCCTCACAAAATTGACATTGAGTAGTCATGTCCCCACAACTATGAACCTCTACTGCTAAAGACTTCAGTAAAGGACAATTTGCAAAGCATATTGGATGTTGACTTTCATATTCATCAGATGAAAAGTCATGAAATGTTTCAACAACAGGTTCTAAATGTTTAGTTTTTTTCGTCGATTTTCTTGGTATATGTTGGACTTGTTTGGTTGAAATGTCCTGTAAGTTTTTAGTAAGAGTTTGTAAATGGTTTGTTTTTGTAGTTGCTTTTTTTGGTCTGTCTTGACTGGTATGTTGTAAAATGTCATCTGATGTTTTAGGAACAGTTTGTAAATGCTTTATTATTTGTTTATTTTTTTTGGTTGTATCTTTCATTTTTGCAGCTGATATTCTTTTATTTGCAAGTCTTTTGCGTTCTTTTTCTCGTCGAATTTCTTTCTCCTCCGGTGTCTGCTGGGCGGCCCATCTCTCTTGTCTTTCTCTAGTTTGACGTCTTTTCTTCTCTTCTTTGGTCTCGTTATCAGCCATATTAATCTGTAAAGGAAAAAAAATAAATGTAATTGTGTATATTTAAATTTGTAATTCCTGTTAAAGATTCTTGTGCACAATTGGTGAAATAAAAGGCAAATCATTAATGTATCATTTATATTTAGTTAAATTTATAATTCCTGTCCTCACTGGCTAAGAATTTGGCCAATGGAATCCTGCTGTAAATAAGCATGTAACATATTTTTTTCAAATAATGGTTTCATTTATTAAAAACGTTGTTTGTGGATAGATATTTACCACTGCAAAACTTCTTTGCTAAAAAAAAAAGTGATGTGGTTATTGAGCTATGTATTGCATAGTAGCAATTTAAATAAAATAAGGGAGATAGTAAATTAATTATTTTATTTTTCTGTTGACACATATGCAACTGAAAGCAGTTTCTTTAGTTTTATACTTTAGTACTTATTATACTTTACCTTGGTTGAAGTGTGATTTAAATCCGAATGTTTGTTGGTCCTCGGTTCCAAATCGTTGTCCAATGGTGTGGTCCTCTGTTGGAAGTCCTCGTCCGATGGTGTGGTCCTGTGGCGATAGCCCTCGTCCGATGTTGTGGTCCTGTGGCGATATCCCTCGTCCGATGTTGTGGTCCGTTGGTGAAAGTCCTCGTCCGATGGTCGGGTCCTGTGTTGAAATTCCTCGTCTGCTGGTCTGGTCCTGTGTTGAAATTCCTCGTCTGCTGGTCTGGTCCAAGTCCTCGTCCGATGGTCCGGTCCTGTGGAAAAAGTCCTCGTCCGATTGTCTTCACGCAGTATCTGTTGTAATATAAAATAGAAAATGTTGTTTGAGTGAAATGTCTTTTAAATAATTTAAAAATGTATTAATTTGACTGTATTGTATGAGTTATGGTTATTTTTTTCTATCTTTGTTTTTTTTTACTTTCTGTACAATCCGACAACTTTTGTTATTCTTATTGAAGGTTCTTAGTAAGGCTTGTGGGTTGTGATATATTAAATAAGATGTGTTTATGTTATTTTTTGTACAATCCTGTTTTGTGCACACCACTTGTGGTATACTTATTTAACCTTTATTGGGATGCTTATAGTTAGTGAAACATGAAATAATATAATTAATGTAGTTTGCTATGTGTTTGTGTTAGTTTTTGACAATCCTGTTTGGTGCGCAGCACTTGTGCAAAACTTATTTCTTCTTGATTGTACTGGTTATAGGTTGTTAAACATTAAAGAAGAATGTTAATGTAGTTTGCTATGAGTTTGTGTGATTTTTTGTACAATGCTATTAGGTGCACAACACTTTTGTTATTCTTATTTTTGCTTCTTTGTAAGGCTTATAGGTTGTTAAACATTGAATAAGAAATTCTGTTTTGTGTGTAGCAGTTTGTGTCTCATTCAATTGCGATTTGGCTAATTGAATCGTGCCCTAAAAAAGCACATAGCATATTTTTTTAAATAAGTTTGTAGTCATTGAAAAACTTTATTTTTGATATCTTTTTAGTAACTAAAAACTTATTTTAAAGAAATTGTTATGTTGTTATTTAGAGCCCTATTCAATTGGGCAAATTGCAATTGAATGAGGGCCTTTGTGTGTACCATATGTTGCATAGTTTGCCCCTCATTCAATTGCATTTTTTACAATGTAATAGTACTCTAAGGCCGTAATTGAATTGCAATGTAGAAATTTGAATAGGGTTGTAAATAAGCACATCACATATATTTGTTAAAATAGAATAAGGGCCTAAAAGTGCTTATTTATGGGCCTAAAAGTGCTTATTTATAGCCATATTTAATTGTCCAAAATAGCAATTGAATGAGGGCCTTTGGTTACTGCATTTGTTATATTGTGAGCTCCTCATTCAATTGTGTTTTGGCCAATGGAATAGACCTCAATATCAGCACAGAGCATATTTTGTAACGGAATTTTGTATTTAGTGAACTTGTATCCAAAAGCAACGTGTTCACAAACGAAAAATTTCCTTTAAAAAATATGCTCTGTGCTTATATAGAGCCCTATTGAAATGGGCAAATCACATTTGAGTGAGGCCCTTGGCCATTAAAGATATATAGGTCCTCATTGAATTGCAATTTTGCCAATTGAAGAGGGCTCTATATAATCACATAACATATTTATTGAGCAAATTTTTTAGTTATTGAAAAACTTGATTGTGGTTAGAAATTCAGTAACTAAAAAGTTCTGTATAAAAAATATGTTATGTGCTTATATAGAGCCCTATTCAATTGAGGAAGTCGCAATTGAATAAGGCTCATGGTTCTTTCTTGTTTATACTTAATACTTTACCTTGATTGAAGTTTGGAATGACAGACGGTCCCCTCCTGCCAATCTTAATCCGCCGGTCTTCTTGTAGTGTCTGTTTGAAAAAGAAAGTGAAATAGTTATTTGTATATTTATAATTTTTCATCTAGCAAAGCATGGCCTTTTGAGCATGTAATGTCTTGTTGTATCTTACCTCTTCTTCTTTGTTGGTGTTCTTTAAAAGGGATTGTGCTTCACAGTGCACGGTGCAAATTGTTGAGAGACGCTATTGATGCAGAGTCTGTTTGAATATTCAAAGAAATAAAACGATTCAGCTTTATATGATCTATTGAATTGCAGTAAAGGAATGTAATTTAAATATAGTTGTGTAATTTTTTTCAATTAACCTTATTTTTTGTTGGGGGCTACACACATATGTCACATACATGAAGCACATTCCATAGTTTAATGTTATTATTTTGTGTACGTGTGACATATCAGTATACATGAGTCAAATTTAAATGGTTAAATTAACCTTATATTTTTTTTTTCCAACACACATAAATGTGTGTGTGTGAGATGTAACTATAGATGATATACATATATGTGCGTGTGACATATCAGTATACATGACATATAATGTCATTTAAATGTAGTTGTTTACTGATTTTGTTTTAAGCTAATTTTGTTGCATTGGCAATACACATAAATGTGCGTGTCACATGTCACTATACATTATACACATATACGTGCGTGTCACATGTCACTATGAAGGGGCAATACACAGAAATGTGCGTGTCACATGTCACTATACATTATACACATATACGTGCGTGTCACATGTCACTATGAAGGGGCAATACACAGAAATGTGCGTGTGAGATGTCACTATACATTATAGACATATATGTGCGTGTCAGATGTCACTATACATTATAGACATATATGTGCGTGTCATATGTCACTATACATTATAGACATATATGTGCGTGTCACATGTCAGTATACATAAACCTCTGTTTAATATTGAATTATGTTTTTTTGTTGTTTTGTGAAATGAACCGGATTTTTTTTGGAGCCTATACACATAAATGTGCCATACATGATGACTACATAAATCCTAGTTTATTTTTTTATTTGTTTGACCTGTCCTGATAATAAAATGTAATATATTATAGCTTACCTCTCAGTTGTAATTTGCACAATGTAAAGTAGTAAATTAGTAAAGAATTGTCTTCTCAAGTAAAAGCAGCAGTTATCTCAGAAGTCACTCTGTTCATCACCTGAGGAGAAATGTATTTTTTTGTTTGAAATAGGCAGTATTTATAAACTTGTAGAAAGTTCTGGAAAGTGAGACCGTTAGAACGCAATACGCATGCGCTATTTGCGTTCCAGCTTACAATTTGCGTTCCATCCGCCATTTTCTGCGTATTACTGTTCAAAATGGTGTTTAATATGATTGTGATACGTTCCGCATAGTATGTGTTTCATTATTGCGAGTAAGTGTAGTATAGTTACGTCTGAAGCCTCGTTTTCGTTTTGTTCGTCGGCCATTTTTTCTCTCGCTTAGCGATGGTATTAGTGTCTAAAGTGTTTTATTTTGATTTAAATGTAGGTGTAACTTGTTTTTTTGAGGTGCTGGCTGGTTCCTCTTGCTGTAGGTAAGCTTTTTATGTGTTTGTTGTGTGTCTTTGTTAAGTTTTAAATGTTTGTATGTCGGTGTGTTGCGTCCGATGTTTGCGAAGTCGTAATGTGTGGTAACGTGTCTCGTATGGTGTTTGCGTGTGTAGCCTCGTTTTCGTTTTATTCGTCGGCCATTTTTTGTGTCGCTTAACAAACTATTTATTGTCTAAACTCTTTTATTTTGAGTGCAATTAAGTTGTAAGTTGCATTTTTGAGGTCCTGGGTGCTTCCTGTTTGTGTAGGTAAGGTTTTTATGTATGTGCTGTGTGTATGTATTGTGTTTGTAATTTTGTAATGTTCGCGAGTTGCGTCCGAGTGTTGCGAGGCCGTAATGTGTGTGAACGTGTGTCGTATGTTGTTTGCGAGTGTCGTAATGTGTGTGAACGTGTGTCGTATGTTGTTTGCGAGTGCCGTAATGTGTTGCGACGTAAACTTTTTTTTGCAAGGGTCGCAGTTGCTGCAACTGAAGACCTCGCTTTGCGAGGTCCTCAGGTGCTGGCATGGAGCGCCTGCGGCGCTCCAAGCCAGCAACTGAGGCCCTCGCTTCGCGAGGGTCCTCAGTTGCTGGCAAGGAGCGCCTTCGGCGCTCCATGCCAGCAACTGAGAACCAGGCACAGTGCCCTCGCTTCGCGAGGCCCGCGTCTCGCTGCGCGAGCCCGCAGCGTTAGCAACAACTCGTACGCTCACAACTATATATGTGATCAGACTGAGTTATATATGAATACTTTTCATGTCACAAAATTTAGCAGCAGTATGATGGTAATGCAAGCATTCATAGTATTATTAAATATCTATATAATAGAAAAGCTATATGTCACAAAACAAATTTGGGGCTCAGTGTTCCCCTAATTATCCTGCTGTAGCTTATAGGAGCAATCTGCAGGTTGTGACTTTTATATTCTTCTCGGCACCCAGCATTTCAGATCAAAACATCAGTCATGGAGAAGCATGACAAATCAGACCAGCATTACCATTAGTTTAGTGTAGAGGCACTGATCATTTATTTTGCCAACAGTGTAACATATTTAAATCATACAGTAACCAATCACACAAGATGGATTAATCTTCCCCCAAGCTTAGGAGCCTGAATGTCTTAGATTTCACCATGTGCTCTCTTTCCAGCTTCGCTTCCTATACTCTCTAGGGGGTAATTAGAGAGCCATTATCTCCCAGGTCAGGAGCTAACTTCTTTAGATCTATACATTTAGGGACTGACCTATGCTAGTAGATAACAAATGGCTTGTGGCACCACACCATCTAAGGTGCCACAAGGCTAGATACATTTAGGGCAGGAACATGGCAATATGGAAGCCTTTTTCCATACTGTACCAGGTTACCGTATGAGCAAGCACCTCACAACTGATGACCCATCTCAATAAACACTCTCAGGAAAATGCACATGTGGACACCAAAGATGCCTGTGTATCCCCTTTTTTATCCATAAGGCCACATACTGCTCTGTATAATAAACATCATTTAGTGACCTCAACATTAATTATTGAGGCTTACCGTACATTACACATAGCACCATCATGTCACATTTCTTAGTCCCATGTCCATTGAAATATTTAACAATATAGGTTATGAATAACAGAGTCCATAGTCCAAACAGTTCAGTGGGGGCCCTTTTGGGCATGACACTATCTTTCCTGGCTATATACCCTAACCCCTTGAGAAATAGAGAAAGGCAACACTAAGTACTAGCTAGGCCCTTCTCACAAATACTATCCCTATACTAATACTGGCGTGGTGGCACCAGGGTTCTGCCACTTTCCCCATAAATAAACCTCCAAATCAGCACTATCTAAGCTATAATAACCTCCTATCTATAAATCTGCTCCTAGATTTTGTGAAATTATAAGTATTCACATATAACACAGTCTTATGAAATTATATCATTATTTCTGTCATTGGACCAGAGGGGGGTGGAGACAAACCCAGTACACCAGACAGGTGACATTCATTTTAAAATAATTTTATTTACAGATGGCTTTATTTCTTCAACTTATAAGCACACATTCCTTGAACTAATAAGAGTAGATACTCACAGTCCTTTATCTGGATATTACACTGGTCCTTTAAGTACAAAAATATACTCTTCAGTAACTTGTAAAATGTCTCTTTAATGCTAAATAAAATGGCATATTAAATAATAATATAATTAGCATCATATTATTTATTTCTGTTCATTTATATTGTAACTTAAAGGAGAAGCTTCACCTAAACACATGTTGCTTTTATAAGAAAGAGCTCAAATATACATCAAAAAGTTTAAACACCTTTTATTGTTACAAATCTCTATATATTAGGGGTTATGAGCTGCTTAAAAAAAGAAATATGGATGTAACTGTCACAGCTTAGAACTCAGCTGAAGTTTTACTGGATCTTGAACTGACTCTTGAACTTTTGACCCAATCAGCTCAAAAAGCTGAGTGTCAGTGACAATATATTTATATACTTATAATATTAGCTTCCTCTCTCCACAAACAAGGATAAGTATCTGATTAAATAGAAGAGTTTTATAACTTTTACATAGATAGTGAATCTTCTCAAGTACTATTTTATATAAAATAAATTACATTTTAGGTCAGCCTTGCCCTTTAATGTATATGCAAGCTACATTTTTTCAGCATATTAAAATTATATTAGAATCTTTCCTTAAACATCCTTTCAGCACTGGAGGGTATATTTACTTGTAAAGGGGTTTCTCTGCAAAGAAATTTTGAGAATCGTGAAATGTGACAAAAAGCAAATGGACAATAATCACAAAATGCATAAGATAGCCTAGGGTGAAATAACTATTAAAACTCTATTTAAACCAAACAATTGTGTGCAGGGATATGAGGACGATACAAGCTTGCAAATGTTATGGAACTTCAACATTTTATGTAAGATGAAAGGTTAATTCTCATAATATTCCCTGTATTTTCTGGAATGAGAAAAAGCTTTGACAAAAGAGAAATGGAACAAGCACAGGAGCTGTGAAGAAAAATGCTTAGATAACTTTTAAAAAGATGCACATACTGGAAGATAGATCTAGAGGGTGGGTGGACAGGGTGCAGATAAATAGCTGGAGTGAGGGTCTCTAGTCAGACATATAACTACAAAAAGAAGTAAAGACTGAAGCACAATTTCTCCTGAGGGACCAAGTAATGTCATCCCGACCCTGCTGCTCAAGCAATTGTATAATCTATTGGGATTGGAAATAGATTTGTATTTGGATTGACTATGTGTGACTAGCCTCAAGTTCTGTAGTATTGATTCCTCATGTGAGATGTTGACTAGAGTCAGGAGTATAAATAAATGTAAGATTAAAAATTTCAGAACTAAGACAGTACCAATAACCATAACGTAAACTTGCATATGTGTTTAATAATATTAATTACTAGAACAGAAAATTCAAATTTACTTACAAAAATAATTTAAAGGGCCATTTTAATAGAAGTCCCTTTCAGTCTCACTGATGGCAAAAGTATAAATCCATGTTTGGCAACTCCAATGGGCATATATACCGTATTGGTCCGAATATAAGCCGCACCAGCATATAAGCCGCACCTGTAAAGTTCAAGGGGAAAAAACAGAAAAAAGATAGTACTCAAATATAAGCCGCACCCGTAAAATTGGAGAGAAAAAGACTCTCAAAGTGATCAGCCATTGCAAGAAACAGGTTTTCTAATTAGCACTGTAGCTTTTTTTGCAGGTTACAGGCTTTACAGGATGTTAGAATTACTTAAACCGTAAATCGCTATTCAATACCGCAGTCTCAAGCACGAAAATCGGCATCCTTAACTCGCAAGCGTGCAAATCGGCAGTCATTTTGCGTTCGCGAATAGAAGCTGCACACCTAACAAGCAAAGTTTGCAAATCGGCAATGATTTTTTTTACGATCGCGAATATAAGCTGCACTCGTAACTCGCAAGCTAAAAGATCGGAAAAAAGGTGCGGCTTATATTCGGACCCGTACGGTAGGTTTCATGCTGCCCTAAGTCATTTAGATTTGTGCACCCCCATATTACACTTGCAGCCCCCCATCCCCTTCATTTACCTAAAATTGCTTGTGCTCATGTGTTTTATACAGTTGTGCTCAAAAAATTGCATACTGTTGGTGAATTGGTAATATATGTACCATTTGTAAAGAAAACATGAGTGAGCAGGCAAAACACATTTCTTTTATTTCTTATGTGATTCATATTCAACTGTAGGTTATAACAGAATGGCACAATCATAAAATAAAACATTGCAGCAAATAAAAAAATGAGATGACCCTGTTCAAAAGTTTGCATACCCTTAGTTCTTAATACTGTGTATTGCCCCCTTTAGCATCAATGACAGTGTGCAGTATTTTGTAATAGTTGTCTATGAGGCCCCTAATTCTTGCAGGCGGTATAGCTGCCCATTCGTCTTGGCAAAATGTCTCCTGGTCATGCAAAGTCTTTGGTCGTCTTGCATGAATCGCATGTTTGAGATCTACCCAGAGTGGCTCAATGACATTGAGGTCATGAGACTGTGGTGGCCACTCCACAACCTTCACCTTTTTCTGCTCTAACCACTGGAGGGTCAACTTGGCCTTGTGCTTAGAGTTACTGTCATGCTGGAAAGTCCAAGAGCGTCCCGTGAGCAGCCTTCACGCAGAATAATACAAATTGTCTCCCATTTTTTTCTGATAACGTGGTGCATTCATCTTGCCATCAATTTTCACAAGATTCCCGTGCCGTTTGAGCTCACCCCCCACCCCCCCAAAACATCAGTAAGCCACCACCATGCTTCACAGTGGGGATGGTATTCTTTTCACAATAGGCCTGGTTGACCCCTCTTAAAACATAGCACTTATGCTGGAGACCATAAAGCTCTATTTTGGTCTCATCACTCCAAATTACAGTGTGCTAGAAGCTGTGAGGCGTGTCAAGGTGTTGTCAGGCATATTGTAACCAGGCTATTTTGAAAGACCAGCAAAGTAAAGGCTTCTATCTGGCAACTCGACCATGCAGCTCATTTTTGTTCAAGTTTTATCGTACTGTGCTCCTTGAAACAACCACACCGTCTTTTTCAAGAGCAGCCTGTATTTCTCCTGAGGTTACCTGTGGGTTTTGCTTTGTATTCCGAACAATTCTTCTGGCAGTTGTGGCTGAAAACTTTCTTGGTCTACCTGACCTTGGCTTGGTATCAAGAGATCCCCGAATTGTCCACATCTTAATAAGTGATTGAACAGTACTGACTGGCATTTTCAAGGCTTTGGATATCTTTTCATATACTTTTACATATTTATGAAGTTCCATTACCTTGTTACGCAGGTCTTTTGACAGTTATTTTCTGCTCCCCATGGCTCAGTATCTAGCCTGCTCAGTGCATCCATGTGCAAGCTAACAAACTTATTGACTATTTATACACAGACATTAATTGCAATTTAAAAAGCCACAGGTGTGTCACCTTGTGTGTCTGTAACAAGACCAAACATTCAAAGATGTGTAAAGTTTTGATCAGGGCATTTGGGTGATTTTTGTTATCATTATGATTTAAAAATGAGCCAAACAACTATGTGTTAATAAATGGCTTCATATGATCACTATCCTTCCTTAAAAGACATTTTTTTTTTGCATGATCAGTCACATTTAAAAAAATAAATGCAAACCTTTTTATAATTTCTGCCAGGGTATGCAAACTTTTGAGCACAACTGTATAGAAGAGGACTCCAGTGGCAACCTGTGAAGCTCTGGTGAACTCCATGCCATGAGGGTTAAGGCAGTGCTGGAAAATAATGGTGGCCTCACAAAATATTGACATTCTGGGCCCAATTTGGACATTTCCACATAGGGATGTACTCACTTTTGTTGCCAACGGTTTACACGTTAATGGCTGTGTGTTGAGTTATTTTGAGGGGACAGCAAATATACACTTTTATACAGGCTGTACACTCCAGAAAGTCTCTAGTACACTTACAGACAGAAATATCATCAATGCACTGTTCTGTACCTTCAGGCAGCCTGCTGCCCCTGAAAATGTGCAGCCTTGTGGTCCTAGGCAGAAACACATCCCTGCACCCCCCCCCCCCCCTTTACTTATGTTTTATTCATTATTTACTTCCCTTTAGGGATAATTCACTTGAGGATCAGAAAGTCTGATTTAAAAATCAAAAATTACTATCTTCACTGTAATTAAACTGCTAGAAATGCAATTTATTTTAAAACTGACAAATTACTGGTTACAATTTATAATTTTAAATTATACCACGCTGTAACCTTTTTGTTCCTTTTAAAAATTGTCATATAAAATAACGCATTTAAGAGATAATATATGATAATGTTTTGTAATAATAACTGAAATATTAATTTGAAGGATTTGAGATATTATATTGTGACTTAATGAAGACCATTAAATGGACATGGAAAGAGGTATTTTTTTGCATCAGAAAGAAGGTATTTAATAATTTGTCACATAAAGGCCTCAGAATATTAACTGCTCTTGGAGGTTTCATCTCTTTCAGACAGCAAGATCTACAAAACAAAGTTTGTCATCTGCAGTGTTATTTTCAGTGTAGTTTAAAAAGGTTTATTTAATATTTTTTGATGCAAAAAAACAAAAAACAAAAATTTGCTTTTTTAATGCTTGAAAAAAATAATGTCCTTTTTAAAATGAAACACTTCCATAAAATATTCATAATCCAAGGAAATATTATTCAAATTATATTCTTGGTACCCTGTGCTTTAAAGTGGTAAACCACTGTGTGTCATTTTAAAAGATAATCAGAAACATTTTTTAAAACTGCAGTGGTATTTTGTACGTCATTTCTGAGTTGTCATTGTGTTGACAAATGTGTGAATTATCTACAAATGTTAGTTTAAATTTTGGAAAAAAATGCAATTGTGTGCAAAAAAAAGCTATTTCCTTATCTATCCCTTAGCCTGTGTCTATGAGATTTAGAGTCATGTGTTAAGGCTTCATCTTTTTTGATGCAAAAACAAAGATTTATTGGCTATTGCCTGTATTGAACATTTTAGGACTGCCATGGTATCAGACACCTGATTATTCTCTAACCTCCTATGCATGGGTGTAGGAACTGGGGGGGGGGGGGGGGGGGGGGGTAAGGGGGACAGATTTTTCAAAATGTGTGGTAAAGGGTAGAGGAGCAGTTGTGTGGTATTTGTATACTATCAGCCTTATTAAATTGCGATTCGGCCAATTGAATAGGGCTCTATATAAGCACAGAGCATATTTTTTTTACAGAAGCTTTTAGTTAGTGAAGATCTTGCTTTTGGATAGAAGTTCACTAACTAAAACTTCTGTAAACATATATGCTATGTTCTTATATAGAGCCCTATTCAATTGGCAAAATCGAAATTTAATAAAGCTGCTGATGTGGTATCCCCCCAGATTTTCTTTGGTTCCTACACCGATGCATATGTACCATCCAGGAAAGGCATGGCGGAGGAGATAATTAAGGTATTCATATAATACCAACTTAGAAATTAGCTTTAACAATTTGTCTAATCATATTTATATTTTCTAAAACTATTTTGTGGATTTAAAGCTCAGTGGTGATCATAAATACGGCTAAATTAATAATGTAATTAATGCATATCTTTAATCAGTATGTAAAGACAATATCTAAAGACAAATTTCAGTATTGCTTTTATATTTTACATTTATATTTTTTTGCATTGCAGTTACAACACACCTGCTTTTCGCTACCTCTAGTAGGTATTCAAGGGTCTTTATAGGTGTCTTTATATAGGGGTCAGCTACAGCTTCAATCATTAAAGTTAAAATGTAAGTTTTAACAAGTATGTTGAATATGTTTCTTAGAATACATTACTGCTAATCAGTAATTAAATATGCAAATGGAACTCTATTGTATTACCACTACAATGGCTCATCATGGTTATTAATTGCTTTATAGAAACAAGGCATTTCAGAACTTTTGTAGTATTACGTGACACCCAGAATAGCATCACTTAGCTGCTGAAATACATTTACACCCACCCTAAACCAGTCATTGTTTGCATGTTTATATTCCAAAATGTCTTCACCTCCATCCCCTTATTGTAATGGCCTCCTGTCATTTAGATAAGCAATATAATTAAGCATTTAAGCCAATGTACAGCCTTGTGGTATATTATTGAAAATTAGCAGCCTTATTAAATTGTGATTCAGCACATTTAAAAGAACTCTATATAAGCACATAGCATATTTTTTTACAGAAGTTTTTAGTTGCTTTTGGATAGAAGTTCACTAACTTAAAACTTCTGTAAAAAATATATGTTGTGTGCTTAAATAGAGCCCTTTTAAATTTGCAGAATCGCAATTTAATAAGGCTGTAGATTTTTAGGAAAGCTTTATCATTGTCTTTTAGTGAGCTTGAGACAGAATTGTTATGAGAACAACATGGAGAAGCCTCGGATAGGTCTCTCTTCCACACTATCACATCTGGCTACATTATTGAGATGTGACCACTCCTAGAATCTTCATCTTAGTAAATATGGATGGTTTAGCTGATCTTTGATCTAAATAGATTTTGCTTGACTGAATTTGTTTTGTTTTTTTAACTTAGTAGCTTTATTCATGACACAAAAGCCTAGTGTACAATAACTGCACAGTAACCTATGAGTATTGATGTCTGAAACTAGATCAGGGCTCTGCAGTTTATGATTAAATAGTGTAATCCTGCAGGTGATGGAACAATTCAACTGATATTGGTCTAATCATATTCTAGATCATTGGGTGAAATGTGGGGACTAAGCAGTGAAGTAATGCAATGAGGATTCAACACTTGGTCCACAATACACACAGGTCATGTGAAGATTATAGTGCGGCTTGGATCTTTATAATGTGTAATTATAAACTGTCATTTGGAAATTATTTTAAAAATGCAACATTTTATTTTTACAGTTTATGACTTCCAAGGCTTAATTTAATGTATGAGAGTTTTAGTGTTTGCAATTAACATTTGTTATTCAGTTAAGAAATGTCATGCTAAAACTATAAATCATCATCAGAGTGAACATTTCAGTATTAAGCCTCAGTACAAGCAAGTTTTATGTCTGTAATTTAAAAAATACATTTTTAGTGTAAAGTCTTGTTCCTGTATCCCATATATTGAAAGTACTGTTCCTCCCATGTTTTTTAGATCTTTTATTGTACGTGACAAGGTATGATAAAATGTGGACATTATTACTGCAAAGTAGTTTACTTTACTGCAGACTACAGCATAGTGAGGACAATTGGAGTGTTATAGTGGCCCTTAAGATAAACTTTGCTAACCATTTGTGTTGCCTGGTTCCTGATCAGGGACGATCTAACTAGAGCCCCTAGATGCAAACTCCTTAGATGCCCACCACCATGCTACTCCATCAGCAGCTGCACTAATGCTAATATGTGTATATATATATATATATATATATATATATATATACCGTATTTATCGGCATATAATGCGTACCGGCGTATAACACGCACCTCAATTAAGAAGGGAATTTCCGGGGGGAAAAAATCAAATAAAAAACTTTGAAGCAAAATCCTCAATTTCCCTCATCATCCTCAACCCCCTCCTCAACCTCCCTGCTCATCCTCCCTCCTCAACCCCCTCCTCAATCCCCTCAACCCCCTTCTCCACTCCCTCATCCTCATCCTCCTTCCTCAACCCCCCTCCTCAACCTCAACCCCCTCCTTAACCCCCCTCCTCAACCTCAACCCCCCTCCTCAACCTCCCTCCTCATCTTCAACCCCCCTCCTCATCCTCAACCCCCCTCCTCATCCTCAACCCCCTCCTCAACCTCCCTCCTCATCCTCCCTCCTCAACCCCCCATCCTCAACCCCCATCCTCAAATCCCCTCAACCCCCTCCTCAACCCCCCAATCCTCCTTCCTCAACCCCCCTATCCTCAACCCCCCTCCTCAACCTCAACTCCCCACCTCAACCTCAACCTCCCTCCTCATCCTCAACCCCCCACCTCATCCTCAACCCCCCTCCTCATCCTCAACCTCCCTCCTCATCCTCAACCTCCCTCCTCATACTCAACCCCCTCCTCAACCTACCTCCTCATCCTCCCTCCTCAAACCCCCATCCTCAACCCCCCATCCTCAACCTCCCTCCTCAACCCCCCTATCCTCAACCTCCCTCCTCAACCCCCCTATCCTCAACCCCCTCCTCAACCTCCCTCCTAAAAACCCCCTCCTCAACCCCCCATCCTCAAACCCCCTCAACCCCCTCCTCAACCCCCATCCGCATCCTCCCTCCTCAACCTCAAACCCCCTATCCTCAGCCCCCTCCTCAACCTCAACCCCCCTCCTCAACCTCCCTCCTCATTCTAAACCCCACTCCGCATTCTAACCCCCCCTCTGCATTCTAAACCCCCCTCCTCAACCTAAACCCCCCCTCCTCAACTTAACCCCCCCCCCTCCTCAACCTAAACCCCCCTTACTTACCTGCTTCTGCTCCAACGTCACCGGGTCAAGGAGCAGAGTGGAGGCCGGAGCTGAAGCAGGTAAGTGAGGGGGAGGTATTTAGGGGGGTTTAGGTCGAGGAGCGGGGTTTAGGTTGAGGAGGAGGTTTTTTTTTGGTTGAGGTGGGAGGGTTAGAATGCGGAGGGGGATTAGAGTGAGGAGGGAGGTTGAGGATGAGGAGGGGGGAGGGAATATCGGCCTATAACACGCACCTATCATTTGCCCCATATTTTCAGGGAGAAAAAGTGCGTGTTATACGCCGATAAATACGGTATATATATATTGTATCTCACAAAAGTGAGTACACCCCTCATATTTTTGTAAATATTTTATTATATCTTTTCATGTGACAACACTGAAGAAATGACACTCTGCTACAATGAAAAGTAGTAAGTGTACAGCCTGTATAACAGTGTAAATTTGCTGTCCCCTCAAAATAACTAAATATAATCTAAACCGTGAGTACACCCGTAGGTGGAAATGTCAAAATTGGGATGAAGACACTGGGAAGGGAACATGGCTAATTGGGCCCAATTTGGACATTTCCACTTAGGGGTGTACCCTGGTTTATACATTAAAGTCTGTGTGTTGAGTTATTTTGAGGGGACAGCAAATTTACAATGTTATACAGGCTGTACACTTACTACTTTACATTGTAGAAAAGTGTAATTTCTTCAGTGTTGTCACATGAAAAGATATAATAAAGTATTTATAAAAAGGTGAGGTGTGTATACACAGTTGTGCTCAAAAGTTTGCATATCCTGGCAGAAATTGTGAAATGTTTGCATTTATTTTGAAAATATGCCTGATCATGCAAAAAAAAAAGTATTTTATTGATCGATAGTCATCACATGAAGCCATTTATTATCACATAGTTGTTTGGCTTCTTTTTAAATCATACCGATAAAAGAAATCACCCAAATGGCCTGATCAAAAGTATACATACCACTGAATGTTTGGCCTTATTACAGACACACAAGGTGACACACACAGGTTAAAATGGCAATTAAAGGTTATTTTCCCACACCTATGGCTCTTTAAATTGCAATTAGTGTTTGTGTATAAATAGTCAATGAGTTTGTTAGCTATCACTTGGATGCACTGTGCAGGCTTGATACCGAGTCATGGGGAGCAGAAAAGAACTGTCAAAAGACCTGCGTAACAAGGTAGTTGAACTTCATAAAGATGGAAATGAATATAAAAAGATATCCAAAGCCTTAAAAATGCCAGTCAGTACTGTTCAATCACTTATTAAGAAGTGGAAAATTCATGGATCTCTTGATACCAGGTCAAAGTCAGGTAGACCAAGAAAGATTTCAGCCACAACTGCCAGAATAATTGTTTGGAATACAAAGAAAAGCCCACGGGTAGCCTCAGGAGAAATACAGGCTGCTCTGGAAAAAGACAGTGTGGTTGTTTCAAGCAGCACAATACGATGATACTTGAACAAAAATGAGCTGCATGGTCGAGATGCCAGAAAGAAGTCTTTACTGCGCCAATGCCACAAAAAAGCCTGGTTACAATATGCCCGACAAAACCTTGACACACCTCACAGCTTCTGGCACACTGTAATTTGGGGAGACGAGAACAAAAAATAGAGCTTTATGGTCACAACCATAAGCTCTATGTTTGGAGAGGGGTCAACAAGGCCTATAGTGAAAAGAATACCATCCCCACTGGGAAGCATGGTGGTGGCTCACTGATGTTTTTTTTTTTTGGGGGGGGGGGGGGTGAGCGCTAAAGGAACAGGGGATGTTGTGAAAATTGATGGCAAGATGAATGCAGCATGTTATGAGAAAATACTGGCAGACAATTTTCGTTCTTCTGGATGAAGGCTGCACATGGGAGACTCTTGGACTTTCCAGCTTGTCAATGACCCTAAGCACAAGGCCAAGTTGACCCTCAAGTTGTTACAGCAGAAAAAGGTGAAGGTTCTGCACTGGCCATCACAGTCTCCTGAACTTAATATCATCGAGCCACTCTGGGGAGATCTCAAATGTGTGGTTCATGCAAGAGGACCAAAGACTTTGCATAACCTGGAGACATTTTGCCAAGACTAATGGGCAGCTATACCACCTGCAATAATTAGGGGCCTCATAGACAACTATTACAAACTATTACATAACTATTACAAAAGACTGCACGCTGTCATTGATGTTAAAGGGGGCAATACACTTTGTATTAAGAATACACAGTATTAAGAACTAAGGGAATGCAAACTTTTGATCAGGGCCATTTGGGTGATTTCTGTTATCGGTATGATTTAAAAAGGAGCCAAACAACTATGAGATAGTAAATGGCTTCATATGATCACTATCCTTCATTAAAAGGAAATTGCATGATCAGTCATATTTTCAAAATAAATGTCAAATTTCACAATTTCTGCCAGGGTGTGCAAGCTTTTGAACACAACTGTATATTTGCAGGGTCAAGTCACATTATTATGCCTACTTTTGACATCAGCAACTCATAACCAGTGAAATGCGACACGTGTTGTGAGCTGGCTTGGTGGGTATATAAGGTGACATGTAGGCATTCTGCAAACATATCAACCATCACTGTCATGGGTAAAACTTGCCATTTATCCAATTTTGAAAAGTGGATGATCACTGGCTTTTGAGCCAAGGGTGGCAGTATTTCTGAAATGTACTGCTGTGGTTAAAATATACTGTGACTGGACAAACAACAACATTGTGAATAACAGGTGTCAAAACGGAGGAGCACCATGTGCCATTGATGTCAGAAGTGAAAGTTGGCTGTGAATGTGTGTGAGGGCCAAATGCCACGCTAATGTTGAGCAACTCACTGTCCAAATGAAGCAAGGGGCTACCAGACATGTGTCTAAAATGGCAGTACAGCGAATCATGGAAACAGCTGGTTACTGCACCCATGCTGACAAGGGTTCATTGTCAGAAATTGTTTAAATTTCCACAACAGTACTGAAATTGGACCTCTTCTGATTGGTAAAAGGTTGCCTTCTCTGATGAGTCACGTTTTCTGCTCCATCGATTGGATGGACATTGGTGTGTCAGGCGCAAAACCTCTGAGAACAAACACTATGCAACCATTGTTGGAAGAACACAAGCTGATGGCGGCAGCGTTATGGTCTGGGGAATGTTTTTTTTTTTTTTAGCATTGTATGGGTCCACTTATACCTCTGGAATGTACTCTGAACCTAATGGTTCATCAATCCATCCTTGCAGATGAAGTACACCCATACATGTTGACTGTCTTCCCTGCAGAGAATGGTATCTTCCAGCAGGACAATGCAACATGTCATATGGCTCCTCTAGGGGGGGCGGGGGTGTAAGGTGGATGCCGAGAAGACTGGGTGCTATGTAGGGATAGTATATGTATATATATATATATATATATATATATATATATATATATATATATACTTCACGCAAGCAGGAGGTAAGGGAAGTGGCGCAGCTATGGAAAGCAGTCTTGGAGGGAGCAGCTATGGGAAAAGGTCTTATTGGAAGTGAACTTAGGGAGGGGAGCTGTTATGGGAAGGGTCTTTATTATTATTATTATTATTATTATAGTTCATTTATATTGCGCCTACATATTTCGTAGCGCTGTACATAAATTACTGTAAGTTCAGACAAAGATAAATACAAATTAACATATAGCAAAGCAAGGAGGGCCCTGTCTTTGAGCTAGGAATACAATGTCCATGGTGAATTCCCAAAGTACTTAGGATAGAAACTTGCAGACTTACAATCTAAGGTATAGAGAGTACATGGCAAAAAACTAACTTAACACCTTATAAAGAATAGAGGGCTTTGTTTTTGAGCATACAATCAAATGTACATAGAGCTTGTTTCCAAGGCACTGACACAAGATTGAAAACGCACAAACTTACAATCTAAGGGGTTAGGTGTGATACAAAAGGGTGACAAATGCAAGATGGCAATGTGAAAGCAATTTGTTTAGTCAAGTGGAGGTGTCTGTGTGTTGTACTGTAAATTGTGGGTGTAAGTGTTATTAAGCTGTGGAGTGTGTAGTTTTACATGTTAAGGCTGAAGGTTATAAGAAGAAGTGTGTTTTTAGTAAGGTTTTGAGGCAGGAAGATAATCTAATGGAGCAGGGCAAGGAGTTGCAAATAGAAGGGGGAAGCCGAGAAAAGTCTTGAAGACGGGAGTGAAAGGAGGTGATGAGAGAAGAGGTAAGAAGAAGGTTGAATTAAGGGGACAGTTGGGAGAGTATTTTGAAATAAGAGCAGAAATATAATGGGGTGCACTGTTGTTGAGGGCTTTATATGTTAGGGTCATGATTTTAAATTTGATTCTGGAAGCTATGGGAAGCCAGTGGAGTGATTGACAGAGAGGAGTTGCAGACACTGATCGTTTGGTATTGAAGGTGAGTCTAGTGGAGGCATTCATTATGGATAAGAGGGAAGACAGACGAAAGATGCGTAGGCCAGGAAGGAGTGAATTGCAGTAGTCGAGTCGAGATATGATGAGAACGTGTCTGGGAGGTGGGAGTGATGATGGTGTTGTCAACAGTGAGAGATATTTGAGGAGTGGAAGCTGTAGTAGAGAGTGGAAAGATTAGGAGTTCAGTCTTAGACATGCTGAGTTTGAGTTGACGGGCGGACATCAAGGAGGATATGCTAGAGAAACAGTTGGAAACTTGAGCTAAAAGAGAGGGGGATAGATCGGGTGCAGAGAGGTAGATTTGAGTCTCATCTGCATAGAGATGATACTGAAATCCAAAGGATTTTATAAGGGTGCCAAGGGAGGAGGTGTAGATGGAGAAGAGGAGGGGTCCTAGGACAGAACCTTGGGGAACGCCAACAGACAAAGGGAGAGGTGAAGAAAAGGTGCCAGAGAAGGAGACGCTAAATGTACAATCTTTAAGATAGGATGTGAACCATGAAAGAGAGGGTCCTGGATGCCAAAAGAGCAGAGAGTTTGGATTAGAAGAGGGTGGTCAATTGTATCAAATGCAGCAACGAGATCCAGGATAATTAGAATAGAGGAGTGACCCTTTGATTTGGCAGATAGAAAGTAATTGGTGACTTTTGTGAGGGCTGTTTCTGTAGAGTGGTGGGCCCAGGAACCAGATTGGAAGGGGTCAAGAAGGGAATTGGAGGAAATAAATTGAGTGAGGCTATTGTAAACAAGCTACTCAAGCAGTTTAGAAGCCAGGGGAAGTAGTGAGATAGGGCGATAGTTGGAGGCAGAAGCTGGGTCATATGAGGGCTTCTTGAGAATGGGTGTAATTGTGGCGTATTTTAGAGAGGATGGAAATTGCCAGTGTTTAGGGAGAGGTTGAAAAGATGTGTGAGAGCTGGGATAAGTGTGGTGGATAGGGGAGGGATTAGCTGTGATGGAATAGGATCATGTGGACATGTTTGAGTGGTTGATAGTGAAGTAGATACTTCATCCTTGGTTACAGGGTCAAAGGAGTCCATAGTGGAGGAGAGATTGGGGAAGGGTAAGGGATGGGTGTTGTCGGTTTGTGGAGAGGATGGTGGGATAGGGCCAGGCTAGGAGGAGAGCTTATTTCGGATGGTTTCAATTTTATTTTTAAAATGGCTGGCAAAGTCATAAGCAGTGAGAGAGGAAGGGGCAGGAGGTGGGGGTGGGCAGAGGAGGGTGTTGAATGTAGCAAATAAACATTTAGGGTTAAAGGACAGGTTTGATATGAGTGATGAGAAGTAGTGTTGTTTGGCAAGAAAGAGGGCAGAGAAGTAGGAGTGCAAGGTAAACTTGTAGTGGAGAAAGTCTGCTGAAGTGCAAGATTTCCTCCATAGTCGTTCTGCAGTGCATGAGCATCTCTTCAGATAGCGTGTTTGTGTAGTGTGCCATGGTTGTGGATGAGAGCAAGGGTGTTTGCTTGTGATTATGGGGGCAAGAGAGTCAAGGGTGGAGGTTAGAGTAGTGTTGTACTGTGAAGTGGCGATGTCATGGCAGGCAAGGGTAGTGAGGGGGCAGAGAAGGGGTTTTAGTACATTTGAAAATTGTTGTGGGTTGAGTGCTTGCAGGTTTCTGCCGGTTCTGGTGGCAGGAATTGAAGAAGGTTGGTGAGCGGAAGATGAGGTGAGGTTGCAAGTTAGCAGGTGGTGGTCAGATAGGGGAAGTGGGGAGATGTCAAGGTTGGAGAGATTAGTGAAAATAAGGTCAATGGAGTGTCCACCACTGGGAGTTGTTGAATCTGTCCATTGTGAGAGGCCAAGGGAAGAGGTAAGCGCAAGTAATTTTGCAGTTGTTGGGGAGGTGGGTGTGTCAGTGGCTATGTTGAAATCGCCAAGAATGAGTGAAGGTATATTGGAGGAGAAAAAGTGAGGGAGCCAGGCGGCAACGTTGTCCAGAAATTGAGAGGGTGATCCAAGCAGGCGACAGATCACAGCTGCTCGCAGAGGGATGGGAGAGAAGATGTGGATAGTGTGGACTTCAAAAGATGAGAATTGGAAGGAGGGAACAGGAAGTATGCAGGGAAAAGTGCAGCGAGAGGATAGTAGTATATCCACACCTCCACCTTGTTTGTTCCCAGGTCTAGGAGTGTGGCTGAAGTGTAGACCACCATAAGAGAGTGCAGCAGGGGAGGCAGAGTCAGATGGAGTGAGCCAGGTTTCTGTGATAGCCAGTAAATTGAGGGTCTTTGAACTGAGTGAGTTCGTAGTTCGTAGCAGTGTGTGTGTGTGTGTGGGGGGGGGGGGCTTAGCGCAAAACATTTTTTACAACACCCTTTGGGGTAGGGCAATACTGATACAGATATGAACTAAAAATAGTAAACAGAAAGAGATGGGGAAAAAAATTGGAGAAACCAGTGAAACAAAATGAATTGGTCAGAGTTAAGTGAGAAACTGACCAGCATTGTAAATAATGTCCTGATAGGTCAGTATGTAAGTCTATAGATCAGGTTGTAGATAAGAACACAGCAAAATAAAAATAAAGAGCAATACATTTCAGTATAGCATGTAGCTTACAAAAACAGCAAGAGAAAGGGGGGGGGGTTATGTGGAATGTGTTTGAGCTATAAGACATTAAGATAGTGGGCCAGAAAGCCTAAGTCAATTTTAATGCCCAAATCCATTGTATTAAAAAATGTAATCATTTTTAATTCAAACCTTTTCCATTGTTGGATAGTTCTGAAATTCCCTCTGAGTACTTTTATTTTGAGGTTCTGGATGGAGTGATTCTCCTGGGTGATATGGTGTCCAACTGGAGTACTGTAACTGTCTTCACGGTGCTTTTTGATGGAGCTTCGGTGGAGGTTCATTCGCATGTGTAGTTTCTGTCTGGTTTCCCCCCCCAATGTAGCACCCCCTTTCACATACAGTACATTGTATCATGTACACTACATTGGATGATGTACATAAATATGAGCCTCTGATGTTGTAGGTCTTGTTGTTGTGCATGGCTGTGTCCTCTTTGCAGATGTGTTGGCAGAAATAAATATATATATGTCCCCATACAGGTAACTGTTCATAATTTAGGAAGCGAAGGGAGTAGGAGAGCTTGTTGGTAGGCAAGCAGTGAGCTACTGTGATATATTGATACCTCCATCATGTCACTGTGAATGAAGGAACAGGGTAGTGCAGACACAGTAAACTTGCCCATTATTATTATTATAGTTTATTTATAACAAGCCAACATATTCCTTAGCGCTGTACATAAATTAAGTTCAGACAAAGATAAATACAGATTAACATATAGCAAAGCAAGGAGGGCCCTGTCTTTGAGCTAGGAATCCAATGCCCATGGTGAATTCCAAAAGTATTTAGCATAGAAACTTGCAGACTTACAATCTAAGGTATAGTGAGTGGTCAAAGAGGGAGAGAGAGGTGATAAGTATGTTAGGGTGGAAGGTGATACGTTTATTTAAAGAGATGCGTTTTAATTGAGGTTTTAAATGTTTTGAGGCAAGAGGATAATCTGGTGGAGCGAGGCAAGGAGTTCCAGAGACTAGGGGCAGCACGAGAAAAGTCCTGTACCAATGTGCTTCCTTGTCTATTTATTTTACTATAGTTCAGCACATTCCAAGCCTGTCACTTCACACTTACCTCCTACCCCTCAAAAGAACTTGCTCATAGCAAGAGAAGGCATAAAGGAACTGAAATTAAAATATATAATTATGTAAATGAGACAACCCTTGCAAGCAGGTGACCTTTAGGTGGCTGCCTTTATCACCTAGTTATAAATTCTGCAATGGTCCTGCTTGGGTTCCAAAATTATTCACAAATATTCTAAACCAAAATAAAAGGCTATTTTCTTCTTGTGTTTAAAATAAAGAAATCACAAAACATGCAAATTACAAGCTTAATTCTGTAAAATAAACTTTGATATCTTATACTTTATAGCTAAACTGTAATGTTCCAGTACACCCAATACAAAGCAATATTCTGTACTCTGTAGAAGTGGCTATTAACCTTTTGGCTAGTTACCTTCCAGTGCTCATGGTGGCTAGCCTGGATTTCCAGTACATTTTGAAAAGGGTGATACTAGACGTGGTACAGTATTTTGATGTAGATTTGTACTGATTTGAAAAGACAAAATCTAAATTCAAAAACAATCATTGATAATCTATCTAAAGTATCAGTATCTCATCCTTCTTTGTCCCAACGGACAGGTAGATAAAGTTTCCGGAACCAGCATCAGTTCTAGTAGCAGCTAATGAGCCCTACAGCCCAGTACATTGACATGTTACCTCATGATTTGCTTTAAAAAAAGTGATATCTTACATTTAAAGTTAAGATTATTATTCCGCTCCCCAGTATATTAGCTTTTAATAGTCTATTAGCTTGCACTGCGAAAGTGCAGAGTTTACATAAACATAATATTGGCTCTGCAAAGGGCCAAAGTAGTCCCATATTTTCAATAATATATTTTGAAAACTAAACATTATAATAATAATATAGAAACATTCTAGAAAAATATTTTGGTATTATTATTGTATTTTTGAGGTATTACCTATTATGTGAAATCATGCTGCAGTGCAAAATTCCATTGACGTAGCTGAGCTCCTTTTAAAACAATAAGATTTTCATTAGGCCTTTTGAAAGCACTGGCATTTTGAGTTGCCACATTTTTATTGTAGCAACTGAAATTTCCTATGCTTTCAGGGTCCCCTCCCACCTTTGGAAGTAGATCAGAAGAAAATACAGCAGCATTATCATATATAATAGGTAAATATTCCTTTTTTTCACCTTCTTACAAAATTATCAAGTTTAGTTTTTTTTTTTAATTGCACTACAGTGGTTCTTTAAAGGACCATTTTATTGAAGAACTACACTTGAAAATAAGCAACATGTTTTAAAATATTACCCGTTTTGGTTTATGCTAAGGTGGGAGAAGACTTTGAATACGTGGAAAGTTTCTATCTGCAAAATGGGAATGTGGCAGCTGAATACTCCAGTACTTTCAACACGAATAATGGATAGCTCATTAGTTTATCAGGATACATCCTCTTGAAAAAGAACAGTCAGAATCAGCTCAGAATAAAATGGAGCCTTACAGTAAAATAAGAATTACAAAGATTGTGCTTATTTTATTGAATTATTTTTGCTTTTCAATTTTAGTAATTCATCAGACTACACAAAAAATACTAATGTATGTCTTTAATAATATAAGCCCCTCTATATATAATGTGTTTATACATATAATATAGTTAATGTGATAATAACCATCTGATTACTATAATGATATGATAATGATAACACGTTATTCCTGTTCCATTAAGTCTCTTATTACTATTTATAATTCATCTGAAGAATATAAAGAATTAATCTGTGGGCCCTAAACATTTCAGAGGTCACAGCTGTATAATGGATAACACAGTGAAGATTAATATTTAATAGCAAAAGTTAAGAAGGTGAGAGAACATTATTACACTTGTCAACAATAAAATTTGCTGCAGATCTTCAGTTGCTAAGACAGGCACATCAATTATTTATGAAATACAGAATGTTAAATATTAAATACAAAAGCCTTGGACAGTGGGAGGGCATAACTAGCAGGGTGATATCGTTGGGAAAAGTCATAAAAATGGTATTTCTGTGAAAGGACCAGATACAGCTAAAAGGATTAAAGCATTTTTTATGTACTCAGTGATGTAAAGTTATGTACTTGTCAAATTTCACCTTTTTTTTTTTTTTTAGAAAAAATGCATTATCTTTTTGACAGTATCAGTATTTATATTTTTTATCTTTATGTGACAGTAACAATACAGTACCCTTCTTTTTTTTATTACAAATATTATTCAAGCCTATCTCACACAACCTTAATATTTACATATTTCTAATGTCCTTCAGAATACCCTTCTTAGGACGTTTTCTATGCAAATGTGTAAAAATGTCTTCTTATGTAGAACAAGAATCCTTTGCCTAATGTTGTAGCAATAGGACTGAAAAATAGCATCTCTGTGCAATATTTAGCAGTGTACCGGCAGCACCCCAGGGCTTGCTGGCATCTTATTCAACCTCCAACAATAAGCTAATGTCTTCTCTATTCATTAGCACCACAAACTAAGCATTCCAGAAACATTAACACACTCTCATAACAGTTTAGGAGCAATAAGTACAAGAACTCATGAGAGTTCAAATTACAGAAATTATATAAATATTTAAAGCAGTAGTCCATCCTGGTAGACAGGAACTTAAGCAATTGCACAAAGTACATCTTGTAACTGCTACTGGTATTTAAAGACACTGTGCCTTCTAGAGAAGTTTTTCACATCTCCAGTGTCCAAGGACCACTTATCGGCCTAATTTGGCCCATGGGTTAATCAATGACAGTGACTGATGAACCCACTTGGGTACTTGTGTTCTTGAAAATCTGAAATGTTAGTGGGACTTGAAGACTGGAGCAGAGAAATGCTATCCTAGAAAGATCATATAAATGCTGCATCAGGTAGAGTTACCAATAAAGAATGCTTTACTTATGTTATCAAGTCTTCTCATCACATATAATCCGTATAAATGTTTTTACGTAAAATGTATTAATAGTCGAATGAGTCAGACAGAGGAAGATGTGATTGGGGCAAAATTTGAAATAATAACTTTTCATGCCATTTTGGCAATGAAAGAAAATAGATATAATGCTCATAATCAATGGCAGAGCTACTGTCTGTGCAGCAGTTATCAAGCACCGTGGCCCACAACAAGGTAGGGGCACTCTGCTAACTGGAGTAAATTGGTTTTCTTAATTTATTAGGAGTGAGAGGGTAGATTTATGGAAAGATTACCTGATAACACAAGGATTGGTCTAACTACCTATATATGTATACATTTTGGGCTTTTAATTAAACCCAGCAAGAACCTTTGCATAGAGGCTGTTCATAAGGGGCCCGAAATTATTTTGCACTGGGGCACTCCATTTACTAGCTCCAGCACTACGCTTAAATATGTAATACTTTCGGTGGGGTAGTGATGAGAGTATTGACCAGAGTATGTGGAACTGCATCTATTAAAGTCATTTACTGTATTTCCTTACTGTAGATTTCTAGGTGACTTGGTACAGACAGAATTTACAGGGGCCTGCAACCTATTGGCTTCATTGGCAATGTGGTTAAACGGCCATTGACGTCGCAAATTTAAAATACCCCAATTTAAGGTGCTACACTTGAACTTAGGCAATATGTCTTAAGAATGCAAAAAGGAAATTCTATAGACTCTAATGTATTTCTTTTATATGACATTATGTTGTTACATGTCATTATGTGATCTACTTCCTGAGGTGGGAGGAGACTATGAATACACAAGAAGTGTATATCTATACCATGGGAATATGGCAGATTACATCTCATCAGATTAACTATTTTCATTAGTTTACATAGACACATCCTGATAAAACAGAAGCTGCAGGAAGTAGGATCAATAAATAAACTGGATGCCTGCAGAAAAAATGCATGAATAAAATTCTAAAAACATTAAGCACATTATCAAGTTGTGTTACTCAAAATACCATATAACATATTAACGACATTGGTCCTCTTAATGTGTCTTGACTCATTTTACTTCCAGATCTATGCTCTCTATGTGTCTGCATTTTGGATCATCTCATTACTTTAGAACCTTGACTTTTGTCTAGGGGTGTTTGTGTCAGAGTTTATGTCCAGCGCAAAAAATGAAAAAACATAAATAAATGAAAAGCTCCACACTGAAAATGAAGGTGTTTTGATTTAAGTGTCTCCAATTTATCTTTTCTGTGACTGGAGTCCTAAAATGAATGCATTGTCTCCACTAAGTTGTGCTAATAGGCAGTACAAATAAAAGAGAGAGCATAGAACAAATACAGTATGCCTCATCCAAAGATTAATGTTCAAAGTAAACTTTTTATGAAAATTACCTTTTCTTTACACCAAAGTGAATCAAAAACCTACTTTACAATGAAAACCTACAGTGCCACAAGGCAAATGCATTAACATACTTAAGTTTTTTTCTGAACGAGCAAAGCTTAAAGCATGTAAAGCCCTAGTATGATTTCTGTAAATTGGTGGTTTTAACCTTCCTGGCGGTATTATTATTTCAGTATTTAGAATGTTAAAGCGGTACATTCTAAAATACTGACATAATCATACCGCCTTTAGACACCATTACCCCTTCCCGGGCTCCTCCTCCCTTTCCCCTTATCCTTCTTCACCTCCTCCATTTCCCCACTCTCGCCCCTTATCCACCTGCCTCCAATTCCCCCCTTATCTGCCCCCCTTTCCCCCTTATGCTCCTCATTCCACCTTATTATCCTGATCCTCTCCCCTTATCCTCCTCATCTTCCCCCTCATCCTCCACCCCTCATCCTCCTTTACTCCCTCATCTTCCTCCTTTCCTCCCTCATCCTCCTCTTCCCCCTCATCCGCCTCCTTTCACCCCTCATCCTCCGCTTCCCCCTCATCCTCCTCTCCCCACCTCATCCTCCTCTTCCCCCCATCGCCTACTCTTCCCCCACTTTCCACCTTACCCTCCTCTTTCCCCCTCATCCTCCTCTTCTCCCTCTTTCCCCCATCACCCTCCTCTTCCTCCCTCACCCTCCTCTTCCTCCCTCACACTCCTCTTCCCCCCTCACCCTCCTCTTCCTCCTTCACACTACTCTGTGCTGAGGGTGCCCATGCAAACTCGGCTGCACTGGGCCCCCTCCACATCCTCCCTGCGGTAAGCCCGAGTGTAGCTCGGGGTTATCAATTTAGGAAGAGAAGATTAACCCCGAATCACACTCGGGATTACCGCTAGGAAGGTTAAAGGACAGCTGCAGTTAAAGAAAAAGGACACCTGTTGGTTAAGTATGTACCAGACTAACAATATCAGTAGCTTTATAAGGGGAAATCTAAGTTTTTGAAGACTCTGTTTAAAGTATAGGAATCAATGTTGTGTTTGTTACATCACATCCTGAGTGGTAGATCAGTGCCTTTGTTAGGATAATTGTATAAGAATGAAATTGACACCACATCCATTTCCCCTCACTTGCCCAGAAGCAGGACATTGCCTCACAGCATGCAACCAT
Source organism: Discoglossus pictus (assembly GCA_027410445.1). NCBI lineage: Eukaryota > Metazoa > Chordata > Amphibia > Anura > Alytidae > Discoglossus > Discoglossus pictus. The sequence goes on from CM050169.1 coordinate 156,374,092, forward strand.
TTCTCACCAAAAAAATGTAAACACCCCTCTCACACAACTTCCACCAGTGTATCGTGGATCTCCCCTGGGAACTGCAGAGGTATCAGAATTATTTTTTTCAAACTACACACTAGTAATTTGAAGCTTTCTTGGTGGAAGAAGTCAGTGCATACATTTTAATCAATCTGACTTCTTCACAAATGGTGAAACTATTAAAAAAAAGTTTCATACAGTATATGCAAAAAATGGGTAAATTGTGGTATGATGGAGGGCTCTTAAATGAAGACTCCAAGGCCCCCATTCAATTGAGGTGTTGGGTGATCTGGTAGCTCGTAAGTGAGGTTGCATGTTAATTTGCTATTCAATTGGTGTTAAGTTGCGGGCTCCAAACAGGTTACGAGTTACTGCCCTGAAAATATTGCGATGGTTAAACCCGTAACTTGCATCCTCCAGAAGCCTTTGATCTTTCACTTTCGCAAGAGTTACAATGGCTAAAATCGCAAATCGCTATTCAATTGATCAATTTCTCCAAGCCCGCAAATGTTTTGATACCCATAAATGCCAAAAAAAGGAGAAAATCCTACAAGTGCTTGAGGTTAAACACGTATTCATAGCACTGTGAATGCAAATAAAATATCAATACTGCACTGTAAATCCCGGGGACAGCGATGATAGACATTAGAATTAATTGCACATCAGTCTCAAACTCGCAAATCGACAAGAAATTACATTTATTTTTATGTTGGGATTAAATCGATCTTGGGTATCAATGAGGTAATACAGTACATATCAGGCCACCCATATGGACTAGAACAGTATTGGCATTAATTTTCATAATTCTTTATTTTGAGTCTGATCGCATATCGGACCCCCAAACCTAATTGATTGACATGTAACCTCCATGTTTTACTGCCATAATAATGACAGTCTCAATTTCTATTGACTGATCTGAAATGGGCTTGCTTAATTGATCATGTTCCCGACCTGATCTGCTACAAATCAGTGCAAGGTTTCAGTTTCGGCTTTGGGCCAGTAACTTGCGCACTTAAGCAATTGAATAGCATCACAATCGGAGACAAATGTGAGCCCGCAACACACCTGCAGACATTCGGTCTACTGCGATTGAGTTGATTTCAATTGAATGTGGCTCCATACTCTTTTCTATCAAATGTTTCCTCCAAATGTCTTCCCAAAAGCGCTTACTCACCATTCCATTATCACCCACCCTATCCACTGTACTTTCTGTCTCATTGTCACAACCATTACCCTTTTCACAGATGGGACCAGATAAGTAGTCCCTATACCTTCTACACTGTTGTATGATTTTGCCTGTGTCTGTTATTTATATTTTGCAATTACTTCTAAGTACTGTTCAGCACTGAAGGATATGTCAGCACTTTGCAAACAGAATGATAATATTAAATGTTAAATCATAGCTGTTTAGGGAACATTAAAATACATTAATAGTAAAATAAAAACAATGAAAAGGAAGGCAAGAAGTATTTGTAAGGAAGACCAATTATTGAATTGTTACACAAAACACTATACTGAATAAAGAGTAAGCAAGATCATCATTTTTCTATTTAATAACAAACTCATAACTCGTTAAATTGATTACTACTTTATTTTTTTACTTGAAATATGGTAACATGGTGTGGTTTAAATCTCTGACATAAGAGAAAAAGTTCACAAGGAAAATAAACTAAACATTAAAATGACAAAATCAATGAAACATTTAGTTGAGATAAATGTCTCTGTTTGCATCTACTAAATTTTAATCTATAGCATTTTAACACTTTCTCCTATATATATCTGTTGAAAGCTTTGTATCATGCTAAAATAAAGGTGCTACTCAGTATTAGCTGATATTACTACAGTTGAAAGTTGTATGATTATATGTATAGGCTTAGTATCTTCATCCATAAGACATACACCTGTCTAATGTTGGAAAACATTCAATCAGTGGGCCTTTGGTTGGATATGAAAAATTGTGGTTAAATAAAAAGTACAAAGCTTCAACCATGAAAAAGAAAACAACTATAAATAATTGGGACAATTGCAGCAATTTTATAGTTAATGCCATGGACAGGGAACAGATGAATAAGTGCACTTATGAAAGATCTACTTTTATTGAAGGCAAAATAATCCAATGACCTTGGTGTTCACCTGAGTTTTCACATCCCTCCATTCCTCAATGACACAATCCTGTAATAACCTTGATACATCCATGTCATGATTTAATTGTTTAAGAACTCATATTGCCAGTCATTTATGAATATAGCCAAGGGAGCATGACATTGATGCATTGGGATTATGTGTTATTGTGTGGTTATATGTTGCCTGTACATGGTTATTATGTATCCTAGTTATAATATATTATAATAGGGAAAATGTTATATAGAACATATGTGGAATTAGTAAAAATGCTCTGCATAAAAGTTAGCTGCAGTTCATTGCACACTCACGCATACAGACCTTGGATCAAGACAGATGTACAGTGGATATAAAAAGTCTACACACCCCTGTTAAAATGTCAGGTTTCTGTGCTGTAAAAAAACGAGACAAAGATAAATCATTTCAGAACTTTTTCTACCTTTAATGTGACCTATAAAATGTACAACTAGATAGAAAAACAAACTGAAATCTTTTAGGTAAAGGGAAGAAAAAATATAAAAATAAAATAATATGGTTGCATAAGTATGCACACCCTTAAACTAATACTTTGTTGAAGCACCTTTTGATTTTATTACAGCACTCAGTCTATTTGGGTATGAGTCTATCAGCATGGCACATTTTGACTTGGCAAGATTTGCCCACTCTTCTTTGCAAAAACACTCCAAATCTGTCAGATTGCGAGGGCATCTCCTGTGCACAGCCCTCTTCGGATCACCCCACAGATTTGCAATCGGATTCAGGTCTGGGCTCTGGCTGGGCCATTCCAAAACTTGAATCTTCTTCTGGTGAAGCCATTCCTTTGTTGATTTGGATGTATGCTTTGGGTCGTTGTCATGCTGAAAGATGAAGTTCCTCTTCATGTTCAGCTTTCTGAAGGTTTTGTGCCAATATTGACTGGTATCTGGAACTGTTCATAATTCCCTCTATCTTAACTAAGGCCCCAATTCCAGCTGAAGAAAAACAGCCCCAAAGCATGATGCTGCCACCACCATGCTTCACTTTGGGTATGGTTTTCCTTTGGTGATGTGCAGTGTTGTTTTTGCACCAAACATATCTTTTGGAATTATGGCCAAAAAGTTCAACCTTGGTTTCATCAAACCATAACACCTTTTCTCACATGCTTTTGGGAGACTTCAGATGTGTTTTTGCAAAATGTAGCCTGGCTTTGATGTTTTTCTTCGTATGAAAAGGCTTTTGTCTTGCCACTCTACCCCATAGCCCAGACATATGAAGAATACGGGAGATTGTTGTCACATGTACCACACAGCCAGTACTTGCCAGATATTCCTGCAGCTCCTTTAATGTTGCTGTAGGCCTCTTGGTAGCCTCCCAGACCAGTTTTCTTCTTGTCTTTTCATCAATTTTGGAGGGAGCTCCAGTTCTTGGTAATGTCACTGTTGTGCCATATTTTCTCCACTTGATGATGCCTGTCTTCACTGTGTTCCATGGTATATCTAATGCCTTGGAAATTATTTTGTACCCTTCTCCTGACTGATACCTTTTAACAATGAGATCCCTCTGATGCTTTGGAAGCTCTCTGTGGACCGTGGCTTTTGGGATCTGGGATGCAACTAAGAAAATTTCAATAAAGACCAACTAGAGCAGCTTAACTTTATTTGGGGTTAATCAGAGGCACTTTAAATGATGGCAGGTGTATGCTGACTCCTATTTAACACGATTTGGAATGTGATTGCTTAATTCTGAACACAGCTACATCCCCAGTTATAAGAGGATGTGCAGACTTATGCAACCACATTATTTTTCTTTCTTTTTTTTCTTCCCTCCACCTAAAAGATTTCAGTTTGTTTTTCAATTGAGTTGTACAGTTTATAGGTCACATTAAAGGTGGAAAAAGTTCTGAAATGATTTATCTTTTTCTAATATTTTTACAGCACAGAAACCTGACATTTTAAGAGGGGGGTGTATACTTTTTTTTTCCACTGATGTATGTAGTTCAAGTTGTCCTAAGCAAACACTTGAGTTTAACATAAAGGTTTGTTCACTAGCCAGCTATAGATATCTGGTGAATTTGATCTCAAGAGCTTTGATAGCCCAAGGTTGCAAGCCAGATGTGCTGACATCACACATACACAAATGTACACATGGGTGTGGTATAGGAGAGTATAAATGTGTTGTTTTGATCATTCAATAAAGGTTGAGAGATAGTTTTCACATATACAAGGCGTGAGACTATTTCTGTGTGTTGTATCCTGACTTGGGGAGAGGTCTTGCCATGGGCCACTAGTAGCCTGTATGCAGTATTCTCTGCCTGTACCTCTTCAGAAGCCATCTTCTGTGCCACAGAGAACAGGAACTACACGATTCTGCTGGGGTAGGTTTGAACTGGGTTCATATCATGCCCCCTTGAAGAAGCAGATCTTGACAATCCACTTCTCCTTCATCTCTATATCAGAGCACACAAACACTAGCAAAATAATATCACCAGTCTGATACTAGAAACACACATGGCAACTGTACAATTGTGTACTCCGCTAAACTCTCAGCAATTGCTGTATTACAACCTTAGAGATATCATAGCAGCATTTTAAAGACGCTCCTCTTAATAGTATTGGGACCTAGGCCACTAGGTGACGTGACAGTGGCACGCAGAGACTTTGTTCAATTTTTTGTTAGGGTTACTGTAGGTTTAGAGTTAGACTTAGGATTTAGGGTTAGGGTTTGGGGTTTGGGATTTACATAGTAAAGTATTGGCGCATTGAAAAGCTTTTCATCTCTCACTAGCCAAATCATAAACCCTAACCCCTAAGCCTAACCCTAACTCTAAACCTAAATCTAACCCTAACAACACATTAAACAAAGTATTGGCATGCCACCTTTGTCCCACCTAGTGACCGTTGCACTTATTATATTTGTCATCCTTCTGTAGTCCGTGGTTTTCTACTAGGATGGTGGTTATTTATTAATTCTCTGGATTTACTCAGTACAAAACATAGATGTCAGCCTCCCATATTCCCTGTTTATATTTACATGTATTCAGTTTACTCCAAGGTTTCTAGTGACTAATAAAAGGAATCACATTCAGATACACCCTTCCAGTGCAGATTGCTGCTTGTGATGAGACCTTCATCCTGCATAGGGTTCTGGGAGAAGAAATTCTGGTAAGGCTTCTCTCCACCCAAAAATGTCAATGGGACAAAACAGGAAAGATCTAGAGTTTTCAATGGTCACCCCCCAAAAAAGTGCCAGACAGTGCATACTGCCCCCTATCTATGCCACTGGGTATATCTAAGTTTCCCTGTTTTTAGCTTTTTCTAATCTAATACATACTGATTATATAAGAAACACACATTACATTGAGTCATACTATACACATACAGTTTTTTGTAATGATTTTCAACCCCCCAGAACTGCTTACGTAAGCACAGTGTACCTCCTAGTAGAATCACTGCATTTGGGTAAGTTTTTAACAAACCTATACTAACCATCAATTCAACAGCAGCACAATGCAGAAATCCACAGAAAAAAGTCTGTGCCCATCCTTACTTTCTTGTGCAGGGAAAAACAAGACTACATATTCCATTATGCTTTGCTTCACAGATTGAAACCATGTTATAGCTGCCTGTGATTGGCCAAAACCAATTATGAATTGTATGTAATTTTGGCAGGGTTTTTCAGTAGTGTTAACTTTCAAAATCAACTCCTAGCAAACACAAAAGGTTTAGAAAGCATTAGGGCAAGGTAAATAATGTTTATTTCGGTATGTTTGTATGAAAACAAAAATGTTTTCTTACACTACTGATTCTCCTCTATCTGATGCATTCATAAGCTATGAAACTTAAATATGCCTATAAGAAACTATAAAATAGTGAAAAAGAGCTTCAGATGAAAAGCTTTTTTATACCTTTTCTTTTAGATTTTACCTGCTCTACATGATGGTGCAGGGTAGTTTTAATGGCATTTGTTTTAGACCTGTAATGAGTAGTTTGCTGCATATAATAAAACTCTTCTCTGATGACATTCCTGTGCAATCTACACATTAGAAAAGTTACTTTGGAAAAAAAAAAAGAGTATAAGAGTTTGGCTCATTTACACGCTCCGGTGCATGAAAGAACTTGGTGTTTACTGAACTGGATTTTAAATGTTATTAGGGCCCATCCAATGACATGATTTTCCTATTGGAACTTTATCCCTTGGTGCTGCTCAGTTACTCACCATTACAAATTAGATTTATACAGGGAACAGCAATTAAGGGAGCCACAAATTGCTTTCTTGTCCTTGGTCAGAATACTTGGTTTAATAGCAATTTTTGTGAGACTAAATCACATGATTTGTAGGCAGAGCAATTATAAGTTTTGCTATTGCCAAATAGAACAATTTAGGTTAACTATAATAGAGAGTAGAACAGATTATGTCTAAATGATCCATTCTATTACTATCACCAAATACTGGGAGAGCCAACCAAACTAGAGTCATATTTAAAGGGACAAGAAATCAATTATGATCGTAGCAATTGATACTAATTGTTAAACATTAGCAAACATAATTTGTGTCCTTTAAAGCTTTAAAACTAACTTTATGCAGTTCTAATTCTTCTGATTTATACTTTCACAGTTCTTTATGAATCTCAAATGGCTCTTATTACTCTCTCCAATCAGATAATGTTTTTGTGTCTGTTGTATCAGATGTGCTGTACCTGTATGAACAGATCTGAGATTCTGACCTGACAAAGGGCTGTGGGGTGAAGAATAAGCATAAAATGCATACGTTTTTCAAAGTAATATTAAAATTTTAAGCTATTTGTCAGGAAAGTAATTCCTGGGCAATTCGCTTTTCTATGTTAAAGGCCATGGCAGTTTGGTAAAAAGTTCAAACACTTGTGAAGTATGCAACATATTAAAAATATTAGCTGGTGTTTCAAATAATGGCATTGGCTTCAAAGATTCACATAGCTAGTAGATGGAAGGACATGAATCTAAACTTTCAAGAGGTAATTAAGAAGATCAATTATTTGCTTATTAATGAGAGGCTAACTCATATTGTTTTAGATAGGATGCCCCAATTTCAGATAGTTTGGGACCCTTGGATAACATCCTCCTTTAGCGTTTCCCTAGTATAATGCCTGTATTTGCTTGAAGCGATTCTGAGGAGTGGACTGGAGTGGGGGAGCTTTGGAGACCTTTCAGAGGGGCTGGATGGCGGGAAGGATCTGAGGTAAGAGGGAGAAATAAGCCGGGACTGCTTTGTGGCCGCCATGAGGGGCCAATGATTCTTCTATTTAGTTTATATATATATATATATATTTTTTTTTCTTTTTCTCTCTCTCTCTCTCTTATCTGGGGTATGGTATATGATAGTTTAGTTAATATAGATAGGTAATACATCTTATATTGTATACTCCTATCGATTGTGTACTCTAGAAGTTAATTGGCTCATTTTGCCTTGTATTTTTTATATGGTTGGAAAAACCAGCCTAGACATTAGAACATTTTCTCACTAAAAATTAAAAAAAACAAGAAGGTTTAGTCAGTTAAATGCTGCAATATGATAATTTTATGTTTAGAGGACTTGATAAAACTGACATTTATGACTGTTAAGAATGTTTTATTTATGTTTGGATTTTGCATACCTTCTAATAAAAGAATATTTATTCAAAAATATTAGCTGGTATGCAATTCAGCAACATAAAATTATTTGTGAAAAAACTCTTATGTTTTGCTGACTCTGCTTGTGTGACGGGATTCCATCTTAATCAACTAGCCTGCCTGTAGCTTGAGTGGGACGGTTAATCTTGTGACATTTGTAGATAAAAATAGACCATATAATTGTTGTCTACTTTATATGATTGTCTGTTGGTTTTGTTGTTACCAATGTAAACACACCCATACTTATTGTGTGCTCATTTTCCACATGAAGAGTTAATCATTTTGGTCTCATATACATGTATTTCAGAGTTAGGCCAAATAATTTTAGATGGCTGAGAAGGTCTTCAGAAATAAACATAGACATGTCTCAAGAAAGATATGCTCAGGCTAGCGCACTTGTATTGAATTATTCATTGTTTTCACCAAGTGTTATCAAACAGGTATAGGATAGGGACACAAAGGCTTATTCAATTATAAAGAAAATTAAATAATTTGGTCCAAAGTAGAAATAATAGTTGGAACAAGACTGCTCTCTTGCTGGCAGGACACTTTTCACCATATATATACACATTATAATTATGCATGTACATACAAATATGGCGGGAGGCTATTGCGATTGGTGGAAATCAGTCAAGTGACTGGGAGTGAGTGAAACAGTAAGGGTTTATCTATTAGGACAAAGGGAGGCTCTGGGACTTTTCTGTCTGTCGCTCTCTGAGCTTTTCTTTCTGTCATTTTCTGACATAAACTTCTGCCCTGTTTATCTGCAATTACCCACTATATCTATATTTACTACAAATACTTCCCAAAAAGAAGACCAAAAGCGATTGCTTCTAAACCAACTTAAGGAGCAGCCCTATTCAGAGAAGGGTGTCCTTGCTAACAATTTTATAGTATAACTGCAAGTCTCTATTACATTTTATAACAGAATTTAAATAGTCCACATATCAACTTTCTTTTACAATAAATAGGTGGGTATAACCTGAAATAAGGTTTTGGGGGTCATTTGTCCAGAAATGAGTCCCAATCCCTTGTTGGGTTCTACTTGAATCCATTTTGATCAAAAACAGACTGATTGCTTTGATAAATTAAGTTTAATCAATTCTGTTATAAAATCATTTATGGCATAATCCAATACCTATGTACAAAATGTATTTAGTTTGCCATACACTACCATATAACCTTTTTAGTTACTACTGGATATTCCTATATTCTGGCTGCCATATAGGTTGTTACACATGATTTTGCTGTTTACTGCTTTCATAGACTAACATGCTAACATATCACTGAATATAAATACAAAATATTATTTATGGAATAGACATCTGATTGTTTATCCAAGCTTAATAAGATTTTATACACTTCTTATTAATTTCTATATTGAACTAACACAATATAGTATGTTTTAAAATAGTTTGCTACCCAATCATTTAAAAGGATTTTAATAAACCTCTCACTGATTTTATATTGTAATCTATCTGAAAGTAGATTATTTTCACAAGTTTAGCTACATCAAATAGTTTTTTCTTGGTTTTGCTATTGTTTCAATAAACACTGTTTTGCATAAAGCATATACTTGTCTATAAATTGATAAATTAACTCAATAAAATATATTTGTAATATTTGTGTCTTATCCAAATTGCATGGTAATCTATGGGGCCTTAATCTTCAATTCAGTTCAATTGTCAATTGGGCTATTTGGAGAGCAGTTTTCAATAGAGTTCAATAGAGATCTTATCTGAGTCTACAGTTCCTCAGGTTCCTCCAAAGTTTCTCATCTCTTAGAAACAAAGGCAAAATGTCTGTGGTCATTATACTTAAAAATTTAACACAACAGTTAGATACTAGGGGCTTAATTTATTTTAAATATTTTGCACGTTATCCGACAAAGTTATTAAAAAGATAGTTCTAAAAATATGATACTTCTGTGGTATTGTAAGATCTGCCACTTGAAATTACAAGGAAGAAGATCTAATATAACCATAATTATCCACTGTTTGGTGGAAATCATTGTGAATAGGTATACTAGCTTGTTTATAAAGATGGAAGAAGACAGGAATCAGTGGCATTGAAGTGAGAATGAGTGGTATACGGTAAATCCAGGGGTGTTTTTCTGCCTAGGTCCATGATGCCCAGGCCTAGGGAAACACATTTTTAGGGGGCAGCACGCTGCCCGACGATGCAGTGCAGTACATTGGGATGTATTTGTATATTGATTTTTTTCAGTCTGTAAGTGAACTTGACACTTTCTGATGTACAGGTATACCCAGCTTAATGTTTTAGTGTTCTTTTCCCTGTAATTCCCTACTTAGCTAAACTCTGATATAACTCTGCATTTTCCTTGCCAGACCCCTTTTAATGCTCCAAACCATTTGCCATTTAAAGAGGACTGTTCAGTTAATGTTTGAACTTTTTTTTTTTACATAAAACTTAAAAAAACAGACGTTTGTATTGTGTTGTTATTATGTTTGCTGTTTCTTGAAAGTTAATTTAAAACCAAAAATGTGTAAATTTCAATTGTGTATTTTTTTCCATGAGTTCCCCTACTCATATGTTAAAATGAACCCTTTTAGCTCTGTTTTACTTAGCACTTATTGCACGGAACCTATATATACAGTGTTAAACGGGGGATAGCTGCACTATAAATATAGAGAGGATCATTACTCATGACTTCACGCAATAATCGATCAATACATTGCAGAGGATGGCACAACATCATAGAGGCCACATATGATAATTAATTTAGATTTTTTTTAACTTACTGGCTTGAGATGATTTCATTCTAATATCGGACACTGATGTTTCCATTATTGGAACTGGAAGCTTAAATCCACTATATACTGTTCTGCCACCTTCTAACAGTAGTGCAGCAATTCCAGTCATTGCAAAGGGAAGTGCAATTTCACCTTTAGCTCTAATTGAACTCATCAACAAATTATAGAGATAAGTTTTTCCAGATACACTGGGTTCATCTAGATCAAAATAACGCTCTTTGAGCAAGTCATCATCTACAGCTTGTTGTATTGCATTCAAAGCTTTCAATTGTAAATCATTTAAAGTTGCAATTTTTTCTTCTGTGTTTTGCTTCTCAACATCAGCGTCATAGTCGTCCAAGTTGATATCATCTATAATTCCTAGATCTGGAAGATTAAACGTTGCACAACTTAATCCATGACATAGAAACACTTCTTGAATTTCCAATAATGCTTTTAATTCAGCTATGCAGTCATTAAATCTTTTCAAGAAATCTTCATACATATGTTTTTTAAATGTTTGCTACAAAGCTAATGCATTTGGAACATTGCAAAATATGCAGATGTATTCAAACTGTTTCCTCATCTGACATGGCATTTTAGATGGAGCTGCTTCTAGACATCTCTCCCATTCTGTGTCATCAGCAAGGAAGTTTCTATGTTGTGCAGCTAATTGAAAGATGTCATAAAGTCTGTCATTGACAGTTCTCAAGTGTTCAAAACTTTGTGTACCACGAACATTTAAAAGTCGTAAATGTAAGCAGAAACGTTCTATGTCTCAGGGACTTACTGTATACATTCTGGTAATAATAGAAGTGCAAGCTTCCACATTAATGTGTGCATTATACTTCATTAAGAGATGTGGATTATACAGAACAACATACGTGTTATCTACATCTATTCCACTAATTATTGCCATAGGGCCTTTCCTTCACCTATACAATGGATAGCATCACAATTTGCAAAAGTTTGATCTTTAAATTATTTTGGAAAATCTTTTGTGCTTTTCCTATTTTCCATACATGGTGATTGTGGATTTAGCTTTCTGCATGGGCCATGAATCATACAATGTGTTACAATTTCCTATAGTGCAGCATGTTTTTGTGGATGTGGTAGTTCAGCAGTAATTACTGAACTAGAATTTTTTTAATGTTTTATTGCAATTGTACACAGTGTAGTGGGGCATGAGATGAATCCTGCAGGTCTGTGGCGGCTGTGCGTCAAAGTGACCCGGCTGAGGGACTGTGAGGAGCACAGAGAGTGCAAGGTGTGATACAGACAGAGAGCAGTGTGTGATAGAGAGGGATAGTGCAGAGTGCGTGATAGAGAAAGTGTGTGGGATAGTGCAGTGTGTGTGAGACTGTACTGCGTGTGTGTGTAGTGCATGTGTCCGAGAGAGGGAGAGTGCAGTGTGTGATAGAGAGGGAAGTTTGTGTAATATAGAGACTGCAATGTAATATAGAGATTGCTTTCTACAGGACCACCTGGCGGGGAGGGGTGGAAGACACAGAGGAGAGAGGGTGAAGACACACAGGTGTGGGGGACAGAAGTGGGAAGAGACACAGGGGGGAGAGGAGGTGGAACAGACAGAGAGGAGGGAGATGGGGAGGGGGAAAAGATAGAGGGGAGAGAGTGTGGAAGAAATACATGGGAGGGAGAGAGGGGGCAAAGAGGCACAGTGGAGGGAGAGCGGGTGGGTAGAGACACAGGGAAGGTAAAGGGGGGAGGGTAAAGAGACACAGGGTACAGAGAGGGGGAGAGACATAGGAGATGGAGAGGGGTGGTGAAGAGACACAGGGGGAAGGAGATGGGGGGAATAGGCACAGAGTAGGGGGTGGAAGATACACAGGGCAGGAATAAGTGGTGGTGGAAAAAGACACAGAGTAGTGAAGGGGGGGGGGGGAGAAGCACGGAGGAGGGGAGAAGTAGGGCAATGGTTTTTGCAATGTTTTCATCTGCTGTTAAAAGAACCATTATCTGAACACAGGGAAGGGTGGGCCAAGAGACAAAGGTGAGGTGATTGTTGGATTTTTTTCATTGCTGTTAAAAGTAATAATATCTGTACTTATCAGTTTATGGTGTAGGAAAATTAAATATACTGTACCTGCTAGTTATAAGGTAGATCTCTGTCCAGAAATCGTCACTGTAGCTATCTTCTGTGTCCCAGTTATTTTGACAGACACCTGTAAAGTATGTATGAAAATTATAAGTATACTATTTTCATGAAGTAATTAATGACTATGCTTACAATGTGTTAAATTTCATGAGGCTAACATATATATATTTATTGTAATTATTCACTGTCTAAATTAATGATTACCAAGTCTTTACCTCTTATCTTTCTATGTATTTTGAAGAAATCATAAAGAGTTAAGTGAGCTTTACTTGTACTTTTAGATGAATCCAACTTCTTGGTGCACTGACAGAGTTCTTTTAAGTGTGGCATCCTGCTTTTGACCATGTGTGCGAGAGGGGAGAAAGGTATCAAATATTAAATGCTTGTTTGAATCACCCAATGGAGGATCAAATCCCCTCCCCACTCCAACAAAGATCTAAGGCTATAGCAGACAGTTATTGTGGATAGTCAATATGGATGCTTCCAGTTTCAAGCAGATAAGCTAAAATAAAAATTTTCTCTAAAAATGCTTTTATGCTCTTGATTACTAATGTAGAAGCATGCCACAAATTTTCTGAAACAACAATGGTCCTTTAAGAATCTTGTAATCTATATATTTTGTCGTAAATGAACAAATTACCTTGTGTGTCCCTCTAAGAAATAGAGAGATACATTCATTCTATGGGATGTAGACAAAATGACGGTAACACTTAGAGATACATTGATATAAAAGACTTAATAAGAAGTAGGGCCACCTTTTGACTTCAGAACAGCTTCAATCCTTCTGGAATGACAACACATATTGTGGGTTGTTCTAAAAACACATAAAATACTGTAGAAAATGAGTAAACCCACACCTCCAACTAAAATGCACTCTCTTCAAAAAGGCATCTCTTACCTCTAATAAACTTGTATAAGGGGAAGACTCTCTCAGCCACAATTCCTTCTCAGGTTCTGTAGTACTCAGTCCACGTCCTGAGACAGACGTCCTTGTCTTTGCTAGATGCTCTCTATAATTACTAGCAATGCAAATAAATAAACTATAATGCATCCAAGAGTAAGCTTTTGTGTTTTAATAGACTGTACAACAATCCCAAAGTGTTTCAATCGTGAAACTGAACTTTTTGAGGGGATGTTGTTGTTGTTTAGATGTTCAGTCATGTCCAACTTCCCTGACCTGGCCAGGCACATCTGTCAACCACTGTCCCTTGGAATTCCACCAACCTCATGTTCATTGCTTCAATTACCTCATCTAGCAATCTCCGCCTCTGCCGTCCCTTTCTTTGCGTGCCTACAATCTTTCCTAGCATCAGAGTATTCTAATGATTTGGCCCAAATATTTGTGCTTCAACCCATGATCATACTTTCCAGTGAATAGTTTGGCTTGATTGCCTGAAATACTCATTTATTTGATCTTCTTGCAGTCCAAGGAACTCTAAGCATTTTTTTCCAAAACCACATATCAAAGGCATCACTTCTACAGCACTCAGAATTCTTTATAGTCCAGCTCTCACATCCGTAAGTTACTACTGGGATTACCATACACTGTAGTTCTAACTATGCAGACCTTTGTTGATAATATCAAATCTTTACTTATTAGTAGTTTATCCAGACTTGCCATAGCTTTCCTCCCCAGAAGCAAACGGCTGCAGTCACCATCTGCAGACATCTTGGATCACAGGAAAATAAAATATTTCACTGCTTCTATTTCTTCCCCATCTATTTGCCAGGAATTTAGATTGATGTTTGCCATGATCTTCATTTCTTAACGTTCAGCATCATGCCAATTTTTGCACTCTCTTCTTTCACCCTCATCAATAGACCCTTTACTTCCTCTTCACTTTCAGCCATCAGAGTAGTATCATGCATGTAACTGAGGTTGCTGATATTTCTCCCAACAATATTGATTCTGACTTTGGATTTGTCCAGGCCGGCCTTACACATGATGTACTCTGCATATAAGGTGAATAAATAAGGTGAAAGATATAACCTTGTCACACTTCTTTCCCAATCTTTAACCATTCTGTTGTTCCATGTTCGGTTCTGACTATGACTTCTTGGTCCAAATACGGATTTCTCAGGTGGGGGATGAGATGATCTGGTACTCCCATCTCTTTAACAGCTTGTCACATTTTGTTGTGAACCACACAGTTAAAGGCTTTAGAATAGTCTATGAAGCAGATGTAAATGTCTTTCTGTAACTCTCTTGCTTTTTCTATTATTTACTGGACATTGGCAGTTTGGTCTCTTGCACCTTTTATTCTGCACAACCCAGCTTGTAGATCTGGTAGTTCTCAGTCCAAATAATTTTGGAGCTTAGCTTATAAGATTTTAAGCATTAACTGGCATGTGAAATGGGTACAATTGTTCGATAATTGTAGCACTCTTTGGCACCGCCTTTTTTGGCCTTGCTATGTAGACTGACCTTTTCCATTCTATTGGCCATTATTGAGTTTTCCAAATTTATTGGCATAAGGCAAGCAACACTTTCACAGCATCATCTTGTAGGATTTAAAGAATCCAGATAGGATTCAATCAACTACTGCAGCCTTGTTGTCAGCAAGACTTCCTAGGGTCCATCTCACTTCACTCTCTAATATGTCTGACTCCAGCTCATTGTCAAACTATTGAACTCTTCAAATGTGTTAAGATTCTTTCTGTATAGATATTCTGTGTATTCCTGCCACCTCTTATTTATTTCATGGGCTACCTTCAAAGCCTTATCAGACAGCCAGTTTGCCCTCTTGGTTTCCTTTCTTTGTTGCTGTTTCCTGAAAATGTCACAAACTTATGTCCAAAGTATTCCAGGCATTCTATCTACCATGTCCAGTCCACTAAATCTATTTTTTACGTCCACTACATATTCACAGGGGTATTATTTATTTCATATCTGATTGGTCTGATCATTTTCCGTCTTTTCTTTAATTTAAATCTGAAGTGGTCATGGTCTGAGCGTCAGTCAACTCCAGGTCTTATTTTTGCTGACTGTATATAATTCATCCATCGTTGGCTACAAAATATATAGTCAATTTGATTTCTATATTGTCCACCTGATGATGTACATGTGTAGAGTCATCTCTGATGATGTTGGAAAAGGGTGTTTGCTATGACCAGAGAATTATCTTGACAGAATTCTACTAATCTCTGAACTGCTTTATTTTGCACTCTAAGGCTAAACCTGCCAGTTATTCCAGGTATCTTTTGGTTCCCTACTTTAGCATTCCAATCGCGTATGATGAGAGTGACGTATTTTCTTGTTTTCTTGTATATCCATGAGGTTTTGAATATCTTTGTAGAATTGGACAACATCAGCCTCCTCAGCATCCATGGTTGGAGCATAAACTTGGATTACTGTGATGTTAACTGGTTTACCTTGCATTCAAATTGAAGTCATTTTGTCATTTATTGGGTTGTAACCAAGCAATGCTTTGGCCACTCTTGATGAGGGCAACTTTCTTCTGCAGGATTCTTGATTACAGTAGTAAATCTGGTGGTGCATTTCAGTTCTCTAATTCTCGGGATATCAACGTTTAATCTTGTCATCTCATGTTTGACTATATCCAGTTTGCCATGGTTCATACTTCTAACATTCCAGGTTCCTATGCTGAATCCCTATTAATTTCCCCTCCAGGCACCTCAGCAGGTGGGTGTACTCTCTGCTTTGGGCCAACTACTTTATTAGATCTGGTGCTACTCATTCATACTTGCTTTCTACCCTTCATCGGTAATTTGGTAGACACCTTCTGGGGATGTACTGATATATAATACAGACCCTCTTATACAGTAACTTCTCAAAATCTCCTCAAATTTCATCCAACTAGGTGCGGTACACCTGCTAGTTAACTCTTTCATATGATACTCAAATATTTCTTTTGCAGGATTTTCTAAAGTAAATGTGTGTTAATCCACATTAAAAACAAATCAATTGATATAAATCCATATAAATATCATATATACGAAAATAATGTGGTAGTATTGAATATATTGCAACATATAATAAAGTTTTACATATACATCTTTGAAAACATCGTCTTTAAAATATATTAATTACTCACTAATTAGTGATCATAAGAAATTATAAATAATCTCTACAAAATAATGTAATGCTTTTTCTCTAAAAACAATTAATTCATACAAAATCTAAAAGTGATAACTTATCAAGATATTAATTTATAAATCTAATATATCTCTTGTATTCACTGTTTGGAAAAACGATCATATGCTACTAAATCAACTGAAATGGACCACAAGATCTACTACTGTGGTCAAGAATCTTGCAGTAGAAATGGAGTTGCCCTCATAATCAATCAAAGGAATTTGTTCAATACCAATAACTCTCAAAAATAAAGGGTCACCATTGTGTATCTCTGTAAAGTGATGCTGTGATTTCTTTTTAATTATATTCCCCTTTTGTTCTAGGCATCTTCTTTTTAGACTCCTTTGGGTACGCCCACCGAAACGTTAGTATATGATCAAGAAAGTAAATAAATGACAAACTGTAATTTAAATGTAATAAAACCTTTTACTTTATATCTATTAATTTTCTGATTATCATAGAAATCTTTACATCCATGTTTTAAATGATTACATGTTTGGAAACTAGTAACCCAAAATCAACAGTTGCTGTGCTTAATCCATGTATTGGCATTGGGAGGTAAAATACCAGAGTCTTTGGTTTACTCTTTTATATATTATGTTTCCCAAACTTCTAACATATCTATAAATTATCTTAGGGGACAACTGAGTATTATCTTTCCACAAGGGATCTTTAACCAAGATGGGCCAATATGTGTTCAATAACCTTTGAATTTGACTATATCTACTATTATATCTTGTGACAGGAGAAATTGTTCTAGACTGCCCTATAACTTGTCCCATTACATTACTATCTTGTTTCTTCTTAACTTGTATAAACCTTTTCTTTCTAATCCTTTTCCTTCAACATCTGCTTTATCTATATTTCTGTTTGGATATCCTTTCTCTTGTAATTGGCTAACAAGGACTTTGGATTTCTGCTCAAAGTCCCAATCTAGGCCTCCATTAAAGGCACTCACAAATCACAACTGAGTCATCACATCACACACCAAAAGCTAACCTCCAAAATAATAAATCCAAGTGCTCCAGATGCCCCTAATATCATAAGCTCAGACGGTCTCATAACTGTTTTCAAAATTCCTATTACATGTGCCCCTTAACGATATCCAATCTCACTAAGGTTTACTCAGAGGTCTTTCCAATTTCTCCAAATAAAAAAAAGCCTATGGTTACTTTTAACTCCCTGTAAAGGCACACAAAATGCCTCTGAGAAGATTGGATTCTTCAAATCTGTCGCTATAAGCAAACTAATCTAATTGGTTAAAAGTCTAACCAATCATAATTCACAGATTTCAATCCATGTAATCAGTTACTTTTTCATGTGGTATGTCTGTTATTTTGTCCATTCCCTGTATGTTTGATATTGGATATCTCAGATTTTCTCTGAACTCTAGAAAACAACACAAGAGATTGATCATACTTATAGCTCTAGTCTTTTTTCCACTGATACCCTTATTTATTTTTAAATAGATGCAAATACCAAGATCCCAAATTCACATGTATACATTATCAATGAGAGTGACTCTATAATCTTCTTGGGACACTGTATTCCATCAGCTTGTTAAAAACTATTGTAATATTAATATTGTTTTTTCAGTGCAACACATACAGAATTTGTTTTGAAATCAGTACTTTTTGTTTTAAAATGTAATATGCAGTTATAGCCTTAGGACTAGTTATGGGTTTACTGGAGTTTGTTCATGGCTTAATCATATACAGTATTTAAATATTTACATTTTCAACTTTAATACAAATGTACTATTGTTAGTATTAGAAGAATGCCTGCTACCATGTATTTTAAATGAAAATTTGGTTCAGAACACTAAAGAATGTGTTAAATCACACATTAATGATCTGAACATTTTAATGTATATTTTATACCTTTATGCTGTACTATTTTTCCAGGGGATGCCAGAAAGTAGCCGTAAATATCATTAAGGCTTGCAGAGACTCTAGAGGCTATTTCCTGTAGAAATTTAAATGAAAAGAAGCTTGTGTTGCCTTAGAAAACCTTAGTGAATATGGTCCTATTTTCCACTTCAGCATAAACTAGGCAAAATAGTTTTAAAATTGACTGACAGCTGATTTATTTAAAAGCATTTTAGTTATGGGCTGTACAGCCTCCTAATATGCAGCTGCATAGATAATAAGTATGGAAACTTCATCACGCAACCAATAAGCTACTTCATGTCACCAGTCAAATCGTGATACATTGACAGGGCTAGATCTACCCCAGAGACACCCCTAGGCAAAGGCTAATGAGCTTCCTCCCCCAATACAAACACATCACATATTATAATTGTCAAATTGCGAGTGGTCGTCACGCTTTGCGAGCTCACGAAGCGAGCTTGCAAGAACTGCGTCCCTTGCGTAGCGAGGCACCCAGTTCTGGCCGCAAATGCGGAGGTGGAGGCTCCAACGTCGAAGGCTCATTGCAGGCCGCAAATGCGGACCCTCACAAAGCGAGGGGCCGCATTTGCGGAGGGGGACATAAACTGCAATGAGCCAAAGGCTCATAGCAGGCCGCAAATGCGGTCCTCGCAAAGCGAGTGTACACATTTGCGGAGGTGGAGGCTCTACAGCGCGTCACTCACGGTTAAAAACAACCAAGAAAAGCGGGACTTTGAATTAAAAAAACACGCTGCGGGACTTAGAAAAAAAACAATAACGTGCAATGAGGAAATATGGACTTAGACAAAAAAAATTACGACTTGTGGGACTTCGAAAAATCAAAAATGTGAGGTCCCAAAAATACGAAGTCAACAGCCAAAACGCGTACATCAAAAAAACAACAAAATCACTTAAAAATAAAAACAAAACATAACAAAAACATCGCACACAGCACGGGGGGACAGCCAGGACGTCTGGGGGTGAGGTTGCACGTTAATTAAAGTCGAATTTAAGGAGTTTTGCCACTTGAAAATTGAAAATTGAGTTTCGCCACTTGAAAATCAGCAAGAAAAAAATGGTGGCAAAAAATAATTAAAAGTAGGCTACACGACCCCGAAGCACAGAACACACAGACAAGGAAGTACGACTATTACCCTTAGATTGTAAGTTTGCGAGTTTTCAATCTTGTGTCAGGCCTTGGAAACAAGCTCTATGTACATTTGATTTTATGCTCAAAAACAGGGCCCTCCATTCTTTACAAGGTGTTTAATTTGTTTTCTGCTATGTACTCAACCCCTGTACAGCGCTACGGAATATGTTGGCGCGATATAAATAAAGATAATAATAATAATAATAATAATATTACAAACAACAATTACAACCCACGGAACTTAGAAAAAAAATACAAGGTCACAAAAATACGAAGTTAACAGCCGAAACGCGCACATCCAAAAACAACAAAACCACAACAACAAAAATATCACAGAGCTGTGAAAATCACCGCCAGACACGTCCGAGTTAGCCAGGAACGTAGCACATAGAAAATATACCATTACAACGGATGGAAAATGCTCGCGAGCCAAGTAACTCATAGAAAAAAAAATTCCATATTACAATACTTACTTACAACTCATAACATTAGGATTCTAAAATGCGGCTTTACACGCCTAAACAAATGGTTTTGCCTCGCCACATGCAGCTTACTTACACTGCACACTTGACACATTGCTGACACTTTCTCCACCGATGATCAACACTCCAACTGTACATTTTCATATGCAGGAAAATCCAAATAGATTGTTAGCTCTTCAGGATATTGATTGCTGTATATTAAATATAAACTAAATAGGTAAAGTGTATTAATTTATTAATTCATATTACTTTATTAGTTAATTGTACTCAAATTCTTTTCACATTTTACACTGTACTTATATATCTGTCTTTGCGATGACCACCAAAGATGATCCTTGCAAAGCCGGAAAATTGAAGTACACGAGGGGATAGGCTCACAATGAGCTCTGAAGGCGCTCATTGTGAGCCCTGCGATGAGAGCCAAAGGCCCTCAGCGCGGGGCTTACAATGAGCGCCAAAGGTCCAGAGAGGACCAAAAGCCTTACATTGTGTGGCAAACAGCATTGTCATGGCTTAAAATGTTATTGCCCCATCATTTTCAATAGGCAAGTCGCTAGTGCAATATTATAGTTCCTGTAAAAGTGATACAATGGTTCCAAATACGGTATCATTAAAAACTATAGGTAATTACAAGTACATTATCAGTTGAATGTTGATGACATTTTCCTACGGTAAACTAACATTGATGTCTAACAATTTAGAATATCTACTATATCAGTTTAAGTGGCCCAGTACATATCCCATATATAGTTGTCAGTGTGCGTCATGTTGCAACCTCGTGGAGTGTGGTCGCAACCGCAATCCATGCACGACACACGATAAGTGGCTTGATAAGTGCCAAAGACGCTCATGTGCGAAACCTCGCAAAGCGACTTGAGCCGCGTACGGCGCAGGACTTAGGCTGGATGAGCGGCGAAGGCGCTTATCTTCAAAGCCTCGTGAAGCAAGACAAGCCATGTACAGCGCAGGACTTAGGCTCGATGGTGTTCATCTGTGAAGCCTTGCAAAGCGAGGCGAGCTGTGTACGGCGCATTACTTAGGCTGCATTGTGAGGGTCGCAACTGCGAGTCAAGCACAAAACTCTAAAAACCATAAAAACAAAACAATAAATTTAACAAATATAATAACAGACGCACAAACAGCACAGGGGGAGAGCCAGGAAGCCTGGGAGTGACGTTGCAAGCTATTTTGAAACATATTTGTGACATTTTGTCAATCCAAAATCAGCTAAGCAAGGAAAAAAATGGCGGACGAAAAATGTCAAAGATTCTGGATGAAACTGGATGAAAAAATGGCTCAGCAAAGCCAGACACGTGGGACTTAGAAAATACACAATGTCAAAGACAGTAACACTTACACCAACAACGCGAGGCACGCAGAACTTAGAAAATACACAACAGCAAAGACAGTAACACGCTGAACGTGCTTATTGTGAGCCACAAGATCAGCACTGAAGGCGCTCATCGCAGGGCTCAAGATGAGCATCGCAAGTGGGAGAGGCTTGCAATGAGCACCGAAAGTGCTCATCGCAGTGCTTGCGATGAGCACCAAAGGTGATCAGTGCAAAGCAAGAAAGTTCAAGTACACAGAGGAGAGGCTCGCAATGTGCGCCAAAGGCGCTCATTGTGAGCCACGCGATGAGCGCTGATGGTGCTCAGTGCGGGGCTTGCGATGAGTGCCAAAGATGCTCAGAGAAGCAAAAGCCTCACATTGTGTGGCAAACAGCATTGCAAGCCTTACAATTTTAAACCCGTCAGATATGTTAGCACCAGACTGAACAGATCAGTTTGTGCAGTACTGAGGGAGTTAAAGCAATTAGCTATACCTGAAGCAGCAGACAGGCTATTTAAACTCCAGGAATTATCAGCCCAAGGAAAGATCCTCAGTTTGGGAGAGAGAGAGAGCAGATACAGGAAGCGTTGGGACTGAAGAGGACCACGGTCCAGGGAAATGCTGCTGTCTGAGTAAACCAGCACTGCTGGGTCAGCAAGAAACCCTTATTACCAAGTGCCTTTTGGAAACTGCTGTCGTTAACAGGCTTGAGAGACCCTCACTGCAGACTGAAGCTACCAGAGAGACTGACACGCAGCTTACCTCAAGGTCAGAAGTCTTTTACTTCAAGGGTTAGTCCCCCCCCCGGGGAAGGGACTGTTATGCTAAGAGTGACTTTACTTATTAGGGTACCTGTAGTACTCTTAACGGGTCCCTGGGGGGAGGGCACACGAAGAGACGGGTGGGCCGGTGCAGTAATCCAGAGACTGTTTTGTGCACACCGTTGAAGATAGTGTTGCCTCTTATTTTGGTTCTTTTCCACTTGAAGCAGATAAGCTACTGAGGTCTAGTCAGGTTGTTCCTGAAAGTCAGTTAGACAATTTGTGTAGATTTAATTTATTTAGTAAAGTTACTACGATGGCTGTTTTTTTGTTTTCACTGGCACATTAAAAAAACAGTCTGCTGCACCATACTGTACATTTTGTAGTATTCTTTCAAGAAAACCACAGTTTCACTCGGCCATCCTTGTCACACTGGTGTCAGAAGTGGGATTTCTAAAGTATTTGTTTAGAGGATTACCCCGCCGCCAGCATGGAGGAAATGGTGAAGGCCTTAATGATGGCAATGGTGGCTCAGCAGGGGAATAACCAGGAACAGCAAGAACTCAACCGGTTGTTGGCTGCCCAAGTGACTCAGAACCTGCCAGCCCTTGAAAATCTTGCCAGTAGCCGGAAGACTGAGGCTGGAGTTAGAGCCGGTTACAAAAGATGAGCAAGGAAGACAACATAGAGACCTACTTAATGTCCTTCGAAAGGATTGCTATGCGTGAGGCTTGGCCTCCAGCTCAGTGGGTCGAGATTATTGCTCCCTTCCTGATTGGCACCACCCAGCATGCTTTCTATGACCTTACGGCCAACTACAAATTGTTAAAAAAGGAGATTCTCATCCGTGAAGGAGTAAACCCAGCGGTAAGGGTCCACAGATGCCATCACCCACCAGCCCGGCAACAAATGTATGATCTCCTCCATGTCACCTGCAAGTGGCACTGCCTCGACCATAAGACGCCTGACCAAATAGTGGAATAGTCATGGACCATTATTGGAGGGCCTTACCCAAGGAGATGAGAGACTGGGTAGGACAAGGCCTGTAAAGAAGTACCTGACGGTCCCAGGCTGTTAGGACATCAAGTAAGGAGACATGGAGTAGAAGGCTTTCTAAAAGACGCACTGGAGGTTCCTGGGGGCCACCACCTGATGTTCGGAGATCCGATAGAAGGGAACCTGGAGGTCACATAGGAGAAGAAAGACCGACTTGAGGGAAACAGAAAATGTTCGTCAGCGGGATAAAATGCTTTTACTGTGAGGAGTTTGGTCATATTGCCACCCAATAACTACAGTAAATCCCAAAGAACCTATGCAATGTGAGCTTGGAATCAACATACCCCGATGTGACCTGATAACCCTAGTAGGCATAACAGAGACCCTGCACCCGTTCACGATGGGCGTCCAACTCAATGTTAGGAGAGTCCTGGGTCTGATCGACTCAGGAAGCACCTTAACTCTAATATCGGCTAAAACACGTGTCTCCAAAAAAAAAGAATGGGGAAGCGAATGGGAATAGCTTGTTTGCATGGCACATTCATAACCTATCCCACCCAGACATTTTGGATAGAGATACAGGGGATTCAGGTGAAAATGATGGGCCCCAAGATTCCTAGGCTCTCGTATCCAGTGGTTATGAGTGGGAACTTCCCTCATTTCAATTCCCTTCTAACGAAGAAACCCTCTGAGAACGCGGAATGCAGACAGCCTCTCCATTACAAACTGCAAGTTCAAAAAGCATGGCCAAAGAGCTGGTACTCCTGTTTTCCGGGGTAGGGATTCAGTGAGAAATCCTTATTGACCAAGGCACCTCATTCGTGTCCAAGCTAATGACCGATATGTTTGAACTACTGCAAATCCGAGCACTGCAGACCTCCATTTATCATTCCCAAACTGACGGTTGGTAGAGTGGTTTAATTGCACCCTGAAGTTCATGATAATGAAAGTGGTCAACCGCAATTTGAAAAACTGGCATTAGCTATTACCCTGCCTCCTGTTTGCCATACTAGAGCTACCCAAGGCCTTGACCGTGTTCTCACCGTAGCAGCTCCTGTATGTACGCTATCCTAGACACTGTACGAGAGGCCTGGGAAGAGCAAAAAGTGTCCAGTCAAAATGTAATTGAATACGTCCAGAGCTTAAAAAGAGAGAATAGCCCAAGTTAGACCTCTCGTTAGGGAGCACCTGGAATTGGCCAGGCTCAATAGAAGACGTATGACGACCATATCGCTCAAGGTCAGAAATTTCAGCCAGAAGATCCCATTATAGTATTGGTTCTCACAACAGAGAACAAACTGCGGGCCCGGTGGCAGGGTCCATATGAAATCCTAGAAGCACTAGGTGACATTTATAAAATAAGACAACCTGATCGTCAGAAACAGGAGCAGATATATCACATAAATCTGTTGAAGGCATGGCGTGAGAGAGAAGTTGAAGTGAGGTTTGCATCTCCTGTTTCCAGTTTGGAGGAACCTATTCCAGAGATACCGATCTCTACAGCGCTGTCCCCTCCTCAGAGGGCCGAAGTGCTACAGATGGTTTCCCGTAATCGGGACGTTTTTTCAGTATATCCTGGGAGAACAGTAGAACTCTCTGACAATATCTTTACTGAACCGGGTATTAAAGTTCAAATCAAAATACAAAAGGCAAAAAGGGTGGATATAAGAGAGGAGGTGAAGAAAATGCTAAAAGCCAGGATTATCAAAAAATCCTCCAATGATTGGTGCTGTCCCATTGTACTCATACTAAATCCAGATGGAACTACCATATCCTAATATGATGCATATCCACTCTCCTGGTATGACGTATTGGTTGACAACTTAGGGAAAGCCAGATTTCTGTCCAAGTAAGACCTCACAAATGGGTTTTGGCAGGTCCCATTGGCAAAGTCCTCCAACGAGATGACGGCATTATATACTCCTGAAGGACTATTTTATTACAACGTGATGCCATTTGGGTTGCATGGTTCCCCGGAGACATTCCAGCATCTCATGGACAAACTTCTGCAACCACACCGAGGCTACGCAGCTGCAAAACCTAGACAATATCGTCATATACACCCCTGATTGGGATACCCATGTGGACAAGCTCAAAAGAGTCTTGGAAACCCTTTGAAAGGCTGGTCTGACAGTCAATCCAGCCAAGTGTAACTTGGGTGGGATAGAGGCGAAATACCTAGGATATGTAGTAGGTGGTGGTTTAGACAGACCTCAGTTACATAAAGTCGAGGCCATACAGGCATGGTATAAACCCACAAGAAAGAAAAAGATGCAAGACTTTCTGGGTCTGGTGAGGGAGACGTTTCACCCTGATCTTGGACCATGCTGGAATACATTGGATGCACTGTAACAAAGAAGCTAATTCCATGGTGACAAGGTGGTTCCTCTCTCTGCAGCCTTTCCGTTTTGACCTGGTCCACACAGTAGGGGTTCTCAAGGGCAACGCAGACACCCTCTCACAGTTCTACTGCCTCTCGAAAGATGCTCACTCTCCTGTTCTTGAACTGGAGTCATATAAGCATTATTGAGGGCAGATATGTTAGCACTAGACTAAACAGATCAGTTTGTCTGGTATTGAGGGAGTTAAAGCAATTAGCTGAACCTGAAGCAGCAATCAGGCTATTTAAACTCTAGGAATTACCAGCCCAAGAAAAGTGCCTCAGTTTGGGAGAGATGGAGAGAGCAGACACAGGAAGCGTTGAAACTGAGGAGGTCCAGGGAAAAGCTGCTGTCTGAGTAAACCAGCACTGCTGGGTCAGCGAGAAACACTTGTTACCAAGTGCCTTTTGGAAACTGCTGTCATTAACAGACTTAAGAGATCCTCACTGCCAACAGAAGCTACCGGAGAGACTGACACCCAGCTTAACTCAAGGTCAGGAGCCTTTTACTTCAATGTTTACCCCCTGGGAAGGGACGGTTATACTAAGAGTGACTTTAATTATTAGGGTAACTGTAGTACTCTTAACGGGTCCCTGGGGGGAGGGCACTCGGAAAGATGAAGGGTGCCGATGCCCTAACCACGAGGTGGTGATAGTCTGTGACGCTAGTATCTGCCGTATTCCAGAGACTGTTTTGTGCTGCACACCAGTGAAGCTAGCGCTGCCTCTTATTTTGGTTATTTTCCACCTGAAGCAGATAAGCTTCTCAAGTCTAGTCAGGGTGTTCCTGAAAGTCAGTTAGACCGTTTGTGAATATTTGTATTTCTGTAGCAAAGTTGCTACTATGGCTGTTCTTTTGTTTTCACTGGCACACTGCTGCACCATACTGTAGATTTTGTAATATTCGTTCAAGAAAAAACAGTTTCATACAGCCTTCCTTGTCACAATATATATATATATATATATATATATATATATATATATATATATATATATATATATATAATGAATAGTACATTAGTGATTCCACTAAAAAATAAGTTAATAAACATATTTCCTGCTCAAATCTCTCAGAAATACAGTTGATGTACTGCTCTCTGGGAAAACTGGACAAGAATATGCAAATGAGACCACAATGCACACTCACTCTTATTAATCCAATAACCATCAGTGTGGGGTGAGTACCTGGTTTGTGTGTTAGATTTTTATAGAGAGTAGTTAACTACAGCAATCGTTTCACAGATGGGGGGCTGAAGAGTAATTGAAACCCTCCACCATACAGCGTACAGTAGTACAAACAATGAATAGCACATTAGTGATTCCATTTAAATGTCTAAAATATAAGTTAATAAACTTATTTCCTGCTCAAATCTCTCAGAAATACAGTTGATGCACAGCACTCAGGGAAAACTGGGCTGGTATATATATCTATACACAGTGACAGAGTGAGACCAGGGATTTGTATGAGCCACATATATTGCAAAGCTCCCTTTCTGACCAGGAGGTATCAACGAGGTAACTCCTGGAACAGTTTAATTAGTTCCGCGGTGTATAAATTTCAAAAGACTGAAGCTGAGAGATGGGTGTGGGCGTTTATCCACTATTGCCAGCAGTGAGAGGCTGGATTTGAGGCAGGCTTTGTCTGGGCAATCAGCCTTGGAGAGGCCGTGTAAGCAAACTATGCAAAGTTTGCTTGAATACAGACTCACAGAAGTGATTGCGAATTAACTATTGGAGCTGTAAGAGAGAAGACTAGAGAGGTGTTTACCGAAGCTAAAGAAAGACACAGAGATACAGCAGCAAATCTGATGAGCTATCTGCAGATGAAAAGTGGAAACTTGGACTTTAGAGAAAACATGCCAGTAATTGTAAAAATAAAGCATTGGATTGTCTGCTTTGTTTTTTGCTCCATCCAGGTTTAGATGGATGGGAGCGCTGATATTTAGGGAACTATCACAGTACTAGCGAATTGCCCGTCAAAAAATGACGGCAATGAAATTGTAAGTGAGCTAATGTTGTTTGGTGTATATAATGTGGCTGATTTAGCGTCCTTCGTTTTCTATGTCGTGCGACTTTTTCGGAATATCCGTAGCTGTTTGGTGGTGTTTTGCGTGTTTATGGTGGTGTTTTGCGTGTTTAGGGACCTTTAGCCTCGTTTTTGTTTTTTCTCTTGCTTAGGTGATTTTTGGGTCTCTAAACTTCGAAATTTGTGCTTAAATAGAGGTGTAACTTCACTTGCAGAGGGGTGCCCTCCCTTGCTGTGAGTAACCTTTTTATGTGTTTGTTGTTTGTATTTATTGTGTTTGTAATGTTTTTGGGGTCACGCGGGTTGCGTCCTTGTTTTTCGGCAAATTTGTGTTTTTTCGGCAAATACGTAGGTGTTTGGTGGTGTTTTGAGTCTTTAGACTGCTGTAGCCTCGTTTTCGTTTTTTTTGGCGGCCATTTTTTCTCTTGCTTAGAGAATTTTTTCTATTTTTTTTATTTTGAGTTAAATTGAGGTGTAACTTTAGTTTTTAAGGTCCTGGATGCTCCCTCTTCCTGTAAGTAAGCTTTTTATGTATTTGTTGTGTGTATTTGTTGTATTTTTCATGTTTTCATGTGCGCGTGTTGCAGCTGATTTTTGCGAGGTCGTAATGGGTCGTAACGTGTCTCGTATTTTCCTTGCGCAACAACGTAAATTTTGCGAGGGTCGCAGTTGCTGGCAAGGAGACAAAAGGTTGTGATGTTAGAGGGTGGAAGATTTTAGTCTTTCCTGTTTCGTCCCTGCTAGCAGTGGTGTGCAGTGAACACTAGGTAGCGCATCTCCAAGACTTTGTTCAATTTGGCGCTAGTGCGAGGGCTAGACTTAGGGTTAGGGTTCAGGGTTAGGGTAGTGACAGATGATAAGATTTACATAGTAAAATAGTGGCACACAAACCTACACCTTAAATCAAACCCTTACCCAAAAAAATTGAACAAAGACTCGGGCCCTTCACAGTTGCACCACCTAGTGGCTGCTACATGCAACTACTGGTGGTCACAAATAGGAAAGGTCAGAAGATTAATGTACAAAAGTGCTACTTTAAATAATAGCAGATAAGAGGAACAGACTTCTAGTGGAAATGCTAGGGACAAACATTTTAAACGAAGTCATGCTTATCCCTGGATTAGCATAAAACTATAATAATTATTAATTAAGCCATTTATTTATTTTATTTTTTTGTGCAAATGCACAAAATACAATTATGAGTTACCTTGTTTACTACTATGTTGTAGGTTTAACGGGTGAATACATATTGTTGTAAAATAGTGAGTATTAAAGGTTGAAAATAATAGTATTGTAAATAAGAGTATTGTTTTAAGCCAGAAATACCATTTCCTTATGGTAATGTGATAAGTAGATTAACCAATGCTACCCCCCAGACATTTTTATGTTTGTATGTATATATAAACAAGCAATTTCCAGCCTGTGTATACAATGAGCTGTAACCCCCCAGAATTATTCTACACCCCTGCCTGGCATATTCATTTACTTTAGAATGTGGTAAATGGATTAAAATAGTCTTTGGCTTTATTCCAGCAGAATATTACATTAATATTTTTAACAGAAGTGTATTTCATTAAGAGAGCAAGAAATACAAATTCCACAGCAGTTTTGTCTCTGCATACTATGGTTGAGTTGTACACAAATTGATTTTTAATTCTGGTGGTTATAGATTCAAATGCAGTGACTTCAAGAAGATAAAAAAAATGTATTATTACAAAATTATTAATTTGCTGATCTACTACACTAGAAATAGAAACACATTGCATCTGAATAATCTTTTGCAGTGTAGTATGCCATGCAAAGATAATTTGTTTAAATCTCCAATAATGTTTTTAGTACAAATACATTTAATAAATAAGTCAATGTCTTCATGTCCCAAAATAATTGAACCCGAGTTGTATCCATTATAAAGAATTTAGGTGTTAGTGGATCAGGTTTGTCAGTAATATCTGGTTTATATGACTAATCACTAAGAATGTGCTTGGTCTTAAAGATAGGACTCTTACCTTAGGGTTTTATATAAACTGGTGAGATATTATGAGTGGTGAGTGCAAACCCAGATTCATTGTACTACCCTAGGATTTCTAATGAATCCTGTACTGTGCTAATAAATGCTGTGTTTTAACGACATATCCTGTTTATAATGGCATTGGGTTAAAGAGTGAAAATCCTTTGTGGACTCATTTGCACGTCATCCACCCAGTTTTCCAGAGTACGGTGCATATTAAAATTCTAAGCAGGAGATACATTTATTAACATATTTTTAGCCATGCAAATGTACAAACAAATGTACTTTTTTGCTGTTCTCTGTAGGATGTGGTTTATATAACACAGATGAAGAGATCTAGAATATTAAACCTATACATATTAGATAAACATCTTCTAAATTAGTAGCATAGTTTTTCTGCCATTGTGTTGAAGAGACAGGTAATTCAGCACAATCTGGAGCACACCACTGTAGCATACTCATAAAAACATATTGAAATACTTTATGAATTTTTTAAATAGGTGCATTTTTCACATAAAAAAATGTTAAAAGAAGTCTATGTTTACTTGAGCTCTGGCAAGTCCCCCAGGCAGACTGACAGACAGCAAGAGCTCCCTGCTCAGAGCAGAAACAGAGAGTGATTTATCCCTTCTCAAATATATCTGTGCAGAGAAATGACTGCTTCAAACTGCTAAATATGTGACTTGGGAGTTCACCAGTAGCTGAATGCATTCCTGAACACAAGGAGAAGCCATACATCTATGTTTGCAGCATTTTCTACTGTCTGCAGATGTTGTTAATCATAGGCAGTCAGTAGTCTGTTTGAAAACAGACCAAAGAACTTACATTTTAATTTGTTAGTGTAATAAAAAAAAAAGCAATAGATAATTTTAACATAGAATTGTGTGCTTTTTCACACCAAGAAGAGCACTTATGGTGAGGTAAATATCCCTTTAATTTGTTGTATATAGTCATACTATACCACAGGCTGGAAACAATTCTAGAAAAAACACAACAGCAGTGATTCCCACTCATGGTTCTTATTTCACAGGTTATGCCAGGCATAAGTATACCCCTATATGAACTGAGGCAACCAGTATACCTCTAGCATTGCAGGGTGTCCTCAAACACTGGACTTTTTATGTGCCTTGAGTAAAAGAGCTTGGGAACACTGAACTAGAGTAAGTTTTATTCCTACAAAACTGATCCTCTGACGAATAGAAAATATAAATATGGTGTCCCTGTTACCTGTGGGCCTATTCACAACTAGTAAAAATACCACAAAATCCACAATTTACAATGTTTTAAATATATACTCCCCCATACTCCACCCCTCCTCAAAATCCCCCACCTTCTCCCTCCTCCCTCCTTCCCCCTTTCACTCCCCTCTCCCCCAATTTCTTACCCCCTGCCCCCATCCTCCTCTCTCACATTCTCTCTACCCCTATCCTCTCTCCCCAACATCCCAGTGCCAAGCTCTTCTCTCCTCCTTCTCTCTCCCAATACCTTTCTCACATTCATCTCCTTATCTTGATAATGTACAATGTGTTTTAGAACTTTAAAGCTGCCTTTCATTTATTAAGATATATTAACATATGCAATTTAAATATGGTATCACATCAGTCTATAAGACCATGTCGAGAAATCAGATCCACCAAACAGCTCAAATAAAACAATATCTATTTACAGTAAAAAATTATTGCTAATCATCGCTGTTGAATAAAAGTCTTTATTTATTTAGAAAAAAACTTTGCCCAGTATAAAACCTAGTTGTTTAATGGAAGAATCTGTAATTATAGAACTTGTCCTTTAACTTCAAATGCAGTGGGATACCACAAGAAAACAGAACAAAGCGCTTAAACGGTCACAAGCTCCTCATAAATACAATATCAAAATACAGTGAACTGGTAAGCGCTGCCAAAGTATATCACTACTTTTATGTATTTTCATTGCAGCATAGCTTAAGTGCCAGCAGGAGGGCTGCCATTGCAAGTCTCATCTTTATTATAATCAGCGTCCTGTCTGCTTTGTTTTCTATCGGTAAGAGAATAAAAATTGCTCATTTGGGAATGGAAAAAGCAGTTTATTTTTCTAAATGGTGCCCCATATCATATTTAAAAGGCAACAATATTTCATCATATATTGTTGTAAAAGAAATATAAGATAAAAGCTCTCAGGAAAAGGGGCCTTAACTTCTTGTGTCTCAGTATATTTAATTCTGCATTGTCATATTTACTTTAGCAAAACTACAAACATATTAGAGTCTTATAAATAAATATTAGTAGCAGTAGTAACATTGATGTTAAATTTGCATCTTCAATATGATGTTACATTTAAAATACTGCTTTTTCTTCACAGTTAAAGAAAAGTTGTAAAAAAAAATTTCTCTCAATATTAGTGTTTAGATGTTACTCTGTATGTAGGTGTGTGTTTCTGCTTCTCCCATGAGGCCCAGGTCTAGGGCAGCACATTTTTAAGGGGGAAGCAGGCTGCCTGACGATTCAGTGCAATACATTGGAATATGTGTGTATATGCAAATAACTGTCTCTAAATAGTGATAGTTCTGTCTGTTAGTGTACTTGATACACATGAAAATAGACAAAATAATAAGCAATTGATCCTCCCTGCAGGCCCTGTGACCCCCCGAGGCCCCCTGTGTTGCCCTTCAGCCTCTTGTGGCCCCTTGCAGAACTCTGCAGCCGTTCTCAGCCCCCTGTGGCCCCCCGCGGCCTCCTTTGGCCTCCCTCGGCCCCTTGTGGCCCCCTCTGTCCTTGCGGGGCCTTGTGGACCCTAGTGGACCTCTGTGCCCCCTCGAACCTCTGTGGCCCCCTTGGACCTCTGTGGGTTACCCCAGCCCTCTGGCCTGCTGTGACCCCTCCTTGCCCCAGGAAGTGGAGTGCAGCATTGGGCTGGTAAGAAAGTATTTATATGGGTGCATATATATATATATATATATATATATATATATATATATATAAATATATATAAAAAATAAATTAATTAATTAATATACTTTACCTATTTGTTATTAATATATCCAGCAAACAATAGCCTGAAGAGCTAGCAATCAGTTTTTATTTTCCGGCAGTACACAATGTACAGTTTGAATGTTGCTGCCCTGAGGAGAAAGTGTCATCAATGTCCCAACTGTGCATTAGAAATAGGCTGCGTGCACGAGGGCAAACCATGGGTTTAGTTGTGTAAAGCGCCATTGTAGATTTAGTAATGTTATTAGTTGCAAGTTAGGATTGTACAGTGGCGCCGTTTGTCTATGTGCTACACGGCTCGCATTTTCCGTAATTTGTAATAGTGTATTTTGTACCTCGTGCGTTTGTGTGTGAAAGTGCTACTCGGTTGGCGGTGTTTTGCGCGGTCCAGTGTTGTGTAGCCGTGTTTTAATTTTTTTTAGCACCCAGTTTTCTTCTTGCTTAGGCGATTTTCAAATGGAGAAACTCGGCCAAATTGTTTTAAATTTGCGTTCCAACTCACTCTTAGACGTCCTGGCTGTTCCCCTGTGCTGTGTGTGATGTTTTGTTTTTATTTATTTATTTATTTTTTGTTTTTTGTTTTGGCCGTTAATTTTGTATTTTTCGTATGTCATATTTTTCCCCCCTGTGTAATAGTGTTTTTTGTACCTCGTACGTACCTGTGTGAAAGTGCTACGAGGTTGGCAGTGTTTTGCGCGGTCCGGGGTCATGAAGACTTGTTTTCATTTTGTTCGGCGGCCATTTTTTTTCTTGCTTAGACGATTATGGGGTGTTGAAACTTGGCCAAATTTACTTAAATTCGCGTTCCACCTCACTTCCGAACGTCCGGGCTTTTCCCCTGTGCTGTGCGTGATGTTTTTGTTGTATTTTTTTGTATGTTGTATGTTTTTATTGTTTTTTTGCTTTGTGCGGGTCAATACTTCGTATTTTTCCTATCTAATTTTTTTTTTCTAAGTCCTGCGTCTCATTGTTTTTGTTTTTTTATGTCCCGCGTTGGTGAACTGCTTGCAGGCTAAGGCGATCCCGCCTTTACTAAGTGTTTGGTGGCTAAGTCCCGCTTGTTTCATTACCTTCACTGCTCATCGCCTTTGTGCTGCTAGTTTTAGTGCCTAAAGGCACGTCTCGCTACGCGAGGCTCGCAGGCGATGAGCGCCTTTGGCGCTTATTGCCTAAGTCGTATGCACCACGCAAAGCGTGACAACGTCTCATAGTTTGACAACTATTATATGTGATATATATATAAATACACTAGCCACGTGCCCGTCAAAAATGACGGCAATACAATTTGAAGCCTGGCAATGCTATTTGCCACAAAATGTGAGCCTCACCCCTCCTCTACTTTATGTATCTCGTGATGAGCACCTTCGGCGCTCATCGCGGGCCTCGCAATGACCGACTTTGTCGCTTATTGCTGGCCGGAGCATGCGCTGTGTGACTGAAGTTCAGGTAATTTCCCTGCCCAAGGAGGCCTGACGCATTTGTAACATTTTGCTCTGCATCTTTTTAGACATGATTCTTGACATCTTATTCATATGTGGTAAACTATACATATTCCCCAACAGAAGTAGAAGTTCATCTTTCTATTAGTATATGAGTTAATGCTGTATGCAAAACAGGAAAGAAAAATAAAACTGGTAATTAAGTTTAAAAAAACTACATTTTGATTTATGTGATACTTTTTACCATTAGCGAAAGTTTAGCTAATAACAAAAGACTGGATGTCCTGAGTACACTGATAATATAAGTGGTTAACATTACATTTGTTTCCAAACAAAGCAGGTCATTAAATGACAAGAGCACAGGAGACTCTCCTTGGCTTGTTAAACAGGTTAGCCTATCCCTCTGCATCAGTATAAATCTATTTAAGTATATATTGTCCAAAGTGCCTTGCAAAAGTATTCACCCGCCTTGTATGTTTACCTATTTTGTTACATTACAGTCTTAAGTTCAATATTTTGTTAATCTGAATTTTATGTGATGGATCAGAACACAATAGTCTAAGTTGGTGAAGTGAAATGAGAAAAATATATACATAAAACTATTTTTCAGAAATAGAAAACAGAAAATTGGCATGTGCATATGCATTCACCCCCTTTGCTATGAAGCTCATAAAAAGCTCTGGTGCAACCAATTACCTTCAGAAGTCAACTTATTAGTGAAATGATGTCCACCTTTGTGCAATCTAAGTGTCACATGATCTTTCATTTCATATACACACCTTTTTTGAAAGGCTCCAGAGGCTGCAACATTTAAGCAAGAGGCACCACTAACCAAACACTGCCATGAAGACCAAGGTACTCTCCAAATAAGTAAGGGACAATGTTGTTAAGAAGTACAAGTCAGGGTTAGGTTATAAAAAAATATCGAAATCTTTGATGATTCCCAGGAGCACCATCAAATCTATCATAACCAAATGGAAAGAACAAGGCACAACAGCAAAACTGCCAAGAGACGGCCGCCCACTAGAGATGTCGCGAACAGTTCGCCTGCGGACTATTCGCAGTGATTTTGGCATGTTCCCATTCGCATTGGACGGCGAACACATGCGCTTTTGGGTTCGCCCCCTATTCTTTATCATTGAGGAAACTTTGACCCTGCACCTCACAGTCAGCAGACACATTCCAGCCAATCAGCAGCATACACTCCCTTCCAGGGCCTTCCATCTGAAGAACGGCATACATTTTAGAATCATTCTGAAGCTGCATTCGTTGTGAGAGGACAGATAGTGTAGCAGCTGGAGATTTAATAGGGAAATAGATAACCAGGCTGTGTATTTAGCTTCCACTACAATTAATCTAATTTCATTTGCCTGCCTGTGTCAGGCTCACTGCTTATATTGTGCTCAGTGAAATAAAACAACACTTTTTTGACTGTAATAAATTGAATAGCAATAGCCTGCCTACAGGCGTGTGTGTGAAGCCTATTGCATCTACTCTGCCAACTTTTGCCAGTGCACAGTGATACGTCATATCTGGTGCAATCATAGTTTACAGTGACATAAAACAACACTTTTAATAGATTGAATAGCAATTGCCTGCCTACAGGCGTGTGTGTCAAGCCTATTGCATCTACTCTGCCAACTTTTGCCAGTGCACAGTGATACGTCATATCTGGTGCAACCATAGTGTACAGTAACATAAAACAACACTTTTTTGACTGTAATAGATTGAATAGCAATTGCCTGCCTACAGGCGTGTGTGTGAAGCCTATTGCATCTACTCTGCCAACTTTTGCCAGTGCACAGTGATATGTCATATCTGGTGCAACCGTAGTGTACAGTGACATAAAACAACACTTTTTTGACTGTAATAGATTGAATAGCAATTGCCTGCCTACAGGCGTGTGTGTGAAGTCTATTGCATCTACTCTGCCAACTTTTGCCAGTGCACAGTGACACTCATATCTGGTGGCACCTTAGATTGCACGCGCATTGCCCCAAATTTGAAGTAGGAGGTCCGACCAAGCATCTTTTTTCATCTCCCTGTTCCAAAAATCAATGCCATATACACGTCCCCTAATAGTGGACGTAACAGGGATTAAACCGATAGGAATAGTACTACTTAACAGTACACACCTTATAATAACGCAGACAGAGGTAACGCAGAGAGAGGAGTCTGAAGAAGAGGAGTCAGAGGAGGAAGGTGGCTTTGAGGAGGTGGAAGACCAAACACAACAGGCGTCCCAGGGGGCTTGTTGTCACCTTTCGGGGACCCTTGGTGGCTGGGTGGAGGAAGAGACCTTCAATGACATCAGTGAGGACAAGGAACGGGACATGGCTAGCTTGGTGCAAATGTGGAGTTTGCGGTTGTGCAAAGGGACTGTTTGCGGTTGTTTGCGGTGCATTAAACGGGGAGATTGGTCTGTTACTGTGAAGCGGGTGTAACCCTTACACTACCTGATCGATACAACATCATACCTGATGTTTTAAAGCATGTTATTCCAAACAATTTAGGAATGTTAGGTGATTTATGCCCTTTATGGCTTAAAACCAGACTCTGCATCAACTATGTAATTTTCCGTGGCAGTTTTGCCATGGATCCCCCTCGAGCATGCCACAGTCCAGGTGTTAGTCCCCTTGAAACAACTTTCCCATCACTATTGTGGCCAGAAAGAGTCCCTGTGGGTTTTGAATTTCGCCTGCCCATTGAAGTCTATGGCAGTTCGCCGGGTTTGCCGTTCGCAAACATTTGATTGAAGTTCGCGTACGATGTTCGCCAACCGAAAATTTGATGTTTGCAACATCACTACCGCCCACCCAAATTCACGGCCCAGGCAAGGAGGACATTAATCAGAGAGGCAGCACAGAGACTTAAGGTAGCACTGGAGGAGCTGGAGAGTTCCACAGCAAAGACTGTAGTATCTGTTCATAGGACGATAATAAGCCGTACGCTCCATAGAGTTGGGATTTATGGAAGAGTGGCCAGATGAAAGACATTACTTTCAGCAAACAACAAAATGGCATGTTTTGAGTTTCCGAAAAGGCATAAGAGAGACTCCCAAAATGTATGGAGGAAGGTTCTCTGGTCTGATGAGACTAAAATTGAACTTTTCGGCGATCAAAGAAAATGCTATGTCTGGTGTAAACCCAACACATCACATCACCCAAAGAACACCATTCCCACTGTGAAACATGGTGGTGGCAGCATCATGCTGTGGGGATGTTTTTCAGCAGCCGGGACTGGGAAACTGGTCAGAGTTGAGGGAAAGATGGATGGTGCTAAATACAGGGATATTCTTGAGCAAAACCTGAACCACTCTGTGCGTGATTTGAGGCTAGGACGGAGGTTCACCTTCCAGCAGGACAATGACCCCCAAACACATTGCTATAGCAACACTTGAGTGGTTTAAGGGGAAACATGTAAATGTGTTGGAATGGCCTAGTCAAAGCCCAGACCTCAATCCAATAGGTAATCTGTGGTCAGACTTAAAGATTGCACGAACCAACCAACTTGAAGGAGCTGGAGTAGTTTTGCAAGGAGGAATATGCAAATATCCCAGTGGTAAGATGTGGCAAGCTCCAAAGTGACTTGGAGCTGTGATTGCAGCAAAAGGTGGCTCTACAAAGTATTGACTTTAAGGGAGTGAATAGTAATGCACATTGACTTTTTCTGTTATTTTGTCCTATTTGTTGAATGCTTCACAATAAAAAATAAAAAA
This sequence comes from Discoglossus pictus, assembly GCA_027410445.1. Classification (NCBI taxonomy): domain Eukaryota; kingdom Metazoa; phylum Chordata; class Amphibia; order Anura; family Alytidae; genus Discoglossus; species Discoglossus pictus. The sequence goes on from CM050169.1 coordinate 156,411,961, forward strand.
AAGTTGTGGGCATGTTCTAGAAATTAAATGATGCAAATCCTCAAACAATTCATGTTAGTTCCAGGTTGTGAGGCAACAAAACACAAACAATGCCAAGAGGGGTGAATACTTTTGCCAGGCACTGTATATATTGTCTATATAAGTACAGACCCTAAATAATTCAAAATGAATCAACATATTTAATTCCAATAAAAACTTACAATTCAGTCTTATTTAAAAAAAAATACAAAATCCCTTTCCAACATCCAACTATCTTTCTCTACCCATTCTCTCTCTCTACTTCACTCTTCTCATATTCTCTCTACCCATCATCCTTTCCCTGCCCCTTCCCCTCCCCCAATATCCCTCTGCCACCCTCCTCTCCCCATTCACTTTCTCTCCCTGTCTTTCTCTTTCTCACACACATCCACTTCATTTTCCTCTTCCCCACACTACCTCTCTCCCCTAAATCCCCCACTTTCTCCCTCCTTCCCCTTTCTCTCCCCTCTCTCCCTCAATTTCTTCCCCCATACCCCTCTCTCACATTCTCTCTACCCCATGCCTCTTTTTTAAACATCCCTCTCCCAAGCTCCTCTCTCCTCCTCTCTCCCAATCCCTTTCTCACACTCATCTCCTTATCTAACCCTTCCTCCATATTCCCTCTCTCCCCAAAATGCTTCACTTTCTCCCCCTCCCAGCCCTCTCTACCATTCATCCTCAATTTTCTCCCTCCTTTCTTGCCTACAACTTATCTTCACCCTACACTCCTTTCTCCACCCACTTTGACTTCCCATCCTCCTTACCCCTCTCTCCCCTTTCCCAATATCTATCTCTATCCCCCCTCCTCCTCTTACCCCATGTAGCCCTTCTTTTTTACACATATTTTGCCCTCTCTCCCTCATCCCTCCTTTTGTCTCTGTCCCTCCGAGCTGGTTTTTATCTCTTACATGGTCTTTGGGTGAGGTGTGGGGCTATTTGGGGGTTTCCATTGGCATTCAGTGGTTTCCCCACTCCTCGTCTCCCCTCCCTGCCAACTTGTGCCAGGCAGGACATCTCTTATGACGTTGCTCCCATGTGCAGGGATTTCATTGCTGCTCATTTCTTCAACATCATTAGGTATTCCCTGCTCACCTTCAGGCACAAGCCGGTCAGGGTAATGGTGGTTCATTGGCATGTACATCACACATGCACTGTTTAATTAATTAATTACATTCTCTACACACCAAAAGCTGTTGATAGTACAATTTAATTTATAAATATTTTTTTTTTAAATAACCTTTCAATTGAATTACCTCATGGTAATGACTATAGTGCTAAAACTACAAAAATGCCCATTTATAAAGTTGATTAGAAGAGAATGTGGGGTAAATGAGGAATTAGCAAAGAAGAGAAAGAAAGACACCCAATAATGCTACTCAGGATATCTCCTAAATATGGGCGGATTAATCTTCAGGTAAGCCAAAATTGAAAATATAGATGTTATTGCTATCACAAAGAGAAGTAATGAAAGGTATCCCTTGACAAATAGTGCACACCCAAAGACCTAATGACAATATAGAGAATAATGAATAATAAAACTTAACATTTCATTGTAACTTTAAAATACAAGATTAAAATCTTGATGCTCTGACTTCTTCATGAAAAATAATAATAATGATGAGAAGTGGGAAAAACTCCAAAGTCACCATGTAAGTATAAAACCACTAGGTCCTCTTATAGTATGACCAAGTGATAAAGTGCTATAGTGCTGTAAACAGTGAAACAAGTATATATAGCAATACAAAAAAATCAATATTTCATAAGTGAAGAAAAGTGCAAAAATGATAATAAAAATTAATAGTGCTAAATCACCTATGATAATATTGATAATATTGATAATAAAGTGTAGAATATTGAGAGATATATCTAAAAATATAGATATATCACAAATAATTAGTGTCAGTTATTTGACAAAAGGAACATAAGAGGGCCGATATTAGTGGAAAATGTGAGTAATATTGGCCAGGAGTATTCATTTATTGATTTACTACCACTGCTACATAAATTGATTAATAGGAGCCACCTATTTTTAATTTCAATAACATCCGAATCCCAAATACAAATTCATGAATATGACATAACTCCTATAATATTTATTGATATCAGGTAATACTGGCTAGAAGTGGGATGGGGACTAGAAGTATATAATAACACAGCTATGAGTCTATTTCAAATGAAACCCGGGGCTCCTAACTTCCCACACTACGCCTATGCTTCTGTGATCACGTCATAGGTCAACTCTGCGGCGTTCTGTTGCGTGCAACCCGACACACGTTTCTAAATGATTTCATCAAGGGTTACCGATGAGATGTCAGAGAGGCTATTTAAGACGCTATTGTTGTCATAGCAACTCAACTGATTAAAACCCAAAGATTATAGATACATTTAAGGGATATGCTATCAAGAAGTCACTTGAAAATTGGAAGAAAAAAAAATTGCCTAAATAGAACTATAGGTTGCTTTAAATGCTTATCATGAAAAGCTTGTAAATATGTAAATACTACTAAAACATTCCCTTCCAGGGATGGAACAACACATTTTAAAATCAAACAAGTACTGACGTGCAAGTCAGTAGGGGTTATATATCTTATGCTTTGCCAATGTGGCATGAGGTATGTAGGCAAAACTTGTAGAGAATTCAGACTTAGGTTTCTGGAACATATATACAGTATAACTAAAGAATATGACACACCAGTTGCTAATCACGTGAATCTTAAACACAATGGGGATCTCAATAACATCTCTTTTATAGCAATTGACAGTGTCAAATATACAATAGAAAGAGGCAATATTGACAAGGAACTTCTAAAAAAAAGAAGCCCAATGGATATATATATTAAAAACTAAAAAAAGCACTTACACAAGGTGTGGGACTTAGAAAAAAAAAATACGAGATGAAAAAAATTACAAGATTAGTGGCGGAACAAAAACAATAAAAAAACACTAAATACACATAAAAAAATTACAAAAATATCACTTACAGCATGGGGAAACAGGCAGGACGTCTGTGAGTGAGGTGGAACTCTAATTAAACTCAATTTACACGATTTAGAAACATTGAAAATCGCCTAAGCGAGAAGAAAATTGCCACGGAAAAAAATGAAAACGTGGCTACACTACCACGAAGTGCGTAAAACACAGCCAGAGACGTATGTGGTAGAGAAATACCGACGGGAAGGCTGCTAAATAACCGCACAACGCGTAAAACAGACAGTAACGACGCCATTTTACAACACGAAATTACACATTTACACATTAACAGGGTGAAATGGTGGATTTACCGCCTAAAACAACGGATTTGTCTCGCGGTGGCGCAGATTTCCCGCCTAAAACAACGGAAAAGTCTTGTGCACAAAGCCTATATATAGGGCACACTTGACACATAACTGACACTTTCTCCTCAGGTGATGACAGTCTGACTGGACATTTTCTGTGGACAGAAAATCGAAAGAGATTGTTAGCTCTTCAGGATACTGCTTCATGAATATTACATAAAAAAAGGAAAATTACATTAATAATCATTAATGATTGAGGGCCTCATTCTATTATTGGCCGTAGGAGATGCGGGGCCGCAAGGACCGGCCGCAAGCTATTCGCCTATTCTATTCCCTTCCGGCCGGGGATTCCGGCAGGCTTGCGGCCGGCGCCTTGCTATCCCTTGCGGCCACACCCGCCGGAGGAAAGCCTTTGATCTTAAACGGCCGCAAGAGTTTCGGCCGTAAGAAAATCCTGGTTGCTATTCAATTGCTCCGGGAACCCTCTCTGCAAGGCTAAAACTGAGCCGCAGCTTACTTGCAGCAAAAAGGTCCCGCAGGCACACAATTAAGCACATTTTAGAAGCCATAATAAAGCCATCCTGCACTCTTATGAGACTATAAAGTGATTGTAGGTGTTAGCATTCATAGCACAACATTCCCCTACACTCGAATCCGTAAATAATTAAAAAAAAAAATTTATGTCACATATCCATGTAAAAAGTCCAGAGGGCTTGGAGCACCTCAGACCCGCCCACGCTGCGGCCGGAAAATAAACAGTTAATGTAATCTCGGATTTGGGCTGATGTGCAAGCTTGAGAGGGGGTTGCTATTAATCCTCATGTCCCCCATTATGATCCCTAGCATTTACAGAGCTTTACAGTGCCGTCTTGAATTTATTTTTGCATTTAAAGATTTCTGAGCTTACGGCCGATTGCAAGATATACGGCCGGCCGTAAGGGGATATCCTTGCGGCGCTGTATAATTGAATTGCAAGGTACCGGGAGCCCCGCAAGGAATCGCAGCTTTGCGGCCGATTTACGGCCGATAATAGAATGAGGGCCTAATTATTTAATTAATTTTTAAATAATAAAAAAAATGAGAGAAAACAAGAAATTGAAATTTATTTAATTTAAAAATAATATCGTGCTTACCTGTTTGAAAGAATTGAAAAAATAATAAATAATGTACTTTAATTAATTAATTACTCATTAGTAAGCATTAATATCAAAAAAGGTTTACTTTTAATAATGTGCATAAAAAAAAGGAACACATTGATTCATTAAAAATTAATGTACATTATTTTAGTAATTCATTTGTAATATATTCATTATAAAATACACAAAAAAAATGATTATACAATATAGTTATGCTTACATCTTTACGTTATATTTAGTCACACATTAATGTAATAGTAATGGACATTAATTGATTCTTCTGTAAAGACTAACAATAAAAAACTAATCGGGATTAATTAAAATATTAAAAATAATTTCATTTAATTTGAACACTTTCAGTGACGCTGCAGCTGAATCAACACAGACAGTGACCTTTGCAGCTTTTCAACAGCACATTTACAGGTATATTATTCAATTATGGACTTGGGGGCAAAAAAAACATTTATAAATCTTCATAGTTGTAATTGATGACTGTTACATTATTAAGGTGTATTAATATTAGTAAGCAGGACCTAAAAAATACATTGATGAATATTGATTTCATGTTTTTAATCTATGCTAACATATCTATGTTCATGCTGATTGATTGATAGGGATGAAGCAACATATTATACATTAATTTAATATTTTTGCACACTTTCAGCAGAGCTGCAGCTGAATGAACACAGACAGTGACGTTTGGAAGCATTGAACATCATAAGGATAATCTTGACAGGTATAGAATTTAATTATATTAATAAAGCAAAAAAAAAAAGATTTTACACTACATTCAGGAATATGCATTTAGGTTTTGAATCTATCCAAATATGTGTCTGTTGCTGCTGATTGAATGATACGGATGAAGCAAAATATTAAAAAGGATTTAATTCTTATTTCACAGCTTCATCGGATCTGCAACTGAATCAACACACAGAGTGATGTTTACAGCCTTTGAAAACCATAAAGATCACCGGTATAACATTTAATTCTGAAGTGATGGAACAAAAAAGGCTACATTACATTCTGATAAAATGGATAGCACTTATTGATTAATTAACGTATTATAATATTTTCATTCATTAATAATTAGTCATCAGGAAAAAAAATACATGTTATAATATAAGAACAATTGTTAACATGCACTTATGTAAATTTGGGAAGAGAATAATAATTAATAATAATATTTAAAAAAAAACCAATAAGGTTAGAAGACTTGCGGAAAAAAGTAATTAAATGTATGCAGTCAAGTCAATCAAGAATGAATGGAACTGAAAGATTAATAATTACCTTAGAAAAATATATATATGTGCAGCCCTTTGCTATTTAATATATGTCAATAAAAAAGTATTGAAATGGTTTTATTTATTTCATTGTAAAAAAGTACAAAATTAAAAAAAAATTAAGAGTCTGTTACAATACATGTATACTTTCTTAATAGCTATTTATGTTTCAGCTTCTTTAGGAGAATATAAGTAACTTGGAAAGTTTGACATTTATCCCATTTTTTAAATCACTCAATAACAGACATTCATATTACTTTACTAATAAATGAATAATTACCTTTGAAAAATATATATATGTGCAGGCCTTTGCTACTTAATATATGTCAATAAAAACTATTTAAATGGTTTCATTTATTTCATTGTAAAAAAGTACAATATTTTAAAATGGTTTATTAGTTCATTCATCCAATTTAATGTAACATTAGAAACAGGTAAAAACAATATGTACAGAAAAAAATCAACAAATAATAATTACATCTCTATTTACAATTACAGATTAAAATGGCGGATAATGTAGAAGACAAAATTGAACGCAGAAGAAGATTGGCAAGGGAAAGGAAGCAAAGGTGGAGAGATGCACAGTCACCGGAAACTTCACAACGCTTGAGAGAAGAAGATCGACAGAGACTTTTAAATAAAAGAAAAATTATTAAGAAAGCAGCAAGTGAGTGTGCTGGGGCTTCCAAGAAAAGAAAAAGTAAACAAAAACATGTCTGTGAACCATTGGCCAATGATTCTATATTGCCTACTGACTCCAATGTGGAGACACATGACACCAATGTAGATATAGAAAGTTGTTCTGATCTCTATGTTGAGAAACTGCATGACAATGTGTTTAGTAGAGCGCTACAAGTAGACACTCATTATTGTGGATTACTTAATGTTGTTTGTCAGTTTTGTGGGGCCTATCATTTTCTAAAGGAAAGACCTACTGACGGAGATTTCATTAGTTGCTGCCAGAAAGGGAAGGTAAGACTTCCACTAAGACACCCATTTCCAGATTATTAGGAAGTATCATGAGCGATCCAACATTTCCAAATTATACTAATTAAAAAAAAAACATAAGGTCATTTGCTTCAATGGGGGCAACATTAGCAGAAAATGTACCAGGACATGGTCCTTACTGTTTTAGAGTTCAAGGTCAAATTTACCACCGAACTTCACATTTACACCCACAAGAAGGAGAGCAAAGGACATTTGCACAGTTATATGTCTTAGATACAATGGAAGCTGTGGAACAAAGAATGATGCTTCCAGAAAATAAACAGTGTTTGCTCATAGTCTTTGAACAGCTTCATGAAATTATGGCAAAAAACCCATACAGTCAAGCATACAAACAATTAGCACAGCTTGAAAAAGAACAACAGGAACATGCTCAAAGACATCAATTGCCTACTCCAAGAGTAAATATGGTGTTAAAAAGAGATCGCAACACTGATCAAAGACGATATAATTTACCAACAGTAAATGAGGTTGCCATGGTGTTTAAAAATGAAGATGGTGAACCCCCTTTTCATCATGATATTAGAATATATCCACGCAATGAAGAACAACCATTTAGCAACATAAATATATTAAGTTGTAATTTAGATCCAATGACATATCCCATTTCCTTTCCAAATGGGGAACCTGGATGGGAACCAAAATTACAATTGCAAAATTATCCCAATAGTAAAGTTCGTGTTAGGTCCAATATTTCCATGCTGGAATATAAAGTGGTACAAACTGCTATTCAGGATTCTTTTAATCCAATTTTAAATGGGGGCAAACTCACTCAACAATGGATTATTGATTCATATCTACAAGCTGAAGCCAATAATCTAAATTTCATTAAATTTCAACAAAATAAGTTACGAGTAGAACAGTATTGTGGATTGATGGATTATGTTGCGGAATTGGCTTCCAACAGAGACATTCCAGCTGGAAGAGCAATTATTTTGCCATCCAGTTTCCAAGGATCTCCTCGCAATATGCGAGAAAGGTATAATGATGCCATGGCTATTGTCACAAAATTTGGAAAACCAGATTTATTTATTACATTCACATGTAATCCTCAATGGCCAGAGATCAAGGAAAATTTGAAGCTCCGACAAACTACTTCTGACCGACCAGATTTAGTGGCAAGAGTATTCAAAATCAAACTCAATTCATTAATACATGATATCACTAAAGCACACTTATTTGGACAATGTGTGGCTTTTGTTTATACCATTGAATTTCAAAAAAGAGGACTGCCACATGCTCACATACTTTTAATACTGCAGGAAAAAGATAAGTTGAATACTGCAGAGAGAGTGGATTCAGTAATTTCGGCTGAATTGCCAGAGCAAGAAAAATATAACAAACTTTGGGAGATTGTTACACACAGAATGATTCATGGCCCATGTGGAGAGATGAATCCTAATTCACCATGTATGGAAAATAAAAAATGTACTAAAGAATTTCCAAAACAATTTCAAATGCAAACGTATGCAAATTGTGATGGATACCCTTTGTATAAAAGAACACAAGGACAAACAGCTATTATCCATGGGCAAAAGGTTGATAATAGATTTGACGTTCCATACAATCCACATTTGCTCATCAAGTACAATGCACACATCAATGTGGAAGCAAGTGATAGATAGACTGGGGGGCGTCACCGGATATGCATATGTGAGCGGACGCTTGCATAGTCCGATGGAGGAGTCCACGCTGGAGTTTGGGATACCTTAAACCATCTCCCTCAGCCCTCCCCAAGGTACAATCCCTCCAAGACCGATACGGGTTTAGCAGCACGGGACCGGCTGCATGAAGTGCAGGACCGTCAAGGAGATATAACCCCAGCATTTGCCCCCGATCTCGATGTCCCGCGAGCGGTGAGAGCGCACAAGCTGTGCAAAGAGGGTGCCAAGCCAAGCTAAGCATTGCAGTGTCTTGGAGAACTCCGGCGGGGGAACGCCAGACTGCGGGCCTGCAGAAAGGTGCTTTGACACCTAGAGTTCTGGATATTCTAGGCCTCTCACAGCACTGCGTGCAGCTATTTGCTGATATCACCTGGAGGCCACGAGGTCCGGTAAGGCTCTAATAGAGCACTCTTTATATATAAACATTGACTCTCCTCTGTAAGGCCCTAAGATATCAACGGGCATAATATATACACAGGCCCTATTAAGGAAATAAAGGATATAAGGTCCTGTTCAGCAAGTAAGGACCTGAAGTATAAATTGGTGCGGTCTATAATCTCTCCAAGTATGAAAACCATTACTGGGGCTTTGGTCTGGGAAATGTGAATGGAATAATACAACATAATTGCTCCCTGACAGACCGCATGCAAAAGCTATACATGAATGGGAAAAAATCCCTATACTTTAATGGGGAAAATCATACGGACCCATGTTTCAAAGGAGGTAATATTGATGTGGTTAAAAGTAATTAAGGAATAAAGGTCTGGACTGGACTTCACTAATCGACTAAAGGAATTTTAAAGGAATTAATCCCTAAAAAATAGGGGACCTAGTTCCAAACCTTTAAATTACCGACAATTGTGAAGTTAAAACATACATTCTTAAAAGACAAAATATTCCCTATCAAAGAATCGGATCAGGACCACATCTATTTACCTATTTAAAAGTGGATTTGGAAATCCCCTCATTTTTTTTTTTTGCCTTTCACTTTCCTTTTTCATCTAATTTCCTTTACTACACCTCAAGAACTTGATTCTAGGAAACATCTATGTACACAATGCCTCTGAAAAATAAAAACAAAGATAAAATAAGGTCACCTCCTAAATTCAAACTATTTTTTTCGCCTAAAATGGCGCAAAAATCTACGGATATATCCCTTTTGGCATCCCCAATAGGGGATAAATCTACAGAGGTATATGTAGATAATATGGCAGACACCCTTCTGGATATAAATACAGTAAATTTGGAGGATGAACCTCTCACGGTTGGAAAATTGGAAAATATCCTAGAGAAGTTCCAGAATAAATTCTTGGATGAATTTAAAAATCTAATTCTGCTAAATACCAAGGCATCACAAGAAAATACAGCTAAAATTGCAGAATTGGAAAAAACCTGTGAATTAATTAAAAAAGAACAAACTTCTTCCAAAGAAACCATCAAAATAATGGAGGGGAAAATAAAGGCATTAGAAAATAAGGTGGACTCACTTGAAGATAGATCAAGAATTAATAATTTGAAAATACGAGAGATTGATGAAAAAATATCCAAGGACGATCTGGATGTATATCTCACTAAATTTTTTACATATTTAGTGCCGGTCTTTGCGCAAAGCAAGTTAAAGTTTGATGCGGCCCATAGGATTTCCAAGCCAAAAAATATTGAGGTTGAGACTCCTAGAGACGTAATGGTAAAAATCCATCATTTGCCATTGAAAAATCAAATAATAAAAGCTAGCTATGGGATTACAACCTTTGACCCTCCATACTCAAATATTAAAATATTTTCGGACATTTCTACTTCCACGAGAAACAAAAGAAGACAATTTTTTCCCATCACGCAGAAACTGAGGGAAAAAGAAATTCCATATAAATGGGCTTTTCCCATAGGACTCTCAATTTGAAGAGACTCTAGATGGTATAAAATTACATCACTTAAAGAGGGAGAAGATCTATGTAGCAAATGGGACTTTTGAGTTTTTTTCCTCAATGGTATCTGGTACGGTCGCTGGGTCTTCAGAATTGGGAATGTATTTCGCCCCTGTTTAATATATCCATCCCTACTCCTTCCTATTTCTTTGTTTTCTTTTTCTTGAATCTACCCCTTTTTCTTCTGGGATCTATGGGCTACTCTACACCTAAAAACGAAGGAAAGTTAGATGTAAGGTGTTAGAGTTTGCATATTGCCCTTTTTTTTGGGGGGGGGGGGAAATAGCACAGCACTTTTTGTAATGAATGCACTTTAACTCTTGAATGTATCATGGTGATTATTGAAAGTAATATGTTGTATAAATAGTGGTTTTTAAAAAATTTTTTTATTGAAGACAAGTAACATCAATTAGTTGCTCTCCGTATATGATTGTATTGGAACTACAGAGTGATTTGAAGAATTTTACTTTTAGATGCACAAATGATATAACTGTTAAAACCGTACTAAACCGTACTAAAAGGCTAGGATAGAGCAGGGGATGGGAAATATAACAGGGGGGGGGGGGGGGGTAGAGCAATGGTTGGGAACTAGAATGGAATTTAGAACATTAAAGGTGTACTAGCGTGGGGGAATCTCCATGGAGGACTTTACATATCCTTCATCGTTTACGTCCAGAGGTACGGATCTAGGTGGTTGTTGGTGCAACCCCCTCTGAAGGGGTAGGGTTTGAATGGATAGATTGGACCAGTATGGTTTTAAGAGGGAATGTTGTAAGTCTGTAAGTGTGGATGTAGCCAGGGGGAGGGGGGGGAGGGCAGGGGGGAGGGTTCAGAGGAGGGAGGGTAATGCCGGGTTTGAAGATAGTGATTTACAACGTTAGGGGATTAAATTCTCCATCTAAGAGAGCCTCCATTTCTAGAATGCTGATGAAAACAAACCCAGATATTGTATTAATTCAGGAATCTCATTGGGATAAGGAAAGAACATTTAATTTGGCCAAACATAGATTCCCACAAGCATTTAACGCGTGCCAAAAAAAAAACTCAGGAGGAGTTTTAATGATGTTTAGTAAAAATTTAAAATTAAAAGAAGAATTAGTAGTCCTGGATGGTAATGGACGGTATATAATTTGGATAGGGGAAATTAATGGCGAACATATGACAATAGCAAACGTATATGCCCCAAATAATAAACAAAATATATTTTTGAAAGGCGTATTAAAGAAACTGGATAAGATTGCTATAGGAGGACTTATTCTGGGTGGAGACTTTAATATGACTCCTGACCCTGAGATGGACAAAAGTTATAAAAAGACTCCCAAAAACTATAAACAAATAGGAAAAATATCTCAGGACTTTTCCAAATTATTGGCGAAAAACCATTTGTATGATACATGGCGCCTTTTAAATACAAATGAGAGAGATTACACCTATTACTCTGCAACTCATAAGATGTATTCACGAATCGATAATATTATAGTAAATGAGACTTTGTTAAATGCAATTCTATCAGCTAAAATTGGTTTAATAACCATCTCGGACCATGCTCCAGTTACCCTCCTAATACAGGAAAAGGAGGTGGCAAAATCTAGTAGGGCATGTAGAATCGATGATAAAATCTTAGAAAACAAGGAAAGATTAAATGATATTAGAACAGAAATTAAAACATTTCTGGAAATTAACCTGGGGTCAGTTTCATCAAATATAACAATTTGGAACACACTAAAAGCATATATAAGAGGTATATTAATCAAGATGAAAAGCATCTGGGTTAAACAGAGAGGATTGTCCCTACGATTATTACATATAAAATTGTATCAAATGGAACAAGAAAATAAAATTAAAATAAATTACATCCTTACCCAAGAGATAAAAACAATTCGGAATAAAATTAATAACATAAACCAAAAACGCTCAGATATGAGTCTATGGCGATTACAACAAAAATCATTTCATCACAATAATCGAATAGGTCTTGCGAGCAAAATTAAAAACCAAAAAGATCAAAATTATAATATCCCCTACTTGGAAAAACAGGGAACAAAAATTTTCAAGCCTAAAGAAATTACGGCTCAATTTGCAAAATTGTATCAATCCTTGTATAATTTAAGCTCGGAAGAAAACTTCAGAACACCAAAATCTAAAGATATATCATTGTTTTTAGATCAGATTGACTTTCCAGTAATTACAAAGGGGGAAAAGGAAGCATTAAATAGCCCGATAACAGAAGTAGAAATTAGCCGGGTAATCAAAAATCTAAAAAATTATACGGCACCAGGCCCAGATGGCTTTTCTACAACATTTTATAAAATATTTGAGAAAGGGTTAATGCCAACCATAGTAGCTTCATTTAATGAAGTCAAAATCACAGGAACGTTTCCATCGGAGATGCTTAGAGCTAATATAATTACTATACCAAAACAAAATAAGGAAGCATACACTTGTAAAGACTTAAGACCAATTTCGGTTATGAATATAGACACTAAAATTTATGCTAAGGTTTTGGCCCTAAGACTCACAGAAATATCTAAAACATTAATTGATTCCGATCAAACAGGCTTTGTCCCAGGAGGCAGGGTTCCGATAACTCCCACAAACTGATTCACCTAATAACTTATGCGAGGGAAAAAGATAACCCCACCCTATTCCTATCAATGGATGCCGAAAAAGCATTCAATAGGGTAGGGTGGGATTTTATGATGCAGACCCTCCATAGATATGGGTTTGACGACTTTGCATCGAAAGCCATAGCTGCTCTATACAAGGCTCCCTCGGCATCGGTCTTGGGAAAAGGTGTACAATCAGTATACTTTACGGTAACAAATGGTACCCGCCAGGGTTGTCCGCTGTCTCCCATTTTATTCGCTTTGATCTTAGAACCTCTTGCCATAGCCATTAGGACCTCATCAGAGTTCAAAAGGATTAGAGTAGACAAAAAGGAATATAAAATTTCCCTCTTTGCGGACGATGTAGTCGTTTATATGGAGCAACCTCATTCATCTATGAAGGAGCTGATGGAAATTATTGCCAAGTATAGCAAAGTGTCGAATTATAAATTAAATTTAGATAAATCTGAAGCCTTGAGTATTAACATTCCAGAGAACGAAGTAGAGTGCCTAATTAATACATATCAACTAGCTCACACAAAAGGATTTACACATTTGGGAATTAACTTTAGTGTGTACATAAGAAGCATTCAAGCCTCCAACTAAAAGGTGGCATTGCATACCCAGTGATTTCTCACTATCAGGAAGCAATCAAACTAGCTCAATACATAAAGTGGAGTCAACCTCTTCCCAATCATCCGGAGAATCAGGTCTTAAGCGATATGTTCTATGGTATCGACCTTAATGCTCTATTATTTTTCCCAAAACTAGCATTATCATATATAGACCCGAGATCAATTCTTTTGACTGAAATGGTAAAAGAGTGGATGAAAATGAACAAAACATTTAAATTCTTAGAGAAGTATAGTGAACTTACTCCCTTGACAACAATAGCACGTTTGAATAATATTTATCTAGAACCAGAATGGAAAGACAAGGGAATATACCTATTGGGTCATATTTTAGATAAAGATAAAGGAAAAATATTGGACTATAATATGCTAAAGAAGAAATATAATATTTCAAATAAACTTTGGTTTACTTCATATAAAATGTCACAAGTTCTGAAGGATAGTATTAAAGACACTAACTGGCAAAGCTTAAACTACTTTGAAACATTAATAATGTCCCAAAATACTAGACACTTGATCTCCAAATGTAGTGAGATTATTTATAAGCTAACACAGACGGATATAATTAAACCTATGGACCTTTGGGCTAAAGACTTGCAGTTAAGGATTTCTAAAGAGTCATGGCTACAAGCCCTAAAATCATTAAATAGATTTGTAAAAAATGGAAATCAAAGAGAAATCCAATTCAAATGACTAAATAGGTGGTATTGGGTTCCCTCCAAAATATATTTTATTTAATTTAACCCAGTAAGTAAATTATGTTGGAGGAACTGTGGGAAATCAGCAGACATGTTCCATACATGGTGGGAATGCCCTATATCCCTTCTACTTTGGGAGGAGTGCTTTGAATATTTATCCAATATATTTAAGACAGATATTATAGCAAATCGGCAGATGGCTCTGTTTAATATTTTTCCTCCTTAGTGGGAAATAAAAAATAAAGCGTTTATGACTCAAATTTTCCAGGTAGCTAAAACTGTAATTGCACGCAATTGGAGGAAAGAAGCTCTTCCAAAATTATCGGAAATATTGGTCATGTTGGGATATAATAGGGAATTAGATAGAGACTACAATACTGCATTTCAGCTAAATCAGGATACAGTAAAATGGGCCGTTTGGGATTCCATTACCAATTAACCCCTGCGTTGGTATCTCACTAATATATCATGCTCTCCCCGGTAGAACATTCACCACCTGGTCCCTTCCCGCCCTCCCATTCCAACTGGCTAGAATGTCTGAGAGATGAAAGGGTGGAAATTCGGAATGAAAGGTATCCAAGAGAGAAGTTCAATTGGTTGATTTCTTCACTTGGGTGAAGATTCCGCAACCAATTATTAAAGCTTAGAATCAATTTACAGCTCTATGCACGTCCAACACATTGACTCACTTAAGGTCCTATATTAGTAATAAACATAAATAGATTAGAACCAAATGGGGTTCTCCATACATCGCCCCTTATAAAGGTCCCTGGAAGTCCAGGTGGATACTTTGGTAAGGTTAGCCATGCTAGATCAGAGGAGTTGGTACTATCCGGGCCTCTCAGGAATAGACGGTGTGAGGGGATTAGAGTCCAAGGAAGGAATCTCTGAGAGCAGGGAAATATATAAGTATACTCTATGTTATCAATACCAAATAAGAGATGTGTTGCTAAAATGTATTGATCATTGGTTGTGTATCTATTGTGAATGTAATGTATATGCAAACATGTATATTTTATTTTGTAAAATAAAAAGATTAATAAAAAAAAATAAAAAAAAATGTGGAAGCAAGTTTTAATTTGCCTGATCCAGGACTTATAGATGACATCAACTTTGATGATTATGACACTGAGCTACAAAAACAAAAAACTGAAGAAAAAATGGCAACTTTAAATATTTTACAGTTACAATAATTTCATGCCATCACAAATGCTACAGATGCTGAAATGGTCAAAGACCGGTATTTCTATATGGGCGGCCCGGGTGGATCAGGAAAAACTTATCTGTACAATTGTTTGATGAGTTATATTCGAGCACTGGGTCAGATAGCTATGCCATTTGCAACAACTGGAATTGCAGCACTTTTGTTAGACGGTGGTAGAACTGTGCATACTGCCAGTTCCCATTTTGGAAACATCAGTGTCAGATATTCGACTGAATTCTTTACAAGCAAAAATATTTAAACAAACAAAACTAATTATCATAGACGAGGCAACAATGATGTCATGTCATGCACTGCAATGTATTGACAGATTCTTAAAAGAAGTGATGGATAATAAGTTGCCATTTGGTGGAAAGGTGATGCTGTTAGGAGGAGATTTTAGGCAAACATTACCTGTGGTGCCACATGGAAATAGAATGGAGATCATTGAAACATGTATCAAGACCAGTAAACTGTGGAAAATATTTACACATCTGAAATTAGAATTAAATATGAGATCTGAAGGCCAAAATGAATTCAATGATTGGCTCATTAAAATCGGAGAAGGAAAACATCCAGAAATACATGATTTACCAAATGATACCATTGAAATTCCATCAGAAATGGTTTGCAATGAATCACTCATATCAGCCAAATTTCTAAACACTCTTAATAATGAGGATTACTCAGACATTGCAAACAAAGTGATATTAACGTCTAAAAATATTGATGCCTTGAATGTAAATAACGAAATTTTACAATACATAAATGCACCACAAAAGAATTATTACAGTGCAGATTCAGTTCTGGCTGATGATGACAGTGAATCGAATTTTAGTATCGAATTTATTAATTCTTTAACACCATCTGGAATGCCACCACATATTTTACAATTGAACAAAGGGGCAATTGTCATGTTATTGAGAAATATGAATCCAAAAACAGGACTTTGTAATGGGACCAGATTAATTGTGCATGAGTTAAAAGATCATTTTATACATGCAGAAATGATAACTGGGACCCATAAAGGTGAACGAGTTTTTATACCAAGAATTGATTTAGCTCCAAGTGAGAGTGGTTTGCCTTTTGTCCTTTAAAGGAGTTAATTTCCAGTTATCATGGCATTTGCCATGACCATCAATAAATCCCAAGGACAAACTTTTAAGTCTGTTGGTATTTTTTTTAAAAGAACCAGTTTTAAACTACAAGAAAAACAACAGTAAAACATCCTTAAATATATGGAATGGGTTAAAAGTTACCTTTTCACATGATTGGCCCCACAAAACAATTATCTGACATTTTATTAACTTGCAAGGGTTAAATGTTATTGTTTTATGTTACTATTTCACATGTTAACTGTGTATTTTCAAAGTTTGGGAAAGTTATTTCAATATATATGCGATATAGTCAAAGATGTATATTACTACAAGTTGCAGAATTTCATAATACTTTGAACTGTATAATTTAAAGACAGAGTATTGATTCAGGGAGTAATCGGATCTCCAGTTAATGGGGTCAGGAAGGAATGATTTTTTTCCCTCTTTGATACAATTGGAAAGTTGAAATGGGGTTTTTTATTGTTTGCCTTCCTCTGGATTCAATGCCAATTTAGTTTAACAAGAGTTTAACAAAAATGTAATGAATGTTACAAAGCATGTCATTGTTAAAACGATTTAATAACTCAAAGTTAACATAGTCCGCAGTAACTCATGGATAAATATCAATATTGTTAGTATTGTTAAAAAAAAGTTTAAAGTTTGTTTAATATACAAGTTGCATGTTACAAACTTTGATGTTATACTTTAAATTATGTTTGCATGAAAAATTCACACATTGTTATATTGTTATTATATATATCACAATTAAAAGACTGAAGATTGAAAAAAAAAATTAAACATGTTGGTTAAATATAAGTTGAAAGTTAAAAAAATAAAAAGTTACATTCAAAATTTGGTATTTATTTGTATATAAAAAAAAGGTGACAAATGTATGAGACTCATATTGTGTGGGATACAATTTTCACAGCATTAACATTTTATTGACCGTCATTTTTTGACGAGCAAGTCGCTAGTCATTATATAATCACCATAATTACTTCTATGCTATTTTGAGAATGATATTCACTTATATAATGTGATTAAATATGTTGCACACCTTTTAATATATACAAGCTAATACAGTGACTTTTGATCCTAAGACAATATTCTATATTTCTTACACTCTTTGTTCTATCTTTAGCTGTATCAGATTGAGTGTAGCTTAGTTTTATTTGACTTTATTTATATCCAGGTTGCTCACATAAACATCTATTAGCATTTTTGGAATATTCAAAAGCATGGTTATAATTTCCATATATTTACTATGATTCCCCTTTGTGTTTACAAAGAACCTGATTTAGCTAACATGTCATAGATGTAATATTAACACCTTTTATTCTTTAGTTTGTGCTTTCTGTTAATAGCACTTTCATTTTCCCACCATTTATAATATATTTTAATTTATGTTATCTATAATTTTTGGTTTTAATCAGTTGAGTTGCTATGACAACAATAGCGGCTTAAATAGCCTCTCTGACATCTCATCGGTAACCCCTGATGAAATCATTTAGAAACGTGCGTCTGGTTGCACGCAACATAACGCCGCAGCACTGACCAGACGCATAGGCGGCGTGTGTGGAGGTAGGAGCCCCGGGTTTCACTCAAAATAGACCCATAGCTGTGTGATTATATACTTTTAGTCCCTATCCCACTTCTAGCCAGTATTACCTGGTATCAACAAATATTATAGGAGTTATTTCATATTCATGAATTTGTATTTGGGATTCAGATGTTATTGAAATTAACAATAGGTGGCTTCTATTAATCAATTTATGTAGCAGCGGTAGTAAATCAATAAATGAATACTCCTGGCCAATATTACTCACGTTTTCCACTAATATCGGCTCTCTTATGTTCCTTTTGTCATATAACTGACACTAATTATTTGTGATATATCTATATTTTTAGATATATCTCTCAATATTCAGCACTTTATTATCAATATTATCAATATTATCATAGGTGATTTAGCACTATTAATTTTTATTATTAGCATTTTTGCACTTTTCTTCACTTATGCAATATTGATTTTTTTGTATTGCGAAATATACTTGTCTCACTGTTTACAGCACTATAGCACTTTATCACTTGGTCATACTATAAGAGGACCTATTGGTTTTATAATTACATGATGACTTTGGAGTTTTTCCCACTTCTCATCATTATTATTATTTTTCATGAAGAATTCTGAGCATCAAGATTGTAACCTTGTATTTTAAAGATACTATTAAATGATAAGGTTTATTATTCATTATTCTCTATATTGTCATTAGGTCTTTGGGTGTGCACTATTTGTCAAGGGATACCTTTCATTACTTCTCTTTGTGATAGCAATTATCTTTATCCCTAGTAGCACCCTTTAATACCCATATCTTTGTTACACCTTCAGCCACCTGTATACTTGTTGGTCTTATGGCTTTTATTGCACATAATTAAAATATACTTTAAAACAATGTTGATTAAAAATTGCCAAAGAATATACATTGTCCCACTATTTTTAAAATTAATATCTTTTAGTATTCCATATGATAGAACAAAGGTACAATTTAAGTACTAGAGATCTTCAATATGAAAAACAGACCCACCGTTTAACTAAATACAGGAAACTGTATACTATAATAAATACTATAATAATTATATATTGTTGTTTAAAGTGCATAGACAATAAAGATACAATGGGATATTCCAATGTTCCTATAGGCAAACCCCAGTTTATCAACATATCATATAAAGTGCTCACTGTACAAATGCATTATACATATGCCATAATCAATCTCTTGTATGTACATAAAAAAAGAAACATAAAAAGATATACTATCCTAAATAAATATTTCCAAATTGCTAATAAACATAATTACTTAAATAGAGGAGAATACTTTGGAGATTGAAAAAAGATTACTATAAAGATGGATTAAATCACCTGTGGGTGCATCTATCTTCTTCCTCTATGAGGTTAAAGAAAAAAATCAATGGGACGGAATCCAGCAACCATAGTCTACAAAGACTGACCTGTTTGACTGTATTGAACTCCCTAGATTATCAGCCCCATTAAATTTGAAGCTCGTAGCCGCATCAGTAAGCCCGCAAAGCCCCCAGGCTTGAAATTCGGCTGCTACAGAGCTATTAAATTAGACCATGGTGCGAGTTACGGGCTTGAGACGCAAGCCCATAAATCCTTTCCAAGCATTCAAGCTATAAAGGGTTCGGACGAGCCACCATCGGCTGACAATAATCAATTGCGGTATAATATAGTGAGACACAGGCCTCTCAGCCAATAGAAAGCGGTCTAGCTGCAGATGCTTGACACCCACCCATGCGTTGACTGTGTTGTATTTTCTTTCGAATTAGCATGCAGGTCCTGGAGTTGGTGGTTAGGCATGATTTGGGAGAGATTAGGAGAGTTTGGAGAGAGGAAGTTTGCTTTTTTATTTCATTTATATCATTTATATTCTATTCCGTACAATTTTACACTTAATACTTGCTTACACATATTTACAGACTACACATATTTGCAATACACATAATTTAAAGAATTTAAAGATTTAGGTCACTCAGGGAAGGGACCGGCCCCAGGGACAGGCAAGGGAGTCAAAGGTCCCCGTCCACAGTCGAGAGGCAAGAGGCTAAGGGAAAGCACAGGGTGCATAATTATATGCACTGGGAGAACGTGTTCCTCCTCGGTGCTATCCATGGCCCCTCTGTCATACTTGCGGGTGGGGGGGGGGGGTGTTAAGCCAAGGCCTAGGGCTCAGGCTCAGAAAGATGTAGCAGCAGAGGTTACTGGGGGCACAGTGCCAAGGGATGTGAGGTCTGTCAAGCACAGGTTCGACGACATCAGGGCCAAGGTGAGGAGGATCATGGCTAAGGAGGACAGGGACCAGAGCATGACCTATAATTAGTGGGAGAGGGTAGCTAGGGACCTTCTGAGACTGTTTCCCGCCGATGGAGCTTCAGGCCCGGTGGCCCAACAGGACCCAGCCTCCATGTCAGGTGAATATCACATACACCAACATGCCACCAAATGTGCATCACGCACACTACACATGTACATGATGACCAATAAGGACACTGACATGTCAGCTCCATGGAATTCACAAGGGATAGATGGATGTGTCATTAAATCCATAAAGCTGACAAATCACTGTCATTCCTGGGCACAACAACAGTAATCAAGTCCATATATTGGTGTGCCCACTTACAGAACGCAGCTGGAATCAAGATAGTGTTAGGAGATAAGAACGATCAAGACCATGAACCAAAGAATAGATCACATCTAGCAAATGATAGCTTATTTGAATTGCAATTAGGAGAATCATCCAGGTTCAAGCCTGTTGAAGATGTCAGATAGTTAGGAATGAACACATAACTCATACTAATAACATATACCTTTCTTTTCTATCTTTCAGCATCCAGGAGGAGGTCTGGGTCCAGCGGCAAGCCAGAGGCGGGGGCATCGGCTGCATCAAAGCAGGATGTGGAGCAAGCCCAGGAGGTAATAAGGGTGGTGGGGTCACCATCCGGACCTCCGGCAACCCCGCCGGGATTCCACCCCGCTATTCCCCTCCTCCAAAGACTGTAAATCTTGCCAGGGCCCTCCAACTGGATGTATGGCAACCAGAACAGTCAATCACCACCTCCTTCCCCACACAGCAGTGCTCTGGCCTGGCCACCACCACCACCACCACTTGGAACACCCACAACACTGCAAGTTCCGACCAAGGCTTCAGCAGGGCCCCAGACCATTCCCCCTCCATCACTGCCACCTCCTCACCGCCCCACAGGCCTTCATCCCCCACATCAGGCCAGGCTCTGCAGGCGGAGATGCTGGCCCTCATGCAGCAGCAGGTGGACTTACTTCGGGGGATCCATGCCAGCATCTCCACCAATTATGCAGAGCTTATGCTCAGCCTGGCTAGGCACAATAGGGAGGAGAGGAGGCATCATCTAATGAGAGAGTCCTATCTGGCTGGCCTGCCCATAATAGGACTTGTCCCCAGCCCCGCCTCCTCTACCCCTGAGGCATCTCCCAAACACCCGTCCCGTCCTTACCTCCCACCATGCCTCCACCACCACCACTTGTTGTGCTGCTGCCTCCCGGAGGGTTGCCGCCCCCACCACCACCAGCAGCAGGGAGACTGTCGCCGACGGCAGATGATGTGGGCCCTGTGGCTAGGCAGAGGAGGACATATGTGTGTGCCTTCTCAACAGCACTCCTCAGTGACAATCTATTGGTCACAATGTTAACCTAATCTACCCTGGCTACAGAGTCTTGGTTCTTAGCTTATGTAATGGTGATATTTTGTATGCAGATGGCTACCTCCCATCACATGGTCCATGATCCTCTTCTCTGTGGACACGTAGGGTTCTGTTTAACATGTCACCAATGGATGGTCACTGAGGAATGCTGTTGAGAAGAGATGCTGCAGTCCCTATGATTTTTCAGGCCTTAGTTTGTGTGTTTAGTTTTTTTTTCCTCTTTTTTTGTTTTAGGTACAATTCAGGTCCATGAAGGCATCTTCTGCATCTGCAACCATTGTGGAGGAAATGTATGAGGTGTAAGGTTTTCCCAGTTCTTCTCAGGGAGACATTCCTTCAATGACAGCCCCCCTCTTAACATGTAGCTCCCAATCTTAAAGCTATCATATAGCCAGAGATGCTTGTTGTCAGCTTAAATGTATACTAATACTGCTATGGAGGTGGACTTGCAAAGTCTCACAATGGCATGTTAATGACAGCCAGCATTGATATATGCACTAGTGAAGTATGTGATCCTGACCTCAATATCAGTCTGAGAATGTAAGTGATATTGAATCTGGCTGCTGACCTTTGTGTCCTCTTCTTTTTAAAGGGTATTTTCCCAAATTTCTGATTATTCAGAGACCTAGCTAATAGATAGTAATGCTTGCAGATGTGAATCAGGTGAGTTTGTATATTGTTACAATTACAGTATTTAGCACTGTACTGTACATGCATGTTGATGAGTTTTTTTATCCTCCTCTGCCTCTTTTTAGTTGACCACTTTTTTTTCCGGTTTATGTTTTTTTCACCACATTGTATGTGTGAAACTGGATTGGATTACACAGTCCAGAGGTTGAATCGTCTGTTTCATTGAGCAGATCTAGACAAGTTGTAAGTGCTATGCACAATAATGGTTTCTATAATTAAATGGAGTTATTTGTGATGATCCTTTTTTTCATCAGATTCACATCACATTGCAGTGGTGTAGTGACCACATGTGATGCTGGTAGGTGCTATGCATCATGTAGGTATCATGACATTACCACATGTAGGTATCCCCTTTCCCCCCAAGCCTCTTGCTCTCTCGAAATCTGTCCACACCACACCCATGATATTATTGCAGTCTTGACCATTTATGATTGTACTCTGTGTATAAAATAAAGTTTTGTTATACCGTTCTAAACATGTCAGTGTGTTTTCAATGCTTGGGGTTATGGGGCATCCTCATACATTAGTGTCACATTCCTATATCTGTAAAATAATGAGTCCTAGTTACCATGCAATAGATCAATACAAATACAAATGATAATAGTCATGATAGCATTAGATATCATATAATACTATATATCATATATAATAATAATAAACGGTTCTTACACATGCCAAGTCTAATTAGTGATACTGTGGAGTATGAACATTCCCCTGAGGGCCTAAAAGGAATATGACAGGTGATACTGGAGTGGGTTGCCAGTTCCTTCTCTAGTGGACTGTGATTTGTCTGACCTTTCTGCTATGGCCTGTCCAACTAGAGTTACACAACATGGTATAGCTCACAGCTTCATTGCAGTACACAAGCCCCTTCACCACCACCACTTAGCAATGCTGAATGGGACCAGGGGGACATACATCACACTAATCTACTCTATCCCATCAGGAGGGGCTGCAAAATCACATGGAGGCTGTGCAAAAGCACGTGGATCAACAGACAACTCACCTCCATCGGGGTAATCTCAGCTATGCCCATCCTGGAAAGTCCCACACCATTGCTGGGGACCATGTACCAAGATGTATAGCCATTACAATTTTGTGACCTCCCATTATGTTCTTCTATTCATCAATTTACATTAGTGTGGATTGATAAGTGGTGGTAGTGAAGGGGCTTGTGTACCTGAATGAAGCTGTGAGCTATACCATGTAGGGCAAGTGTAGGTGGGCAGGTGATAGCAGAGAGGTCAGACACATCACAGTCCACGAGAGAAGGAACTGGCAATCCACTCCAGTATCTTTAGCAAAGAAACCTTGCACAGGCAGAGATCTAGCTAAATGTGCTGCAGTCCATAGGGTCACAGAGAGTCAGACACGACTGAAGGACTGAATAACAAATATTAAAATGTTCCCCGGGTACTTGATATATTTGATGTGACGGTGAAATATGGCCACTATTTGTGTTCCAAAATTTAGATGTGATGAGCAAGATGTATATGCAATTATATTTATATTACCTGGGTCCACATTAGAGCCTTAAGGGTTAATATGGCATGGATTTCATGTTTTTGTGTTGCAATTTAATCAGGTAGTGTGTCTTGAATAGCTTTCTTCATGTTGCAGCATAGCTTTTCATATTGGCATGTGCATGACCATTCCAACATATGATAATAAAAAATATTTTTTAATGCACATTTTTTATTTGAGAATTATTGTGCAAGTAATTGTAATGCCTTTCCATGTTTTACCCATATTTTAAAGTCCACTGGTGTGTTTATATTGTCTTTTACAGTGTTTAAAAGTTAACCCTTTGCGGTTCCCATTTGGAGGCCATAATGTTTTTGCCTCCATTTGCAGCTTACCGGCTTGACATGGCGTCTTTGAAAATGTGTTGCAATTTAATAGCGAAATTGGAACGCAGCAGTTACAGGCTTGAGAGAACAAAGGATTTGCGGGTTAACATTTCCACATCCCGTAGCCTTTTTTCGCCCTTAAGCCGCAATTCGTGAGCGGCTTGCTCTACAGGGCCAATTTAATCATTCACATAACCTTCCAGTGTCTACTAGTGCAGGTGTAGCATCACATATATTGTTGTGAGCATTGAGGGTTGTGGCTAACGCCTGCAGGCTCGTCCCTACGACCGTGTACGACTTAGCCAGTGAGCGCCAAAGGTCCAAAAAAATACAAAGTTAAAGGCCGAACCACGCACAATTCAAAAACAACAAAATCCCAAAGAAAATAAAAAAAAAACATAAACAAAATATCACACACACCGCGGGGGGGACAGCCAGGACGTCTGGGAGTGAGGTTGCATGACAATTTAAACATAATTTGCCTAGTTTCAGCACTTGAAAATCGCCTAACGCCAAGAAAAATGGAGGCCGAAAAAAACAAAAACGAGGCTACACGACCTCTAACCACGCAAAACACTGCCAGGCACATAAAACTAGAAAGTGGGACAAAACAAATACGAGCTACGGAAAAATAAGAGGTAAAAAAAATACGAAGTTAACGGCTGAATCATGCACATCCCCAAAAAATAAAAACACAAAGAAAATAAAAATTAAAAAAATAATAAACATCACAAGCAGCATGGGGGGACAGCCAGGACGTCTGGGAGTGAGGTTGTACGACAATTTAAACACAATTTGCTGAGTTTTGGCACTCGAAAATCGCTTAAATGACATACAAAATGGCAGACGAAAAAAGCGAAAACAAGGCTACATGACCCCTAACCACGCAAAACACCGCCAGGCACATAAGACTTTTACCAAGGAACGTACAAGGTACAAAATACACTATTAGGAAACACGGAAAATGCTTTAGACCCGCGTAACACATCCAGCCATTTTACAACACTAACTTGCAGCTAATAACATTACCATACTAAAATGGAGCTATACACAACTAAAGAAACGGTTTGCAGCCTACTTATACTGCACACTTGCCACATTGCTGACACTTACACCTCAGGTCAGCAACAGTCCAAATGTACATTGTATGCTGCAGGAAAATCAAAACAGATTGCTAGTTCTTCAGGATGTTGATTGCTGGATATATTAATTACAAATAGGTAAAGTATATTAATGTATTATTTAATTAATTAATTAATTATTATTATAAAATATTTTTATCTAAAAAAAAAAAAGCAGGGGAGAGGCTCGTAATGAGCGCCTCTGGCCACCAGAGTGAGACACGCGATGAGCGCTGAAGGCGCTCAGCGCGGGGCTCAAAATGAACGTGGAGAGTGCTCAGAGGAACAAAAGTACACCAGGGGAGAGGTTCGCAATGAGCACCAAAGGTACTCAGAGTACCAAAAGTCTTACATTGTGTGCCAAACAGCATTACCTGCCTTACAATTTTATGACCGTCATGTTTTGACAGGCAATTCGCTAGTGTGTTATAAGGACAGGTCAGCTTGTCCCACTGTTACCACCATGCTGAGAACAGACTCCCCTGTCATTATGTGAGTCATGATCTAAATGCATTGTTGCCTAATTCAATAGTCTGCTTAGTTGGGATATTGGGGATATTGGGATATAGATCGTTTTGGTTAACAAGTTATTGATATTAAAAACAAGTTTTTATTGCTATATTTGTGAGACCCAGTTAAAAGGAGTAGAAATCATGTTTTTGAAATACTATTTATGCTGATTTCTTTGTATTTTTACATCCGGTCAACAAAATGCGAGTCATTTGGATTCAGAACAACTAACTGATTATGAGTGATTTGGAAAGAATCAATGTATTTCTTTACTGATGAATCCAGATAAGCAGCCTTGATTATTTTAGGAATAAAATCTGCATTTAGTTAAAAACAGGTTTAATTTTCTATTGTATTGTACATAGATGTGAATAAAACATACAGGTGATTACAGTTTAAAGGGTCACTTTAGTGATCACAAAATGCAGTTTGACTAAACTATTGCTGAGGTTCCCATGGACCACCAGTATTCTTTGATCTCTGTTCAGGTGGCCCAAGATACAACTGCTATTTCTAAAAACAACTATGAAACAAAACTGAGAAAACAATATAGAAGTGCCTAAATTCTAAATTTTACCATTGATAAGTGCATTGGTTATATTCCTACATAGTACAGTGCATTTAAAGTTTGCATAAAAAGTATTAGGTGGTCCACCAAAATCCTATGCAGTATTCAAATGGTCCCCCAAGACCTTAGTCAAATGAATTGTAAGTGGTTCATGGGAACCATCGACACGTTTAATAAAGATTAGCAATAAAACTACTAGTTTAGAAAAATTATTTCAATGCAACTTTTAATTATTTTAAATTTACCCCGTTAGTTTTGTTTCTCTTCACCTGCTATCGGGTGTCCAAGGGACAGAAAGAAACTGCCCAGGAGGCTGTCTCTGATTGAGACACATATGAACAGATCTGTTTTTTCAAATTTTATTATTTAACTTTAATTCTAAAGTGTCAGTACATTTAGTATGTAAAAGAATGTTAAACTGGAAATGTACATACAGTGCATAATCCATCATGTGCTTTGCTTAAAGCTGTGCAATACAGCAAGCATATGTCTACAAGGACACATGTATAAAATTCATTTTGGGATTTAAGAGTGCAATGCATTGCAGTCTCATTTGCCCACCCAGTCTCCCAGTGCAATGGCTGTATAATTGGGAAACCTGAGCAGGAAACAGGTTTTTTTTTTTAAATATATTTTTAGATACTCAATTGGGATTACAAATGTACTATTTTTCTGTACTCTGTATGGCAGAGAGCTCCTATCACTCTCCTGCTCACCTTAATTATTGTAGTAAACAACATACAGTAAGAAATACAAGAGGAGGAAAGGGTTCTGCTTTGGAATGGGATAGACAAGAATAAAGGCAGTAGTAATCTTGGAGTCAGTTATGGCTGTTAGGTGATAAACTTTTCTGGAGAGATTCGTTTTCAGAGACCATTTGAAACTGCAGAAGTAGGGTGAGGAACAGGGTGAGGAACAGACTACATTCTGCTATATTGCTAAGTTGGCGGCTGTACATTGAGTGTTATGTTCTGTGGTGACGTCACTGGGACAACACAATACCCTCAGGACAATAAAAGCTGGTACTAGACTAAATAACCTTCCCAGGAATGGAGGCTTAATATAGACCTAAGATGTCAATACTTAACAATATTAATACTTTACTGTCAGCAAATAGTCATGGAGGCCGAAGCTGTAAATGTGAGTATTAGAATAGGTAGTCCTTGCAGAAAAGCAAAGCACAGACCACCAACAAGGCCAGCATCATTCAGAGAATATTATCTCTATAAAAGTGCAAAACCTTTGGCGGGATGGAGCAAAAATACAATATGTCTATAAGTATAATGATTAAAAGCATTTTATGTTGCAATATATTGACAAATATGTAGTGATGTCGCGAACATAAAATTTTCGGTTCGCGAACCGCGGACGCGAACTTCATCAAATGTTCGCGAACGGGCGAATCGGGCGAACCGGGCGAACCACCGCAGACTTCAATGGGCAGGCGAATTTCTAAACCCACAGGGACTCTTTCTGGCCACAATAGTGATGGGAAAGTTGTTTCAAGGGGACTAACACCTGGACTGTGGCATGCCGGAGGGGGATCTATGGCAAAGCTCCCACGGAAAATTACATAGTTGATGCAGAGTCTGGTTTTAAGCCATAAAGGGCATAAATCACCTAACATTCCTAAATTGTTTGAAATAACATGCTTTAAAACATCAGGTATGATGTTGTTTCGATCAGGTAGTATAAGGGTTACACCCGCTTCACAGTAACAGACCAATCTCCCCGTTTAATGCACTGCAAACAACCGCAAACAGTCCCTTTGCACAACCGCAAACTCCCCATTTGCACAAGGTTGGATACCAAGCTAGCCATGTCCCGTTCCTTGTCCTCACTGACGTCATTGAAGGTCTCTTCCTCCACCCAGCCACCAAGGGTGCCCGAAAGGTGACAACAAGCCCCCTGGGACGCCTGCTGTATTTGGTCTTCCACCTCCTCAAAGCCACCTTCCTCCTCTGACTCCTCTTCTTCAGACTCCTCTCTCTGTGTTGCCTCTGTCTGCATTATTATAAGGTGTGTACTGTTAAGTAGTACTATTCCTATCGGTTTAATCCCTGTTACGTCCACTAATAGGGGACGTGTATATGGCATTGATTTTTGGAACAGGGAGATGGACAAAGATGCTTGGTCGGACCTCCTATTTCGAATTTTGGACACTGCACGTGCAATCTAAGGTGATACCAGATATGAGTGTCACTGTGCACTGGCAAAAGTTGGCAGAGTAGGCGCTGTAGGCCTCACACACATGCCTGTAGGCAGGCAACTGATATTCAATCGATTACAGTCAAAAAGTGTTGTTTTATGTCACTGTACACTACGGTTGCACCAGATATGACGTATCACTGTGCACTGGCAAAAGCTGGCAGAGTAGATGCAATAGGCTTCACACACACGCCTGTAGGCAGGCAATTGGTATTCAATCTATTACAGTCAAAAAAGTGTTGTTTTATTTCACTGAGCACAATATAAGCTGTGAGCCTGACACAGGCAGGCAACTGAAATTAGATTACAGGAAAAAAATGGTTGGTTTCAATGTATGGTACACCACCAGGTATGAGTAGTGAAAATAAGAACAATATAAGCTGTTAGGTGTTAGCCTGTCACACACACACGCTGGCAGGCAGGCATATGCAATTAGATTGTACAGAAAAAAATTATAAAATAAAATAAATGATGTTCTAGCCCTAAAAACTGCTTTTTGGGTTGCTGTCCTTGCAGCAGATATCAGATGAGTCCTTCAGGTCTGTAGTGGAAGCTAAATACACAGCCTGGCTATCTATTTCCCTATTAAATCTCCATCAGCTACACTATCTGTCCTCTCACAACGAATGCAGCTTTAGAATGATTCTAAAATGTATGCTGTCCTTCAGATGGAAGGCTCTGGAAGTGAGTGTATGCTGCTGATTGGCTGGAATGTGTCTGCTGACTGTGAGGTGCAGGGTCAAAGTTTCCTCAATGATAAAGAATAGGGGGCGAACCGAAAAGCGCATGTGTCCGCCTTCCGCTGTGAGCGCGAACGAGCCAAAATCGCCGCGAATAGTCCGCGGGTGAACTGTCTGCGACATCTCTACAAATATGCATCGAAAGGCTTATATACATATACATACACACAAAAATTCTGTTTTATAAGCACACAAAATTCCTAAATATTTACAAATGTACATACATTTACTGTTAAATATATATATGTTTCCCGAGATCCCGCTCCATGCTGATGATAGCCAGTAAGCTTGAAACAGCTGTACATGGATTGGATACTCAGCCTGTGTTTATTTCAACCTTGGCTTTGCATTAAAGCTGTGTAATAATACAGCATGCATAAGCTTAAAGGAAGCCATGTTTGATAATGGCTACAGAATGAAGAGCGAGGCATTTGTGGGCCTATTTGTGTGTCCCAGCTCAACTTCCCAGAATGCATTGTAATAACTGTTTTTCTCGGAACTCTGAGCTGGTAGCAGGTTTTTCAACTTGCTTTAGACATTCAAATGTGAACACAGATGTACTTTTTATTTACTGTACTACTGTACGGTGGAGGGCTTCTATCACTCTTTTGCCCACCATATTATAAATGATTGTTGTGGTGAACTACCGACTCATAATTTCCACAACACAGGCTGAGATCCTGCTCCATGCTGATGATAGCCAGTAAGCTTGAAAGAGCTGTACATGGATTGGATACTCAGCCTGTGTTTATTCCAACTTTGGCTTTGTATTAAAGCTGTGTAATGATACAGCATGCATAAGCTTAGAGGAAGGCATATTTGATAATGGCTACGGAATGAAGAGCCAGGCATTTGTGGCCATATTTGTGTGTCCCAGCTCAACTTCCCAGAATGCAGTGTAATAACTGTTTTTCTCAGAACTCTGAGCTGGAAGCAGGTTTTTTAACTTGCTTTAGACATTCAAATGTGAACACAGATGTTTTTTATTTACTACATATATATATATATATATATATATATATACTATATAAATATATATATATATATATATATATATATTTAATATCTCACAAAAGTGAGTACACCCCTCACATTTTTGAAAATTGTATTATATCTTTTCATGTGAGAACATTGAAGAAATGACACTCTGCTACAATGTAAAGTAGTAAGTGTACGGCCTGTATAACAGTGTAAATTTGCTGTCCCCTCAAAATAACTCAACACACAGCCATTATTGTCTAAACCATTGGCAACAAAAGTGAGTACACCCCTAAGTGGAAATGTCCAAATTGGGCCCAATTAGCCATTTTCCCTCCCCGATGTCATTTAACTCGTTAGTGTTACAAGATCTCAGGTGTGAATGGGGAGCACCTGTGTTAAATTAGGTGTTATCACTCTCACACTCTCTCATACCAGGCACTGGAAGTTCAACATGGCACCTCATGGCAAAGAACTCTCTGAGGATCTGAAAAAAAGAATTGTTGCTCTACATAAAGATGGCCTAGACTCTGAAACCGAGCTGCAACACGGTGGGCAAAACCATACAGTGGTTTTACAGGACAGGTTCCACTCAGAACAGACCTCACCATGGTCTACCAAAGAAGTTGAGTGCACGTGCTCAGCATCATATCCAGAGGTTCTCTTTGGGAAGTATAGTATATAGTATAATACGTAGGAATGCTGCCAGCATTGCTACAGAGGCTGAAGGGGTGGGGGGTCAGCCTTTCAGTGCTCTTTTTTTTAAATTCTTTTATTTCATTGTTTTCAGACAATACAAAATTTACAGTACAAAAATACAAACATAAAGCACAAATCACTCAAGCTTATATATCCTATTCGGAGTAAAGACTAAAAGATCCATACACACAAGATTCCAATTACAGATACTATTATTTCAGGTTAACTAGTGAGGGTAACTTATTTATGGGACTACCCGAGGAGACGGGTGTAGGCCTTCTTAATTATTATTCATTAGTATTCCTTATTTTTAAGTATTTTTCCCATTTAGAGCATTTGAATAGTCTGGGACTGTTGGGCGAAAACAAGGTCTTTGGACTCCTCATTATTTGTCTATTGAGATCTATACCGTTTTTCAACTCAATCCATGAGGGTACTTTTTTTTTATTCCAATATTTGACCAGCAGCCACTTGGCTACCAGGAAAATATGGGAAATCATCAGTTTATCCTCCTTTGGTAGATAATAAAGATTCATGTGAAACAGTACGACTGAAGGAGTACACATGATCGGTTTACCTATCATAGTAGTTAATTCAGAACAAACTGTATTCCAATAATCTTTCACTTTATGGCAACTCCACCAAAGATGTAGAGCCAAGCCTTCCTGACTATAGCCTTTCCAACATGAGCTATCCATATAGGGATTACATTTTTTCATTTTGGGTGAAGTCATATGCCATCTATGGATCATCTTAAAAAACATCTCTATATATGAGGAGTTGATTGCTGACCTCTTCACCCCATGGTTGGTCAGAGTAGGCCAGCTTTAAATCCTTCTCCCATCCCTTTATGCCTATACTTTTGGAAAAGTGTAGGATATCCTCTATAATTTTATTACAATTGGACAGTATGGCCTTTTTCACTTTTTATACACAGTTCCTCTATTTTTAAGAACTTCGGCATATTTAGGGTTGTATATCCTTGTTTGTATAAAGAGTGTTTTAAGGCTTCATAATGCAACCACATACAATATTTAAATTCATATTTTATCTGAAGTTCTTTCAATGAGCAGAGATTATTACTATTATATAAATCATTGACCTAGACAGCTCCTTTATTTTTTAGCAATTGTATTATTGATCGATTTTCTTGTATCAATATTGTATCAATTGGAGCAGCTAAGGAAGGAAATCTCACTAGGCCTTTTTCTGCTCTAATCCTGTACCAAAGCTTTAAAGGTGACCTAATAGATCTAGGAAACCTTTTAAAAATACTAAAGTTATATGTAGGATGCCAAAGGATGGTCTGGATAGGAATTTCTCCCAGTAGGTAATTTTCTATTTTTATCCATCTAGATTTATTATAGTCCTTGTTCCAACTGATAGCTTGAACTATCCCTACATTCTCTAATACATGGGGCCCCCAAGCCACCGTTTTTGAATTTCAAGTGAGCTTTAGTCCTCTTAGTCCTCTTGGTCTTTTCCCAAGATAGACAAACTCATCAATTACAGCCTGAAACGATTTTATACTCTTACTTGGAAGATTGCCTGGAACACCCTTCAGAAGGTAAGTTATCTTTGGGATTACACATATTGACCGAAGAGATTCTAGCTAACCAAGAGAGTTTTACATTCCTCCACTTGGTCAGTATCCTCTTTATGTCCTTCATTAGCTCACTTATGTTGTCCAGCAGTATATTTTTTGCTTGAAACGAGAATATTCCTAAATGGACTAGGGACGCCGATCTCCAATTAAATGTATAAACCCTTTCCAGGGAGTCCCTTGTCTCCCCCGCTATTCCCCTAATCAGGGAGTCAGATTTAGCGAGGTTGACCTTAAAAAATCAAACCTGACCTAATTCATTAAGGGTTGTTTGTAATCCTGCGCAAGAAGAGTCGGGAGAGGTCAGGGTTAGAATGAAATCGTCAGCAAAAGACATACATTTGTATTCCTCCTTCCCTATGACCATGCCTTCAATCTCCTGCGAATCTCGTATACGGATGGATAACGGTTCCATAATAAGGGTAAATAGCAGGGGAGACAAAGGACAGCCCTGTCGAGTTCCGTTTTTAATAGTGAATTTCCTTGTTTCATAGTCTCCACTGACTACAAACGCCTTTGAGTTGGAGTATAAAGCACTTACTGCTTTATTCACAAAGTCTCCAAGTCCAAATCTCTGCAAGACCTCTTTCAAAAATCCCCAGTTGACCCTGTCAAACACTTTCTCTGCATCTAAAGGCAGGATCAACTTGGGGATATGCTTGGTCTTAACAAAACTAACGATATTCAGCAAATGCCTTGTGTTATCTGAGGCCTGACGACCAGTTATAAAACCTGTTTCGACTTGATGGATTAGGGCTGGAATTACTTCCTTCAGGCGGTTTGCCAATAATCGTGGAATACAACTTTATGTCGAGATTAATGAGGAATATAGTGCGGTAGCTCCTACATTCCTCCGGATTTTTAACCGGTTTTAAGATGTTAACTATTTTAGTATCCAATAATTCTGACTTTTTTATTTTGTTATATAAACCACATAAGTAGATATTTATTTCTGGCAAGAGAACACGGTAGAAAAGTTGGTCAAAGTCATCCACCCCTGGTGCCTTATTTGGCTTGCCGTTATTAATAGCTCCCTCTATCTCAGATTCAGTGATCTCCTCATTTAAGAAGTCTAGATTATCTACCATTAGTCTAGAAATCTTAATTTTATCCAAAAAAGAACTAATTTCTGAGTCACTCAGTTTAGGCTGCAGGGGATCATCCCCAAGATTATATAACTTTTGATAAAAATCAAAGAAACCCTTGCCAATCTTATCAGGATATGTTTGTATCTTTCCATCTAACCCATACATTTTGAGACCTTATTTTGTAACCTCTGTTTCTTTAGTCTATTGGCCAGGAATTTGCTGTTTTTATTACCAAGCATAAAGTTATTTTGCTTATGTTTCCATAACAGATTATCAGCCTGACTCTGTAGGATGTTCTTTATCTGGTCATTCATTTCCTTACATTTTATCTCATAGATTTTATTGGGAGTTTTTATATTAGATTGATGGAGTTTGTACAATTTAACATAGAGTCCCCTAAGGGATTTCCCACATTTTTTTATAAATGTCTGCTGTCTTTGCAATTATGAGGCCTCGAGTATAGGCAGCAGACAGTTATAAGGGAATTTACTGATTGTCTATTTATTTTAAATAATTCTAAAGATTCTTTCTTCAGGTATTTAACATATTCTGGGTCCTTAAAGACCGTCGGATCTATTTTCCATCCCTTTTTCTTTTTTAACAGACTTTAATCTTCCGAGCAAAGGCTAATCATGCAGTCATCTGACCAGGGCGTTAATTCGATTCTAATATTGTTAACTTAATTTAGGGTGTCCAAGTCTGTAAAGATGTAGTCAATCCTCGACCACGTTTGAAACCTATTAGAGAAGAATGTAAATTCTCTATCTTGAGGATGTAAGGTCCTCCATACATCATATAGATTTAAAGCTTGTATTTGCTCTGAAAACTCATTAGATATCCTAATGTTTTGGGCTTCAGTTTTTATTTTGTAAGTTCCCTGTTTATCTAGAGTAGCGTATCCACAGAGAATAGTAAGGCCCGTCTTAAACTTTTGAATTTTTCCCCAAAAAATCTCAAATATTTAATTTGGTTCTTATTAGGCAAGTAGACATTGGCTATTGTTATCAGTCTATTATTCACTTGCCCCATCCAAACAATGAACCTACCATTCGGGTCAATTATTGTCAGTTGTTCCTGGACATTTAGCTGGTTATTAAAGAAGATGGATACCCCTCTGGCCTTCTTGTTAAAACAGGCATCTACTCTCATGCTGTAATTTTTGTTACTCATATAATGAGGGGATTCTTTTTTTAAGTGCGTCTCCTGGAGACAAATAATACGTGCCTTAACTTTAATATAATTTAAAAAGGCAATTTTCCTTTTGGTAGGAGAGTTCAGGCCATTTACGTTGTGCGAGATTATGGGAGATGGGTTTATTTTAAAACTCACTTTATATTCAAACTAAGTTGTCCCCTGTACTTTTTTCTTCGTTACTATATGATCCTTCGAGGAATCCAGCCAAACCTTTAACTTGTTTTAGCTTTAGACTCTTTCACTAATTACCAGTTAAACTTACACTATAGAAGAGCAAAATATCATAGAATTGGATATGTCTTTAATAATTCTATCCAAACTCTTATATCCTACAAGATTTTTAATCCCTTTCTTTCTTTCCTCCTCTTCTCCCTTAAATTTAGCATCAACCCCATATGGAAAATAATACAGGTGGCCATATACATATAGTTAATCTACTGAAACTGAGAAAGAGAAGAAGAAAAAAAAAATCTATATATAAAACAAGTCTTATATACAGTTTTAATTTATCGTTATATCTATTATTATCTCCCGTGAACTTTAACTGTGATGTGTTTAATCTCAATTCTTAATTGTGGTTAAAAACAGAAAAAACTAATTACAAAAAAAAAAAGAAGAAAAGAGAGTGAGTGAGAGATAAGTCTCCTATGGTATTTTAAATTTCAATTATATCTATTATTATCTTCTGTGCCCTATACTTGTGAAGCGTCAGAACTTAATGTCAGGAAAATATTCAGTGCATCGTATCTCTTAATAGTAGGGCCCTTTCTTCACAGCTTACTTATAGCTAAGTGGGCCAGTATAAGTCATTTCGCTCTAAATTTGTATTATTATTAAGTGATTATATACTATTTAGCCAATATCACACTTATCCACAAACCAATCGAGGTTTCAATACCAATTCAAGTTCTGCCCCCACCCTATAATAATTTTAATATTTGCCACCCCAATTTGATCGTTTTCATTTCTGGTTTATTATTGTTTTTCAATTCTTTGATTCTTTTGACTCTTGTCGATTTGCAAGTTCCAATTCTGTAACAGGACTGTCCCTTCTCGGACTGAGCCCACCTTAACCAGGTATGATCCTTAAATATTGAATTGCCACATGGATAAATCCACTTGTATTTGATTTCCTCTCGCCATAGAGCCTGCGTTATCTCTTGATATTCCCTTCTTCTTGCAAGTGTATAAGTTGCTAAATCTTGGAATAGGAAAATATTGTTTTTTTTCCTAAGATACTTTAACTCTTTCCTCCTTAAATCTAAGGTACTGAGTCCTCAGGATCACGTCCCTGGGCTTTGATTGGTTCAAATGTTTTGGTAGGGGAAACCTATGTAGAGCATCAATTTTTGATTCCTCTTTTGGGAATTCCGGTAACAGCCTCTGGAACATGTCATCAACATAAGATCTTAACTCCAGACCTTGTACTGACTCCGGAATACCTCTCAAACAGAGATCTTCCATTCTGTATACTTTCTTAGTAAGATCTTCTATTTTATCCTCTAGCTTTGAGGTATATTTTAATAGGGCGTTGTTATCAGTGGTTAACTTTTCACAAATCTTTGTGGTACCCTCTAGTTTCTGATTTACCTCCTTAATAGCTTGAGCGCTTGAGTGTTATTTGCTATCTTCTTAGTCAGATTGTCTATAAGATTCTCGTTTCTTTTTTTATCCTTAGACTTTATTTTTGGACCATTTTTATTCTTTTCTCTTGTTTTCTTTTCCTTTCAACCTCTAATTGTAAAAGGAGTGGAACATTCCCCGCTATTATATTAACAAGATTCAATCAGCTTTAGTACTCCTGTGGAGTTTATGTTTAACAAGTAGATCTGTACATAAATACTTTTACATCTTGTCATAGGCCCACTGCTGTTATAAACCCAATATCTTATTCAAATTTTATGCCATAGAATGACAGATAGTGAGCTTTTATAAATTCCCCGACATATGTTGTGGCCCCTTGTGGGCAGTTGATGGTATTTTACAAGTCTGATCCCTTTCCTCAGGGGACTATCTTCTTACAAAAACTTCTAGATGATAGAATTTCAAGAGCCATGTCAAGGGCTAGGATCCCAGAATCAGCATACAGTAAGATTTCTATAAAGAAATATCCAACGGACTGCAATTATCTGTAAATAATTTATTATAGGCTTCCTGTTTATATCAGGTAGCCTTCCCGCTATCAGTATCATTTAGATATATTCTTGTTGTAAGAGTCTGGGGGGCAACTTGCGGCTTATAACAGTCTGTTGTAGGCTGCTTGTGGCTTTCTGATAACCTCCTTTTGCTTTATAATGGTCTGTAGTTAGTTCTTGGCCCGATGAGATTAGCTCTGTGGTCCGATGAGACCAAGATAAACTTATTTGGTTCAGATGGTGTGAAGCGTGTGTGGCAGCAACCAGGTGAGGAGTACAAAGACAAGTGTGTCTTGCTTACAGTCAAGCATGGTGGGGGGAGCGTCATGGTCTGGGCCTGCATGAGTACTGCCGGCACTGGCAAGCTTACAGTTCATTGAGGGAACCATGAATGCCAACATGTACTGTGAAAAAATGAAGCAGAGCATGAGCCCCTCCCTTCGGAGACTGGGCTGCAGGGCAGTATTCTAACATGATAACGACCCCAAACACACCTCCAAGACGACCACTGCCTTGCTAAAGAAGCTGAAGGTAAAGGTGATGGACTGGCCAAGCATGTCACCCGACCTAAACCCTATCTGTGGGGTTTAGGTCGGGTGAGCATCTGTGGGGCATCCTCAAACAGAAGGTGGGGAAGCGCAAGGTCTGTAACATCCACCAGCTCTGTGATGTCATCATGGAGAAGAGGAAGAGGACTCCAGAGGCAACCTG
Organism: Discoglossus pictus; assembly: GCA_027410445.1. Taxonomy (NCBI): domain Eukaryota; kingdom Metazoa; phylum Chordata; class Amphibia; order Anura; family Alytidae; genus Discoglossus; species Discoglossus pictus. Next base: position 156,449,849 of record CM050169.1, read on the forward strand.
TAAAGCTCTAGTGAACTCCATGCCCATGATTGTTAAGGCAGTGCTGAAAAATAATGGTGACCACACAAAATATTTACATTTTGGGCCCAATTTGTACATTTCCACTTATGGGTGTATTCACTTTTGTTGCCAACGGTTTAGACATTAATGGCTGTGTGTTGAGTTATTTTGAGGGGACAGCAAATTTACACTGTTATACAGGCTGTACACTTACTACTTTACATTGTCATTTCTTCAGTGTTGTCACATGAAAATATATAATAAAATATTTACAAAAATGTGAGGGGAGTACTCACTTTTGTGAGATACTGTATATATATATACAGTGCCTTGCAAAAGCTTTCACCCCATTGGCATTTTTCGTGTTTTGCTGCCTCACAACCTGGAATTAACATGGATTGTTTGAGGATTTGCATCATTTCATTTACAGAACATGCCCACAACTTTAAAGATGTTTTTTTTTTATTGTGAAGCAAACAACAAATAGGCCAAAATAACAGAAAAAGTCAATCTGCCTAACTATTCACCCCCCTAAAGTCAATACTTTGTAGCTTCAAGTCGCTTTTGATATTTCACTGTGGGGATGGTGTTCTTTGGGTGATGTGATATGTTGGGTTTGCGCCAGACATAGAGTTTTCTTTGATGGGCGAAAAGTTACATTTTAGTCTCATCAGACCAGAGCATCTTCCTCCAAACATTTTGGGAGTTTCACACATGCCTTTTCGCAAACTCAAAACGTGCCATTTTGTTTTTTGCTGAAAGTAATGGCTTTCTTCTGGCCACTCTGCCATAAAGCCCAACTCTATGGAAAGTACGGCTTATTGTCGTCCTATGTACAAATACTCCAGTCTGTAGTCTGTGCTGTGGAACTCTGCAGCTCCTCCAGGGTTACCTTAGGTCTCTCTGCTGCCTCTCTGATTAATGCCCTCCTTGCCCGAGTTTTGGTGGGCGGCCGTCTCTTGGCAGGTTTGCTGTTGTGCCATGTTCTTTCCAATTAGTTATGATAGATTTGATGGTGCTCCTGGGGATCATCGAAGATTTGGATATTTTTTTATAACCTAACCCTGACTTGTACTTCTCAACAACATTGTCCCTTACTTGTTTGGATAGTTCCTTGGTCTTCGTGGCAGTGTTTGGCTAGTGGTGCCTCTCATGTTGCAGCCTCTGGGGCCTTTCAAAAAAGGTGTGTATATGTAATGACAGATCATGTGACACTTAGATTGCACACAGGTGGACATCATTTCACTAATTATGTGACTTTTATGGGTTGCACATGCCAATTTTCTGTTTCTATTTCTAAAAAATAGTTTTCGGTATATATTTTTCTTATTTCCCTTATTTCTGAAGGTAATTGGTTGCACCAGAGCTTTTTATGGCCTCCATAACAAAGCGGGTGAATACATACGCACATGCCAATTTTAGGTTTTCTATTTCTAAAAAATAGTTTTATGTATAGATTTTTCTCATTTCACTTCACCAACTTAGACTATTGTGTTCTGATCCATCACATACAATTCAGATTAACAAAACATTGAACTTACGGTTGTAATGTAACAAAATAGGTAAAAAGTCAAGGGGGTGAATACTTTTGCAAGGCAGTGTATATAATAACAAAATAATGTAAATCAAATACCCACAAATTAACATATACACACACATTTGGTATGTAACTATACAACACAAACATGTTTAACAGCACAGAAGTTTATAATAACATGCCTATGTAAATATTTAGATGGAGACTGGGGTGGGGGTGGGGCTTGGTGGGGATCTGGATTGAAAGGGAGACGGTATGGGATGAGGGAGAGTGAGAGTTAATTGGAGGGAAAAGGAACTTAGAAGGAAGTGGGAGGGAACAGACACAGAAATGGGTAGACTAAGTAGATTAAAGGAGAGACAGGACGATCGAGGAGGAAGAGTATGGATGGAAGGGGCAACATGGGGGAGAGGAGAGAACAAGAGAGAGATTAATATTTTAATTGAAGGGAGATTCAAACCCAAATTTTCAAACATACATATGAAATTCTGCCAAACTAATATTGTTAAAACATTTTCAGTTTCATGAGTAAAAGGCCATTTACCTCACTGTAAGCGCTCTTCATTCAAAGAGCACAAGATTGTATGTTAAAATGATTTTTAAAATTACACTTATAACAGATAAAGCATTTAATTTTTAAAACTCTCTTTACAAACCAGTCGACCCTGCATCCTGGCTGCTGCATGAGTAATAACAGATTGCTGAGTGTGAAGCTCTATGGGACAAGACATCCCCTAGACTTAAGTTACACTGCACTGACCAGTTAACCTTTTTTTTAGCTTTCCTGTTTAGGTGAGTCCAGCATTCCATGCCTGGCACAGATAGATGTGGTAAGGGTTCATTTTGTTTTTGCTAGGATCACTGCAAAGAGCTGCACTGAGCACCCACCACACAAACTGAGCACAGAGCACTAACCCCACCCACTCCATTGTTCAAATTTCAGAAGGTATGTATCCTTTAAACTTGAAGTATTAGCAGTCTTCCAAAGCCTTACACGTGACTTGAATGTGGGGCACACCACTGCAACCTGATTGGTTGCAATAATGCAGCAGTATGTGGGCAGTCAGATTGTAATTGATTTGATTTCTCAGTGCACATATTTCAAAAATACAAAAAAGTATTTCAATGAGATCTTCACACTGATATGGTCCAAAATGTACTGAATTAAGTGGCCCTTTAACTTTTTAAAACTTACTTGGAACTAGCAGAAAATGTCTGTGCACAACTTTATGTCACCAATAAATACAAATACAGCTGTATTACTGCTCATTGTCTGACAGTCATGACTCTGAACTGATTGATGACATGTCCCCATGGATTAAACGAACCTGAAAAGGAAAAGTCTCAAAAATGGATCAAAATAAAACTAAAAACTCTTTTTCTGTGTTTAAGAACCTTAAAACACTCACTTTTTTGATTATACAGGTTAAAACTGAAATGTTTCTGTGTATTTGGGATTTGGGAAAAAAACACAACATGTCGATGAAAAGTTCATGCATTCTGGCAGCATCAACTCTATTGCGTTATGATTGATGATGAAACCTCAAATTACATTGCGTAAGAAGTAGAGCTTTGGGCTTCTTGATAAAGTATTTATGGGAGTTGAGAGATGGATAAGACTATTCAAAGCAATAGCTTCAACATCTTTATTATGAGCCTGTGAAGCATTGGGTAGACACGAGGGTCACATCAGGCTTCCTGAGCAGCCTTTTAACTCAAGATAATTCATTTCAAGTTCAAAATAGAATTACAAACAATAACTTTCTAAAGGAAGATAACTTAAGCAGCAAACACTTTTATGTATCAAACTCCTCCGTTCCAATCAGGTCAAAGTGAGGGTGGTTAAAGGAGAATTCTCCCATAAACAGGAACGTTTAACAGCCCCATTCAAACCCAGGGAGGAAATCAAGGTTAAAGAAATATTATCTTGCAAGTATTCAGTGTTATGATCAGTAAATAAAAACAAAATCAAACAAGCGTCACATCCTGAGATAATGTATCTTCTTGAAACGATAACTGTTTTCTTCATAACCCTTACAAATGTGCAGATGCTAAGATGGTAAATGGAATTTCCAACTGGCAAATAACCTATCTTATCATAATGTGAGGAAATATGCTTTTATTTAATACAGACTACCCTAAGAGCCCCTTCTGGATCAATACGTTGTGTACCTAAATTAAGCTGTGAGCTGTGCCATATAGGGTCACCCAAGATGGGCAGATCATATCAGAGAAGTCAGACAAATTGCAGTCTACTGGAGAAGGAACTGGCAAACCCAGTTCAGTATTTTTTGCCAAGAAAACTATATGGATAAGCACAACCAGAAATACAGGACAGATGTACCTTGAAACGATAACTGTTTTTCTTCAAACCCTTACAAATGTGCACATGCTAAGATGGAAAATGGAATTTCCAACTGGCAAAAAAACTATCTTACCCTAATGTGAGAAAATATGCTTTTTATTTAATACAGACTACCCTAAGAGCCCTTTCTGGATTATTACGTTGTGTACCTAAATTAAGCTGTGAGCTGTGCCATATAGGGTCACCCAAGGATGGGCAGGTCATATCAGGAGAAGTTTCAAACAAATCCAGTCCAGTATTTTTGCAAGAAAACTATATGGATAAGCACAACCAAAAATACAGACAGATGTACCCTGGCGTGCTGCATCCATATGGTTACCGAGAATCGGATTGTGAACTGAAGGACCCTGAACAACATCCCTAAGAATATGCACTACCTTTAGATTAAAGAGCTTGCAATCTTCTTTTACTTAATTGACTATCAGTGTCACTTGATGCTCAGACACTCAACTTGCAGCAGAGCAGTATGATACTGGTGGTATGAAGCCCCTCCCTGTAGGTATGGCCTTGGGTCACCCTTGTGAAACATGGCACCCTTTATGTCGGAAGATAGGAAGACAGGGTGGTGGTTCCAGAAAATAAGCGAAGCGTATAACCCTTAGTTAAGTAAACAAACAATGCATAAAAAGACCATTTAATGCAGGAGCTTTCTGTCTATAACAGTCCTTGCACCATGGTAAACAATCTAGTGTTGTCAGTATTTCTAAATAGTTCAAGGTATTTTTCATTGGTCTTTTAGAAAAAAATACTTGGAGAAAAAACGAGTAATATTCACTAAGGGTTTTGTTTGCTGCTCGAGCAAAAAGCATGCCTTACTGTGTGTTCATAAAGGTCATTTCTTTATTATGTGCCTTCTATTGTGTGCAACTGACCTTACACCCACTTACATTCTGCAGTTCAATAATAACTAGAGATAAAAGAGACGCTGACAAATTGCCTTGCATTATAATATACAAATGAAGTGTGATTAAATAAAATTATGCTTAGATTATATTCACTTGTGTTCCCATTCATTGAAAATAAATGTCAATAATCTTAGAAATTTTCAAGCAGTTGACTTGCATGGTTACACTTCCTGAGTGCAGAGCCTAAGATAAGGCTTCTATGCTGTAAGGAAGTTATGATATTAGTGTAACTTGCGATTCTACCAGTTTGATACCAATTATTATTACTATTATGAATAATAATAATAATAATAATATTTATTTGTAACATATTCCATAGCGCTATACATGGATTGTGTTCAAAGCAAAACAATATTAACACATTGCAAGAAATAGAGGGCCCTGCCTTTGAGCTTAGAATCCAGTGTCCAAAGTGCATTCCCAAAACACCTTGCAAGATACACTTTAAAGACCAAGAAACCCAATGTGTTGAATGAAGTTTTCCCTTATCTAAACCTCATATAATAGACTGGGGGATGGCTATGATATTAATTATAATTATTGTTTTTTAGTTTTTGTCTCCACACTCTATTTTATACCAGCATTCTTTGTCTCCATACTGGGAATCATTAAGATGTATTGTCATCACAATGGGATAAAATAAGTATTAATAAACATGATTCTTACATTTTTCATTAAATGCTAGAATATCATACTCTAGGGGTGTTTTGAAGATTTTATTAAATGTGGAAACCAGGTATCTTCTTGTGAAGACATGATTACTATTTTTTCTTTGGATGTCATCTTAGTGACAATATAGTATATCAATAAGCAATAGCAGGAATAAAATATATACCTCCCAATATGGAAACCATTTGCATAGTGTGAAGGTAGGAAGATAAATGTCATCTTACTGCTGCTACCTTCATAAAATTATTATAATAACTATAATCAAATAGGCATCTTGTGCCCTATAATTTTGGGGATAAAATTGACCATTTAGGGTACAATAGTTGGAATACATTCAAGTATATGCACATATTCATACCTAGAGATAACTATGGAGTTATATTAAGGTAATAGTTCCAACTTACAATATTGTCTAATTTGATATAATTAGACACCATTTTTGTATAGTGATGTATTGTGATCACTGGAAACATAAATAAATTCTCCAGAGTATATTGTGTATCTAATTTCTCTAGGATGACCATATACATTATAGGGAGTTAATATACACGTACTTTCCCTTTTTAAATATACCATTCTTATTACTATATGCCACTCTGTTACATTTTCCTTTTTTCACTTTCATTACATTGTCCCACCATTGATCTGTACAATATATGCCTGTCTTTTAAATATCGATTATTTTTAAACCTTTATGAATCAGATTTTACTTATTTTTTGTTACCATCACAACCGCCTTGCTATAAGAGAGCCCCTGGAGGGGCAGGCGGTAATCCCCTGGTGAAATCCAGGAAAAGTGCGTCGGGTTGACGCTGAGCTGCCCACGCTCCCTTAGTCGCTGGCTGATGACGTCATTACAGAGCATCTAGGCAGCACATGGGAACGCCAAGTTCCATTAGGATAGCTTTATTGTGATTATCTGCATCCAACTTTGCTAATACCCATCTATGAAATATTTATTAGAGAGGGATAGATTCAGGGACAGCAGACTTTATATTAGCATTAGTACTATCCTTGTGACTCCCTCAATCCCCAAGCAATGCATATTAAGCACTTTTAGCACCTTATCATTGTGGGGAAATCCCCATGTAAAACTTAGTCACTTTACACTGATCAATTCACAGTTTATTTGTACAATAGGACTCTTTTGGGTCCTAATTCACTTTAGTATTAGTTTTAGCACTTAGCACTTTTTTCCTATTTTCTCTTCATTATTGTATCCAATCATCTAGTTGTTATGATTAATGCAGTTTAGCCAGTAGAGGTATCAATATATTTATTATTTGGCAGCTGTAACATTGTGTGTAGTTTTTTATTACTTTCATTGGTTTTATAATAACTATTAAAAGCTAAGTTTTATTGGCTACTATTGACTATAGTAGGTTCCTAGGAGTGCACCACTACAAAGGGATTTTATTTCCTTTTATTTACCATTATGACTGTATGTAAGGAATGAAAGAGAGGGTAGGGTCCAATAAAACCCCAAGACAAGGGCTTGGGAGGTGGGAGAGATGATGACATTATTGACAGTGAGAAATAAGCCTTAGATATATTGAGTTTGAGATGGTGGGCCAGGAGGACATGCTAGAGAGGCAGCTGGAAACACGTGCTAGAAGAGAGGGGGATAGCTCAGGTGCTGAGAGGTAGATTTGAGTGCCATCTGCATAAAGATGATATTGAAGTCCAAAAGATTGTATTAGGGTACCAAGTGAGAATGTATAGATAGAGAATAGAAGGGGACCTACCTAGTAACCTTGGGGTATGCCAACAGACAGAAGTTGAGGAGAAGAAGAAGTGCCAGAGAAGGGGACACTAAATGTTCGATCTTGTAGGTATGATGTGAACCATGAGAGAGCACTATCTCGTATTCCAAGGGAGTGGAGAATTTGGATTAGAAGAGGGTGATCAACTGTGTCAAAGACACCAGAGAGATCCAGAAGGAGAAGAATAGAAAAGTAAACCTTTAACTTGGCTGGGAGAAAGTAATTAGTGACTTTTGTGAGAGCTGTCTCAGTGGATTGTTGGGGCCAGAAGCCGGATTGGAAGGTGTCTACAAGGGAGTTGGAGGAAACAAACTGGGTAAAGCGATTGTAGATGAGCCGTTTAAGCAGTTTGGAAGCCAGGGTTAGTAGAGAGATAGTACAGTAGTAAGTTTGCAGAATTTAGTTGTCAAGGCCTGGGTGTAGTCGGTTAGTTAAGAGGAGGGAGTGTGTGATCCACGTTGACAGGAGAGTTAGTTGCAAATGCTTTCCATTTTATTATTTTAAAATGGCTGACAAAATCTTCAGATGTGAGACAGGAAGGGACGGGAGGTGGTGGTGGGCGGAGGAGAGTGTTGGATGTAGCAAACAAACATTTGGGGTTAGAGGACAGTGTAGATAGTAATGATGTAAAATAGTGCTGTTTGGCAAGGTTGAGACCAGAGAAGTGGGAGCGCAACATAAACTTATAATGGAGGAAGTCTGCTGAAGTGCGAGATTTCCTCTATAGTCGTTCAGCAGTGCTTGAGCACCTCTGTATGTATCATGTTTGTGTAGTGTGCCATGGTTCTGGGTGAGAGCAAGGGCCTCTGCATTTGGTTATGGGGCTACAAAGTCAAGGATGGATGTAAGAATCATGTTGTACTGTGAGGTGGCAATGTCCGGACAGGTGAGGTCAGTGAGGGGACTGAGAAGGGGTTGTGGAAAGGTGTTGTCAAGTGCTTGAAGGTTTCTGTGGGTAATGGTGACCAGGGTTGAAGAAGGGAAGTGAGAGAAAAATGCAGTGAGGCTGCAGGATAGAAGGTGGTGGTCAGATAGAGAGAATGGGCAGGTGGCACAGTTAGAAGTTGTGCAGAGATGAGTAAAAATAAGGTCTAGGAAGTGTTCATCATGGAGAGCTGGTGAATCTGTCCATTGTAAGAGGCAGAGGGAAGAGGTGAGTGAGAGTAGTTTAGCAGCAGTAGAGGAGATGGGAGTGTCAATGGCAATGTAGAAGTCGCCAAGAATGAGTGAAGGGACGCTAAAGGAGAGGCAGTGAGGGAGCCAGACGGCAAAGTGATCAAGACATTGAGAGGATGGTCCAGGAGGCAGATAGATCACAGCAACCTATTAAGAGATAGGTGAAAAAAGGCAGATTATGTTAATTTAAAAAGATGAAAATTGGATGGAAGGAATAGTGGTTATGGAGTGAAATGTGCACAGTAAGTAATTGTGTGGAATATGGAATGGTACCCACTGGCATTTCTTACATTTAAGCTAATTTGTGCCACCATAGAGGAAAAATATCATGTAGAATATCAGTAAGCCTCCTTTTTAATTTTAATCCAGCACCAAAATGCAAAGCAACTCCCACTATGAGAGGGTATCATCCAAAATGGGGTAGCATGGAGGAGGGACAGGTCTCAGGGTCAGATGAGGGAGGGCCGGATCTCCCTCCATAGTCAGGAGGGCAAGAGGCTAAAGGCAAACACAGGGCCCTGAACTACATGCACAAGGAGAATGTGGTCCTCCTCCATGCAATCCATGAGCACCCCGCTATCTTTGCTGGTGGAAGGGAAGTTAAGCCCAGGCCTAGGGCCCAGACATGGAAAAAGGGATGTGAGGTCCATCAAGCACTGTTTTGATGACATCAGGGCCAAGGTGAGGAGGATGATGGCCAAGGAGGCCAGTCAAACCGCAGCACCAAGTGGTGGCCCCCAGGTGACTGTGAGTTACGAGTGGGAGCTCAAGGACTTAAGGAGTCTGGGGACAGCCGCTGCAGCTTCAGTCCCGGTGGACCAGCAGAATCAAGCCTCCATGTCAGGTGAATATCACAAACACCAACATGCCACCACATGTACAGCACACACACTACACATGTACATGATGACCAACAAGGACACTGACATGTCAGCTCTATGGAATTAAAAAGGGATAGATGGATCGGTCATGCGTCATTACATCCATGAAGCTGACAAATCACTATTATTCGTGGGCACAACATGAGTAATCAACCAATAGAGAGTCCATGTATGAGTGTGCCCACTGCAGCATATGCAGTTACAGACCACAGCCGGAATCAAGATAGTGTTAGGAGCCAAGAACAATCAAGATCAAGAAGCAAAGAATAGATCACATCTAGCAATTGCCATTAAGTGAATCATCCAGGTTCAAGCCTATATGTCAGATAGTAGGGAATTAACACAAATCATTGTATTATTTTACATAATTAACACATTTATATTTGTTTTCCAGCTTCCAAGAGGTCTGGGTCCAGTGGTGAGCCAGAGACTGGGTCGTTGGCTCCCTCGGGGCAGGACGTTGAGAACCTAGACCCCGCCCAGCAGGAACCGGCGAGGGGTGGAGGAACCAAGAGGAGCCAAGGGTCCTGGTTATGAAGAGGAGGAGGATGTCATCTGGACAGTGGGGTCACCTGCAGGACCATCTGCCACAATGGTGGCACTTGACCCCACTGCCCCCTACTCCAATGACTACGGCTATCACCAGGGCCCTTCTACTGGATGGATGACAGTGGCTTGTCACCACCTCCTCCTCCTCCTACCAGCAGTGCATTAGCCTGGCTCCCACCCCCACAACCAGGCCCACCCCCACCCCTATGGAGCCAGGCTCCAGCCGGGCCATAGCCCCTCCCCACTGGGCCACAACCTCCTCACCCAGCAATGGCCCACAAGCAGGGACCTCCATCCCCTGGACCACCAAATCAGGCTGCTCAGTTGGAGATGCTTAACATAATGCAACAGCAACTGGAGTGCCTGCAGATGTCATGTGCACCTGCAGCCTGCCCGCTCCGTTCCTCGCCCCATGCCTCCGCCATGACCACCACCACCAGCACTGCCACTGCATTTGCCTCCTCCTGGGGGGATGCCTTGTAATGACCCCCCACCACCACCACCACCACCAGGGAGACGGCGGCCGCCAATGGGGGATTGGGGCCCTGATGCGAAGAAGAGGAGAATGTATGGGCTGCACATATTTTTATGTCTTCTCAACAGCACCCAGTGACAAGCTGTTGGTCCAAATGTTAATGTTATCTTTATCCAGCCTGGCTACAGAATATAGGATCATGGCCTAAGTGATTGGGGTTTTGTATACAGATGGCTACCTCCCATCACAAGGTCCATGATCCTCTTCTTTGTGGACATGTAGGGTTCTGTTTAACCTTTTTACCAATTAATGGTTACTGAGGAATGCTGTTGAGAAGAAATGATGTAGTCCCTATTGATTTTAAGGTTATTGTTTTCTTTTTTATGTTTTAGGCACAATTCAGGTCCCCGAAGGCATCTTCTGCTACTGCAGATATTGTCAAGGAAATTAAGTAATTGTAAGCTATTTCCAGTGCCTCTCAGATAGACATTCCTTCAATGACTGCCCCACCTTACCAAGTTGCTCCCAGAATATTAAAGCTATCATATATCCAGATATCTAAGACATGATTGTTAGTAGCTTCAATGTAGATTAAGACCGCTATGGCGGTGGATTTGCAAAGTCTCACAATGGAATGTTAATGAAAGTCAGCATTAATACATGCACTAGTGAAGCAAGTGGTCCTCTCCTCAATATCGGTCTGAAAACAGATCCTTGGGTCTGATGTAAGTGACATTGAATCTGGCTGCTGACCTTTGTGTCCTCTATATATATGGGTATTTCCTGTATTGCTGATATCATGAGCATCCTTTAACATGTGCTAACATCTGTATAGCTGATGGATGTGATATCAATGTTGATTAACAATATCAGATGGAGAAGGTGATAGTACACCTGGCAAGTGAGATATAGTGAGAACTAGCTAATAGTTAGTAATGCTTGCAGATGTAAATAAGGTGAGTTGGTATATTGTTACAGTTACAGTATTTATCACTCTGCCTTTTTTTATTTTGACTTTTTTTTCAGATTTTTGTTTTAGGAAAACACTGTATGTGTGAAAATGGTTTGGATGAGATAGTCCAAAAGTTTATGCATCTGTTTAATAGAGCAGATGATGACCAGAAGTAAGTGCTATGCGCATTACTGGAGTGATTTTTTAATGATCCTTTTTTTCATCAGATTCTGATTGCAGTGCTGTAGTGACCACATGTGACCCTGGTAGATGCTATGCATCATGATGATTCTAGACTATGAAATTACCCCCTTTAGGTATCTTTTTTTTTTTAAAAAGCCTCTTGCCCTTCCGGGGGTCTGCCTACACCACACCCATGTACATTTCTGATGGTGCTCTGTGTATGAAATAAAGCTTTATTATACCGTTATTACCATGTCAGTGTGTTTTCAGCTGTTGGGGGTTTGGGACTTCCACATACATCACATTTAGCTATATCTCTGCCTTTGCTTTTCCACAAGGTTTGTATGCCAAAGATACTGAAGTGGGTTGCCAGTTCCTCCTACAGTGGACTTTGATTTGTCTGACCTCTCTGCTATGACCCGCCACCTACAGTGTCTCTACATGGTATAGCTCACAGCTTCATTGAGGTACATAAGCCCCTTAACCGCCACCAGTTCTCAATCCAGAAGGAGACCAGGGGAACAAACACCACACTAATCTACTCTAACCCATCAGGAAGGGCGGCATGAAGGCTGTTCAGAGACACGTGGAGCAATATCCAACTCACCTCCATGAGGCATAATCTCTGCTACGCCCATCCTGGAAAGTCTCACGCCATTGCTGGTGGCCATGTGCCAAAATGTATACCCATTATCATTTGGTGACATCCCATTAAGTGTCTTTGCATGTGTATTAACCATTTATTATGACATATGATATATATTATAATATATCTTATGATATTATTATTATTATTATTATTATTATATGTATTAATATATTGCATAGTAACTTGGGCTGATTAGTTTACATATTGGAATGTGACACAAATGTGATGTATGTGGATGTCCAAAAACCCCAACCATTGAAAACACACTAACACAGTGAGAATGGTATTACAAAGATTATTTCATACACAGAACAAAATCAGAAATGGACTAGACTGTGCATTAATATCATGTGTGTGGTGTGGGTGGATCCCTGGAGGGCAAGAGGCTTGTTTTGGGGAAAAAGGGGATACCTAAAGGGGGCAATGTCATAGTCTAGAATAAGCATGATGCATAGCACCTACCTGGGTCAAATGTGGTCACTACACCACTGCAACCGGAATCTGAGGGAAAAAAAGGATCATCAGAAATCACTTCATTTAATTGAAGAAACCATTAATGTGCATAGCACTTACAGCTTGTCTATATCTGTAACAAATGCTGTATTAATGCTGGCTGTCATTAACATGCCATTGTGAGACTTTGCAAGTCCACCGCCATAGCAGTACTAGTCTACATTTAAGCTAACAACAATTGTGTCTTAGATATCAGGCTATATGATAGCTTTAATATTGTGGGAGCTACATGTTAAGGGGGGCTGCCATTGAAGGAATGTGTACCTGAGAGGCACATTGAAAACCTTACACTTCATACATTTCCTTCACAATGCTTACAGAAGCAGAAGATGACTTCATGGGCCTGAATTATACCTAAAAGAAAAAAGCCTGTAGCCAGGCTAGATTAAGTTAACATTTGGACCAATAGATTGTCACTGAGGAGTGAAGGCACAAAACATATGTGCAGGCCCTACATCCTCCTCCGTCTAGCATAAGGACCCCAATCCCCCATGGGCGCCATCATCTCCTTGGTGGTGAGGGGGAGGGGGAGGCATCCCCCTAGGAGGCACCGGCAATAGCAGCAGTGCTGCTGGTTGGGGTGGCTTTAGCGGAGGCATGGGGGGAGGAGAGGATTGGCCGGGCTTTGGGTGTGTGGGGTGTCGTCCAGGGTGGCCGGGTTGGGGCTGGGGACCAGAGCATTGCACAAGGCTCCGTAGTTAGGCAAGGTAAGATGGGGCCTCCTCTCCTCCCTATTGCGCCTGGCCAGGCTGTGCATGACATTCGCATGATTGGTGGAGATGCTGGCCTCGATCCCCCGAAAACACTCCATCTGCTGCCGCATGATGGCCAGCATTTAAACCTGCACAGCCTGGCTTGGTGGTGGGGATTGAGGTCCATGGGCGGTTGCTGCGTGAGGAGGTGGCGGTGGTGGAGGCCCAGTGGGGAGGGTCTGGGGCCCGGCTTGAGCCTTACTCCATGTGGGTGGTGGTGTTGCTGGGCCTGTTGGTGGCCAGACTGACGCACTCATGAGGGGAGGCGGATGGGGTCAAGCTCCGCTGGTCCCTCCAGTAGGAGGGCCCTGGTGAGATGCTCAGTCTCTGGAGGAGGGGGACAGTGGGGTGAAATGCTACCGGTGAGGCCGATGGTCCTGCTCGAGACCCCACAGCCCAGATAACATCCTCCTCCTCCGAACCAGGGGCCTCGTCTCTACTTATTTCCTCCTCCCTCTGCACCGGTTCCTGCTGGGCGGGGGCTAGCTCGCCAACTCCCTGCTCTGATGGAGCCGACGCCCCCACCTCTGGATCACCACTGGACCCAGACCTCCTTGATGCTGAAAGAGAGAAAAGAAAGGTATATGTTATTAGTATTATGAATAATACATTATTTTGTGTTAATTCCTAACTATCTTACATCTAGGCTTGAACCTGGATGATTCACTTAATTGCAACTATGAGTAGCTATCATTTGCTAGATGTGATCTATTCTTTGGTTCTTGATCTTGATTGTTATTGGCTCCTAACTTTATCTTTATTCTGGCTTCGGTCGGCCGGCTTAGGCTGCAGTGGGCACACCCATACATGGACTCTCTATTGGTTGATTATTGTTGTTGTGTCCACAGATGATAGTGATTTGTCAGCTTCATGGCACATCCACCTATCCCTTTTTAATTCCCTAGAGCTGACTTGTCAGTGTTGTCGTGTTTTTTGGCAATTAATTTAGTGATATTATTAATATCAATAACATTTATTAATGTTAATTAAAATTTTCATATTTTATATATTTGCCAATTTTTTTATATCTGAATTCTTATTACACGATCTATATAAGCTTTAGCCTCATGGAATAAACAGAACTGTATTATATGAAAATATGTTTATTATAATGAATAAAATGATAACAAAAAATATTTTTCAATATAACAAGATTTGGTTATCTAAGACATGCTCGATATGCCTAATACATAAGATATGGCATTTATGATATAGATGTTAGTTTGGTCATTTTGGCATGTCCACAAATATCTTTTCACCAAGATACCATACCATTTTAAAGTTCTTTAAATGCAAACTATACAGTCTAATTATAATATTATCTAATACCAAAAAATATATATATTTCTCATTACAATAATGTACCAAAATCAAAATATATTAGGTTGCTATAACAGATGATATTGGAGAGATTTTTAAAAGGAATCTGTAAATTATACTTTGACTTATAATTTACGAGATTATGATGACATTATTATATCAGATAAGTATTGATATAGCAATCTATTTTTATTGGTAAATTTAACAAAATATTTCCGTAATTGTAACAAAACAAAAAAAATACTGTAGAAAGAAAATATGATACTATACCCAAATTCAATGTCTTATCCATGGTTCTCTCAATGACTAGGCCCCAGGAAGTTTTAACTTTTTCTTTTCTTTTAAAATAATTTCTTGTTCTTGGTGTGTAAAGTCTTTTGGAAGTGAGTTGTGAGAGTTTCTTTGTAGTTATTGGAGTATACATCTTGAATATTTATGTGTTTGTGAGTATCCCAATAGTATGTTTTAAGATTGTGTTTATAATTATATCTCATAAATGTGTTTCTCAATTGAGAGTATTCTCTTAGGCCTCCCTGCCATCTCTTTCTGTCTTGTCTTCTTTCTCCTCATGTGTTCCTTAATGTCCTTTCCCTATCATCTCTCTCCTCGTATATTTCCCCTGTGAATAGGACAGTCTTAAATAGTTATTTATTATCCTAATTACATACTGAGATTCACCAGCTACCTTGGAAAACGCACTAAATTATCTTTTTTTTTTAGTTTCTACCTATATTTGAAAACAGTGGCTATGTTGACACAGCTGTATTCAGAAAGTTCTTAAGACACCTGAGTGTATTTGTAGATAAATATATGTTCTTTGGGTTTCATTTAAAAAAAAAAATACTTGTCCCACCATTGTACTTAAACACTTTACCACCCATTGTTCATTCTAAGTCCACCTGGGTAAACAGGTCAGTTCCACAAGGACATGTACTGTAACTCATTATATAATATGAGACAGTATGAAACACTCTTCTAATTCTAAAAATGTGTACATATATATACAGTTGTGCGCAAAAGTTTGCATACCTATGGCGAATTAGTAATATATGTACTATTTTTAAAGAATACATGAGTGAACAGGCACTGTGGGATTCATATTGAACTGTAGGTTATAACAGGATGGCACAATCATAAAACAAAACATAGCAACAAAGAAAAAAAAAATATCTACCCTCAGTTCTTAATATTGTGTATTTCCCCCTTTAGCATCAATGACAGAGTGCAGTCTTTTGTAATAGTTGTCTAAATAGCCCCAAATTCTTGCAGGTGGTATAGCTGCGAATTTGTCTTGGCAAAATGCCTCCAGGTCATAAAAGTATTTGGTCGTCTTGCATGAACCGCATGTTTGAGATCTCCCCAGAGTGGCTCGATGATATTAAGGTCAGGAGACAGTGATGGCCGCTACACAACCTTCACTTTTTTCTGCTGTAACCACTGGACGGTCAACTTGGCCTTGTGCTAAGAGTCATTGACATACTGGAAAGTCCAAGAGCGTCCCATGCACAGCCTTCATGCAGAAGAATGCAAATTATCTGCCAGTATTTTCTGAAAAAATGCTGCATTCATTTTGCCATCAATTGTCACAAGATTCCCCATGCCTTTAGAGCTCATACACTCCCAAAACATCAGTGAGCCACCACCATGCTTCACAGCGGGGATGATATTCTTTTCACTATGGGCCTTGTTGACCCTCTCCAAATAGAGTGCTTATGGTTGTGACTATTAAGCTCTATTTTGGTCTCGTCACTCAAAATTACAGTGTGCCAGAAGCTGAAAGGTGTGTCAAGGTGTTGTCGGACATATTGTAACCAGGCTTTTTTGTGGCATTGGCTCAGTAAAGGTTTTTTTTCTGGCAACTCAACCATGTAGTTCATTTTTGTTCAAGTATTGTGCTCCTTGAAACAACCACATCTTCTTTTTCCAGAGCAGCCTGTGGGTTATTCTTTGTATTTCGAAAAAATTCTTCTGGCAGTTGTGGCTGAAGTCTTTCTTGGTCAACCTGACCTTGGCTTGGTATCAAGAGATCCCCGAATTTTCCACTTCTTATTATATCATTTACCATCTTTATGAAGTTCCATTACCTTACACAGGTCATTTGACAGTTATTTTCTACTCCCTGTGGCTCAGTATCTAGCCTGATCAGTGCATCCACATGAGAGCTAACAAACTCGTTGACTATTTATACACAGACAATAATTGCAATTTAAAAAGCCACAGGTGTGGGATATTAACCTTTAATTGCCATTTTAACCGTGTTTGTGTCACCTGGTGTGTCTGTAACGAGGCCAAACATTCAAGGGCATGTAATCTTTTGGTCAGGGCATTTGGGTGATTTCTGTTAGCATTATGATTTAAAAAGGAGCCAATCAACTATGTTATAATAAATGGCTTCATATGGTCACTATCCATCAATAAAAAAAAAATTTTTTTGCATGATCAGTCATATTTTCAAAATAAATGACAAAATTTCACAATTTCTGCCAGGGTATGCAAACGTTTGACAACTGCATGTATAAATCATGTCATATAAAAAAGATTATATTAAAAGAAAAACAATGGATATAAAAAGTCTACACACCCCTGTCAAAATGTCAGGTTTCTTTTCTGTAAAAAAATGAGACAAAGATAAATAATTTCAGAACTTTTCCACCTTTAATGTGACCTATTAACTGTACAACTCAATTGAAAAACAAACTGAAATATCTTAGGTGGAGGGAAGAAAAAAAAAGAAAAATATTGTGGTTGCATAAGTCTGCACACCCTCTTATAACTGTAGGATGTTCAGAATTAAGCAATCACATTCCAAATTGTGTTTAATAGGAGTCAGCATACACCTGCCATCATTTAAAGTGCCTCTGATTAACTCCAAATAAAGTTCAGCTGCTCTAGTTGGTCTTTCCTGACATTTTCTTAGTCGTATCACAAAGCAGTAGCCATGGTCCACAGAGAGTTTCCAAAGCATCAGAGGGATCTCATTGTTAAAAGGTATCAGTCAAGAGAAGGGTACAAAAGATTTTCCAAGGCATTAGATATACCATGGAACACAGTGAAGACAGTCATCATCAAGTGGAGAAAATATGGCACAACAGTAACATTACCAAGAACTGGAGCTCCCTCCAAAATTGATGAAAAGACGAGAAGAAAACTGGTCTGGGAGGCTACCAAGAGGCCTACAGCAACATTAAAGGAGCTGCAGGAATATCTGGCAAGTACTGGCTGTGTGGTACATGTGACAACAATCTCCCGTATTCTTCATATGTCTGGGCTATGGGGTAGAGTGGCAAGACAAAAGCCTTTTCTTACGAAGAAAAACATCCAAGCCAGGCTACATTTTGCAAAAACACATCTGAAGTCTCCCAAAAGCATGTGGGAAAAGGTGTTATGGTCTGATGAAACCAAGGTTGAACTTTTTGGCCATAATTCCAAAAGATAGGTTTGGCACAAAAACAACCCTGCACATCACCAAAAGAACACCATACCCACCGTGAAGCATGGTGGTGGCAGCATCATGCTTTGGGGCTGTTTTTCTTCAGCTGAAACTTGGGCCTTAGTTAAGATAGAGGGAATTATGAAAAGTTCCAAATACCAGTCAATATTGGAACAAATCCTTCAGGCTTCTGCTAGAAAGCTGAACATGAAGAGGAACTTCATCTTTCAGCATGACAACGACCCAAAGCATACATCCAAATCAACAAAGGAATGGATTCACCAGAAGAAGATTAAAGTTTTGGAATGGCCCAGCCAGACCCCAGACCTGAATTCGATTGAAAATCTGTGGGGTAATCTAAAGAGGGCTGTGCACAGGAGATGCCCTTGCAATCTGACAGATTTGGAGTGTTTTGGCAAAGAAGAGTGGGCAAATCTTTCCAAATCAAAATGTGTTATGCTGATAGACTCATCCCCAAAAAGACTGAGTGCTGTAATAAAATCAAAAGGTGCTTCAACAAAGTATAAGTTTAAGGTTGTGCATACTTATGCAACCATATTTTATTTTTATATTTTTCCTTCCCTCTACCTAAAAGGTTTCAGTTTGTTTTTCAATTGAGTTGAACAGTTTATATATAGGTCACATTCAATGTGGAAAAAGTTCTGAAATGATTTATCTTTGTCTTATTTTTACATCACAGAAACATGTGTAGACTTTTTATATCCACTGTATATCAAATAATGTATGATTACAAAAGGTCTGACATAACCCCCCTTTTAACACACCTTATTCCATTAAGGTAAATAACGGTGTATTAATATAATTTTTTAATCTATGTACTACATTTCAATTAGTTATTTTCTTTCAGTTGTATTAGCTTGATGGAGATTTCCATACTTCTAATAATGGAGGTGATAGAATACAATAATGCTCAATATTGGTATTTATAATGATTTTAAAGGCAAAGGCTTGGAGAACAATCCTGAAAACTTCTGTAATTTCATCCATTTTTGTTTTAGGAAGGTGATAATCCTTGGATCTGCATCTGGTTTTCTTGTTTATTCTGTCCAGCATTCCTGAAGAAGGTTTGACTCTTTCATAGAATTTGGATCACATTCTATGGGTTGCTTTTGTTTCTATAATAATTAAAGAAACAGCATTTTAATTATCGATTTTAATATAATGTTAACACACATCCTTTAAGGAAAATGGTTATAAACGCCTAAAATTTTATACATAAGATTTTTATTCATAAATATCATGTTTTAACATTACATTTTATTTAGTTTTATATTAATGTAATTATGGTCTCTTTTCTTTTGGTCACCTTCTTTTATTGTTGTTCCCCCCTTTTCCTATAAAGGAAAATTATATAATTAATTAGCTGTTTGTACTTGAGTATAAAAATACAAGAAAATTATTATTTACTTCATTTTTTTTCACACAAGTGTATTTTTATTTATCATTAATTTACATATCCAATTCCTATGTAGAACAAACTAGTCTGTATTTTTTTTGGGGGTTTATATATATACTAGCGAATTGTCCTTCCAACAATTACAGGCATGACAGTGTAAGCCAGGCAATGCTGTTTGCCACACAATGTGAGGCTTTTGCTCATTGCGAAGGCGCTCATTGTGAACCTTTCCTCCGGCCTACTTTTTACGGGCCGCTCACTGCAGGTTTCATTCACCTGCAAGTTTTGTGCTTGGGAATGGCATGTGTCTCTTTCCAGCATCTCCGCCATGTCCCTTCCCTGTGTGTTTATAATCTATGTATCTGCTGAATGTTTGTATGGTGCACGCTGACTGGCAATGGTTTTATTTGCAAAGTCCTGCGTGCCTGGCGTTGTACTGTCTTTGGCGCTGTATATTTTCTAAGTCCGGCGTTTTTGGTGTTGTTCGTGTACGTTACTGTCTTTGCCTTTGTGTATTTTCCTGCATGCCTGGCCTTGCTCAGCCTCGTTTGCATCCAGTTTCAGACTTTTTTGCGTTTTTCGGCCTCCATTTTTTTCTCGCTTTTTTCTCAATGATTTTCGAGTGACGAAACATGTCAAATTTGTCTCAAATTCGCTTATATCCTCACTTCCAGGCGTCCTGGTTCTCCCCCTGTGCTGTGCGTGAATGTGTTTTAATATTTTTTTTAATTATTTTTCTTGTTTTTCGTTCTTTTTGATTTCCGCGGTTAGGCCGTTAAATTTGTTTTTTTCTGAGTTCGGATTTTGTTGGTGTAAGTGTTTATGTCTTTGCCGTTGTGTATTTTCTAAGTCCTGCATGCCCGGCTTTGCTCAGCCTCGTTTTCATCCAGTTTCAGACTTTTTCGCGTTTTTTTGTCCGACATTTTCTTTTCTCGCTTAGCCGATTTTCAAGTGACGAAACACAGTAAATAAGTCCTGCGTTCCTTAACTGCTTGCAGCCTAAGTCCAGCATGCCTCAACTGCTTGCCTCGCTTTGCATGGCTTGCAGGAGTGCCTTCGGTGCTCATTTCAGCCTAAGTCCTGCGTGCTTCAATGCCTCAACTGTTCCCCTTGCTTTGCAAGGATTGTGGGCAATGAGCATCTATGGCGCTCATTGCCTAAGTCCTTCAATGCTTTAATGGAACGCTTCGCAGGGCTCGCAGTTGCGGCCCTCTGGGATGGAAACGGCTTGCCTCGCTTTGCGAGGTTCAGAAGCCTAACAACAAATCGCAGTTTGACAATTATGATATGTGATATATATATATTCATTAAAATAGATATTGGAAATACATTTTGGAATGTAACATGATACTTAAGTATTTTTATATATCTATGTCCTCCTAGCTTACTAGGGACTTAATCCTTTTTCTGATTGTAAACCATATAGTTGAAAAAAATATGTATTTTTAGCAATCAGATTAATCCTCTACTGTTAAATCATGTGGTTTTATAAAATATGTTCTAATTATTTTGTCTTCCCAGTTTCTATCCACCCCCTTTCATGTGATGTAATTCATCAAAGTTGAAGGTAGCAGTGTTTGGGCCTAGTTATATAGATGTATTTATACTAATAAATTCAAGAACTCAACTGCTGATAATTTAATTTTCAATAAAAGTACTCAAATAAAACAATTATTAAACAATAATTAAACATTATGCTTTCAGCTTAATTATTGGTCGCTTACCTACAAGGATGTAGATATTGGATATATTTTTATAATCCTTCACAATTATAAGATCTCTATCATGATTACTTTAAGAGTTTTGAAAATGACTCCTTTAACCCTCCTAGCGGTAATCTCGAGCATGGCTCATGGTTAATTTTTAGTTCTTAAAGCAGTAACCACAAGCCACGCTTGTGTTTACTGCAGGGAGTGCAGGGGCGGATCTGGAGGGGGCCCAGTGCTGCTGTATTTGCCTGGGCCCCCTCAGCACACCATTCCTCCTCCTCCTCCCCTTCCCCCTTATCCACCTCCTTCCTTCCCCCCTTATGCTCCTGCTCACTTTCCTCCTCTCCAATCACCTCCCTTTCGCCTCTCTCCTTACTATGATCCGATGAGCGCGGGGCTTGCAAAGAGCACCGAAGGTTCTCACAGGGGCCATAGCTTTGCATTGTGGGGCAAACAACATTGCATGGCTTAACATTTTATTGCCGTCATTTTTTGACGGCCAAGTCGCTTGTATATATATATTATCCCTTCCCTGTGAGCGTAGGCGATCCAGGGAGGCGGAACAAGGTGGTATGATTATGTCAGTATTTTTGAATGTACTGCTTTAACATTCTAAATACTGACATAATCATACCGACGTGAGGGCTAAATAAATATATACTTTTATTTATTATTCTGATCTTCCCATTGGGGGGGGGGGGGGCTGGAATTCATAACAGGTTAAGACCAGTTTATTTGGTAGTTCCTTAGAAGTATCATTGAATTTTAGTGTTGTCAACTTAGTTTTTGACAATTTTTAAAATTTTTGAAAACGTCTGTTTTTTGTTTTTTTTTTCTTATCGGACATGGTATTTTTCATATTTGTTGATAATAAGATTCAGCCCCTAAAAAGTTATTACAAATGAAATTGGGTTTCTGATTCATATGCAACATTAAATTAATGAATCCGTTTTGTATATATTATCTCCATCGTAAACAAACTTATCTCAGACAAGTAATATGTATTGTTCTAAAAGTATTGTTCTACAAAGAAATGTAATTTCATTTATATTTCTTTCTTTCTTTTATTTATTTTGTTTTCTCATTTATTAGTATATAATGTATACTTTTTACTTAATACTTTATTTAGTTTTACTTTTAACTAGCAACTTGCCCGTCAAAAATGACGGGGCAATAAAAAAGTGTTGAAATGCTGTTTGTCACACAATGTGCGTGTACTGTGTGCCTCAACTATATAGACCCTTATAACACACTAATGAACGCATGTAATAACACTATAAGTGCCATGAGGGTCATCCAGGACCCTTATGACACAAAGTGTAAGCACTACACCATTTTAACCCGGTCTCTTATGGGGGTCTATACAGACCCTCATAAGCCTCTTTTTAACCTCATTAGTCCCATAAGGGTATTTAAAGACCCTCATGGAAGAGTTAGAAGCCTAACATTACCCCGTAAGTGCTATGAGGGTTCTCCAGTACTCTCATGACACTAAGTACAAACACTACAATGCAGTAAGCCCACCCCAATAAACCATGAAATCTAAACTAACATCCCTCTACACTAACCTATTAACACCTACACTACCTACCTAAACTACCTACCTACCCCCTAATAACCACCCACCACCACCACCACTCTAATTACAGAAGAAAAAAAAAACTAAAGTCCCAAAAAATAAAAAAGGAACATTACAGAAAAGAAAAAAAAATTACAACCCCCCCCCCTACTACAGAAAAAAACAATTACACACCTGAAAAGGAAATACATACAATACATACAATGCAAATAAAATAAAATACAATACCCCCTATCTAACATACAATCAATACTATCTATCTAAAATACATCCCCCAATCTGTCTAATATACAATAAATCCTATCTATCTAAAATACATCCCCCAATCTATATAATATACAATAAATCCTAATTATCTAAAATACTATCTAACTATCTAGCATGCAATACTATATAATATACAATATATCCTATCTATCTAAAATACATCCCCCAATCTTATATACAATAAATCCGAAGTATCTACAATACATACCCCTATCTAACATACAATACTATATAATATACAATAAATTCTAACTATCTAAAATACATACCTCTAACATCCAATAAATCCTAACTATCTAAAATAGATACCCCTAAAATACAATAAATCCTAACTATCTAAAATACATACCCCAATCTAACATACAATACTATATAATATACAATGAATCCTAACCCTCTAAAATACATACCCCTAACATACAATAAATCCTAACTATCTAAAATACATACCCCTATCTAACATGCAATAAATGCTATCTCTATATACAAACCCTAATTCTAAGCTAAAAAAATGTATTAAGACCATTATTAAGACCTTTGCAGATGTCCCTTCAGATTAGCAACCTAGGGGAAAAGAAAAAAAAAAATAGTACAACACATTTACATAAAATAAATTGATATTCAAAATATTCTACTCACCTTTCCAGCATGTCCCCATCCTTCTTCTTTTCTTCTCCGGCGCGTCCCCTGTTAAAAAAAAAAACATTGTACATTACTACAACATACATATAAACCTAAAAATAAAAAAAATAAACATAATATACATTGTACTTGCCTTCATGCGATGTCCCTGGGCTCCTCCTCTTCTGCCCCGGCTGGGCCCTAGAACAATCTGCGGTCTAAAAAAAAAAACTATCGGAGATCCGCACTCGCGGATTTCCCCGATGCTAATGATCCTCATACAGAGTTTTCCAGAAGAAAATTGTCAATGGCGGCTTCTGATTGGCTGAAAACGCTGTCTATCCAATTCAGCCAATCAGAAGGCGCCAATATGTGAGCCAATCAGAAAGGGATACACCCCAAAATCCCACTCTGATTGGATAATGCACCTGTCAATCTTTATTTAAACCAATCAGAAGGCTTTATTGCCATCAATATAGATACACCCCCATGGGGTGATTGGCTGAAGACATCTCCACCTTCTCATTGGCTGTAATGCTGTTGACATTGACAACAGCCAATCAGAAAGCGCAAATGCCTTCAGCCAATCACTACGTGGGGGTGTATCCCATTGTGATTGGCTATTATCACTGCAACCAATCAGAATGCACAGATGCCTCCAGCCAATCACCCTGTCTGATTGGTTTAAATAAAGATTGACTGAATTTGATAGACAGCGTTTTCAGCCAATCAGAAGGCGCCATTGCCTATTTTCTTTTTTTGGGTGTTTTTTTTTTTAGCGCGGATTGTTCCAGGGGCAGAAGAGGAGGAGGCCAGGGACATCGTGGGGAGGTAAGTACAATGTATATTATGTTTATTTAAAACAAATTTATGTTTATGTATGATGTACTAATCTAATGTTTTTTTTTAACAGGGGCCGCGCCGGAGGTGAAGAAAAGAAGGACGGGGACATGCTGGAAAGGTGAGTAGAATAATTAGAATAATTAGAATGTTTATTTATTTTCTCTAAATGTGTTGTACTCATTTTTTTTCCCCCCTAGGTTGGTGATCTGAAGCTTAGAATTAGGTTTTGTATATCATGATAGCATTTATTGTATGTTAGATAGGAGTGTGTATTTTAGATGGTTAGGATTTATTGTATGTTAGGGGTATGCATTTTAGATAGTTAGGATTTATTGTATGTTAGATAGGGGTAGGTATTTTAGATAGTTAGGATTTATTGTATATTAGATAGATTGGTGTATGTATTTTAGATAGGATTTATTGTATATTAGACAGATTGGGGGATGTATTTTAGATAGATAGTATTGATTGTATGTTAGATAGATAGGGGGTATTGTATTTTATTTTATTTGTATTGTATTGTATTGTATGTATTCTATGTATTTCCTTTTCAGATGTGTAATTTTTTTTTTCTGTAGTGGGGGGGGGGGGGGGTTTGTAATGTATTTTTTTCTGTAATGTTCCTTTTTTATTTTTTGTGATTTAGGTTTTTTATATTTTCTGTATTGTAGATTTTTTATTTTTTGTGAGTTAGGCTTTTTTATTTACTGTAATGTAGATTTTTTATTTTTTGTGACTATGTTTTTTATTTTCTGTAATTACAGTGGTGGGGGGGTTTATTAGGGGGTAGGTAGGTAGTGTATGCATTAATAGGTTAGTATAGAGGGGGGTTAGTTTAGATTTAATGGTTTATTGGGGGTATCGTGCAGTGTAGTGTTTGTACTTAGTGTCATGAGGGTACTGGAGAACCCTCATAGCACTTACGGGGTAATGTTAGGCTTCAAACTGTCCCATAAGGGTATTTAAAGACCCTCATGGGACTAATGGGGTTAAATAGAGGCTTATGAGGGTCTGTATAGTCATGATGGTCCTTGAGGACTGTCATGGCAGTTATGTGGTTAATGTTAGGGTTGTAACAGCCTCATAAGGGTCATAATATACCCTTATGGGACTGATGGGGTTAAATAGAGGCTTCTGAGGGTCTGTATTGACCCCCATGAGTGACAGGGTTATTTATTGGCTTACGGGGGTCTTTATTTACCCCCATGAGTTACAGGGTTAATTATGGGTTTATGGGTGTCTGTATTGACCCTTATGAGTGACAGGGTTAATTAAGTGCTAAAGGGGGTCTGTATTGACCCTCATGAGTGACAGGGTAAATTGTAGGTTTATGGGGGTCTGTACTGACCCTCATGAGTGACGGGGTTAATTAAGTGCTTATGGGGGTCTGTATTGACCCCCATGAGTGACAGAGTTAATTAATGTATTATGGAGGTCTGTATTGACCCTCATGAGTGCCAGGGTTAATTAAGGGTTTATGGGGGTCTGTATTGACCCCCATGAGTGACAGAGTTAATTAATGTATAATGGGGGTCTGTATTGACCCCCATGAGTGACAGGGTAAATTAAGTGCTTATGGGGGTCTGTATTGACCCCCATGAGTGACAGGGTTAATTATAGGTTTATGGGGGTCTGTATTGACCCCCATGAGTGACAGGGTTAATTAGGGGTTTATGGGTGTCTGTATTGACCCCCATGGGTGACGGGGTTAATTAGGGGTTTATTGGTGTCTGTATTGACTCCCATGAGTGACGGGGTTAATTAAGTCCTTATGGGGGTCTGTATTGACCCCCATGAGTGACAGGGTTAATTAAGTGCTTATGGGGGTCTGTATTGACCCCCATGAGTGACAGGGTTAATTAAGTGCTTATGGGGGTCTGTATTTACCCCCATGAGTGACAGAGTTAATTACTGTATTATGGGGGTCGGCATTGACTCCCATGACTGACAGGGTTAATTGGGGGTTTATGGGTGTCTGTATTGACCCCCATGAGTGACAGAGTTAATTAATGTATTATGGGGGTCGGTATTGACTCCCATGAGTGACAGGGTTAATTCAGGGTTTATGGGTGTCTGTATTGACCCCCATGAGTGAGGGGGTTAATTAAGTGCTTATGGGGGTCTGTATTGACCACCATGAGTGACAGGGTTAATGAAGGGCTTATGGGGGTCTGTATTGACCCCCATGAGTGACAGGATTATTAAGGGCTTTTTCTGTAGTGGGGGGGGGGGGTTTGTAATGTATTTTTTTCTGTAATGTTCCTTTTTTATTTTTTGTGATTTAGGTTTTTTATAGTTTCTGTATTGTAGATTTTTTATTTTTTGTGAGTTAGGCTTTTTTATTTACTGTAATGTAGATTTTTTATTTTTTGTGACTAGGTTTTTTATTTTCTGTAATTACAGTGGTGGGGGGGTTTATTAGGGGGTAGGTAGGTAGTGTATGCATTAATAGGTTAGTATAGAGGGGGGTTAGTTTAGATTTAATGGTTTATTGGGGGTATCGTGCAGTGTAGTGTTTGTACTTAGTGTCATGAGGGTACTGGAGAACCCTCATAGCACTTACGGGGTAATGTTAGGCTTCAAACTGTCCCATGAGGGTCTTTAAATACCCTTATGGGACTAATGGGGTTAAATAGAGGCTTATGAGGGTCTGTATAGTCATGATGGTCCTTGAGGACTGTCATGGCAGTTATGTGGTTAATGTTAGGGTTGTAACAGCCTCATAAGGGTCATAATATACCCTTATGGGACTGATGGGGTTAAATAGAGGCTTCTGAGGGTCTGTATTGACCCCCATGAGTGACAGGGTTATTTATTGGCTTACGGGGGTCTTTATTTACCCCCATGAGTTACAGGGTTAATTATGGGTTTATGGGTGTCTGTATTGACCCTTATGAGTGACAGGGTTAATTAAGTGCTAAAGGGGGTCTGTATTGACCCTCATGAGTGACAGGGTAAATTGTAGGTTTATGGGGGTCTGTACTGACCCTCATGAGTGACGGGGTTAATTAAGTGCTTATGGGGGTCTGTATTGACCCCCATGAGTGACAGAGTTAATTAATGTATTATGGAGGTCTGTATTGACCCTCATGAGTGCCAGGGTTAATTAAGGGTTTATGGGGGTCTGTATTGACCCCCATGAGTGACAGAGTTAATTAATGTATAATGGGGGTCTGTATTGACCCCCATGAGTGACAGGGTAAATTAAGTGCTTATGGGGGTCTGTATTGACCCCCATGAGTGACAGGGTTAATTATAGGTTTATGGGGGTCTGTATTGACCCCCATGAGTGACAGGGTTAATTAGGGGTTTATGGGTGTCTGTATTGACCCCCATGGGTGACGGGGTTAATTAGGGGTTTATTGGTGTCTGTATTGACTCCCATGAGTGACGGGGTTAATTAAGTCCTTATGGGGGTCTGTATTGACCCCCATGAGTGACAGGGTTAATTAAGTGCTTATGGGGGTCTGTATTTACCCCCATGAGTGACAGAGTTAATTACTGTATTATGGGGGTCGGCATTGACTCCCATGACTGACAGGGTTAATTGGGGGTTTATGGGTGTCTGTATTGACCCCCATGAGTGACAGAGTTAATTAATGTATTATGGGGGTCGGTATTGACTCCCATGAGTGACAGGGTTAATTCAGGGTTTATGGGTGTCTGTATTGACCCCCATGAGTGAGGGGGTTAATTAAGTGCTTATGGGGGTCTGTATTGACCACCATGAGTGACAGGGTTAATGAAGGGCTTATGGGGGTCTGTATTGACCCCCATGAGTGACAGGATTATTAAGGGCTTTTTCTGTAGTGGGGGGGGGGGGGGGGTTTGTAATGTATTTTTTTCTGTAATGTTCCTTTTTTATTTTTTGTGATTTAGGTTTTTTATATTTTCTGTATTGTAGATTTTTTATTTTTTGTGAGTTAGGCTTTTTTATTTACTGTAATGTAGATTTTTTATTTTTTGTGACTAGGTTTTTTATTTTCTGTAATTACAGTGGTGGGGGGGTTTATTAGGGGGTAGGTAGGTAGTGTAGGCATTAATAGGTTAGTATAGAGGGGGGTTAGTTTAGATTTAATGGTTTATTGGGGGTATCGTGCAGTGTAGTGTTTGTACTTAGTGTCATGAGGGTACTGGAGAACCCTCATAGCACTTACGGGGTAATGTTAGGCTTCAAACTGTCCCATGAGGGTCTTTAAATACCCTTATGGGACTAATGGGGTTAAATAGAGGCTTATGAGGGTCTGTATAGTCATGATGGTCCTTGAGGACTGTCATGGCAGTTATGTGGTTAATGTTAGGGTTGTAACAGCCTCATAAGGGTCATAATATACCCTTATGGGACTGATGGGGTTAAATAGAGGCTTCTGAGGGTCTGTATTGACCCCCATGAGTGACAGGGTTATTTATTGGCTTACGGGGGTCTTTATTTACCCCCATGAGTTACAGGGTTAATTATGGGTTTATGGGTGTCTGTATTGACCCTTATGAGTGACAGGGTTAATTAAGTGCTAAAGGGGGTCTGTATTGACCCTCATGAGTGACAGGGTAAATTGTAGGTTTATGGGGGTCTGTACTGACCCTCATGAGTGACGGGGTTAATTAAGTGCTTATGGGGGTCTGTATTGACCCCCATGAGTGACAGAGTTAATTAATGTATTATGGAGGTCTGTATTGACCCTCATGAGTGCCAGGGTTAATTAAGGGTTTATGGGGGTCTGTATTGACCCCCATGAGTGACAGAGTTAATTAATGTATAATGGGGGTTTGTATTGACCCCCATGAGTGACAGGGTAAATTAAGTGCTTATGGGGGTCTGTATTGACCCCCATGAGTGACAGGGTTAATTATAGGTTTATGGGGGTCTGTATTGACCCCCATGAGTGACAGGGTTAATTAGGGGTTTATGGGTGTCTGTATTGACCCCCATGGGTGACGGGGTTAATTAGGGGTTTATTGGTGTCTGTATTGACTCCCATGAGTGACGGGGTTAATTAAGTCCTTATGGGGGTCTGTATTGACCCCCCTGAGTGACAGGGTTAATTAAGTGCTTATGGGGGTCTGTATTGACCCCCATGAGTGACAGGGTTAATTAAGTGCTTATGGGGGTCTGTATTTACCCCCATGAGTGACAGAGTTAATTACTGTATTATGGGGGTCGGCATTGACTCCCATGACTGACAGGGTTAATTCGGGGTTTATGGGTGTCTGTATTGACCCCCATGAGTGACAGAGTTAATTAATGTATTATGGGGGTCGGTATTGACTCCCATGAGTGACAGGGTTAATTCAGGGTTTATGGGTGTCTGTATTGACCCCCATGAGTGAGGGGGTTAATTAAGTGCTTATGGGGGTCTGTATTGACCACCATGAGTGACAGGGTTAATGAAGGGCTTATGGGGGTCTGTATTGACCCCCATGAGTGACAGGATTATTAAGGGCTTTTGGGGGTCTGAATTGACCCCCAGGAGTGACAGGGTTTTCTTAGGGGTTGATGGGGCTCTGTATAGAGCCCCATGAGTGATAGGGTTAATTTTTGTTTTGTTTTATTACAGGTCCTATATTGGGGACCCCCACTGCAAGGGTTAATGTGGGGTTAATGCGGGTTTCCAAGCTTATCTCGGATCCTGTGGGGTTAATGCGGGTTTCTGAGCTTATCTCGGATCCCTTGTTGTACATGGCTGGGCGGTCCGTGGTCGTGGAGCTTCGTTTTCGTTTTTTTCGGCGGCCATTTTTTCTCTCGCTTCTGGGATTTTTCGTGTGTCTAAACTCGGGAATATGGACCTAAATTGACGTGTAACTTCACTTGCAGAGGTCTTGGGTGCCCCCTTGCTGTGGGTAAGCTTTTTATTTGCGGACCAAACTGAGTCCTTCGCTTCGCGAGGGATGCAGTTCTTGCGAGCTCGCTTTGCGAACTCGCAAAGCGCGACGATGATTGGTAGATTGACAACTATTATATGTGATTGTTTAAGAATCTTGTGAAGACATTACCATTTAAGGAATATACAATGTATTTTATATTGCTAGGAGTAACATATACATTGCTTATATCCTAGTATTTTTAAATTACCTTTGTTGTTTCACTAATCTTTATTCTATTATTATTGTTTTTCATTTTTATATATATAGTTTAAAGTTTATATTTTATCAAAGTTTTTTTTCTATTTTCAAAAGATGATTTCATAAAAGATAGGACCCTTTAGTTTTTAGGTCATTTTCTTTTTTAACTATAATTTCTGAGTTTGTTCCTATTTATCAAGGATTTTAATTTTCCATTTTGTTATTATGACTTGGTACATTTTATTTTTACCAATAGATAGCAAATAAATGGAATTGCCTCCCAGTAGAGATTGCAGTACCAAATATATTGCAATTCAAAATATCTTTGTTAATATGTACTCGATTACAAATCCTCAATTGAAAAAAAAAAATGTACTTAGTTAATATACTGAAACACCTTTGGAAAAAACAATTATTTCATTACTTACAACTTTGTAAATGATTACATCATAATACCATAAATTTCCTTAATACATGTATGTAGGATGGAGATTGATTCATTCAGAAAACTATCTTAAATGACAAACACAAAACAGGTTAATACAATTATACATATTTCATACTTCCTTTTTTTATTTTAGAAATTCTAGTATATCCTGCATTTTAACCTGGTTAATTTTAGCATTTTCACACCTTTACTTTATTTTAAAATTCATCCCATTTGATTCAGTTTTCTATTTAGTCATTTCTTTACATTTTTTTTACATATCTTTAATACTTTGATGTAATCACATTTAAAAAATTTATTAAAATTACATTTTTAAACATTTGCCAGGAAAAGATATATGTGATTTTCACCTGATATGGCTGGATCCTGCTGGGCCACCACCAGGCTTGAAGCTCCAGCTGTAGGCACCTGGATGAGAAGGTCATTGGCCACCCTCTCCCACTTGTTATAACACACAGTCACTTTCGGTGCACCACTTGGTGCTGCAGCTTGCTTGTCCTCCTTGGCCATCATCCTCCTCACCTTGGCCCTGATGTCGTCAAAGCGGTGCTTCACAGACCACAAATCCATTTCCGCTGTTTCCAGTGCTGTTACTGCGGCCACTGCCTCCCTCCCTGCCTCCCTGCCTACCCCCCGCAAGGATAATGGGGTGTCCACAGATTGCACCAAGGAGGACCACATTCTCCTGGTGCATGTAGTTAAGGGCCCTGTGCTTCTTGCCTCTTGCCCTCCCGACTTTGGATGGGGAATGGGGATCCTTAGCTCCCTGAACTGTCCCTGAGGCCTATCCATCCCCCGAACTACCAGTCCCCCCCCCCCCCCCCCCCCCCCCGGATCAGTCCCCTCTACCTCTGTCCCTCAACTGGATGTGCCTATTTCTCGGGGCACCCTGCCACCACCCACCTCCTCCACTCCACTATCATCCTCTCCTCCGCTCTCCACCTCCTCCACTCCTCTGCCACGCTCCTCTGCTATCCACCTCCTCCACCTTCTCCTCCACATCCTCCTCCAACTCCTCCTCCTACTCTCCTCCACCATTACCCAGGGCTACCTCTCTTTCCTGCTCGCCTCTCCACTCCTCTCCCCTCCTCTTCACTCCTCTCCCCTCCTCTCTCCTCCCTCCATTTAAATCCCAAAAAGAATATAGGGATAAATAGGAAAAGTGTTTCTGTATATATATGAAGGGGGAAAAAATGTGTGTTTTATGTGTATTTATTACCTGTTGCGGGATGGGGGTTTGTGTATGGAGTGGCCTAGCTCTATGTGTATCTGTATGTGTCATTTAATTTTTGTTTATTGGTATTATGAGTAATCTGTAAATATGTGTAATCAAAGAGTAAGTGTAAATTTGTAAATAGGTGAATATAAAAGAACAAAAACGCAATATACTGCTCTGAAAACTGGCCTACTCTCTCTCACTCTGCTCAAACCACCACCTGCGGGACCTGCGTGCTACTTTATCAGAATCTACAACACAGTCAACGCATGGGTTGGTGGAATGCAACTTTATAATCTCTCTCTGTCAATCATCTAGACCACTTTCTATTGGCTGAGAGGCCTGAGTGGCACTCTGCTATACCATGATTGGATCGTAACTGATGATCGTAACTGCGGACCGCATCCAGTCCTGCCCATTAAGAGAGGCTTGAGGCTTCGGGCCGTAACTTGCACCTTGTTCAATTGAAATACAATGGATTTGTAGCAGACCATGAGCCTGAAACAGGCCCGCTACATACACCTATATACCGAAAGATGTGGCCTTCAAATTGAATGAGGCTCTAAGTGTGTAAAATGTAAGGAGAAAGGCTACTGAACTCCCTTGCTAAGGTCATTGTACTGGCTTATTGGGGCTTTCTTGATATTTCTCCTTTGAAATGAAGCAATTATGTCTACACTTTCTCAGTTTATTAAGATAAAATACATTTGATTAACATTTCAATGAAATATAGACAAGATATTAAATGAAAATCAGCATCTGTTATGTAAAACAATGGGAAGTTAAAACAAATTTTAAAATGAATAAGAAAAAAGGGGGAGTGAAAAGGAAAGGGGGGGGGATACAAAAATAAAAATGTAAAAAAATAGCAAAATGGTTTGATTGACTGGAAGTACAATATTATTTGAATTATGAATTGATATTTGTTACAAAACTTGTCATGAATATTCAAGTAAAGGAATTAATGATAAAGCTAAAATAGGTGTACTTTAAAGTGTACAAGTGCATAGCAGTTGAAATTTAAAACATCCATCCATGATACTTTGGTAAAGATTGTGTGTATGAAAGGAGTGTTTACATTTCTGCAAGAGAAAGGTTTGCAGCTACCTGGTTCAGAGCATGTATGAAGGAAGGGGGTTGGTGTCAAATAATAAAAACTCGAAATAGAAAATCTATGTCCCTCTCATTCGTGTTAATCTACCCTCTTTTTCACCCTCCTGCAAGCTATCAGGACATTTCTGAAGCCAGACAAGATGGAACTGTCTGTATAAATACAAATGTTAAGATTCTCTCTAAATATGCTTTTATGCTCATGACTAACACTGCTGCTAATGTTGTTAGTTTGCTACATACTACACAAACATGACGTTTTCCCAAACTACTGTGATACTTTAATATGAATGCATGGGGGTTCATCTAGTTAAGTCAGCAATGTCTATGAGCGAACCTGTCCTGGTCTTACTGCTAGCTTGGAAGCTACATCAGATGACACTTTGCTGTAATGCGACTCGTCACCCTTCAACAGTCTTAATGGACATAAATGCATATTGGGATCATCTGCTTTCTGCTAGAAGGCATCAACGTAAATGACAAGGGTGATCAGTTAGACAGAAACAAGTGCCATCAGCCCATAGTGCATGGTGATTAACAGTATGTTTTATGGGATGCAAATACACTTGCAAATGATTAATAAAAGATTCAATTACTAACACATTGCTAAACTAACCCCATTACCCTCTGATTGTCCTGTCACTCCTGATGATAAGATTTATGCAGATTTAGTGGCTTTTTGATATGAGAGCAGAGGGATGCAGCTACACCCTCATCCAATTAAAGCATATTATGGCTACATGAACAATATAATATATATTATATTCTTTTAACCTACTATTATTTTCCCTTCCTTTATTTGTATGCAATGAATTGGAATCTCTATAGTTATTTTATTTTTTACATGCATCAAACTTTTATTATATTATTATTGACTAGGTTTTGGTTCTTCTTTTCTTGAAATTATTTTGCCACTACAGATTTTATTCCTACAAACACTTTTGCTGAAACATTTTAATTAAAGTACCAATGTATGGTTAAATGTATGTTCAAAGATCATGATTAGGCAGGAAAATAATTATAAAACGATGTTTTAATTAGAAAACAAAATGAATTTGATAATTGGATCTATTCCTGCAGCCTGTAAATATGAGAGTAGCCATTTTATTTATGTAGGAGCAGGGTTTGCACTAAGTCTGGCAAGCTGCCTGCTTCTGAGAATGTGTGAGGGAAAGGGGTAGGTGCCAAATTATTTCCCTTCTCTCCCCCTCCTCCCTCAACCCTCCATCAATTATAGAAAAGTGCACAGGCGTCAAGCTATCAGAAAATGTTGAATCTAGACAGTTTGCTTTATACAGTCTTCTTTATAAGTGCCATAAGGGATTTGTTGTGTGTGATAATGTACAAATACAAAATTCCTTATCTGAGCACTTTGATTTGCTTGCAGTTATCAGAAAAGTTCTGAAAACTACTGAAGCAGAGTGTAGTAAACTACAAAGATAAAACATTATAAACCAAGATTAATGTGAGGCATGCTAAAAACATCACCAAAAAGGTTTAATTTCACAAACATATCTTTAAAAATGCTTTAATACTTAAATTACCACTACTGACAACTTTCTTCTATATGGTCTTTTGAATAACTAAACTTGATTATATGCAATATATATTATATATGCAAATATATATATTTTTTACTGCATGATTTTATTTTCTTTCTTGCATCTTCTGTTTTAACAGGGCATGTCGTTGTAAACTATTGAGTTTTGTATTAGCCTTAATTAGAGCACTGGCAGTTGCAGGTGTCATATTCTCATTATGCAGATAGAACTTCCTCCCTGCATTCAAAGTTTTCCAGCACCTCAGGAAGCACATCATTGGAAATGAAAATAATAGATTCCATAGCAGTATAATTCATGTAAAAGTAATGTATTAAAGGCTGTATTTTTTGTAAGGTCACCCAATGGAAAGGTCATAGCAGAGAGATCAGACAAATTGCTGTTCACTGGAGAAGGAACTGGCAACTCGCTCCAATATATTTGCCCGGATAAGCACAACCAGAGACATAACGATATGGCCGTCGGAAGATGAGCCTCTCAGGTCAGAATGTACCTACCACATACCTGGGGACGAGCAGATGACAAGTATGAGTAGCACCAGATATAATGAAATGGTTTGGAGAAAGGCGAGAGGACCTCATGATATGGATGTGTGTGGAGGGGAAAGGAAAGACAGCTGTCTCAAAGAACAATTCAGCATAGGAACCATTAACGCTAGAACTATGAACCGAGGCAAACTGGAGATGGCAAGGTTAAACATTAATATCCTGAACTCAAATGGACTGGAATTGGACATTTCATATCAGTCAACCACCAGATTTTCTACTGAGGTCAAGAATCCTGCAGAAGAAATGGAGTTGCCATCATGGTCAATCAAAGGCTGGCTAAAGCAGTGCTCAGTTACAACCCAATAAATGACAGAATGATTTCAATTCAAATTCAAGGCAAGCCATTTAACCTATGCTTCGCATACTATTCTAAAGCCTTTGACTGTGCGGATCACAACAAAATGTTCTTAAAGAGATGGGGATAACAGACCATCTCATCTGCTTCCTGAGGAATCTGTATTTGGGCCAAGAAGCCATAGTCAGAATCAAACATGGAACAACCGAATAGCTCGGGATCGGGAAATTAGTGAGGCAAAGTGTTATATTGGCATCTTCTTTATTCAACTTCTTATACAGTGAATACATCATGCATAAGGAAAGGATGGTTGAAGCCAAAGCATGAATCAATAGTGCTACAGTCCATATGGTCACAAAAAGTCAGGTACAACTGAACTGACAAATTACAAAAAAAAGTTTCTTAACTGATATAAAATAATGAATATATGATTCTCCATGTTTGAATGTTAAGACTGAAAAGACTGCAGTTACCGTAACTTGTACATAGCTCAGTGTTATCTCATTTTTATTTTATATAATATTTGGCACTTTCCTCCACCCACAGAAATATATCCTAGCATAGTAAGGTAAAAGAGTCTGCAGACTGAATTTACTTAATGTATAAAATCTGTTTTAGTTCTTGTAATGTCATGAATTTCATATTCATCTTAGTAGATTGCAATATATTTAATTGATTAGAGTGCAGTACTAGCAAAGGTGTGGGAAAGCTAAACCCACTTATATACAACTTCTGAGAATAGACATAGATTATTCAATGTTTGCTCAAATACTGCAAATACATTTTGTAGGATCACAAATTTCCTAATTTTCCATTTTTTTTTCATGTAATAAAAAGTTTTAATGTTTATTTTTTATGTACATGATAGAAAATATTGATGTTCCACATCCAATTACTCTGCATGAAATTATACAAGTAAGTAATCATCAAGGCAGACTAGCTGCTATAATATGCACCTAAGAAAATCACTGTGACGACCATGAGGATTGACTGATAAAAGCCTACTTTGTTAGGTTTTAAATGTTGAAAGACATCAGAATAGGAATTCATTTGTTTATTTAATTATTATTAGCAAAATAATCAGTAATAAAAAAAAAAAAAAACAGTGTTGGTTTTAAATTTGTGTGACCATGGTAATACTTTAAATGAACACTGATACCATGTTGAGAAGTACAAAGAACAGGCTTTATATAGTAGTGCTCTAGGAATTATTATATACTAGCGAATTGCCCGTCAAAAAATGACGGCAATGAAATTGTAAGGTAGTTAATGGTGTTTTGTGTCTACTACTGAAATATATAATACAATTAATAAATGAATATACTTTACCTATTTTGAAGCATTGTGTTGAAGAGCTGGCAATCTGTTTTGATGTTGCTGCAGCATTAGTGGTGTGGAGCTGCTGTGTAAGCGTGATGGATGTGTGCAGTGTAAGAGTGTGCGTGCGCGAGACGAAACCGTTAGCGTAGTGGTGTACTTCCGCATTGGTGCGTAATGTGTGGTATGCGTCTTAGCGGAATATCCGTAGGTCATTTGTGGTATTTTGCGAGTTTCTTGTGGTGTTTTGCGTGTTTAGAGTGCTGTAGCCTTGTTTTCTCTTTGTTCGGTGGCCATTTTTTTTCTCGCTTAGAGAATTTTTAAGTGTCTAAACTCTTTTATTTTTAGTTAAATGAAGGTGTAAGTTGTTTTTTGAGGTCCTGGGTGCTCTTGCTGTAGGTAAGTTTTTTATGTTTGTGCTGTGTGTATTTATTGTGTTTTGATTTTTTTCATGTTTGCGAGTTGCGGACGATTTTTGCGAGATCGTAATGAGTGTTAACGTGTCTCGTATGTTGTTTGCGTTGCGAGGTAAACTTTGCGAGGGTCGCAGTTGGTGTGTCGTGTTGTTTGCGTTACAACGTAAATATTGAGAGGGTCGCAGTTGCTGGCAAGGAGCGCCATCGGCTACGCGAGCCCGCAAGCGTGAGCTACTGCTCTGGCTGGCTCGCCTGCTCACAACTATATATGTGCTTGTGTTACATGTTTAGAATTTAGACCTTTCAGTGTGAGTATTGGTTTTAATAGATGGTATCGAATGTAAAATGTGGTGTAAATGTCAAAAAAGAGAATATTACTTAAGGACTGAATACTGCTGCACTCAGCAAATTTTACAAAAAGAATAATGTTAACCCCTTGAATAAGGAAGATGTAAACTGAAGGTCTCAATCCCTCATATATTATGCACGGTAACATCCCACATGGAATTCTTCAGCTTTCAAGTGATTGACCACTTATTGAGTATTGTCACTTAGATGCATCATTACACATTTATTATAACTTATTTAGAAAACTGCAAAAAAATAATAATATAAGGATGAATATAAGTGAGATTGCTCGTGCCAACCAACTGACCTAATACTTGGTGGAGACAAGCAGCAGAGGAATCCAGTTTGTGAATGTACGTTTAATATTCAATACTTCTTATTTAAATAATTGAATATAATTTTTATTAATAATTAATGCCTAATTAAAACACAGAAAGCATGTTGTTAGGGCACTAAGGTAAAGTCAAATACTGCATATACACGCATAACACTTGAAATAAATGCATTTTTTTTACTTTCTAAAACAAATTTGCTGATTACAGGGGTGTGTTTCTGCTTAGGCCCAGGAGGTCTAGGGCAGCACATTTTCAGAGGGCAGCAGTAATATTTATGTCTGTAACTGTACTTCTAACATACTATGGCCTTCATTCAATTGCAATTTGGCCAATTGAATAGGGCTCTAAATAAGCACATAACATATTTGTTTTCAATAAGTTTTTAGTTAGCAAACATCTATCCAAAAGCAAGGTTTTCACAAACTAAAAACTTATTTAAAAAAAATATGCTGTGTGCTTATTTAGAGCCCTATTCAATTGGCCGAATCGCAATTGAATGAGGCCCTATATATATATATATATATACAGTGGCGGCTGGTGACTTTTCAAGTTGGAGGGGCGACAGGGCGAAACATAGCCACTCCCCCTTTTCAAACCACACCCATTTTTATAACTCCTCCCCTGACGTCATAATGACCTTTATAAGCCCCACCCAATGACCTTATACTTGTAAAGCCCATTGAAATATATGATCAGTATCACGACCCACTCTCTGGCTGGGGTCTGCTGACTTGATTTGGGTTACTCTGGACCTTGGAGCCTTTTTGATTACAGGAACATCAGGTCTCAGCCCTTGGTTTAGACTGAGCAATATTGACAGTAAGTCTGGCGAATCTTACTGCAAGCATATGTCCCCGGGTAAATAATACATCTACACACCACGTCTTGATGAAAATTATGAACAACTTCTTTATTTTTCCACAAGTATTTAAACAACTCACAAAACCAGTACAGGGAGTGGCTACTCTTAGTCAAACCCTCATTCCCCTCTGGCCATTCTCACAGAAGTAATTTGTGGGAACTTATTAGTCTCCTCCCCCAGTGCCTTCCCACTAGGTGTGGCTACAAGCTCATTCTCTCCCTGTCTGTGGAGAGAGTAACATCTCTGCCCTGGCCTATGGCCCTAGTATTGAGGCTGGAAGCCCCTGTACTATCCCATTGTCCTACGGTGCCTGGCAGTCTGGCAAATCTCTTTGTTCTGGCCTTGCTATCACTTCAAGTGTTTACTCTAAAGACCATATGGCCAACTCCTGACTGAGAGT
This sequence comes from Discoglossus pictus, assembly GCA_027410445.1. Taxonomy (NCBI): domain Eukaryota; kingdom Metazoa; phylum Chordata; class Amphibia; order Anura; family Alytidae; genus Discoglossus; species Discoglossus pictus. The sequence continues at coordinate 156,489,318 of CM050169.1, forward strand.
TTATACAATGGGGGAGGGTTGACTAATTAAAACATAACTATCACTCCCCAATACAATATACAATATAACACTAACATATTATCCCCCATAACACAATATACAGATGGTGGCGATTGGTATATAACAGTCCATTCCCAATATAGGCCACTGCTGCCAGTCTCAAGATGGCCCCAGCATAGTTCACGCCAAATCCAATATGGCCCCTGGGTGATTCATGACAATCAGCAATGCAGAAATGTCAAGAAGTAAAGTAACAATGTGTTAAATTCATTGGTATACAATATAGATTGAAAAAACTCATGTGACAAGACTACAGCAATATCATAATTGCACCTATACGTATTAACAGAAAAATTAAAGGAGTGACACCTACCATTAGTCGGGTCTTCTTTTCAGGGTATTCACGTTCATTAAGTTGACCAACGAGTAGAAACAAATCTGCAGCCACATAGGGTTTGCACCTGGGGTTGAAAGAAAACAAGCAAATCAATCAGACCATTCAAGAACAAAACCATACTTAAAAAACATTAAACGACCAAGTGGAACCATATAGGCCCCAAACATACCTTAGAATACCAAGTGGAACCATATAGGCCCCAAACATACCTTAGAAGACCAAGTGGAACCATATAGGCCTCAAACATACCTTAGAAGACCAAGTGTGACCATAGGCCCCAAACATACATTAGAAGACCAAGTGTGACCATATAGGCCTCAAACATACCTTAGAAGACCAAGTGTGACCATAGGCCCCAAACATACATTAGAAGACCAAGTGTGACCATATAGGCCTCAAACATACCTTAGAAGACCAAGTGTGACCATAGGCCCCAAACATACATTACAAGACCAAGTGGAACTATATAGGCCCCAAACATACCTTAGAAGACCAAGTGTGACTATATAGGGCCCAAACATACCTTAGAAGACCTAGTGTGACCATATAGGCCTCAAACATACCTTAGAAGACCAAGTGTGACCATAGGCCCCAAACATACATTAGAAGACCAAGTGTGACCATAGGCCCCAAACATACCTTAGAAGACCAAGTGGAACTATATAGGCCCCAAACATACCTTAGAAGACCAATCAGCACTGCATAGGCCCAAACCAGTGGATCTTGGGATTTAAGAAAACAACAACATTTAACTTCTGTTTAGAAAACACAATAATCAATGTCAAACAAACACGTTGAATTAGCATATGGATAACCATATGAGCAGTAACGCCACGCCAAGGCTTCAACAATTGTTACTGACCATTCACACACCTTTCATAGCTCCTTCAATATGCACACCCACACACCATTCATACTTTACTTACCACTTGTTATTTTTGGTAGTGAGGTGGTGCCATTTCTGAGAACTTTACGTACCCTTGAAGGTGCCTCCAATTCCTTCAAACCAATGCATTTAACTGCTACAGGGCCATGGTGCTTTTTAATTACTTTTTTGATCCTCTTCAATGTGGAGAAGCATCTTTCTGGTTCTTTAGTAGTCTTCGTTGTTGTAAGCAGGATTCCTTATAGCTTCACTCACTCTGTTAAATTATGTAGATTAAATTGATGCTAAAGTTGCTGCAGAGCAACAGCACTTGTACAGACATGGAATTCTTGCTTCCCGTACACAAGTGACAGCTACCCTTGGAAGTGCCTCCAATTCCTTCAAACCACGCCAAGGCTTCAACAATTGTTACTGACCATGCACACACCTTTCATAGCTCCTTCCATATGCACACCCACACACCGTTCATACTTTACTTACCACTAGTTATGTTTGGTAGTGTGAGGTGGTGCTGCTTAACGCAGTTTATCTTTGCACACCTTGGGGGTATGCATTCTTCTTTGCTTCAATCACTTGTATTTTAATTTTGCACGGCGATCTTTCAAAGAAGAAAACTTCTCAATGGTTTTTTCATTGAAGTCTGGGATCTCGGAAATCAGTTGCTTTTCCATTGAGAGCATCGCCAATGCATTCAACCGCTCCAGGGACATGGTGCTTCTTAAAAAGGTTTTTATCCTCTTCAATGTGGAGAAGCATCTTTCTGATTCTGCAGTGGTCATCGGTGTTGTAATCAGGATTCTTAATAATTTTACTGTCTCTGTGAAATCATTCTGCAGATTAAATTGCTGGAAAAGTTTGTGCAGGGCAACAGCACTTGTACAAGTATGAAAATCTGTCTTCCCATACAGAAGTGACAGCTCAGTGCGTAATTGTTCCTTCTTCAGTATTGGATATGCTTGCACGGTGTCTTCCAGAGCTTGGGTTGGAAAGCAAGTGTCATGGGTTTTATACAAGTCACTTTGAACAAGTTTGGCACTGACTAGGTGATTTGAAAATGAAAAACGTTCTTTTGCATGAACCACCACTATGTCACATACCTCTCTTGAAAGTTGTCTCAAGGTTGAGATCTCCGTTACATCGCTCGGCAAACTTGCTTCTATCTCTTCAACAGAATTACGGATTTTCTGGATGCTGGCGACAAAGTCTTCTATGACTTTTTTGATGTAAACAGTATCCGTGTCTCGCTTCTGAAGCTGACTATAGAGGATGTCAACATGTGGCATTATTAAATTAAATAATTTAAGGAAGTAAAGGAACTCCCTGTCTTCCAGCATTCCAATGAAACCTGCGGCTTCACGTATAGATGTTGGATCAAAGTTTAGACATGCTTCAATTGTCTGGAAACACTCAAGTAGCGCATCTCTGTTCTCGTAGATCACGTTCACGGTCCTAACGTTGAAGTTCCATCGTGTCGGTGCACCTCTTGGAAGTCTTCTACCAACTACCTCATCCAGAACTCCAGTCCTTTTTGGAGAGCGTGAAAAAAAAGATGGTATGCCGCCTATGTTGGAAAAAAAAACTCGAACTCTTCCAATCCTTGAAACTGCTTTCTCCATTATTAGGTTCAGTTGGTGAGCATAGCAATGGACGTAGTGTGCGTTCGGGTACACGTCTTTTATTTTTCTTTGAACTCCTCCTTGATCTCCACGCATCACACTGGCACCATCGTAGCTTTGAGCTATGAGTTTCTTCTTGTCTTCTGGCTCTGGGAGAACAGTATTCAGTGTTTCCAGCACAACAGCAGCAATCGAGTCTGCATCCGTTGATTTCATTTCCGTGAAGCCATCAAATCTTTCCACCACTTGATGCTTCTTGTCAATGTAGCGATAGACTACAACGCACTGTGTCCTAGCGGAAATATCGGTTGTTTCATCCGCTTGGATTGCCACAAACTGGGCTTCCTTAAGCTCTTGGTGAATCACTTCCTTAATAACTTCATGCATGCAGTCCAGTAGCTCATTCTGCACGGTTTTGGACGTGCCCTTAAACACAGTTGCAGTCTTCAAATGCTGTTCCATTGCACTATCGATACTGCCAACCAAATCCACCAGGCCTCTAAACACTCCTGGATTTAGCGATGTTTCACTCTCGTCGTGTCCTCTTAATGCCAGTTCAAAAGCGCCACAAAAGCGAACACAATCAATTATCTTGGAAAGGATGTACCGGTTCTTAGCCACTTCTTCGTTGTGTTTTTGAATGCTGACTTGGTATCCTTGGTCCAGTTGAACAGCAATGTTCGCCTGTCCAAGCATCTCAAACTTGATCCTGTTATCCAAGTGAGCTTTAGAACTTTTGTGTTTCGCCAATTTATCAGCTAGATGTTTGACGTCAGTCACTCCAGTTTTGGTCCAAGCAGCGTCACCACCAAATAGGATGCATGGGAAACAATATAAGGACTTCCTAGAAACGCTTCCAGAAAGCCAGTCGTTCTTCTTGTACCATTCAGTATTGAAATTACGGACATATTGCTTCCCTCTATCTCTTGCGATTTGCTGCAGATTTATCTCTGGTTGGTCAGCTCCTAACCATTTTACTTCCACCTTCTCCTCATAGGTTAGGGTGCCGAAAGGCTTCACAAGTAGAGAGTCAATAGTATTCATTTCTGATACCAATAGAAGAAAGAGATCACGGTATATTAATTTCTATTATGTCACAAAATTACTTTAAAATAACAGTGTGTTGAATTCATTGGTATACATTATAGGCCCCAACCGCACCTTAAAAACCTTAAATAACCAATTTTGACCATATAGGCCCCAACCGCACCTTAAAAACCTTAAAAGACCAAGTGTGACCATATAGGCCCCAACCGCACCTTAAAAACCTTAAATAACCAATTTTGACCATATAGGCCCCAACCGCACCTTAAAAACCTTAAAAGACCAAGTGTGACCATATAGGCCCCAAACGCACCTTAAAAACCTTAAATAACCAGTTTTGACCATATAGGCCCCAACCGCACCTTAAAAACCTTAAATAACCAATTTTGACCATATAGGCCCAAATTGTAAAAAAAATAATAATAATAATATATATATATATATATATATATATATTGATTGATAGATATATTGATTGATATATATATATATTTATATATATATATATATATATATATATATATATATATATATATAAAAATTGATATCAATATATCACAATAAATAAATATATATATATATATATATCAAATTGATATATATATACATATATATATATATATATATTTATTTATTATGATATATTGATATCAATTTATATATATATATATATATATATATATCCAAATATATATATATACGCAGAAAAAATACACACAAATATACATAAACATATACATACAACAATATATATTAATTGATATTTATTATTTGATTAATTGATGTTCTTTATTACTTGTTATATTATATTGTTCATGCATTTCTATTACACATTATTTTTTATACATATTACAGTGCTATTTTTTGGCTATACATGTTACAGGATATTATCCTGTAACATGTATATCACATAAAATAGCCCTGTAATATGTATAATACATACAGGGTCAAACAAGTTCACACTAACCTTTTTTACCCTTACAGGCTTCCATACCTGCTTGCTGATTTGCTAATTTTTTAAAGACTCTCATTGGTTGAAATCGATGTCAATCAAAAATTTCAGCCAATCAGAGTCCTTCAAAAATTAGTATATATAGCAGACCGTGGGAAAAAAACAATTAATCGCGGGAGGGGCTCCTTGTAGGAGGAGCTCTTTTAGTTTGTTGTTTTTTTTTTTTTAGAGCGTCGTTTTTTTTTTGTGGAGGCCTCTTTCAATGGGCCAGAATGGATGGATGGACAATGGCTTCAATCAAGATTGGATTATTTGACCAGTGGCTTCAATCAACATTGGATTATTTTTTTTGACCATTGGCTTCAATCAACATTGGATTATTTGACCATTGGCTTCAATCAACATTGGGTTATTTTATTTGACCATTGGCTTCAATCAACATTGGATTATTTTATTTGACCATTGGCTTCAATCAACATTGGATTATTTTATTTGACCATTGGCTTCAATCAACATTGGATTATTTGACATGGGCTTCAATCAACATTGGATTATTTATTTTTCATGACTATATCCAGAGGACAGAAGGCCAACGCTGGAGGGGTCAATTTGACAGGTAAGTATGTGCTGTTGTTTATTTTATTTTGTATTAATGTTTGTTTAAAGCTGTTTATTTTTGTATAATAATGTGTTGTGTTACATACTGTGTTAATGTGTTTACTGTATTTTTTTTCCCTTCCCTTATTTTTATTTTATCTTTAAAAGTGACATGCACATATACATGCCTGTTACTTCTAAAAATGGAATAAAAATAGGGGGGGGGGATAGGTATTTGGTTCAGGGTGGGGTCGGTCACGCTCAGGCGCCCATCAGTCGCCCATCAGACCGCGTAGGCCACGATCAGGGGTGGCACAGGCATCATGGGGGTGAACATCCACCCCCATGTGGCCTGGTCAACCCCGCTCACCGCCCGAATACCCCGATCACCGTGATCGGGGTAATTGGGCGGGGCTAGCATAGGCCGCATCGGGGTGGTGTTGATCGGGCCTCGGGGGTGGCATAGGGCGGCGACATGGAGGTCATCAGGGGTGGCACAGGCCTCATCAAGGGGGTGATCCGATCACCCCCATGTGGGCCTGTGCCACCCCGCTCACCACCCGACTACCCGATCCCGTGATCGGGGTAATCCGGCGGTGGCATGATGGCATAGCATAGGGCAGGCCTGATCGGGGGTGGCACAGGCCACATGGGGGTGATGGCTGGGGGTGGCACTGGCACCAGGCATTGTAGGCCTAGGGTCGTCGGTGGTAGTTGGTGGGTGGCTGGGTAGGTGGCAGGCCAGGCAGGCATAGTGGGGGTAACTGGTCACCCCTAACTTTTATTAGGGGCTACTAGGGGTTTTGGTTTGGCCAGGGGCAGGGCAGGTGCCAGGCAGGTAGACTTACTGTGTTAGGCAGGCAGAGCAGATGTGAGTAGATTCAGCCAGGGAGGTCTCTCAGTCTCAGCGTGACCAGGGTCAGGAAACAGAAAGGGGGAAGGGACAGGCAACTGGTGGTTTTATTGACTGTATCAGTCAATCAAAATGATAACTCGAGGCCCTATTTGCTGGCGGGCACTCAGGGCCAACGGTCTGGGTGGGTTTAGATTGATCACTAAGTAACTGGACAGCCTTCCATCATTGATTGGTCAATGATGGAAGACTGTCAGTTATTAATTGATACATTTATGACCGCCCATGCATATCGTCACTTTGATGGTGAGCGGCATGCATTAACGGTCAGGGGGCCAGGCCAGGACTCATTGAAGAGAAGAGAAGAGTCTTAAGGGTAGTGTACACAGTACTAGTGTAATTTGATCACACAGGGTGCAGGCAGGGGGCTATATAGATACACAGCATTAGTTAATGTAGCGCAAGGGTTATCTTAAAGTGACAGTGTCCCTTTACTAACTTTACTTCATTTTAATACTATTGAGACTTGAAATGATGATGTACACCTTATATTTTTTTTATTTTTGGGTTATACTAATACATTGTTGTGTTTTTTTTATTGCAGGGTGAAGAAAATATTTGGGGGAGCGTTTGCCCTGACGCCCCAATGGACGGGCCGCCCCTGTATATATATATATATATATATATATATATCACATATATAGTTCTCAGCAATGCGGGTTGTTGCTAACGCTTGCGGGCTCGCAACGACGACCCCCTACGACGAAGCAAGGGGCCACATTTGCGGAGGTGGAAGATCCCACGTCAGCTGCGATGAGCCACAGGCTCATTGCAGACAGGAAACAAAAACAAATTAACACCACACTATAGCAAACAACCACAAACACCTTCACTGCGCCACCCACAAGGTGCGCCAATGGTGCTCATAGAACACAAACTACACCAAGGGAGAGATGTTTTTGCGTGTTCGGAATGGGTCGTAGCACGTCTCGTATTTTTTGCGAGGGCCGCAGTTGCTGGCATGGAAAGCCTTCAGCGCTCCATGTCAGCAACTGCGGCCCTCGCTTCGCAAGCGTGAGCAACGGCTCGCATGCTCACAACTATATATGTGATACACAAAGTTATGATTTGAGATACAGAACCGGGAAAGGAGGAGGTGCAAGAGGGTAGTGGGGGAAGCACGATTCTGTGGAGCCTAGGGCAGCATAAAACCTAAATATGCCAGTGTCCTTTTATAAATCACAGTCTTCAAAGGAAAGAAATATACAGACTACAGAGGTTATTTACATATTTCTTCTACGGTCCTTACATTTTTAAGTTTTTTTTTGTCATGTAGAAATATAAAATGTTTTTTACCATTGATTTAATTTACTTTGGCATTCACCATTTGATAAACCCACTGAAAGACATGCATTATTTGTAATGCACCTTTCCATTATTTTTAAATGTAATACATTCAAATATATTAAAATTGATTCTAATTCAGAAGGAATTTGAAAAACATTAGATTCTGAATTTTAAAACAGCTTCAGCAAGGTGCTATGAAATGCCATTATCAAAATATGCAGTAATTATTCTAAATTAATAGTTTATTATTAACATTATTATAATCTTAATTATAAAGAGTCAGTCAAATATGATGTTTTTTTCATTCTTCTTCAATCATATTTGAATTACCATATACAGTATATGAAACATGAACACAGAGGTATTTTTATCAAACTGGGTGATAAAGGAACACATACTGTATGATGGTAAGATAGAGTCTTACAAACAACATAATTAGGCTGGGAAACGTCACACAGGTAAATAATTTGATATGTCATCCATGATACTTTGATGAATGTTATGTGTTTGAGAAAAGAGTTTACATCTCTGCGGAAGCAGGAATGTTGGTTTACCTTGTGTCTGCTTGCTTCTGAGCTTGACAAGGCAACGGAGGTAGGTGTCATACCGAAAAAGCTCTAGTAGTGTAACGCCCCTCTTCCTCCTTCCTAAGTCAGGCTCCAAACTATCATGAAATGCTATAGAATGGCATAATGGAGCATGCATTGCACAAGTTATAGTACTTTGCATAAAAGGTCACAACTAAAATGCTATTTTTTATTTCCAGATACAAAATATAATATACATGGAGTGGTACTTTGGTTCAAGTCCTTAATCTGTTCCAGACGGCAGGTTGAGACCCAAACATGATGAGAACGAAACAAGCATTTTCCATAGATTCAATGTAAATTTAAGTAATCCATTCCAGACCGCAGATATTTCACATTTTATTTTGAACTGATGGTTTTGTTTTCTGATACAAAAAAATAAAACTAATCAGGTATCAATAAAAAAAAAAAATTACATTACATAACAGAGAATTTAACTTCCCTTTAATTGTACTGAGTTCAAATAACAGACAATTTAACTTTATTTTAACTGTACTGAGTTCAAATAACAGAGCATGTAATTTCACTTTAACTGTACAGTACTGAGAGGTCTTGAGGGACCAATGGAATGGTGGCAATGTAGAGGAGGAGAGGGAGGAAACTGGTTATTGCTTGGAAGGGGAGTGCTGTTCCATTACTACTTCAGGCACTTGCACAGGGGATATTTGTCCCTTCTGTCTCATAACACAACTACACCCTGCTAGAGACTCTGATGTAGACAGTTTCACTAGAAACCTATCAAGGAAAACTAGCTTCTGTCTTCATTTCAAAATGTTTCTGAAGCGAATCTGATCATTAAACAAGTCCAAAATGCGGCATGCTTGAGCTTTGTTAGGGTGATAGTGTTCAACAGAATTTTGTAATTCAGCCCATTTATCACACATTTCTTTAATGAGTGCAGTAGGTGCTTTCTCCCTTCCCTCCTCTTCACCTGAAGAAGAAAGTTCCTCAGCCACTACCTGTTGCTGCTCCCTCTGAAGTTCCTGCAGCTCCTCCATGCTGAGCTCTTGTCTGTGCTCCTCCACTAACTTTTTGATGTCCTTGGTACTGATCTACAGGCCCATGGGCTTGCCCAGAGACACAGTGTCCTCCACTATTGGGCTAGGTTCAGCCTCCAAGTTCCTCAGAGTTACAGCTTCTGGCCACAATTTCCTCCAGCCGCTGTTCATTGTCTTGAGAGAGATTGCATGCCAGGCCTTATCTATCAGTGGAGGATATTGAAATGGTCCTTCCAGAACTGTCAACTAAGTATCCAAGGTCACCTCAAAGCACCCCTGGAAGAGGACCATGGTATACAGTTTCTTAAAGTTTGAGATGACCTGCTGGCCCATGGGCTGGATCAGAGGAGTTGTGTTAGGGGGCAAGAACTTCACTGTTATCAAATTAAAGTCCTCCAGCAAATGGTTCTACAAGCCTGGAGGGCGAGCTAGAGCAATGTGCATTATCAACAGGACACTCAGAGGCAGTTCTTTCTCCTCCAAATATTTCTTCTCAGTGTGGCCAAACACTTTGTTCATCCATTCGATGAAGAACTGCCTGGTTACCCATGTTTTGCTATTGGCCCCCACATGATACTTAACTTGCTTTTGATCAAATTTCCTCTTTTAAACACTCTGGTGTTCTCACTGTGAGACTAGTAGAGGCTTGACTTTTAAATCCCCACTAGCATTTCCGAACACCAACAGAGTTAGCCTGTCCTTCATCGGCTTTTGCCCTGGTAATGTCTTCACTTCTTCAGTGATGTAAGTTCTTCCAAAATAATCCTGTCTCATCACAGTTTAAGACTTGTTGGGAAACAAAAGCCTCAGCCACTACATAGTCTCTGAACTCCCTGACAAAGGGTTTGGCAGCTTCTTTTTCGGCACTTGCTGCTTCTCCATGCCTCACCATGCTGTGAATGCCAGTTATCTTTTTAAAATTGTCAAACCAATCATGATTGGCTTTAAATTCTTCACTGCTTGCAGCACTTGTGGTACAGCAATTTCTCCACTTCCTCCAAAGTCTGTGAGCAAGATCACGTGGCTACCATGCTCATACTTGGCTATTATCTCTTTTTTACATTCTATGGTGATTCTGCCTATTTTCTTTTTCTTTTGCTGCAGAGTGGTATTAGTAGTCTTCTTTGAACTCATGATGCACAGTAAGCATAAGCTACACTTTGGTTCTGACAAGCACAGGCTGGACTTGGGCTTTTAGAGGCATAGACTGGACTTGGGTTCTTAAAGGCACAGGTTGCAATTGGGTTTTTACAGGCACAGGCTGGACTTTGGTTTTTACAGATGTAGTCAGGACTTGGGCTCTTGGGTTTCATACAGGCAAAGGCTGGACTTGGGTTCTTACAGCCACAGGCTAGATGTGGGCTCTTACAGGCACACACTCAATTTGGCCTGTCAAAAGCTCTTAGAAGCACATGCTCAATGTGGGTTCTTAAAAGCACAGGTTCAATTTGGGCTCCTAAAGGCACAGACTTGATGTCGGCTCTTACAGACACAGGCTTGATTTGGTATCTCAAAGGCACAGGCTTGATTAGGCTTTTAAAGGCACAGGCTAGATGTGGGCTCTTACAGGCACAGGCTTGACTTGCGCGCGGTGCTGTCACTACACTGTTGTAACTTTATTCCATTTCCGCATTGCGAACACGTCAAGTTCCGAGCAAGCGTCAAGTTCCAAACAAATTTATCCCCTATGAAAAGTGTCGAGAACCACGCACGACCAATGCAGACGGGAACAGAGGTTCCACTGTAGTCTCTTACATGATCACTGTAGCTGAGAAAATTTTCACATTTGTGAAATATATACCAAATTTACATCAAAAGTAGTTATGTATGTCATAAGCATAAAACATTTTTAAGAGAAAGTCCTAATGTTAGTAGACTCAGCCTGTGCCTTGAGTCATCTATAGGACCTATTCTGTTGGCCAATTCATAATTTATACACACTTAACACTGCTCTTAATATTGACACATATTCTATTAGCTACTTGCAATCTGATTAAGAGTTACCAGCCGACAATCACTACAGGCCAGCCAAAGACGCAAATGTTAAATAATTAACGTTACACAAAATCAATATTCTATTAGATCGTTGCTCTAGCTTGCAAATAAAGTCTGACCTGCAACCGAAAAAATATCAAGTTTCTGTCAAAAATGTTATGAGTACTAAATAGGACTCACAACGGCTTTTTAACACACTTATTAAAGCTGTAGCAGCAATTAAACACACAATACTGTACTTTAAAAGCATGGGAAGGCATGGAAATACATTAGAATTAATTTCACAGCAGTCTGAAACCCACAAATATGCAATTCAAAAATATTATTTTTAAATGTTGTTTCTGAGTAATAACGATCCTTGCTAGATTGCTTGATTGCGAGCCTGATTGGCAAATGTTACTTATTGGCACTAATTAATTTGTAGCCTCCAATTGCAGATTACGTCTAACTTCCATGTTTTACTAACGTCGTCATGGGGAACTCATTTATTATTGGCTATGTCTAAGAAGTAAATTACAGACTTTCTTAAATATTGTTGGATCATTTGATCACACCCCCTGAAGTCCTACTTTAAAAGGCAGGGTTTATGAGTTTAGGCTTAAGGAGTAAATTGTAAGCTTGTCAATAGAAAACATCTAAACATGTAATACATCAGCAGCATAAATTATGGGTTAGAAACATTTGCAAGTTTCTAATAGAATAGGGCTCCATGTTAGCTTTCCTGATAGAGTGTGCACTGCTGTTTTTATACTTATTCAGGAGTGGAAAGAGGGAAGTGGATGATTCAAATACATTTGGGTATTTGGCACTTATACATGCTCAAAATCAGTATGCCATGCAAAGTAATTGTGAATTCAAATGTTAAAAAATACATAAATATAAAAATACACTTACTAAACTCCCTATGTGACCACTGGGGTAGGAAGGAAAAACTAGTATGCCAATCTGTTCTTGTATATCATTAATGAGTCTATGATTAGCAATAAGATAACATCTTATGGTGGGCAAGATATATAGATGATGTGATATGAGTGTGGCCCAAATTTTCTTTTTGCACCAGGCCCCCATGCACTAGGTCTGTCACTGATTATGGACATATAGAATCTTCAGCCATATGAATGGGATATCTACCTGAAATGGATTTCCAGTGTTACATCTCAGCCTATGCAGTAGTTCTAGATAGATAGATAGATAGATAGATAGATAGATAGATAGATAGATAGATAGATAGATAGATAGATAGATAGATAGATAGATTCTTAATGTTTTATGTCTGTATTCTTACCATTTATTATGTAAATACAGTTGAAATAACCCATGTTTCAACACAGGTTAATAATGCATACTATTTGCCAGGATTTAGGAGTCAACTAGGAGTTTAGTGTGAGTGTATATGTGTATAGGCTATGCAGTATTACATTCACACATTGTATATAGAGATGGCGCGAATAGTTCGCCAGCGGACTGTTCCCGGCGAACATAGCATGTTCGCGTTCACGGCGAACTGCGAACATATGCGATGTTCGATCCGCCCCCTATTCTTTATCACTGAGCAAACTTTGACCCTGCACCTCACAGTCAGCAGACACATTCCAGCCAATCAGCATCATACCCTGCCTTCCAGACCCTTTAACCTCATGGACAGCAGCCATTTTTGAATCATAACTGACTTGCAGTCTTACAGAGAGGAGGTTGAGTGTAGGTGATACTGAATCAATAGGGAAAACCATAGCTAGGCTACTGTACACAGTGTGCAATACAGTCCTGAAGGGCTCTTTTGATCTCTGCTGCAAGGACACCCCTGTGTCTCTTCCCCCCTTATCATCATCCTCCCCTCACCTTAGCACCCAACCCTAACACCCCTCACACTTATCCCTAACACCTAACCCTCACATCCCTCACCCTAACACCCTCCACACTTATCCCTAACACCCCGCACCCTAACACCTAACCCTAGTACCACCTCACACTTATCCTTAACAGCCCTTACCCTAACACCTAACCCTAACATCCCTTACCCTAACACCCATCACACTTATCCCTAACACCCCTTGCCCTAACCCTAACACCCCTCACACTTATCCATAACACCCATCAACCTAACACCTAACCCTAAAACCCCTCACACTTATCCCTAAGACCTAAAACCCCTCACACGTATTCCTAACATGCCTCACCCTAACACCCCTTACACTTATACCTAACACCCCTCACCCTAACACCTAACCCTAATACCACCTCACAATTATCACTAACAGCCCTTACCCTAACACCTAACCCTAACATCCCTTACCCTAACACCCATCACACTTATCCCTAACACCCCTTGCCCTAACCCTAACACCCCTCACACTTATCCATAACACTCATCAACCTAACACTTAACCCTAACATTCTCACACTTATCCCTAAGACCTAACACCCCTCACACTTATTCCTAACATGCCTCACCCTAACACCCCTTACACTTATCCTTAACACCCCTCACCCTAACACCTAACCCTAATACCCCCTCACATTTATCCGTAACAGCCCTTACCCTAACACCTAACCCTAACATCCCTTACCCTAACACCCATCACACTTATCCCTTACACCTAACCCTAACATCCCTCACCCTAACACCCCCCACACTTATCCCTAACACCCCTCACCCTAACATCTAACCCTAACACCCCTCACACTTATCCCTAACACCCCTTGCCCTAACCCTAACGCCCCTCACACTTATCCATAACACTCATCAACCTAACACCTAACCCTAACATTCTCACACTTATCCCTAAGACCTAACACCCCTCACAATTAGTCCTAATATGCCTCACCCTAACACCCCTTACACTTATCCCTAACACCCCTCACCCTAACACCCCTCACACTTAGTCCTAACACCCCTCACCCTAACACCTAACACCCTCACCCTTATCCCTAACACCCCTTACCCTAACACCCCTCACACTTATCCCTGTGTCTCTTCCCCCCCCCCCCTTATCATCAAGGGAGGGGGAGGATGATGAGGGAGGGGGGAGAGACACAGGGAAGGATGATGAGGGAGGGGGGAAACAGACACAGGGGAGTATGATGAGGGAGGGGGTAAAGAGATACAGGGGAGGGTGATGAGGAAGGGGGGAAAGAGACACAGGGGAGGATGATGAGGGAGGGGGGAAGAGACAGAGGGGAAGATGATGAGGGAGGGGGAAAAGAGACACAGGGGAGGATGATGAGGGAGGGGGGAAACAGACACATGGGAGGATGATGAGGGAGGGGGGAGGATGATGAGGGAGGGGGAAAGAGACACGGGAGGATGATGATGGAGGGGGGAAGAGACACAGGAGAGGATGATGAGGGAGGGGGAAAGAGACACAGGGGAGGATGATGAGGGAGGAGGGAAAGAGACGCAGTGGAGGATGATGAGGGAGGGGGGAGGATGATGAGGGAGGGGGAAAGAGACACGGGAGGATGATGAGGGAGGGGGAAGGATGATGAGGGAGGGGGAAAGAGTCCCGGGAGGATGATGAGGGACAGGGGAGGATGATGATAAGGGGGGGAAAGAGACACAGGGGAGGATGATGAGGGAGGGGGCAGGATGATGAGGGAGGGGGAAAGAGACACGGAAGGGATGATGAGGGAGGGGGGAGGATGATGAGGGAGGGGGAAAGAGACACGGGAGGATGATGATTGAGGGGGAGGATGATGATAAGGGGGGGAAGAGACACAGGGGAGGATGATGAGGGAGGGGGGAAGAGACACAGGGGGGGATGATGAGGGAGGGGTAAAGAGATACAGGGGAGGATGATGAGGGAGGGGGGAGGATGATGAGGGAGGGGGGAAGAGACACAGGGGAGGGTGATGAGGAAGGGGAGAAAGAGACACAGGGGAGGATGATGAGGGAGGGGGAAAACAGACACAGGGGAGGATGATGAGGAGGGGGAGGATGATGAGGGAGGGGGAAAGAGACACGGGAGGATGATGATGGAGGGGGGAAGAGACACAGGGGAGGATGATGAGGGAGGGGGTAAAGAGATACAGGGGAGGATGATGATGGAGGGGGATGTTAGGTGATTTATGCCGTTTATGGATTAAAACCAGACTCTGCATCAACTATGTAATTTTCCGTGGGAAAAACAGTCGAGGTGTTAGTCCCCTTAAAACAACTTTTCCATCACTATTGTGGCCAGAAAGAGTCCCTGTGGGTTTTAAAATCCACCTGCCCATTGAAGTCTATGGCGGTTCGCCGGGTTCGCCGGTTTGCGAACATTTGCGGCAATTCGCCTTCGCGGTCCGGGAACCGAAAATTTGATGTTCGCGACATCACTAATTGTATATAGGATCAATAATATATAGACGGCAATGAGACTCCTATAATAGAGAATACATTTTATGCATATAAGTGATACCCAAGCTTGCATACAATTGCATACGATTGGTCTGTTACTGAAAATGGAGCTAGAAAATGGAGGGCCCTGGTGCAAATAATACGTTTGTGGGTTGTAAAAATGTGTTACCAATTTACTCAGTGCACCTCCCTGGGAACGCTTCACATATCAGCTCCCCTCGCTAAGACTCCTTCCCATAAAAACACCCTCTCCAAGACCCTTTTCTATTGCTGCTCTCCCCCACAAACACCCCATCCCTTTCCTCCCTGACTGGACTACCACACAGCACCCAACACCTCTCAACACCCACCTCACATAGCACCCATCCCTATTTAATTCATAGAAACCTCCCACCTTTAAATTGCTGTCACTCTGCAGTCCTTGCTCTCTTAGCTGCTGGAGCTTCTGTTCCATGGTCCATACTTCTGTGACATGTATGAACATGCTGCCTTGAAGAGTAAATTGGAGAATTTGAGATTATAATTACAGCACTTGGGGATATTGCTCCTCTGGAACAGTTTTTGCTCACTCAGCGTAATTTAGCTGGACCTAACATGGGCCGGTGGAGCAGAACCTAGTGAGGATGTTCAGGGGGATAGCTAGGTTACAATTAATAGGGGAAGAAGTGGGAAAAGTAGAGGAGTCAGGTCCGTTCTAAGTTGACAAACACAAATAGTGTTGCCAGACTTGGCATTTTGAGTGAAACTCTAAAAGGCAGGAGAACTGTTCTACTGGCGGACAGGGAGGGCAGATAAGACAAAGTAATAGACAGATTTTGGTGGTAGGGGAACAGATTGCTGTCTCCTAGTTGCTCAGGTTCAGCATGTTGGGGATCAGATCAATAAATGATTAGAAAATGGAGTGGAAAAAGCCAAGCAGTCTTGGTACATATTAGTACCAATGACAAAGTTAGTGGATGATGGACTGTTTCCTAAAAAAAGGATTTCAAGGATTTAGGGAACAAGCTTAGGACAAGGATCTCCAAGGTAGTATTTTTCAAGATACTACCAGTGCTACATGCTAGCTCAGGAGACCGAATTAGCTTAGGGAGTAAAACAAAGTGGTGCACAAAAGAGAGTTTGGGTTTTAAAAAACACTGTGGTGATTTCTATGTTGGGCATATGCTCTATAAAAGCAATGGATTGTACCTTAATGAAGAGGGAGCTTGTGTGCTTAGCAAGACAATGTTAGAAAGACTGGGGCAGTTCTTAGAAGGGAAGGGGGACTATATAGAATTAACAGAGTAGAAAGTGTAGAGAGTGTAAGGGATATGTTAACTAATCATGGGTGAGGCGGTTAGTTTACTCAATATGTAGTAAACTAAAATAGAGTAGCATGTATATTTGTCGAGAAATAGCAATCTATGCTGTATGCTTGCTTGATTTAAAGCCTATAGTCAGAGCAGATATTTATAGTGGAGTTAGTGTTGAGGCCTTGTGGGTAGGAATAAATAGTGTAAGGACCAAATCAAAGAAAAGTATTGTGCCTTCCAGATTTTCATGTACATCCTTGCAGACCAGCTCATCTTTAATTCTCTCATATAGGCTTGCTCAAAGGCAGCAGATAAGGCCTCATCTTTCCACTTTATCTTATAAGTCAGAGTACAGAGCTCTCCAATGTACCAATGTACTGACCAAGAGCCTCATTCAATTCGGAGCTCGCAACTCAATCACAGACAGCCAAATGCCTAAGATTGAGTTGTGTGCTCCTTTTGTGATGCTATTCAATAGCGAAAATCATAAGCCACGCCGTCGGACGTAGCATTTCGGGCTTGAACAGCAAGGCTCTAACTCCGCCAATGAAAATAGAGATCGTCAACATGACATCAATGAAATCCAACCTCCAAGCCTGTATAAATTTGAAGCCCATAGTGGTGCTGCAGGGTCCCCATCGGGACCCCCTGCATGCTCCCCATATGAACCCCATAATAAAAGGTCTAGATCTGGACCACCGCAGGGTCCCCACATGAACCCCATAATGCAGGGGTCCCAACATTAACCCCTTGCTTTAGGGGTCCTGATTGGGAGCCCTGCAGCATTTAAAAATGTTACATTCCCGCCGTGGATCCTTAAAGGGCCCGCAGCACATAAATAGTTAACCCAATGCCACTGAAAGTACCCCTGCAGCACCTAACATTAACTCCCCCTATGCTGCTGCATCACCATCGAGACCCCTGGAGGGTCTCCACATTAAATCTTGCTGCAAGCATCCTGATCAGGACCCTCGCACATTTAAAATTGTAATTTTCCCGTTGCAGGTCCTTAAAGGAGCCGTGCTACAACTCTAATTAACACCATCGCTCATGGGGCTCTATACAGAACCCCATGAGCCCCAAATTAACCCTATTAGTCCCATAAGGGTCTATACAGTCCCTTATGGGAAAATAATTAACCCACACATTAACACTATAAGTGCCATAAGGGTCATCCAGGACCCTCATGACACTAAGTCTAAGCAGTAGTAGCCATAACAATAAACTAATACATCTAAATTAACCCCCCTCTAACTAATTAACCCCCTCTCTAAGTAATGAACCCCGCTCTAACTAATTAACCCCCTCTAAGTAATTAACCATATTTAACTCTCACCATACCTAATTAACCCTATTACTAACCACTTAACCCAATCTACAGTTATCCCTATCTAGTCCTATTTAACCCTAACTGTACCTTTTTAACTCTAACTGTACTTACTTAATCCTAACTGGACCTAGTTAATCCCAACTGTACCCAGTAAATCCTATCCTATTAACCCCTAACCCTACCCTATTAACCCCTACACTACCCTACCCTATAAACCCCTACACTACCTTACCCTATTAACCCCTACACTACCCTACCCAATTAACCCCTACACTACCTATCTCCTACCCTATCCTATTCACCCCTACAGTACCTACCTAACTCCTACCCTACCCTATTAACCCCTACACTTCCGACCTAACCCTCTAATAAAACATCCCACTAATTGCAAAAATTAAAAAAAAACACTTATTACAAAAAATAACAAACCACTAACTACATAAAATAAAAAAAGCACTACAGAAAATAAAAAATAAATTTGCACATAAAATCAAAAAGAATTACACATAAAAAAACACCACTATCAAAATAAAAAATAAACTTACAACCTGTTAAAAGGAAAGGGTCAATTAGTTCACTGACCTGGCCAAAATGCCCCTCCAGCGGTGTCCAGAGATGCCCAGGTCTTCAGTCTTCTGTGCCAGTAAAGGCCCCTCCAACAATGTCCCAATGTCCTGTACCATCTACAAAACAAGGAAAAATTACAATAAATACACATATACTGACAGCCTGTAATAAAAAAAGGGTTGCTAGTCTACTCACCTGGCCAAAATGCCCCTCCAACGATGCCCAGGTCTTCAGTCCTCTGGCCCAGGCATGGCCCCTCCAAAAAAATCCTGACATTCTAAAAAATAAAACAACTAGTCACAGAGTTCCTTCCCTGAGGAGCTCCCTGCTGCAAATGGAGGTTCCCACGCATGCTCCAATATCAAAAACCCAATTTGCACCTTCTGATTGGCTGAAATCTCAATCCCATTTCAGCCAATTGGAACGCAGAATGGTGTGAGCCAATCAAAATGGGATACACCCCTGTGGTGTGTATCTTATTCTGATTGGCTGAAAGCAATAGCACCTCCGTTAGGAGTGAGGTGGGGTGTTAGGAGCAGTGGGGTCATTTAGCCCTTGCGAGACCTCTTTGGTACCATTAGTTTGGGGTTGGATATTTCCCAATTGCAGGCTTGATGAAGTGGTTAGGAAGGGGGAATCGGAGCAATTAAATATTGATTTGTGATTTTTGCAACCGGGACTCTTGCGGCTGTGAAAGATCAAAGGCTTGGAGGGCATTCACTTGCGGTTTCATAAATAGCAATGGATCGCAGTTCGCACCACGTAACTCGATCTGAGCCCAAAGGCAATTGAATAGCAAAGTAACTTGCGAAGTCTACTTGCGAGCCCGGATTTCCAAAAGAGAGCAATTGAATGAGGTTCCAACTGTGCAAGTTCCCTGACATGCTTTCAGTAGGGCATTAGAATCAGAAGTCACTCTTCCTGTAATATTGAAATTTTACAGAAGGCTTGAGAGAAAGCTTTGAAGTCATCAAGGACTGACCTCATGTATGTGAGATCTGCAGAAAAACTGAACCTGAGACAAGCATGTGATCTTTATTATTTTCCAGTTTCTGCTTCATTATAACTTGTCAAAAAGGATTGAAGAATGGCAAGGCTGATTGCCTCTCCCACATCTATTATGAGGATGCTGAGTTTGAAATAGCACCAGTAAAGATCTTGCCACCTTCCTGCTTTTGTGGCCCCTATTTCCATGCCTCTGCATCAAATCATATCAGAGGCTCAGGAATTAAGTTGCTCTGGTCTTCAAGTTCTTGCCACGTTATATTATGTTCCTCACAAAAATGTGCAGAGGTTCTGCATTGGGCAAATTCTTCTCTCATCGCATGAATCAGGAAGATATCTGAGTTGATCTTTTGGTGTAAAAAGCTTTGTAACATCCTGTCACATCTGCACATGCTCTCAAACTCCTCAAACCGTACACTCTGGTCTGCTCCAGCGCTAGAAGTACCGTCTCATCCATGGACCCACCTAGTAATGGATTTCATTATGATCTTCCATAATGAATACAGTTATTTTGGTTGTTGTTGATAGAAAACGCTCATTTCATATCACTTACAAGTTGGCTGCTGCCTCAGACCTGGTGGAACCATTGCTTAAGGAGATCTTTCGTCTCCATGTCCTCCCCTTTGATAACCTCTCAGAGAGAAGGGTACAATTCATATCACAATTCTGAAAAACTCTTCTAAAGAGATTGTAAATTTTTGGGGGTTCTTTCTTCCTGATACCACCTTCAAACTAATGGCCTAGCAGATCGTACCAACCAGGGGTTGGATCGTAACCTGCAGTGCTTCTGCTAGCCGAGCAGGGAGACTGAATGGACTTCTTGCCCTGGGCCACATTTGTGCATAACAATACAAGATGTGACTCTATAAGAACAACTCAATTTTAAGAGGCTTTTGGGTACCACCCTCCCTAGGTCCAATATGCCCACTAGAATCCCTGAGGCTGATGGGGAAGCCGCTCTGGTCTATGGCAGGGAAAGCTCTAAAAGCTGTTGACCAATCAAAGTATTCAAAATACAGATGTAAAGACTTTCCAGGTCTTTAAGAGCGCAACAAGGTGTGGTTGTTCAGTAAGAATCTCAAGTTACTGCAACCATCCCACAAATTGGGCCCAAGATACATTGATCAATACCGTGCTGCGGATTTGGTTAAAAGGTTCCATCAGCTGCACCCTTCCAAGCCTTTCAGAGGACATCCAAAGGCCAGCACTCAGAGGAGGGATATTGTGAGGAGAACATGATCTGGTAGGTCTCCGCTGGTTGTTCCTGTGAATTCATGGACTATAGTAACTCATAGACTAGTCCTGGAGGGAATCCAAGGAAAAGCTGTGTCTGCTTTGGTGTGTAATAGCTCAGCCAATCCATATCAAGGGAGACCTTTTAGATCTATTGTAAGACTTTGTTGTGTTATGCTGCTGGGAGTATGTGAGTTTGGTCTGCTTGTTACACTAAGACAGCTGCTGTATCCTACACTGCAAGTAAATACTGTTCCTGTCTGGCAGGGGTTCTACCTGTACCTAATACTCTGCTCAAGCTCCCCTCATTCACCTTCACCTGTGTGTTGGTTCCTGCCTTCAGTTCACAGTCTGCTCCTCTGGAGCTTTGTTTCCTGCTTTCTTCTGCATAGCCATCTGCTGCATTGCCAGTCTGCCTTTAAGCCTGCCTATCTTTGTAGCTGACTGCTACAGAGCTTGTCTGTGCTACTGTTGTTTTTTCCAGCACAAGTACTGGCCCCAGTATTGGACTTTTTGATTTAAATCTAGGCACACCAAGCTTTGCCTATCCTGTTTGACATCTTTGTTCATTAGATTATTAAAGCCATCTCACCCCTGAATCAACTACATTTCTGTTCAAAGTACTAACAGCCTTATTAAATTGCGATTCGGTAAATTTAAAAGGGCTCTATATAAGCACACAGCATATTTTATTTACAGAAGTTTTTAGTTAGTGAAGATCTTGCTTTTGGATAGAAGTTCACTAACTAAAAACTTCTGTAAAAAAATATGCTGTGTGCATAAATAGAGCTTTTTTAAATTTACTGAATCGCAATTTAATAAGGCTGTACGTTTCTGACAGATAACTATAAAATGGGGCTGGATATTATTATTTTTTAAAGGGCATATAGGGTTATGATAGATAACTAGAGAAGGAGGGGTACAGGTCCTGGTAGTAATCCGATTGCCAGTATGTTGAGGTTGAGAAAAAAACGTTTCCCTGTATAAGACAATTGCCAGTGTTTCAATGTTTTTTGTTTCCCTTCTTCTGGATCAATTCACAGTTCACTTAATACAAAGATCAGATGAGATCTAAGCAGGTTGAGACTGATGGAGAAAGGTTCTTTTTTCAACTTCAGTTACTATGTTGCTAAGGTTGGTGGATACAGAAAGCTAGTTATATGATATAAGATCTCCCTTCTCCATTGTGGATTTACAGCATGGAGCAGCCTCCACTGGCTAAGCTTGATAATTGTGACACTCGCACTTTAGTGCATTTAGACCAGTATATTCATTTTCATCACTCCATTGTTTTATTGTTGCATTGTTTGCATATTTACATAGCATATTCAGTTAAATACTAGGCTATGATCTTCCCTTTTGTAAAATGGGAGCTGTCATTACCAGAGTTCAGTCTAGTACTTAACTGTCGCTGCTCTTAAGTTTCAAAGTCTTTAAATAATCAACAAATTGTTTACTTTATATAATGTAGCAAGTTTTATTTAAAATGAAGAGCTATAAAATGTATTGTACAGTGATTAGAAGGGAAATGTTTTAGCCAACCTAATCTTAACTATGTCTGTGCTACTCTTACAATGCATAATGCATTATAAATTATTCATATTATGGTCATTTATGTAGCCACTAAGGATCTTTTTAATGAGAAAATACATTTTAAATAATAGTACTCAAAGTTTTAATAGTTACTTTGGTCATGTGACACAGAATGAGGAATCTCTTTACCATGAAACACTACAAGTTAATTATGCCCAAAGTAAGTCTGAATGATTTAACAAAATGTCGACTCACCAAATGCCGTAACAATACTGTGCATGACTAGTGCAGTATAATTGTGCCGTGTAATTACATGAATCATCTAAACAAAGAGGAACTGAAAATGTGCTGAAGTAAATCTTTGGAATTTACAATAAAGCATAATTCCCGCTAGTGTTAGAGTATCAGCATACGCACTGTACATATCACTGGCATTACATATATGTATGCACAAAGTGTGCCATTCAGATGTAGGGCTCCATGGTAATAGATCTTAAAGCAGCAAGTAAAGAAAGAAGCCTTATTTTAAAATGATGTTTAAATATAAATATAAATATTTTTGTTGTTGTTTAGTCGTTCAGTCATGTCCGACTCTCCGTGACTCTATGGATCACAGCACGCCAGGTGCATCTCTCAGTCACTGCCCCTCTGACCTCCATCAAGTTCATGTTCATTTCTTCAGTGACCTCATCTATCAATCTCTGCCTCTGTCGTCCCCTTCTTCTTGTGCCTTCAATCTTTCCCAGCATCAGAGTCTTTTCTAGGGAATCCTGCCGTCTCATGATATGGCCAAAATATTTGAGCTTCAGTCTCATGATCATACCTTCTAGTGATCTGTTTGTCTTGATTTCCTGAAGTATTGATTTATTGGATCTTCTTGCAGTCCAAGGGACTCTAAGCAGTCTTCTCCAACATCACAATTCAAAGGCGTAGATTCTACTGTGTTAAGACTTCTTTATGATCCAACTCTCACAGCCGTATGTTACTACTGGGAATACCATAGTTTGAACTATGCGGACCTTTGTTGATAATTTAATATCTTTACTTTTTACTAGCTTGTCCAAGCTTACCATAGCTTTCCTCCCCAGAAGCAAACGTCTGTTAATTTATTGACTACAGTCACCATCTGCAGAGATCTTGGATCCAAGGAAAATAAAATCAGTCACTAATTTGCCATTTAATTGGCATTTTTGGGAGGTCTCAGAACGGTTATGCAAGGAAAAAAATGGCCGCCTTAAAGACGTAATTTTGTTTCAAGCCCGTAACTCAGGGAGTACCAGATCATTTCATCCTCCTCCTAAAGAATCTGTATGTGGACCAAAAATGAATAGTTCAAGATCGGAAAAGGAGTGCGACAAGGTTGTATGCTAAAAAGGGCCCCCTCGGCTTATACTCGAGTCAGTCTCCCCCGTGTCTCTCAAACCCCCCTCCCTGTGTCTCTCTACCCCCCTGTGTCTCTCTATCACCCACCGTGTCTCTATAACCCCCCCGTGTCTCTTTCCCGCCCCCCTCCCCAACCTCAACCCCCTTCCTCAACCTCCCTCCTCATCCTCCCTCCTCATCTTCACCTCCCCCTCCTCATTCTAAACCCCCCTCCTCATTCTACCCCTCTAAATACCCACCACTCTCCCTTTCCCCTCACTTACCTGCATCTGAAGCTTCTGCTCCTTCCGGCGTCTTGACGTGGCGCGCATGTGACATCACGTCATTAGCATATACCTGGTGTCGACATTACAAAAGACGAAGATCATGGCAAATGGCAATCTCACTTCCTGGCAAATAGACGGGGAAGAAGTGGAGGCAGTGACCGATTTTATTTTCCTTGGATCCAAGATCTCTGCAGATTTTGACTTTAGTCATTAAATTAAAAGACGTTTGCTTCTGGGGAGGAAAGCTATGGCAAGCTTGGACAAGCTAGTAAAAATTAAAGATATTAAACTATCCACAAAGGTCTGCATAGTTCGAACTATGGTATTCCCAGTAGTAACATACGGCTGTGAGAGTTGGATCCTCGCATAGCCGTTCTGAGACCTCCCAAAAACGCCAATTAAATGGCAAATTAGCTTGCAACCTCACATACAGGCTCCCTGCCTCTCCCCCTGTGCTGTGTGTGAGGTTGTAAGTACATTTTCTAATTAATTGGCTTCTTTTGGTGGCCTTGCAACGGCTTCCGAGTTACGGTTCTTGCTATGAGCTTCTTCGGCCCTAACACCCCCAACCCTAACACCTTACCTGAGTCCGGCATTCCGTTGTCGGGATTGCATGTGTTGTTGCCCGCATTTGTCGTCGAGCTTTTGAGGGAACGCATTAGACCTGCGCACTAAGGAAAGGTCACGGTTCCTCATAATCAATTTTTCTCTCAATGGGCATGTGCATCTTTCAGTAGCAACAATGTAAAGCTCATTAAATCCACACTATTGAGAAAGTGATAGACCTGTAGCCACATTAAATTCCAAGCCCTGGTACAGCGGCAAAGCCTGCCGGCTTGAAATTTGGCAAAGCTAGAGTGCGATAAAATTAGACAAGCCCGCAACAGACGTGGCCGACATCCAAATCCATAAACCATGCTTCCGCATGTTCCATTTGCTGCCATGAACATAATCGATTAGTCAAACCCGTGGTTACGGGTTTAGGAGGAGCCAATAGTAAAAGAGATCGGCATCATTACGTCACTAAAATAATGGAGGTTAGATTCCAATCACTTACGTTTTGAAGTCTGAGATGCCATCGGGCCCACATTCCAGAAATAATGCAATATTAAATAATCAATAAATATGATATTCTTGTCCATGCGAGTTCTATTACATGTGTTAACACATTGATTGCCAGGATCGATATAACATGGAAATTAAACATAAAATAAATGATATTTTATTGCAGATTTGAGAGCTTGAGAATGGTTAGCTAATCATTTTAATACCTTACATCACTTTCCCTTTAATTTAAAATACAGTATTGTGTTTATTTTTGCTTTTACAGAGCAACAGGAGTTTAACCCCCTTGGGGGTCCTCTCTGGTACCCGAAGGATATTTGGCTCCATTTGCCGTTTACAGGTTTGAACGCCAGTGGATTTGTAGCAATTTAATAGTTATTTGCTATAGTAACCTATATGGGCTTGACAGATCAAAGGCTTAGCTGGGACGGAGCTCAGATTTTGACAGCCCGTAGCGTTTTTCACGCATGTAACCCACAGATCGTTTGTGGGTAGCTGAAAGAGGCCAATTTAATAGCCATAACTCTTGCTGGCTCCTTTACGGGCTACGATTTCTAAAGTTGGAACAATTTAATGGGGCTCCTGGTTAGCTATGTGTTTATTTATTATTATTTTTTTCTAAATATATTTTGACCATTATTAATCTTACTAGCGACTTGCCGTCAAAAATTATGGGAGTATAATTGTAAGGCTACCAATGCTGCATCCACACAATGCGAGGTTATGGGCCCTCGGATCACCTTCTGCCCTCATCACGTGGCTTTGGCGCTCATTGCAAGCCTCTCCCCCTGTGTAGTTAATAGGCCTCGCGCATAAGTGTTACTGTCTTTGGTTGTGTTAGTACCTTGGGTTAAGTGTTAGTGGCTTATGTTAAATGTTAGTGTCCTGGGTTGAGTGTTACTGGATTTCGTTAAGTGTTACTGCTTAGGGCTATTTTTTACGTCCCTCTGGCTTGTTTTACATTCTTCGTGCTTGTTTTGCGTTTTTTCGGCAGCCATTTTTTTTTCGCTCATAGGCAATTTTTGATCGTGAAAAAACGGCAAATAGGCATTAAATTAACTTGCAACTTGACTCACAGGCTCCCTGCCTCTCCCACTGTGGTGGGTGTGTGTGGGTACAAGTTAATTTGAGGCATGTCTTTTCAGTTTGGTGGTTTGGCCGATAAAGTCGTAATTTTGCAAGTCGCACAGTGCATGTACGGGTTTCGGTCCTACGTTGTACGGGTCGTAAGTCCCACAGGCCTCAACTGCTCGCCTCGCTTTGCGAGGCTCACAGTGCTATGAGCACCTTTGGCGCTCATTGCAGCCTAAGTCCCGCGTGCCTCAACTGCGCCCTTTGCGAGGCTCGCAGTGCAATGTGATCCTTCACCACTCATTGCAGCTTAAGTCCCGCAAGGCTCGCAAAATGTGACCAACGGCCCATATATAAACAACTATTATATGTGACACACTCAAAAGACTATACAGAAACATTTTGACCACAGTGGTCATTTAAGTTATTAAACATAACTTTATTGTAAATGTTAACTTTTGTTAATTTTTTATATTACTGTTTTTGAAAGGGATATATGCTACCGTATATACTTGAGTATAAGCCGACCCGAGTATAAGCCGAGGCACCCATTTTACCACAAAATACTGGGTAAAATGAGTGACTCGAGTATAAGCCGAGGGTGGGAAATGTGCTGCACCCTGTGTCCCTCTTGTTCCCTCTGTGTCCCCCTCTCTCTCCGTGCCTCTCCTCCCCTCTCCCTTCCCTGTGTCTCTTCTCCCCTCTCCCTTCCCTGTGTCTCTTCTCCCCTCTCCCTTCCCTGTGTCTCTTCCAACCTCTCCCTTCTCTGTGTCTCTTCCCCCCTCCCTTATCACCCTCCTCAACCCCACTCCTCAACCTCCCTCCTCATCCTCAACCTCCCTCCTCATCCTCAACCTCCCGCCTCAACCTCCCTACTCATCCTCATTCCCTCCTCAACCCCCCCATCCTCAACCCCGTCCTCAACCTTCCTCCTCAACCCCCCTATCCTTAACCCCCACCTCAACCCCCCCATCCTCATCCTCAACCCCCCATCCTCAACCTCTCTCCTCAACCCCCCATCCTCAACCCCCCATCCTCAATCCCCCTCCTCAACCCCCCATCCTTATCCTCTCTCCTCAACCCCCCATCCTCAACCCCCCTCCTAAACCCCTCCTCCTCATCCTCAACCTCCCTCCTCATCCTCAACCTCCCTCCTCAACCCCTTCCTCAACCTCCCGCCTCAACCCCCCTATCTTCAACCCCCCATTCTCATCCTCAACCCCCTCCTCAACCCCCCATCCTCATCCTCAACCCCCTCCTCAACCCCCTCCTCAGCCTCAACCCTCCTCAACCTCAACCCTCTTCAACCTCAACCCCCCTCAACCCCAACCCCCCCTCCTCAACCCCCACATCCTCAACCCCCCCATCCTCATCTTCTCTCCTCAACCCCCCATCCTCAACCCCCCTCCTCATCCTCAACCTCCCTCCTCATCCTCAACCCCCTCCTCATCCTCAACCCCCTCCTCAACCACCTCCTCAACCCCCTCCTCAACCTTCCTCCTCAACCCCCCCATCCTCAACCCCCTCCTCAACCCCCCATCCTCAACCCCCTCCTCATTCTCAACCCCCCATCCTCAACCTCCCTCCTCAACCTCAACCCCCCTCAACCCCCCTCCTCAACCTCAACCCCCCTCAACCCCAACCCACCTCCTCAACCGCAACACCCCTCAACCTCCCCCTCAACCTCACTCATCCCCAACCCCCCTCCTAAACCTAAATCCCCCTCAACCCCCCTTCTCCACCTAAACCCCCCTAAATACCTCCTCCCTCTCCGCTCACTTACCTGCTTGTGCTCCGGCCTCCGCTCCTTGACCCGGCTCGCATGTAACGTCACATGCGTGCCGCGTCATTAGCATATACCGGGTGCTGGCACCCGGTATATGCTAATGACGCAGCGCGCATGTGGCATCACATGCGCGCCGGCGCCGGGTCAAGTAGCGGAGGCCGGAGCATAAGCAGGTAAGTGAGGGTAGAGGGGGGAGGTATTTAGGGGGGTTTAGGTGGAGGAGGGGGGTTGAGGGGGGTTTATGCTGAGGAGGGGGGTTTAGGTTGAGGAGGTGGGAGGGAAAGAGACATGGGGGGTTAGAGAGACACACGGGGGGGTTGGAGACACACGGGGGGGTTGGAGACACACGGGGGGGATGGAGACACACAGGGGGGTTAGAGACACACGGGGGGTTAGAGACACACGGGGGGTTAGAGACACACAGGGGAGTTAGAGACACCCGGGGGGGTTAGAGAGATACGGGGGGGAAGTGACTCGAGTATAAGCCGAGGGGGCCCTTTTTTGCCTTAAAAAAAGGGCTGAAAAACTCGGCTTATACTCGAATATATACGGTATATTTGTATTCAAATATGCATGTCTAAAACAAGTTAAAAACCTGAGTGCAGCAATAAATTTGATCATCCTGATGTTTTACATGGCAGGAGTTTTAGATAAAGGTTTGCATTCCTTAATGCAAGGACTTTCAGTAGAACGAATATGTTCCCATTCAAGTTACAAGCCATATTAACAGCTTTGCAATGATATCCCAACTATATATTAGTTAATATTGTAAATGCTGCATAATTTTTTGACCCATAACCATTAGCAAGTCTGGTTCTTCCAAACAGCATATTATTATTTTGCGGCTTTGGTGGTCCTTTAATATAAGAGCGCATTTTATCAAGATTTGAGGCCAGACACGAAACATGCCAACACACAGGTCATGTCACACTATTTCCCATTATGTGAAATATGGCCAAGCAAATTAATATTTAATTCATAATTGACACACACATTATCTACACCTTCAAGCTGATAAATGATATAGTACCCATAAATGTTTTATAATACAGATTTGCAATTGTGAGTTTTTACAGGTCATATGGATTTCATATTTAGAATCTACATATATGTTGTCTTTACATACCAAACGCTTTATAAACACAATGTAGGGGTCATGTTTACTAAGGAAAGTTATTTCATAATGATAAGATAGAAAGCTGGGCCCTAAACACCTTACAACATTGGATTGCATTATATAGTTACATTATCAATTTAATATCTTGGAAAATGTACATAAATGTACATAAAAGATAGGTGTAGCCACCTTCTGGTGAACTAGCCTTAGTTATGGGTAAATTGATTTTTGGAAAGTAGAAAAAAATACCACCTTTCATTTATTAGTTAATCACATATATAGTTGTCAGCAGCCGGGCTTGGCAAAATCTGTTGCTAACGCAACAGGGAAACTGCGGCCCTCGCAAAGCAGCCGCAACACTTTACCATCATACCTACGACCCGCGGGACTACACATGAACTCAAATACACAATTCACACTGCGAGACCCGTAGCACTTTGAAAAAATGGCAGAAAAAAAATACGGCCTGTAACAGTTACAAAAGGAAACCACAACTTGCATAAAAAAATTAAAAAAATACGAACCGCAAAAAATACGACCTTAACGGCCGAACCGCGCACACCGAAAACCACGAAAACCACACTAAATACAAACAAAAATGAAATAAAAACATCACACACAGCAAGGAGGGGACACCCAGGACATCTGGAAGTGATGTTACAAAGTCCAATTTCCTGAGGTTAGCCACTCAAAAATTCCCTAAGCGAGAGAAAAAATGGCTGCAGCAAAAAAACAAAAACGAGGCTACACGACCCCTAAACACGCAAAACTCTGCCACACACATACAACTTTTGAACAGGACCGTACGACCTATCAAATGCAGTATTACGAAGGACACAAAATCATCCACACCCGCCTAACACATTCACATTTTACACCACTAACATTCACATTACAAAATGTGGAACTACACAGCTCCACAAACGGTTTCCCCTCGCGCACGCAGTCTATTTACACTGCACACATTGCTGACACTTACACCTCAGGTCACCAACAATGCAAATCTACATTGTATGCTGCAGGAACATCTAAACAGATTGTTAGGTCTTCAGCATATTGGTTGCTGCATATATTCATTACAAATAGGTAAATTATATTAATTTATGATTTAATTAATTAATTATCATTAAAAAATACATATATAGAAAACTTAAAAAAAACACCTCAACACACGATGGCAATAAATGGCAATATCGCTCATTGCCAGCTACACGATGAGAGCCAAAGGCGCTCACCACGAGGCTCGCAATCAGTGCCAAAACTACTCACTCAACCAAAACACTTAATTTGTGTGCCAAACACCATTCCTTGACTTACAATTCTATTGCCGTCATTTTTGGACGGGCAATTTGCTAGTATGTAAATATTCAGGAGTAAGCCAAGCGAATATCTTGTTTGAGCTGTTTCATTAATCACTACTTCCAATAGACAGACCATATTAGAATTCCATTTGTACTATTTAAATCTTGGTCATTTAATACTGCCACAGCTGAAGCCACCAAATGCTTCTCTCCATTCCAGGTCACCTCCAACTTGCAGAAGCAGATAGACAGCAATACAAATGGCAGCTCTCACTACAAAATATTTGCATACAAGGGTAAATGAAAGGCTGTATTTTTTTTACACTCTTGAAACATTTTGTTTATTATTAAATACAGTTTTTCCAAATCAGAAAGGCGATTGCGCTTAATAATATGGTCATGGGCAGACTACAAGGAGTCATTAGTAGTGATTAGATGTTTGTACTAACCGCTCATTTATCATACAACAACCTTTCTTGTGTTTACAACATAATTCTAAGGAGCACTGTAGTCATATTATTAAAATATAATATTTTCAAGAAATATGCTTGAAAATAGGCCCATATCTCCATCATAAAAATAGCAAAATAAATATCTGAATATATATTATTAGTGCATATTATGAGCACAATGAGAGGTATAGTTTTCAGAGTCAAAGAAGAAAACCTTGAAAAACATTTTTATTGATTTATATAAAGAGTTAGGTTTTTGCATTTCTTTGACTAATTAATTACCACTATCCTCATTTGTGCTCAAAAAAACTAAAAGAACAGGCCAGGGCTTGAGCTATCCAAGCTACAATTGTTAAAACTAAGAACTCTCATCTTCATAGCTGCTTTTTATATTTAGACTGGTTTTAGGTTGATGTAATATTGTGGAAAAAACATTCTAGCATGTTATTATTAGTTAATTAACATTAAAGGACCACTATATTTTAGAAAAAATATCCCATGTACTGTATTTGAAGTATGTGGCAACATTAGCAGCTGTGTATATATTTATATATATATATATATATATATATATATATATATATATATATATATATATATCTGCCAGTGCTTATCTATAAGGTTTTCTTGGCAAAGCTATGGGATCATAGTTACATAGTTACATAGTAATTGAGGTTGAAAAATACTTTTAGTCCATCCAGTTCAACCTTTTAAGATATCCTCTGATGTGCAATATGTGGATTCATTGTTAATTGTTAATTGATCCAGAGGAAGGCAAACAGAAAAAAAAACAGGGAAACTTTGCCAATTGTCTCAAAAGGGAAAAAAATACATTTCCTCCTGACCCCACATACTGGTGATTGGATTCCTCCCTGGATCAATACTTCCTCTCTAATTACCCAGGATAACCCTGAATGCCGGTTTTGTTTAAGAATATATCTAATCCCCTTTTAAAAAGTTATCTATCAAATCTGCTTTCACCACCTCCTTTGATAGGGAATTCCACAGTTAAACCACCCTTACTGTGAAAAAACATTTTCTTTCTTTAAGGTGAAATCTTTTTACTTCTAACCTCAAAGAATGCCCTCTTGTCAGTTGAAAATCTCTTTGTCAAGTTCACTTGACAAAGCTTTATATTGACATTGGATGTATTTACATAAGATAATTATATCCCCTCTTAGACGCCTTTTTTCATAACTTAGCCCCTCCATTCCCCTTATTAGATTTGCTGCCCTTCTCTGTGCCTTTTCCAGGTCTAAAATGTCCTTTTTATGAATTGGTGCCCACAATTGTACCCCATATTCCAAATGATGGCGTACTAGAGATTTGTATAGTGGCAGAATTATATATGCTTCCCTTGCTTTTATACCCTTCTTAATACATGCTAATATTTTATTTGCCTTTGCAGCTGCTACTTGGCTTTTTTAGCGAGGTGAGCCGTTAAAGCATGCCGTGGGACTTAGGGTGCAATAAGCTCCGAAGGCGCTTAATCCACTGTAAGCCTCACAAAGGGAGGCGAGCAGTTGAAGCACGTGGGATTTAGGCTGCAATGCACGCTGAAGGCGCTCATTGCAGGGGTGGACACGCAAGACTTACCGTATTTTTCGCCCTATAAGACGCACCAGCAGATAAGACGCACCTAGTTTTTAGAGGAGGAAAACAAGAAAAAAAAAATCTGAATCAAACACAAATACACTTTACACACAGATACACACCTACATTACACACAAATATATATATATATATATATATATATATATATATATATACACATACATATACATACACACATAAATATACATATATATATATATATATATATATAAATACACATACATACATATACATACACACATAAATATACATATATATATATATATATATATATATATATATATATATATATACACATACATACATATACATACACACATAAATATACATACACATACATACATATACATACATACACACACATACACATACACACATGCACACATACACACACATACATACACACATACATACACACACATACATGCACACATACATACACACACATACATGCACACATACATACACACACATACATGCACACATACACACACACACACACATACATACACACATACACATACATATACTGCAGCATTTGGGAGCATTTGGGAGCCCTTGACCCTCCCTGACCCTCCTGATCCTCACCTTTCTTCTGATCTCTGCCATCTTGATCTCACCCCAGCGCTTCCTACCAGCACTCCTCGTGTACTGCAGCGTTGCGTGTGTGACGTCACTAGGACGCACCGGCCGACGCGATGCTAGTAGGAAGCGCTGGGGTGAGATCAAGAGGACAGAGAGGCAGTTTTAAAAGGTATATTCGCCGTATAAGACGCACCAACTTTCCTCCCCCAGTTTTGGGGAAGAAAAAGTGCGTCTTATACAGCGAAAAATACGGTAGTTGTCGCTCATCCTGAGACATGCAGAATTTGGCCAAAATTACGGGCCGTATGACTTCGGACCCGAAACACGTAGGTGGACTGGGGGGCTTTAACGACTTTAACGGCTGAACCAGCTAACTAAAAAAGCCTGCAAAAACACACAAATATGCCTCAAATTCACTTACACACTCGCACACATGGGGGGGGGGGGGGGGGGAGGGGAACAAGGGAGCCTGTGAGTGAGGTTGCAAGTTAATTTGAGGAATATTTCGCCTTTTTTCACGATTGAAAATCGCCGGAGCGAGAAAAAAAATGTTTCAACATTTTATACTATATCAATATTATTTGCAATGTCTAAATCTAAGATAGCCTCATTTCTAGTAGGTTCTTGTATAATCTGGGGCAGATAATGATCCCTGAGTGTATTTAAGAACCTGCTTCCCTTAGCTGAACTGCTGGTCTCATCAGTCCAGTTTATTATCATACATCCAGTCTAATCTGCATTTCTACAGTACTCGCATTATCAATGATACCTTTTGTAGTGTAGAGTTCAGTTTACAGAACTCTGACAATTCTATGACCTAAATCAGGAGCAGTCATCTTCACAAGGACATCTGGAGGGCTGGATTATTCAACAATTTTTTTATGTTTATCTTACTATACAACAGGCTGCGACTCGAGGACCTGCATAGGTCACACAATGCTCTGATTCATGGACTTGTCATGTGTGTTCTATTTAAGTAAAGTTGTAATTATACAGAAATAGATTAGATTCCTTCAAACAGATCAATTACTAAAAGTATATAAACATGTTCTCATTCTAATGCTCCAAACTAAAGGTGAAAGTCCTACTGGAGCAGACATATATTTCACTCTTAGGAAAGTTATGGATCCTATTAGCAGCAGGAGCGCTGCTAAATCCCCCACATGCAAGAGTTTATTGGTACTCTATAACACAATGTGAACTTGACATGGAAAATACTTTTCTCTCTCTCCCTCACAATGACCTTGCACAGTTTTCTTTGATTAGAAGCAACTCCTTCAGACTTTCCTGCCTCTACTAAGAACACTGAAATATATTAGAGTAATGGTCTGCCAATATGTTATATGCTAGTAGCCAAAATCTTTACTTGGGTGTTTCCTGCTTTCCGTGTTTAACGTCCGTGTGAATAAAATCCTGCTCCTGAAAATCACACAGGTTAAATGTGATTAAAGGACACAGAAATAATTTACACAAGCACCGTAATCTTTAATTTATATTATGTGCTCGTGAGTAACTAAACTTGATAATGGGCAAAAATGTTTTCAGAGACCTAAAAATAAATATTGTCTGTTACAAAACAAGGGATGAGCACTATAGGATAACTCAGGGAAACTCTGGATCTCAATGATCTACTTTAATCATTCAGTAATGAAAGAATAGAAATAAAAGAAACAAAACAACCAAAGCCTTGTCACAAGAACAGCACATACTCCCCATCAAAGAAACAGAGCCGCAGTATGTACCCTGATGGGAGAACAAAAATCACATACACAGGTTTATATCACACCTGGACCATAAGGTTATGGTATCAATGAGATAAAAAATCCAAGCTGTACCTTGGCCCAATGTCTGACCCTCCAGATGTTGTGTAGTAGTCCTGTGGCCCTTGTGGACTAGCCTCTGGACCCTCATTCTCAATCCCAGAGGGCTACAGTGATTGCAGACCACCAGCTGTATGCAACTGTGGTACTCCCACATGTAGAGTGAATAGGATGCTTGAGGTCAGACTTGACATTTCACTCATACCGGCAACCCCTTGGTTGGCAAGTAATACATGTTCTGGCTGGTGTAATGAATAAACATTTACACATTTACAGTAACCTCCCATGTCCTGGGTTCAAAAAAACTATCCAGTGGACAAACTTATATATTTCCCCTTTATTAAGATATGTACTATAGATGAACATTGTTCCATGTAATTTATGGTGAGGGGAAATTACATTTCTGGATGATGCTCTTGCACAGCCTTTTTTACCCATGATATGCAATTACTCTGCACTGTGATCTCTGTCACTTTCATTGTTCAGTTGCTTTCTCATGGAAAGGTCTTGTGATGACACTTGCATTTTTTCATATTAGTATAAGTATTAGAAGAAACGAAATTATTCTCTGTATCCTAGATCTCCATCTTAGGACCTCATTCAATTCCCTTTATTGCAAAGTTATACTGGCAAAAAGGGCCCAATAGCTTTCTCTAACTATTCTATTCACTCCTCACAGTATGATAGCGAAAGATCTACCCCTGATGAGTGAGGCAAGCCAGAGACGCAAGTTACGCCAAGCTTTTCCATTGATTTCTTTCACATCCGAAATATTACGAGTAACTCTTTCTTATTTTTACACTAAATCGCTATTCAATTGACATCTTTCCTGAGCACTTGCAAAGTAATATAACAAATCGGAGTGAAAATGTACATAAACTTAACACCATTTGCAAATAGATTTAACCATTTGAGAGAGCTGCAGCAGTTAAAGAGAACTAAAGCACTAAAAAACACTAAAAAAGCATGGAAGTTCACCAAATGCCTAAAATTCCCATAGGCACATATGTGTAATTTAAAAATATGACATTTTTATTATTATGTTCGTGCCAGTACCCAAGAGGTAAATATATGTCAGGTAACCGACATGGGCTAGAAACTGATGTCTTTTGAAGGACAAGCCCTACTAGCAAAGTTATTTAACTACTCGCAAAATGTTTACTCGCATTTATAGGTGCTTATTCTTACTCATTATACTTATATATACAATATCATAACTTTATCATTTTCTATTGGTTCGTAGAGCTGTGTCTCATCAGTAATTTAAGTAAAATGCCTAGTTTGGTATTATATTACAAGTGAAAATGTAATTCAATTGGCCAAAATGTAATTACTGTAGCCCATAATGTAGCCCATAAAAGTTATTGATATTCAATTGGCCTCTTCTAGCTACCCGCAATCGATTTGCGAGATACAGGCTCAAAATCCCTGTAGTTGTCAAAAACGTAAATCCGTCCTATCTCCTCCTTTGATGTTCAAGCCCATAAATATTATCAGTGCTAAAGTCGCAAAATCCATATTAAATTGCAACTATTCAACAAGCCCGCAATTGCCTTCAAACCAGTAAATGGCAAATGTATAAAACATTTCTATGAGTACTAGAGAGGACTCGCAAGTGGGTTAAACACCTGTTCGTAACACTTCAAAAGCAAATATAAACACACCACTGTACTTTAAATTACTCGGAAAGCAATGAAAGACATTGGAATGAATTGCACAACAGTCTCAAGCTCACAAATCAGCAATAAAAATTTTTTTTTTTACATTTTATTTCTGTGTTATATTGATGCCAGGAATCAAGGAGTTAATACATATGAGGCCACCCACATGGACTAGAACAGTTTATTCACAGATTTTTATTACTATCTACAATTCTGGATTACGAGTTCGATTACAGATCATACTTCTAAACACTAATTGATTGTACTTTAAACTCCATGTTTTACTGCCGTCATGATTTACTATTGGCTCAGTCTAAATTGTAACTTAGGAGCTTGCGTAATTGATCATGCCCTGAAATGCTACTTATGATTGCATGGGTTACGGTTTTAGCCTTCTGCCCTGTAGCTGAGCGCTTGAGTCGATTGAAGTCGGCCTCTGTAACTGTAGCAAATGTCTAATCCACAGACATACAGGATTTGAATTGAATGGAGGCCTTAGTATATTACTGACAAGACTTACGGATACTAGGTGAGGTCAATAATATTGCAAGTGAACTAGATTGAATATGTGTTTAACATTACTGATGAAAGCTCCAGCAGCCAAAGTTATGTTAAGTTATGAAAGTTAAGTTATGAAAATTGTTTACTTGTCTCAAATAGAATATGGCTCTTAGTTGGTAGAGAAAATAAATAAAAGAATAAAGACTGCACAGATTCAGCATTAATATATATAGTGATACTAAGGACTGATATCCCATATTTATAGTATGCTCTTTTTTAATAACTAGGCTTAATAATAGTCAATGCAATTTAGAAATTATAAATAAATACATCACATAAACACAAAATAAAGCAAATAACTACTGACAGATGGATGAGACAAACCGCATACCAGCTGATTCATGTACATCTTTAGTTGTTAGAACACTGTGGTTTTGGAAAATATCCCCATGTTTGTGAACTATGTAAAAAACAAATAACATTAGCAGTTAGGTAAGCTGTAAGCATAACCATGTCCAGATTGCTAACTGGGCAAAAAAGGCAGCTGCCTGGAGGCACCGTACTGAAAGGGTGCCTCATTTAAATAACAATAAATTTAAATTTCAGTTTGTTTATGTTTCACACATAGCCCCTGCCTTCTCTAACCACATGGGGAGGGTGAGGAGTAGGGTGTGACGTTGCAATCTTGCAATTTGCTACACAATAGTAAAACAAACAGGCCATGGGAACTCATGGTCAAGTTCACCGTGTCTACATCACCCTGCTACTCTATGTACACTAACAAACAGACGGTATCAATTAATTATATTACTCTGCCTTGCACTTCCTGCCTACCACCCAGCTCTCCTCTTCCCTTGGGTCCTGACCGCAATATAGGGCCCTATTCTACTGGCCAATTCCCAAACTTATACACACTTAAAACTGCTCTTAAAATTGTCACAGATTCTATTAGCTGCTCACAATCTGATTACGAGATACCCGCCCATAATCACTACAGGCCAGCC
The DNA here is from genome assembly GCA_027410445.1 of Discoglossus pictus. NCBI lineage: Eukaryota > Metazoa > Chordata > Amphibia > Anura > Alytidae > Discoglossus > Discoglossus pictus. The sequence goes on from CM050169.1 coordinate 156,527,512, forward strand.
AAACCCGAAAAAACAGACTTAGAACTCTACTGGTTTCAGCACAGCTCGAATATTACGAGAGCTAACTAATTACAGTTACACAAAGTCAATATTTTATTAGACCTGTAGCGCTAGATCGCAATTAAAGTCTGACCCGCAATTAAAAAAAGTATCATGTTTCTGTTACAAGTACTAAATAGGACTTGCAAAGGCTTTTTCAAACACTTATTAAAGCTGTAACTGCTATTAAACCCACAATACTGTAAAAGCACAGGAAGGCATGGAAATACATTACAATTAATTTCACAGCAGTCTGAAACCCGCAAATATGCAATTCAAAAATATTATTTTTAAATGTTGTTTCTGACTAATATCCATTCCAGGACTCAATGAGTTAATACACATCATGAAACCCACATGGACTAAAACAGATGATCTAATGCATTTTTTAGATCGCTTGATTGTGAGCCCGATCAGCAAATATTATTTATTGGTACTAATTAATTCTTAGCCTCAGATTGAAGATTAAGGGTAACCTACATGTTTTACTGATGTTATGATGAGGGTCTCATTTGCTATTGGCTGTATCTAAGAAGTAAATTATGGGCTTGCTTAAATATTGTCAGATCATATGGTCACGCCTCCTGAAATCGTACTTAAAAGGGAAGGGTTTATGAGTTCAGCTTTGCGGTCAGAATTTGCGAGTTGGAGTCAATAGGATACATCTAAAGATAATTATTTTTTAAAACCTGCAGCCAAAATTGTGAGTTTGAGGCATTTGGGAGCAGCTAATAGAATTGGGCCCTTAGTGTTCATGTCATGGATATAGTGCAGACTGTTTATAATCTGTTGAGAAGACGGAACAACATTCTTCCATTATTTAGGTAGGAAACATCTAGACAACTGGCAGACTTGTGTGATTAGTTTTTTGGTAGAACGTGGATAGTTTTCTAATGGTTTATTTAAAAGGGCTATGCATGACTCTGGCTGGTGTGATAATTGCAGAAGTTTGTTTATTTGAATAAAGCTTAACGTCCATATTGCTCTGACTTCTTGACATTTCCACCACATACCGTATTTTTCTCTCTATAAGATACACTTTTTCCCCCCTCAAAAGTAAAGCGAAATGTCTGTGCGTTTTATGGAGCAAATGTGTGTGCCCTGGACCTGAGGGGCGGATCTGGAGGGGGCCCAGTGCTGCCTAATTTGCCTGGGCCCCCTCAGAACACCATTTCTCCTCCTCCTCCCTTTCTTACCTTATCCTCCTCCTCCCTTTCCCCATGATCCTCCTCCTATTCCCTCCTTGCCCCCTGATCCTCCTCCTTCATTTCCCCCTTTATCCTCCTCCACCCTTTGCCCTTTTATCCTCCCCCTCCCTTTGACCATCTCCATGCACCTCCCTTTCCCCTCTCCCCTTACTTAAACCGATGCTCATCCAGCTGCTCCCTAGAACTGGCAGACACTAATGACGTGACGCGTGCATGTGAAATCACTCAGGATGCCCATCATGTCATTAGTGTTTGCCAGTCCCAGGGAACAGCCGCATGACCGTTGGATCACGTAAGGGAAGAGGGAAAAGGGAGGTGCATGGGGAGGGAGAAAGTGAGGAGAAGGATAAGGGGGGAAGGAGTGAGGAGGAGGAGGATCAGGGGGAAGGGAGGAGGAGCATAAGGGGAGAAAAGGTTTGAAGCGCATATACCAGGAGGATTTGGCCATATATTCAAATATACTGTATCTCCCCAAGATTCTTTGTTTATTTCTTCAGCAAGGCCTTGTTCCTCATTTTGCTTATATTTTTTTTAGGGAGTTATTTAAAAGTGAGTCAGGTAATTATATAATTGTGAAATATTTAAACATATAAATAAAGAACTATATACAGTTTAGAGCACTCTTGATTGTCACACGTTTTTGTGAGAAGAGTTACCAATTTATACCAACTGCTTTTTTGTTAAAATACATAAAAAACACTGATATAGAACTTACTCTCTATTAAATTTATGGAGGAGTGTTAAACATAAGTTCCATGAACATGCTGCACACATTTTAATTTTGCAACCCAGATAACCAAGCACACAAACTGTGTTGATCTTATTTATAGCATATATTAAAATCAAAAGAAATCTTATAAATGGAAAAGCTAATAAGGACTGTAATACAGTGTATTGTTTAAAGTGATTTATTACATCACACATAATAGTTGTCAAACTGCGAGATGTCGTCACGCTTTGCGACACAGGCGCTCATCGCTTGCGAGAAGTTAATGCGTAGGACTTAGCCGATAAGTTGCTCATCGCTGCGAGCCTTGCAAAGCGAGGTGAGACGTTAAACCGTAGCACTTAGCCTATGAGCGCCAAAGGCGCTCATTGCTCCGAGCGTCGCAAAGCGAGGCGAGCCATTAAACCGTAGTATTTTGCAGCTGCGAGCCTCGCAAAGCGAGACGAGCTGTTAAAATATGAGACGTAGAAAAAAAATTACGAGACGCAGGACTTAGAAAGAAAAGATACGAGACGCAAACATTTTCGAGATTAGCAGCCGAACAAAAAAACAGAAAAACACACTAAATACACCACAAAACATTCCAAAAACATCACAGCGAGATAAAAAATGGCCGCCAAATTTTTTTTAAACGAGGCTACACGACCCCGGACTGCGCAAAACACTGCAAAATGCATAGCACTTTACACATCACACTACGACCTACAAGATACACTATTACAAAAGCTGGAAAATGCTCATGAGACACGTACCACATTAATAACATTACGACTATACAATCTCGCTTTACACAATAAACCAACAGCTTTACCTCGCGCACGCAGCCTATTTAGAATGCACAGTTCAAACAATAAGCAGGGCACCAACACTCAAAGGGCCTTATTCTATTATCGGCCGTAGGAGATGCGGGGCCGCAAGGACCGGCCGCAAGCTATTCGGCTATTCTATTCCCCTCCGGCCGGGGATTCCGGCAGGCTTGCGGCCGGCGCCTTGCTATCCCTTGCGGCCGCTCGCGCCGGAGGAAAGCCTTTGACCTAAAACGGCCGCAAGAGTTTCGGCCGCAAGAAAAGCCCGGTTGCTATTCTATTGCTCCGGGAACCCTCTCTGCAAGGCTAAAGCCGAGCCGCAGCTTACTAGCAGGAAAAAGGTCCCGCTAGCACCAATTAGGAAACATTATAAAGCCAAAATAAAGCCATCCTGCACTCTGAGGAGACTATAAAGTGATTGTAGGTGTTAGCAAAAATAGCACAACATTCCCCTACACTCAAATCCGTAAATAAATTATGTTTTAATTTATGTCAAAAATCCATGGAAAAAGTCCAGAGGGCTTGGAGCACCTCAGACCCGCCCACGCTGCGGCCGGAAAATAAACAGTTAATGTAAACTCGGATTTGGGCTGATGTGCAAGCTTGAGAGGGGGTTGCTATTAATCCTCATGTCCCCCATTATGATCCCTAGCATTTACAGAGCTGTACAGTGCCGTCTTAAATGTATTTTTGCGTTTTAAGTTTTCTGAGCTTATGGCCGTTTTGCAAGATATACGGCCGGCCGTAAGAGGAGATCCTTGCGAGGCCGTATAATTGAATTGCAAGATAACAGAACCCCCGCAAGGAATCGCAGCCTTGCGGCCGTTTTACGGCCGATAATAGAATGAGGCCCAAAATGTATATTGTATGCAGACGCAAAATACAAACACATTGTTTCCTCTTCAGTCTATTGCTCGCTGCATATATCAATTATAAATATTTTAAGTATATTAATTTATTGCATAAATAATTAATTCTTACTTAATTAATTAATTGAATAAATCATTAATTATTACTTAACTACATATGCATAGAAATATATATATCTCTCAGAGGACCAAAAGTACACGACAGGAGAGGCTCGCAATGTGTGCCGAAGGTCCTGAGGCTCGCAATGAGCACCGAAGGCGCTCATTGCAAGGCATGCGATGAGCACCAACGGCACTCAGCTCAAGCCTTGCAATGAGCTCCGAAGGTCCTCACAGTACAAAACGGTTTATGTCTCTCAAACAGCATTCCCAAGGCTTCAAATTTTATTGCCCTGTCATTTTTGACGGGCAATTCGCCAGTTATTATATAAATACTATAAATAACATATACTATATTTTGCAATATCCAAGAAAAATGATCATGCACTGTAACTGTATTGCTGTTTCTTTTCACATGTATATATTTTACTTTCTCTATTGTCATATCACAATAAAAGTTGATTGTGAGAAAAAAAAAGAAACCTTATAAGATTTAAGATTTAATTTAAGTTACAAGGAATTACAATATATTGCTATTCTTAATTGCAATGGAGCTTGCCGTCAATGTAATATATGTTATATTATAAGACCAACAGTTTGTGTGCTTGGGTATTATCTTTGTTGCAAGATTCAAATGCAATAGATTGTGCAGCTTTCAACATTGGTGTCTTTTATATATTTTAACACACAAACAATTGGTGTAAATTGGTAATTATGTTAACTACAAAGACAAATGGCAATTTAGAGTGCTCTAAACTTTATAATTTTTTCTGAGTTTGAATGTTTCTAAATTATATATAGGAGCACTTAACGCCACACACTATGATTTTTATAACATTAAGGGATATTATAAAAATATGGAAAGGTAGTGAAATATAATCTAATAAATAAAGATTGTACAACTATGATAGAAGTACCCAGCTAAGTGACATTGATGTACATGATTTTTCGATTACAGTATGCTGATTGTCAGAGGCTAGTTTTCTTTTTTCACTTAATCAGATGTATTTTTTTTTATTTTTTACATTAGTTCATGATTTATCTTACTGCAATCAAGGCCACTCTGTCCATTTAACATGTTGGATGTGTGCTGCACATGTTGAATTAATGTTGCAATAAAAAAGCTTATGTTGAATTAAAACATATTAAAATATAACTTCATTGATGTTTGGGAGTAATGCTTAAAGTATTTTTTCCCCATAAAGGACCACTGACAAGCAAAATAAATAAAATTTGGTCATTGACTCACTGAAAGAGAGCCAAACAAAAATTATTTATAATTTAAAATAATATATTTTTTTGAGAGTGAAATCTTAATTGCTCTACTCACCCAAGTTAGCTAAGATTGCTTTTCGTTGGTGTCTCTGCTTGCGTCATTACTAGGGCAGTTTCAGAAAATTCTGAGAAGTCTATTAAGCTAAACGGAATGGGCATTTTGTCAACAACTCCAAAATTATCTGAATCCATCAACTTCCTGCTCATTGCTTTGTTATGGTCTTGCTTATCAAAAAAGATGATGTCATCAGTGCTAAGTGATAGGCAACCTCGGATTAGTCAGAATAAATTGCTAATAGACCCACACATACATTTTAAAGTATTATGCCACCAGTCGTGCACTCTAGGGCAAGTATTATTCTCTGGCATCTGATTGGAGAACTAAAGCCTCTGACTACAGGTGCACAACACAATTTTATAGGGTTACACTAATTCAGTTTCACTAAAAAAAATGCATTTTAGTTGAACAAAGTATATTGAAAAGTTATTTATCATACCTAACACTACATTATATTGTAGTGTAGTGGACCATTATAGTAAAACCATATATATAATAATTTCAAATAACAAATTGTGTTGGATAAAGTTTGTTTAAATCAAGCAAAAAAAAAAACTATGATATTTGTATTTACAATCATAAGTAATACATGTTTAGAAATTAAGTTCTTAAAAAAAATCCCTTATTCTTTTGTCTAAAATATGTATGAATGGACCATATTTAGTGCATAACTCTACTTGTTTAATTCAAACAGATTTATTTTATGCGTGTTTCGTAAGCCATAAATCTGGCTCATATGGACACTTAACATCCAAGGATGGGCTCTCCTATTATGAAGCTTCTGACAAGCAAGACATTTTGTACATAGAGTGTGAATGAGCATTATAGATAAGCCTTCCACACAGTCAGGTTCACAGAGAATGCAGAGTTATATGATTTGAAAATATGATCATTAGCCTCCCATTTGAAGGCTGACACTATTAATCTCTTATGGAGCTATCCCATCTCACACCTTATGAAGTATCCAGTACTGTTATACATTACATCTCAAAGTGTTCTATTTATTAAGAGATTGTGATCATGCATTACCAATGTTAAACGAAGGATGGTGGATTTTATCTGAACAAAAAACACTTATTTTGCCTGAAGGGGAGAAGGGGGGCTTACTATTAAACTAAAACAATGACAAAAGTTATGTATGTTCAACAATGTCAGATTTTAAAGAATATTGCAGTCCTATATTTAAAATAAACTAATTTGAAGTGGTACATTTTTTTAAATAGATGCAGGTATGTACACAGTACACCCAGTAATTTATTATTTTTAAATGCGATTATTCTGCTGGGGAATTTACCATTTTGCATTCTGCTGATCCACTTCCTCAGGTGGGAGGAGACTTTCAATGTATTGGAAGCTTCCATTTGTACATATCTGAATGTGGCAGCTAGAAACTGTCAGTGCTTTTAACATGGCTTGCGGAAATCGTATTAGTTTACAGAGGCATATCGCCCTGATTCAGCAAAGAAATGAAAACAGGGCCATACAATGTATTAATTTGCTGATATTATAACAATATAGCATTATATATACACCTCCTTTCCATCCATTTTCACATCACAATAAGAGTAGAGCATGCTTTTTATTGAGGTCAGGCATGCTCACATGTGCAGGCTCCAAATTGGTTGACAAGCCTGTAGTTTTTGACAATATGTCAATAATGATGTATGACAACAACAAACCGGATGACATTATAATATGTCCATGCATTATGATGAGCACTTAATACTAATAAAACAGCTACCTAACATGAATACACTACACTGTCTTGTTACCCCTATAAGCCCATTTGTCCCCCAGTCCCCTTTTCAACACTCAGGGAAGTCCATCGGGCATTACCCCTTGTGCATTGTGATGGGGGCACATTAACCTCATCAAGGTCACCAAGTATAGTCATGAGGGTTGTTATGGAAGCCCATGGCACGAAAACATATTCCCTATCATGGGTGTCCCTATGGACCACCATGGCACCCTAACTACTACCATAGGGGCCCTTATGGATCCCCATGGTCTCTATACCACATACAAAAATCTATTACAACAAATTAAAAAATAACTACAGAAAAATAAAACCAGAATTATCTGAAAATAAAAAAGAATTACCAAAAAGTGAATTACAAATAAAATTATGTAAATATTACAATAAAAAAGATGTTACACAAATAGCAAAATTATGCCTGTTGGCAGATGGACTATACTTACCCTCCCTATGGAAAACCCTCCAACTATACTCAGCAACACCCTTGTCCTCAATATTCATCCCTGGATAATCAGACACATCCATGTTGATTGTAGAAATAGGTCCTTTTCTCCTTGCGTGATCCTCATCTACAGCCCATGGAAAGGAACCTACACCTGAAAATTCCCACCATTCTAAAAGAAATATAAATAAAAAAATTAAACTAACAATACTCCCCTGCCGACTAAAGACTTTTTCACAGTGCCTGTACCTTATCTATTATTTTTTATGGTTTCTGATTAACTCAGATAGAAATCAATCATATTTCAGCTAACCAGAACCAAGTATTTGGATATATAAACTCTAATATCTCTTCTCCGTAACCAGATAATGCTACCTCCCCTTTTCTAATTGGTAATATTTTAACCAATTAGAATGCTAGGACTCAAATCTGTGCCTTCCTATTGATAAGCTTTTAATTAACTGGAAGGCTCTATTTCCCCCATATTCTGATGGTTGAAATGTCAGCCAGTCAGCATACAGCTTAATAGTAATGTTAAACTTCTATGACTGACTATTGAAAGATTCATTCAGAGAAGAGATTATAAGCTGGTTTCAACCTCACTAAACTAGTATGTTTTATATTTTTTAATTAAATTAGAAAACATATATGTACCTGCTAAGTATAATATTCAGCGCTGTATATTGTATGTTAAATGATGGTATTGGTAATATAATTTTATTTATATATAAAATATACTGCAAACATGCAATGCTGATATTCAGCATCACAGGTAGTAAAAGGCAGCTTTAAGGCTTAGTAAATTGAGGTTTCACAATAGATGTAGGTTGCTAACCTGCCCATTACACACCTGTTCACTATAACGTACAAGCAAAAGTTGGATTATACACAAACTGAGAATCCTATCCACGTACAGCTGTTTCAAGCTTACTGGCTATCATCAGCGTGGAGCGGGATCTCAGCTTGTGTTGTGGACCTTATGAGTAGGTAGTTCACCACAACAATAATTTAATATATGGTGGGCAAAATAACGATAGAAGCCCTCCACTGTACAGTAGTACAGTAAAAACGGGGATAGGATTCTCAGCTTGTGTATAATCCAACCTGGGCTTTGCATAAAAGCTGTGTAATGCAGCGGTCATAAGCATAAAGGAAGCCATGTTTGAAATGGTTTATGGATTGAAGAGCGTGGCATTTGTGGGATCATTTGCATGTCCCTGCTCAGCTTCCCAGAATGCAGTGTAATAACTGTATTTCTTGGAATTGTTTTAGACATTGAATGTGAACACAGATGTACTATTTATTTACTGTACTACTGTACGTTGGAGGGCTTCTATCACTTTTTTGCCCACCATATATTAAATGATGGTTGGGGTGAATTATATATATGTGTATATATATATATATATATATATATATATATATATATATATATATCTACAGTATAATGTTAGAATGTGTCTAGTACACATATAAACAGAAATATTATTATTGTATATAGACATCTCAGTGAATATACAAACTTTTTTGAATGTACTGTGTAACGGATCTACTGGCACCCCGACCGGGTACCTCCGTTGATGGATGCGTCCTAGCTTGCGTCGAGGCCTACAAGCACCGCACCGGACACCAAAACCACCACAGACTCCAAGGATAGTACATCAGGAACAGCGTTCAGTAGTTACAGCTCAAGGGAGTATGCAGAAGCATAGCAATCCCCAGTATGATAGCGATCCCCTCAAATAACGAGACGAGGCTACGTTTTGAAGGGTCAAGAGGAACTAACTTTTAATGACAGGGAATCTCCTTTTATGCAATGGTGCCCTCTGAAGGGCTACACCCACATAATTATCACAACAGCCAATTATATACATGGTTCAACCCCCACGTCTCCTCCCCTCAGATAACAGGTAACACAATTAAAACAGACACAATTTTAACCACATTCTGGATGTACCCCAAATACAGGGGGTACACCTTTAAGTCCCGTACCATTCAATATCTCTCACCCAGGGGAACAACATATACAAAAAATGGCATGAATCAGACCAGGGGTTCAAAAGTTAGTAAAAGTATGTTTTTACACATTTACACACAGACATTGCACATATCCCCCATACAATACACATATAGGACAATAGGTGAGTCACACCTCCCTGGCAACTTGGATACAATCAGACATTAATTAGATCATTCTTCTTTTATCAGAGAATGAAAACACTTTGGAAAATGCAAGGATCCTTTACAACTTTCTTATCTCTTGAATCTCTGTAACAGGATTATCTATTAGCCTAGGTCTGCAAAAGTCTGGCTAATATTCTGAGCCCATATATTCTGTAGAACATCAACCAACATACATATAGTAGGATCATATTTTAACCATAATAATCATAAAACAGTTTAAAACAGTGATGGGTTCCGCTACATACTGCATCTTCAGACAGCCTGCTGCCCCTTGAAAATGTACTGCCCTTGAACTTGGCCTCATGGGCCTAGGCAGAAAAATATCCCTGTCTTTACACATTCTACTAGCTGTGTTTCCTTAGAGTAAATAATTATGTTATTATTTGACATGGTGTGCTAATTTGTTTACTCAGACTGTTTAATAAGTGTGGGTAGGGGACCAATCTACATGATAGCACTGATTTTGCCACCAAATAAACTATCAAGCCAAGTATGTTGCTAATTAGCACATCAAATCAGCCAGTTGGTATTTAGGAGCCTCCCATTTGCATAATAGTCATGAACAAACAATATTGACTATTTTGGGAATAATTGATTTAGAAAAAATGGCTAGTATAATGAATAGTCAGATTTTATACTTAAGAATACATTTAAAAACAACTTGATTTGGTGGTGACAGATTTCCTTTTATCCTTTACTACATGCACTACTATAAGTACAATATTGTAAAGTTAAAATCATCGTCCCCCATGTGAACATGTCTACATATAAACTAGTACCTGCATGTACAGATATATTTTGGTCATGTGGAATGTGATGGAAACTTCCACAAATCTTTCAGTTGATAGCAACTATGAATCACTAATGAGATAAACTAGATAAGATCAATCAGCTTACACATGATTGATGCCAAATGAAATTATTAATTATTACTCACACCTATTTACTTCCTGGTTGAAAGGGACATTAAACCACTTTGATCTTTGAAAAGAAAGTGTGAAAGATAAAATAGTCTAGTGTATGTTAGCAGTTTATCTCACGGATAGGAGACATTTTTTTACTGGCATAATTATTGAATGAATGCACTAAACAGACCTTGCTCCTTTAACGCTGTGCTATCAGATTTAATTCAGATACAGTTATCTATAGCGCTACTCACTCCTAATAATATTAAAATCACTTGGCAATGTGGCTCTACAATTTAATTCACGTTTGTAAGTGATATATAGATAGGACTCTGTGCTTCCAATGCTGTCGACCTGGGTTCAATTCCAAGTCAGGAAACCAAGAGGTCACACCACCCTGAAGCCATGCAGGATTGGGCCTGGTCAGTACTGGGATGGGAGACCAACTAGGAATACCAGGAGCTGTATGCCGTGAAGAAGGAAATGGCAATCCACTCCAGTGCCTCTGCCATGAATACCAAGTGGATCAGCATGACCAAGGACATAGAGATGTTCTGGTGTGTTGTGGTCCATGAGGTCACGGAAAATCAGAAACAACTCAACAACGCAAAAAAAAAATGTATTCATAGATTTCAAAGCAGATATTTATATAACATTTATTTACACAATTGTTAGATAGTGTTTTGGAAAGCTGATAATGTCTGTTAATGATACAAACGAATTTAACACATTTAGTTAACTTGCATTTCATCTGTAAAGCCCAGCCTGCTTTTTAAATCAGTCAGATCAGTCAAAACATTTGATTCACAGAATTATTTTGTCAGTTTTTCATATATTCACATTTCTTTTATTTATTTCTCATCTATTTCATTATTTCTGAGAATATTAAAAAGAGGTATCAACTGTGTGGTGCAACTTTAAAAACCTACATTACATTACAGGTCTTCTACTACCTACCCCTGGACACCCAATAGGATGAGAAAATAACTAGCTCTGTTAATCCCTGAAACACTAGAGCTCATTTGTAAATAAAAAAAACACATTGAATTTATTTTCTTCAAATACTTATTTTAATGCTAATAAACATGTTAAACCCTATTATATGACGACAGTAGAGCTTTAAATTTAGTATCTGTTTTTGCAGTTCATGTCACTTTTGGAATGTATGTGACAACATTGTTCAGCTGAGATACAGTATATATTTAATATATATACAGTATCTCACAAAAGTGAGTACACCCCTCACATTTTTGTAAATATTTTATTATATCTTTTCTTCTGACAACACTGAAGACATAACACTCTGCTACAATGTAAAGTAGTAAGTGTACAGCCTGTATAACAGTGTAAATTTGCTGCCCCCTCAAAATAACTCCACACACAGCCATTAATGTCTAAACCATTGGCAACAAAAGTGATTACACCCCTAAGTGGAAATGTCCAAATTGGACCCAAAGTGTCAATATTTTGTGTGGCCACCATTATTTTCCAGCACTATATATATACTAGCGAATTGCCCGTCAAAAAATGACGGCAATGAAATTGTAAGTGAGCTAATGGTGTTTGGTGTATATGATGATGTAGCATCGTTTGTTTTCTGTCGTGCGAATTTTCGGAATATCCGTAGCTGTTTGGTGGGCTTTTTCAGAATATCCGTAGCTGTTTGGTGGTGTTTTGCGTGTTTAGGGACCTTTAGCCTCGTTTTCGTTTAGTTCGGCAGCCATTTTTTCTCTCGCTTAGGTGATTTTCGGGTTTCTAAACTACGAAATTTGTGCTTAAATGGAGGTGTAACTTCACTTGCAGAGGTCCTCGTGCCCCCCCCCCCCCTTGCTGTGAGTAACCTTTTTATGTGTTTGTTGTTTGTATTTATTGTGTTTGTAATGTTTTTGGGGTTGCGCGGTTTGCGTCCTTGTTTTTTAATCTCGTAGGTGTTTTTCGGCAAATACGTAGGTGTTTGGTGGTGTTTTGCGTCTTTAGACTGCTGTAGACTTTCGTTTTTTTCTGTGGTCATTTTTTCTCGCGGTTAGAGAATTTTTTAGTGTCTGAACTCTTTTAAATTGACATAAATTGAGGTGTAACTTTAGTTTTCGAGGTCCTGGATGCTCCCTCTTCCTGTAAGTAAGCTTTTTATGTATTTGTTGTGTGTATTTGTTGTATTTTTCATGTTTTCATGTGCGCGTGTTGCTGTTGATTTTTGCAAGGTCGTAATGGGTCGTAACGTGTCTCGTATTTTCTTTGCGTAACAACGTAAACTTAGCGAGGATCGCAGTTGCTGGCAAGGAGTGCCTTCGGCGCTCCTTGCCAGCAACTGCGACCCTCGTAAATTTTGTGGGGTCGTAAAGGGTCGTAACGTGTCTCGAACTTTCTTTGCGTAACGGCGTAAATTTTGCAAGGGTCGTAGTTGCAAGGGTCGCAGTCGGCGCTCCTTGCCAGCAACTGCGACCCTCACTTCTCGAAGCCCGCATGCTTGCTAAGCGAGCTGGGGCCCTCACTTCGTAAGGGCCGCGGGCTCGCTATGCGAGCCTGCAAGAATAGCAACAACTCGCATGCTCACAACTATATATGTGATATATATATATATATATATATATATGCATATATATATTTTTTTATTCATACACATAAACAGTGCCTTGCAAAAGTATTCACCCCCCATGACTTTTTACCTATTTTGTTACATTACAGCCTTAAGTTCAATGTTTTGCTAATCAGAATTTTATGTGATGGATCAGAAAACAATAGTCTAATTTGGTGAAGGAAGTGAAATGAGAAAAATATATACATAAGACTATTTTTTAGGAATAGAAAACAGAAAATTGGCATGTGCGTATGTATTCAACCCCTTTGTTATGAAGCCCATAAAACGCTCTGGTGCAACCAATTACCTTCAGAAGTCACATAATTAGTGATATGATGTCCACCTGTGTGCAATCTAAGTGTCACATGATCTGTCATTACATATACACACCTTTTTTGAAAGGCCCCAGAGGCTGCAACACCTAAGCAAGAAACACCACTAACCAAACACTGCCATGAAGAACAAGGAACTCTCCAAACAAGTAAGGGACAATGTTGTTGAGAAGTACAAGTCAGGGTTAGGTTATAAAAAAATATACAAATCTGTGATGATCCCCAGGAGCACCATCAAATCTATCATAACCAAATGGAAAGAACATGGCACAACAGCAAGCCTTCCAAGAGACGGCAGCCCACTAAAACTCACGGTCCGGGCAAAAAGGGCATTAATCAGAAAGGCAGCACAGAGACCTAAGGTGACCCTGGAGGAGCTGCAGAGTTCCACAGCAGAGACTGGATTATCTGTACATAGGACGACAATAAGCCGTACGCTCCATAGAGTTGGGTTTTATGGAAAAATGGCCAGAAGAAAGCTATTACTTTCAGCAAAAAGTTTGCGAAAAGGCATGTGGGAGACTCCCAAAATGTATGGAGGAAGCTGCACTGGTCTGATGAGACTAAAATTTAACTTTTCGGCCATTAAAGAAAACGCTATGTCTGGCGCAATCCCAACACATCACCCAAATAACACCACCTGTACCACACTGTGTGTGAACTGAGGCTAGGATGTTTTTCAGCAGCCAGGACTGGGAAACTGGTCAGAATTGAGGGAAAGATGGATGTTGCTAAATACAGGGATATTCTTGAGCAAAATCTGTACCACTCTGTGCGTGATTTGAAGCTAGGACGGAGGTTCCCCTTCCAGCAGGACAATGACCCCAAACACACTGTTAAAGCAACACTTGAGTGGTTTAAGGGGAAACATGTAAATGTGTTGGAATGGCCTAGTCAAAGGCTAGACCTCAATCCAATAGAAAATCTGTGGTCAGACTTAAAGATTGCTGTTCACAAGCGCAAACCATCCAACTTGAAGAAGCTAGAGCAGTTTTGCAAGGAGGAATGGACAAAAATCCCAGTGGTAAGATGTGGCAAGCTCATAGAGACTTATCCAAAGCGACTTGGCGCTGTGATTGCCCCAAAAGGTGGCTCTACAAAGTATTGACTTTAGGGTGGTGAATAGTTATGCACATTGACTTATTCTGTTATTTTGTCCTATTTGTTGTTTGCTTCACAGTAAAAAAAAAATCTTCAAAGTTGTGAGCATGTTCTGTAAATTAAATGATTCAAATCATCATACAATCCATGTTAATTCCAGGTTGTGAGGCAACAAAACACGAAAAAAGCCAAGGGGGGTGAAAACTTTTGCAAGGCACTGTATCTGGTGGAAATGACATTCTGCACCATGGGTCTACCTATTTCTTGTCAGCTTCCTGCATAATACAACCTTGCAGCTGGAGGTAATGATGATAATATGTATTCAGAATGTAGCATTAGTTTAAACAATATTTTTCCCCTATTATTAATTACACTGGAAAAATTTGTAGGTGCTATCAGCCTGGCCCCCTCCCCAAATAGGCAAGCATTTCCAACACATACATTTGCAAGAATCCTCCAAATGAATTTGTAACAGCAAGTCCCAGATATACATTTCATCCTGATGGGCCTCCTCAGTGAGTGGTATGAGGCACAGAGCTTTAGGAACCAAGGGTAAATAAATAGCTTGTTCTATTGAATAATGCCTACCCAAGTGAGTCTCAACCGAAATTTAGCTATTGTGTACAAATTCTCAGGAGAGATATCCATGTATCTAATAGTCTGGGGGTGGGGGGGATAATGTAGAAAAAGACACCCAACGCTGAAATGCTGCAATTACTCACTTGTCATGTTTTGTTAACCATGCTATACCAATTACCTGTATGAATTCTATCATAATCCAGCTTGTTTCTGCCTCGGAACTGATGGTCCTGGTGATGATATATAGTCAAAGTATAGATGTTTTTGTAAATTAAAAATGTACATGAAATGTACATGTAAAATTGGTGTAAGGCATTAAATACTTAAAATTCAAGGCATATCTTCTGAACCTCATTTATTAAAATGTAATTACTTAATATATAATCAAAAAAAAACTATAGTGGAAAATTTGATTTGCTACTCTGAGAGTCCCAGTTAAAACTAAAATGGACGGCATGTCACAATTCTGTTAATATTAATAAGTCACTAATTATTTCATATAATACTGTATACTTCCACAGATTCCTAGATCCTGTGTAGGAATGTCACAATACTTTCAAAATAAAAGGGTCTCATTCTTTTCCGTCCCACAGCTCAGAAGATAAAACTCATGGCCAGAGAGTACTTGATAACTTGCATTGGGGAACAGCTAAAGCATATGAGAGCAATGAGATGAATGTTTTTCCGTTTTCTAATGTACCACCCAGATATAAATGTGCTCTTACTAGAGAAGCATTTTATAGTTTAAATAGGATAGAAACTGCTCGAGTGTTTACATTTTTCTTGTGCCCAAATTATATTTTTGTGTTCTTTTACAGAATAAAAAAACATCACTCTCTAGATAGTTGAGATATTAAATTGTTTTGTTTGGTAGCAGGTTTGGAATATAGACAGTAAAATTTTGCTTTTTTTTGCAGACAATTTCGAAGATTGGAAGATAAGATTAGCTATTTGGTGTTTGCCTCTTTCATCCACCTCACATGCACACCAGTAGGATATTTGTCACAAATGATACTCTGGTAGGCCATTCAAATGAGTTTATAGATACAATGTAATGATAGAACAAGACATAGCTCTTTTAAAGGGATATATATATATATATATATATATATATATATATATATATATAGACACATATATATATATATATATATATATATATACCCCTTCTATTTGCCATAGCTATGGAACCTATAGTGCAAGCAATAATTTCAAATACAGAAGTTTGAGGTGTACAAATAGGACTACAACACTTTAAATTAACATTATTTGCTGACAATCTACTTTGTATCCTCACAGAACCTTCTCTCTCCATACCGACATTATTACAAATTCTAAATGACTTTAGCCAAATATCAGGCTTAAAAATAAACTTAGAGAACACCGAGGCCTTGGCGATAGACATTCCTCAGACTGAGAAAGAAACTCTTAGCAACACGTTCAAACTCAAGTGGTCCCCCCAAATACGTTAAGTACTTGGAGATAAGGTTAACTTCCAATTTAAAGGACCTATACAAAGCCATGCACTCACCAATTTACACCACCCTATGCGCCGACTTATATAAATGGTCTAAGTTTACCTTATCTTGGTTGGGGAGAATTAACTCAGTAAAAATTAATATCCTCTCTAGACTAATGTATCTCTTCAGGACACTGCCTTTCACAATCAATATGAAAGAATTGACTCACTTTCAAAGATCAATATTTCGGTTCATCTAGAGAAATGGCCCCTCTCGAATCTCCAGACACATAGGCCCTCATTCAATTGCGATTTGGCCAATTGAATAGGGCTCTAAATAAGCACAAAGCATATTTTTTTTTAAGAAGTTTTTAGTTTATGAAAACCTTGCTTTTGGATAGATGTTTACTAACTAAAAACTTCTTTAAAAAGATATGTTAGGTGCTTATTTAGAGCCCTATTCAATTGGCCAAATTGCAATTGAATGAGGGCCATAATGTTTAGATCTAAATCTAAAGGGGATCTCTCTTGTCCAGACTTATACTATATTATAAAACAGCCAAACTCTCCTTTCTTCCAATACCCCACTCTAAGCAACATCAACCCGCCTGGATCTTTATTGAAAATCATTTACTGTATCCATATAAGTGGGATACACTCATTTGGCTAGACAAATTCCCCCTTCCATTACAAAATGTGTCACCCCATAATTAGAAATACGATAACTTGCTGGAAATGGGCTCTCCGTTACACCAAACTATTTCCTAACTCATCTCAACTAACCCCCTTACTAAACCCAAATGATATGTCAGTTACATCTCAACATTGGTGGAATTCAAACAACTTAAACAGGTTAGGATCCTGGCTAAGAGATGGCCGCCTCATTACATTTGAGGAACTCAGGGATGAATATGACCTTCCCCTCCAGAAACACTACGATTATTACAAACTTATACATTTTGTCAACACACTGATCCATACTAAAGGTATACTCTAACATAACTGGATATGTAAAATTTACAAGGACCTTCCCTTCCCGAAGGGTATATTAAGAGGCATTTGTGATATATTTAACTCCACCACTACAGAGATAAAAGATAAGTATATGATAGATTTGGAAACAGACCTCAATCTACGTTGGGATTCATCTGATTGGGAGAAATGTTGGTCTAACACGTTCAGGGATTCCCTCAATTATTCCATTCTAGAGACCTAAATTCAAGTTTTCCACCGTTGCTACTTCACCCCTAAATGGATGAAATCAGAAAACATTAACTGTTTTAGAGGATGCCTGACAATAGGCTCTTTTGCCAATATTTGGTGGCACTGCCCAAAAGTAAAACAAATATGGAACGATATTAGTCAACTATCATCTGATTTGTTTCACTCATCTATTAACTTAACAGCAGAAATTTGTCTTTTGGGGATGACTGCTATTACCCTTTCTACCCCTCAAAATAAACGTATTAATTACTTAACCATTGCTACAAAAAGCCACATTGCCCGGAACTGGAAATCCAATAAGCTAGATATCATTAGTATCAAAGACAAAATTCATTTTTTAGCAGTTAATGAAAGGATAACTCATTCTCTAGCAGATACAATGCAAACATTTCTGGATATTTGGGGTCCCTGGTTTGAATACATAGGCCTACGTCCTTCAATTATCTAACCGTTTTCTTTACTCCTTGTGGTAGATACTTAGGGGCTTGGGAGTGGAACCCGGGACACAAAAGCACACAAAGAAGACAAACTGAGCCTGGGACAGTTAAGTAAAAATTAACATTATAAGTTTAGGACCATACGTTTATAATTGTTTTGTATTGATTGATTTTATTTAATTATGTTTAATTATGTTTACTACCTCTCATTAAAGTGAGAAAATAGAACTTATTTTTGTTAGATCAGTAACTACTATATACTATTTTCTTATAAACCGCTATAAATTCCAGCTTGGAATTTTTTTTTTTTTTAAATATTTAAAGTAAAGCTGAGAGGTAAATAATAGAAAAATAATTAAAAAAAAGACATAAAACAGACCTCATAATCTTTGTAAAACAAAGTAATTAATAAAAAGTAGAAAATAACATGTATTAATCTTATTGTTAATATATCTCACGATTGCTTTAAATGCTTTCAATTAATATGTACTTTTTGATTTTACTAATGGAACTATGATGTAATGTTACGAATTTTGCGGTTTGTCTCAATAAAAAATAAAGTACAAAAAAAAACGATATATTGATTCTAGCATAATGAAAGCTGTGTTAGCCAAATTATATAAAATCATAAATGATTTTTTATTTTTATTTCTCTCTGCATGTCTCTAGGAAGCCTTCATGTTGGTCTTCCTTTTACCCTCAGTGTACCCATATGTGAGGTTCTTGGCATCAAGCTGTGCATCTCTTGCATTAGAAGCTGCTCCATTTTGACTAATTGAAAGCTACTGTGGATACTAAGGCCCTCATTCAATTGCTATTTGGCCAATTGAATAGTGCTCTAAATAAGCACATAACATATATTTTTTAAATAAGTTTTTAGTTAGTAAAAACCTTGCTTTTAGATAGATGCTTAGGGCCTCATTCAAATGTGATTTGGCCAATTGAATAGGGCTCTATATAAGCACATAACATATTTTTTAAAGAAGTTTTTAATTAGTGAAAACCTTGCTTTTGGATAGATGCTTACTAGGGCCCTCATTCAATTGCAATTCGGCCAATTGAATAGGGCTCTAAATAAGCACATAACATACATATTTTAAAAAAGTTTTTAGTTAGTAAACATCTATCTAATAACAAGTTTTTCACTAACTAAAAACTTATTTTAAAAAAATATGCTATGTGCTTATTTAGAGCCCTATTCGATTGGCCAAATCGCAATTGAATGAGGCCCTAACTAAAAACTTATTTAAAAATATGTCATGTGCTTATTTAGACCCCTATTCAATTGGCCAAATTGCAATTGAATAAGGGCCTAAGTCCTCTAGAAGTTAAAATATGGACATGCTCACAGTAACACACCAACATTACTGAATAGTAATAATTCATAAATGAAAGTAACTGGGCAAATAAGGTTTTATTATGCAAGATGCAAATTATACGTTCCAAAGGCTGTAACTTGATTTACAACTAGTATCCCTTTAATATAAGATGAAGACAGATTTTTTTGTCCAAGAGATTTCTATTGCACTTACTTAGCTCCCCTTTTACAGATGAAAGCCGCATGCAGTAGGGCTTCACTCAAGATGATAGAAGCAAAACGCATGATTTTCCCTTTTAAATATATATTATTTTAATAAATTAAATATTTTAGGGGATATTAGTATCAGTTTACTCCAGGAGACTATAAATCACTTTTCACCTGATTTGTTTAAAGTGATCACTTATGTGCGCATGTTGTCAAATACACCTTATGATTGAAACATAACAGTAGAAACTATCTACTTATAGAGTGTTAGCTGTCAACATCTATTAGATGGATCAATACTAAGGGCCTCATTCTATTATCGGCCGTAAATCGGCCGTAAGGCTGCGATTCCTTGCGGGGGTTCTGTTAACTCGCAATTCAATTATACGGCCCGCAAGGATCTCCCCTTACGGCCGGCCGCATATCTTGAAACCGGTTGTAAGCTCTGAAATCTAAAAACGCAAAAATAAATTCAAGCCTGCACTGTACAGCTCTGTAAATGCTAGGGATCATATTGGGGGACATGAGGATTAAAAGGAACCCACTCTCAAGCTTGCACATCTGCCCAAACCCGAGTTCAAATTAACTGTTTATTTTCCGGCTGCGGCGTGGGCGGGTCTGAGGTGCTCCAAGCACTCTGGACTTTTTACATGTATATTTTACGTATATTAAAAAATATATATTTTACGGATTTGAGTATAGGGTAATTATGTGCTATTTTTGCTAACACCGAATATCACTTTATAGACTCTGCAAAGTGCAGGATGGCTTTATTTGGGCTATTTTATGTGATTAATTGGTGCTAGCGGGACCTCTTTCCTGCAAGTAAGCTGCGGCTCGCTTTTAGCCTTGCAGAGAGGGTTCCCGGAGCAATTAAATTGCAAATAGGAATTTCTTACGGCCGATTTCCTTGCTGCCATTTTAGATCAAAGGCTTTCCTCTGGCGCGAGCGGCCGCAAGAGATAGCAAGGCACCGGCCGCAAGCCTGCCGGAATCCCCGGCCGGAGGGGAATAGCCGGAAAGCTTGCGGCCGGTCCTTGCGGCCCCGCAACGGCTGCGGCCGCTAATAGAATGAGGCCCTAATTATATTAGAATACCCTCAAGCACCTAATGTGAAGTATACACACCAAGAGAAGACAATGTTTACAGAAGTCTCTGAATCCCTACTATACTTACATGATATTAAATCACAGACGAGTTTCCTGTCTCAAGATATTTTGTGTTTCATAACAAACCTAAGAACAAGTAGCCATATTCTATTGCTCTGAACTCTGAATGCAAACATGTACTGTATATAGACACTGTAGTCATACCATTTTAGTGCTCTGTTTTAAAGAACTAGAATAAGTAAAGGGCAGTATGATTTACAATGTCAAAATAGTTACATCAACCTTTATTTTACCACCTATTATATGCAATTACATGCATGCATAGTTATCCCAAATATTGTCTTATAAAGACCCTCCCCTGTTTGTTAGAGCTCAACTTCAAAGTCTTCAAAGGATTCTACATTACTGAATAAGAGTTAAGCAAATGCTGCAGCACAGAAGTGAAAAATAGCTAATTGCTTGGTGGTAAGGAGCTAATCTCAACCTCCAAGCTTCCCACCTATTTAATGACAAACATATACTCACAGATTCGGATACATTAGAAGCCAAAATTAGAGATCACCAGGATGACATACAATTGCAAAAATATGTAATACAAATATTTTTTAAGTTTTGGTTACATTTTTACCTATCTAAAAAAACTGACCATTATCAGCACTTGTTCCTTAAAATAACAAAGTAAATTTAACACCATCATCAACATATTTTTATATTGCAAAATTAGTAATGACTGTGAATTCATTAAGCAATCTGCCAATTATTTAGAGAGGCCATGTAATTGTCGCCCTATTTACAACTAGGCAGTCGCCTAGGGAGGGGCTATCTTAGAGGGGCTCCTCATTTGCATAACAATAATTTGCTTTGAGCATGTTCTTTTGTGGGGGGGTGAAAGCGGCAAGCTTGCAGAGTGCTGCACTATAGTAAACACATAGGACAAGGGAGAGTATGGGCAAGTTCACAGTGTCTGCCACTCACTGCTCCACCATGCACACTGACATTCAGGAGGTATCGGCTCATTACACTACCTCTGCCTATCAATGCCAAGCTCTCCTGCTCCCTCAGCTCTGAAACAGTTTACTGCCTTCCCTCAGAAATGCAGCATGCTCCAGCTTTTATAATTTATGGTACCCCAAAATGGTCAACTAGGATTCCATCTTCTCATATCTAGTTAGCAAGAAAGATTCAGTTCCTCTTGCCCTTCTTTACCTATGTACATTCCATACATATATGTAAGATAATTTATAAAGCTCCTCAAAAAGGAAATAATATAATGCATAGACATAATATGCATACATCAATAGAATGGTACCTGTTAATTAATAAATTAATAATATTTTCAGTAGTTTCTGATATGTGGACAATGTAATTTATCAATGTAAGTGTGATATATATGCAAAGGAACACAGCCTCTGAGCAACTATTACAAACTCACCAGCAAGCAAGCAGAGTACTGGACAAACATCTACAGCCTCTGAGGTACTTATAACCACTTGAAGGATCCACCATTGCAGTCCTTGTTTTCTCAATCTACTGGCTCTCACTGAAACCTGGCTCTCCTCATCAGACACTACCACCCTTGCAGCACTCGCTCATGGTGGCTTTTAGCTCAGTCACACGTCTAGACCTGGGTAGATGGTGGTGTGGGTATATTACTTTCCTCTCACTGTACGTTTCACCCTATATCCCTCATCCCATCCCTTCCATTGCTATCTTTTGAAGTTAACACTATCCGCCTCTTCTCATCCATCTCTCTACATGTTGCTGTGATCTATTACCCTCCCGGACCACCCTTTAAATTCTTGGATCACTTTGCCACCTGGCTCCCTCACTTTCTCTCCTTCAATGTTCCATCACTTGTACTTGGCAAATTCAACATTGCCATTGACACTCCCACCTCCTCGGCAGCCTCTAAACTACTCTCTCTCACCATTTACCTTGGCCTCTTACAACTTACAGATTCCTCAACTCGCCATGCTGGACACTCCCTTGACCTTATTTTCACCAACCTTCACACCACCTACAACCTTTGATAAAGCCACATGATAGTGTGCAAAACTATAGTCAGGTAGAGAGAACAGAAGCTAGACTACCAGGGTTATTTGGCAATGGGAGTTTTAGTGAAGCTCTAGTTACAGCCTGCTATCACCTACTCCCTGTACTATCCCTGACTAGGTGGGATAAATAGGGAAGGTTAAGTTCAATTGTAATATAGTGGCAACTACTGAGTTAAGAAGGAGTAACTGTTTTTCCATGTTGATTGGAAACTGTGATTCACACTATGACTGGAGAGTGGTGCTTTAGTATTTATGACTAGTTACCTCACACTAGACTGCTTATGTGTGAGGTAACTTTCAATGAATATCCTGGAAATGAATAGTCAATTGACTCCCTGTTATTAACTAGCATTGTTTTTTAAAGTTTTTAATTTTCATCAAGATTGTGTGTTAAGTAAGTCCCAGAGTTATAATGAAGGAAATTTAGGATGACTTCTCACTGAATTTGGTCAATACAGATGCCCATCAAATAATTGAGTCTAAAAACTTTTATGTATCATTATATACAGTAGGGAAAGGAATACATTAAACATATAGTAGCAGCCTGGGTGGAAGGCAGAGCTGCAAAAAAGAATTTACTGAAACCAAGTAGGATAAAACATAACTTTTAGTTAGAATATATAATAAAACAAAACAAAAATGCACAGACAATCTGTGTAAATCCCATATAAAGTTGTGAGCGAAGGCGCTCCATGCCAGCAACTGCGACCCTCGCAAAGTTCAAGTCGCAACCCAAAGAGCACGACACACACATTACGACACTCGCAAACAACATACGACACACGTTCACACACATTACGGCCTCGCAACACTCGGACGCTACTCGCGAACATTACAAAATGTAAAACACAATACATACACACAGCACATACATAAAAACCTTACCTACAGCAAGAGGTAGCATCCAGGACCTCAAAAATGCAACTTACACCTTCATTTCACTCAAAATAAAAGAGTTTACACACGAAAATATTTGCTAAGCGAGAGAAACAATGGCGGCCGAACAAAACGAAAATGAGGCTACACACGCAAACACCATACAAGACATGTTACGACACATTACGACCTCGCAAACATCGGAACGCAACACGCCGACATACAAACATTTACAACACAATAAATACACACAACACACACATAAAAAGCTTACCTACAGCACCTCCAAAAAACAAGTTACACCTTCATTTAAATACAAATAAAACACTTTACACACAAAGAAAATCGCTAAGAGAGAAAAAAAATGGCCGACGGACAAAACGAAAACGAGGCTACAGCACTCTCCACACGTAAAACACCACAACACACTCGCAAAACACCACACGGAAATCGAAAACCACTACGAGGCACCAACGGAAAATCCGCTAAGACGGACAACATATAGAAAACGCCATTTTACGCAAATGCGGAAGTACACCACTACGCTAACGGTTTAGCCTCGCGCACGCACAGTGTTACACTGCACACATTCACCACGCTTATAGAGCAGCTCCACAACACTAATGCTGCACCAAATTCAAACAAGGTTCACAGCTCTTCAACACAATGCTTCACAATAGGTAAACTATATTCATTTATTAATTGATTACATGTTTACTATTACACACAAAACAACATTAGGTCACTTACAATAACATTGCCGTCATTTTTTGACGGGCAAGTCGCTAGTGGTAAATAAAAGTAAGCAAAATCACATAGGCCATTTGGGAGAGCTTGGCACAGGATGTACAGTGTCTAATGTGATGGAAAAGTAGGACTGGCTAAGGCGCTGACGCGTGGAGATGAAGATGTTGGTAATACCTCTGAAACAAGGGGATAGTGCTATTACCCTTGAGTGCCACCAGCTGGCTGTAGGAGGGCTGTAGCAGACTCAAGATGGAAAACATGAGGCTGGTGTAAGACAATCATAACCACTGGCAGCCCTGTCAATATGGATACATAGATATACGTCTGCCAAGAACAACACAGACTAATTTCTCAAAAGTTTGGTAATAGAACAGCCTATTAAATCTGGTTGATAATTATCTCTGTCAAAATACAATATGCAAAATGGTAGTGACACACATAGGTATTGAAAAAGGGCATACACTAGTGCTGTATGAATACGGGACTACTGGAATACACTGTGTGTGTGAATACTCCAGTTGGATGACAGAATAATCAAAACACACAGTGCGCTCAGATCGCTGCTTAGCCTCTAATGGCAATCAATAGGGAAGGTGATACATGCATAGGGGAATTAATGCAGACTCTCATGCTGATGGTTAAGCAAAATATCAGAGCTAAGGGCTAATGCATGTAACTAAATAGACAATGACCTCCCATAGAGCAGGATAGAAAACAACCAATACATGTAAACGGAAGGAGGAGGAGAGCTAAGTCATGTATCTTGAATCTATATCCAAACAAAATACATAACAAGGGCTAACCCTACCTTATCCACAACCTATAACTGCTGAGTCTACGTGGCAGTATGGGAGGGCAAAAATAACAAAATTATTGGCCAACTAGAGGCCCTGTGGGTCTGCCCTATGGCAGGCACCCAAAATATTACCCTGACTGCACTTGCGGTTAGGTTGCCTGGTCTGTTGTGGTAGGAAAGTGTATAAAGGAGGCAGTTCCATAGTGGCATCCAGTGAGGCGCAAACCAGCTGGCGATCGGCCCAATATGTATCACTATATTGGCCTTCCATTTAATGAATGAAGTCTGCACAAGCACGAATTTCATCAAGTTAAATGATACGTGATATAAAAAACAATTTAACCCTCTGTATTGCTAAGTTCTGGGATAAGAATTTATATCCAAGTATCTCATAAGTGATTATATATCTTTATATATATCCCCCTTGATTTCCTTTTAATGGGGTAGTATAAAGTGGATGGAACACCAATGCAAATACAAGTTAAGGTACTGAATGAGAAACACATTTAGTTATATGCTAGAGTATTGTCCCCTGATGAAATATAATACAAGCACAAATACAAGTATACCCCTCTTAGCGCTACACCGCATAACTCTGATTTGCTATAGCACTGTTCGTGTTTCCTCTGCTCGCAGAGCACTAAACCCCCCCTCTGTTTTTTTTGTAAGGGAGAGAAAGTCGTGGGGGAGAGAGCCATTACCAGCAGGGCCCCTCATATCCTGGAGACTACATCCCGTGGCAAGGTACAATGCAGAATACTGTACTGTATTGTCATTGTTCCATTGTTTTTGCATAATGTTAGTTGTCATACTGTAAAAGGTTAATTGTCTAATACAATCTACATTCATTGTATTTTTTGTACCAGAGGGCAAGCACCAGAGTATTCCTCCGGATGTCAAGATTCAAGTGCTGGACCACCTGGAGGAAGGAGAGCGCCAGGTGGATATCGGGGCCGATCTGCACTATCCTCAAGAAAAAGGCTAAGATCCAGACTTCAGCGACGACCAGCACTGCTTCTTCGGCCAAGAATATCACCCGCTCAAGGTCCTACGCCCTTGAGGAGATGGAGAAGAGGCTGTCCATTTAGATATATGATGAGAAAAGGTTGCGTAACATGTCTCTCAGCCAGGCCATCCTGATGGAGAAGGCGAATAGCATTTACGCCCACATCCAGAGTGGTGGTTCACTGACCATTTCTGCCCTTCCGTGCAGTGTTATTGTCGGCGGAAGGGACTGGAAGAGAAAGCGCTACTCACCACGGACAATGCACCGAGCCACCCAACTAACTTGGCTGAGCTGCCCACTTGCATTCCTGTGGAAATCCTGTTCCTGCCGCCCAACACAACGTCACTCATCCTGCCGATGGACCAGGGGTGATTGCCACCTTCAAGGCATACTACCTCCATCGCACTTTCTGACTGACTGATTGAACACACTGACCACCAGGACAAGCAATCAATGTTGGACTTCTGGAAGCAGTACCACATCATGAAGGCTGTCTCCAACATTAATCTTTCCTGGAAGGAGGTAACACAGCAGTGCCTCAAGGCTGTGTGGAGAAAGATCTGGCCAGAGCTGTGTGAGGATGTGCAACTGCCAGAGACCATCATAGTGGAGATAGTGGACCTGGTGACCACGGCTGGACTGAGAGACACAGATGCTCAGGACATCGAGGATTTAGTCCAGGCTTCAGGCGAGAGCCTCACCAATGAACTGGCCGAACAGGGCACACAGGAACCTCAGGACACCTTGGACACTGAGCCTCCAAAAGAACTTTCCGCAGAGCTCCTAAACAGGGCATTGCATCAGATCAATGACATAATGGATGAGCTGGTGGTTAAAGATCCTGATGCAACTAGGAGCAGGGATGCAAGACGCATAGTGTTGGGAGGGTTGTCTTGCTACCAGCATCTGCTGGATAGCCACAAGAAACATTGCCAAATGACCCTTGACCAATTTGTGGCAAAAAAACTGTGGCAGGAGGATGTCTCCACATCCACCAGTTAAAGTGGACCTTTTTTTTTTGTTTGTTTCATTAATTCCATACTGTTTCTTTCATTTATTGGGTGCAAAATCCTTGGTTTATTTTGCATTCTATTTATGCTGCTGTGTGCAGTTCACAGCAAGTAAAAAAGTTTAAAAATTATATTGGTGTTGTGTCAAAATAATTTCCCTATCCCTATCTTCCCCATGTTAAACTGCCCCATTTAGCAATGTTTCACTTAACACTCATAGCGGTTGGAACCTATCTACAGCATTTAACGGGGTATTCCTGTATATAAATAATTGGATACTAGAAACTATACATTACACAAGTTCTTTTATTTTTATAATGGCATATTTTTTTGAGAGCAAATGTCAATAAAGTTTTTCCATTTTTAAAATAATTCTATTTTAGTTTGCCATTAAAATACAAATTACATGTGCAAACAACAGCAAATCAATGCTTTAGCCAGAAAATATAATTTAAAAATACAGTTTGCATCATTAATGGTTCATTACATCTGATCTTTTTGATTGCATCTAGTCTGTAAATTACTGTCTGGGGGTGTGGTTTTGCTTGTGTAGTTTATATCTGTTTATGACTAGTGTGGTGTGTTTGATTGTATCTGGTCAGTAAATTACTTCCTGAGGCAAAAGGATGTTTACTCTAGTGTGCAGCAATCAGTCTGCAGGTGAGTAGTTAGAATCTAATTAAACAGGGAAAGGAGTGAACTTGGGAGCTTGTGAACAGTTCTAGTGTAAGTGGGGGAGTTTAAATAAAGGGATGAGTGCAGTTATAGTTAAGTGTTGAGAGTTTAAATAAAAGGAGGGAGTTCCAAGAAAATGTGTTAAATTGTTGAAAATAAGGATTTTGTTGTAGATTAAGGTATAAAAAAACACAGTTTATACAAATATATTGGTTTGTTTTCTCACTGTAGTTTAGTAATCATGTAATGATGAGTCAATCCAGTTGCAACGTCACTCAGTATACATCCTGCCACATATATGCACTGCCGGAACTACTGATCCAGGGTCTATACCTCTGTGACACTGGGAGCATGTTGCCTTTTTGAAACTCAAATTGGAGAATTGGAATGGAGATTTGCAGCACTTAGTGATATTGTTCCACTGGAAAGGTAGTTGGTGCGCACTGAACACAGTTTTAGTGAGGCTAGCGAGGATGTCCAGGGAGGTAGCAGGATTACAGTTACAAGGGGAAGAAGAGGGAACATAAAGAGGAGGCAGGCCAGTGCAGAGTTGGCAAGCACCAACAGATTGAGGGAAACTGTTGGGGATTTCCACTCAGGAATGGCAAGGCCAGATAGAGCTTTTCCCTCTGACATCTGGGAGAACAGTTCTAGGAGAGGGAGGGCAGAATAGGCAGAGCAACAGGCAGGTTTTAGTGGTGGGGACTCTATTATCAGGATGGTAGATCAAACAGTTGGCATTCTCCCGGGTGCTCGGGTTCAGCATGTTGTGGATCGGTAGATACATTCTTGAGAGGGGCTGGAAATAAACCCATGGTCTTGATACATATTGGTACCAATGGCAAAGTAAGTATCCCAAAGAATGATTTTATAGAACTAGGAAAAAATCTTAAGGCAAGGACCTCCAAGGTAGTATTTTCTTACCATGTGAAACTGGCAGAGTGATAAATAGTGACCAGGAAAATGCAGAAGAGCTGAATATTTATTTATTTTCTTCTGTATAATGCAACAAAATGTGGCTAAACTACCTTCACTAAACAATTGGTTAATGGAGTAAGAAATTCAAAAGAGGTTGCAAAAAGTAAATGTTAATAACGCACCAATTCCTGATGGATAACATTCAAGGGTACTGAGGGAACTGGCTTGTGTAATAGCCAAACCATTATATCTAATTTTTCAGGACTCACTCACCTCAAGGTTGTTACCAGATGACTGGAGGAAAGCAGATGTGATACCTATACTTAAGAAGGGAGCGAGAGCAAATCCTGTAAGCCTCACCTCTGTAGTGGGGAAGCTGTTAGAAGGATTAATGATGGATAGTATACACAAATATTGATGGATAGTATACACAAATATGATAAATAGGAGCCAACACAGATGTATAAGGGATAGGTCATGTCAAACAAATTTAATTAGAACTTAAATCAAGACAACTCAGTGGATTTAGTCTTTTTTGGATTTTTCAAAGGTTTTTGATACAGTGTCACATAGAAGACCACTGTGCAAACTAAGGGATACAGGAATTGTAGTAAACATTGCTCATGAACTGAGAGCTGGCTAAAAGACAGGTAGCAAAGGGTTGTTGTAAATGGAACATACTCAGATTGGATTAATGTGGCAAGTGGGGTTCTTCAGGGGTCAGTATTAGGTTCTTTCCTTTTTAACATATGAATTAATGCCTTAGAAGTAGGACTGGAAAGTATGGTCTCTATATTTGCTGATAACACTAAGCTGTGCAAGGTAATTAAATCCGATAATGATGTACTTTTCCTTCAAAGGGATTTGCATAAACAAGAGAAATAGGAAACAATAGGAGAAGAGATTTCATACAAATAAATGTAAAGTTCTAGGGGTGTCAGGGATAAAAAGGGATTTAAGAGTGCTTGCATGATTTAACTGAGATGACATTATCCAAGACTTTCCAAGACACCTTAATTAATGTTATATCTGTTGAACACTTTCACTTCTTTACTTTATACTTTCTAAAAACAAGTCAAGTTCTTCATAAGTACATTCTATAAATAGTACACTAGAGTGATAATTTAAGAACACAGGAGAAAATCCATATAGAAGAACTAATGCTCTTATACTTATCACTACAGAATATGATAGGGTTGTCTAAGCAACACCATTGATGGAGCTTTGGCATCAATAATTTTTTAGATAGTCTTCTCTGTTTTATGGCTCCATTATGCTTATGTATGGCTCTGTATGCTAATTTGTGTTACTGTGTCCTTCATTAGTGTATGGGAAGGAACCTAACTACATGATGTTTGCTCCAACATAAACAGATGACATGCGTTTATACACTGTGACAAACATTAGCAAATGGAGTCACAATGGGACAATGTTTAAAGGGATACATAAGTTTCCTGGATTATGAATGCATCTGATAGATGAGAATTGATAGTGTATGGGAAAAAAAATAGCATGAAAAAATACCAAAATAAACATTATAACACTTACCTTGAAGTTGGAAAAAAATCTTGTAATTTCTGACAGTTGAATATCAGGGTTAACACCCTCTTCAAACCCAGGCTAAATTAGCATACCATTCAAAATTGTTTTAGCCAATCAGGAGGAAGCAGAGGCTGAAACATTCTAGGAGTTGCTGTCTGTGCTAAAAAGCAGCATGGGATATGTAGTCAGACTTATATGAAAATACATAGTACTTTTCTAACATGTGCCAATCTGTGCAGCACATTGACACTAGATTGAAACCCAACATGTTTTCTGTCCTTTGCATCACTGCAGATTGTCTGTTTTTTCTCTCTGCCTGTCTCCTTGTTGTAAATTTCAGCTGTGACTCCACCAACCATGTGACTGCAAGCACTTGCTGTTGGAGATCACAACCTGTACCCTGATGCTGTGCTGCATGGAACACTTCCTAGGAATGTTCAAATCCAGATAGCAGTACCCATCATACAAATATGTAAGTACATTCAACTTTTCAATATAATACATATCTTTCTACTAATCAGTGGCTGTTTATTAGGAAACATTTGAAACAGAAGTTGGAAGGAAGGAAGAAGCTTCCCTTCTTGCACTCACCCTCATCAAGATCAAAGATAGAAATAGTATTTCTTGACCCAAAGTGAATATTCCTTGTGATGATAGATTGTTGTGGAGGTTTTAATATCCTACAGCTCTACCTGCCAAAACAATGCACAGGCCACATCAAAACACTAAAACATAAATATCCATATCATTGTTGTTTACACAAAATAACCATCCATTTGATTTTATTGCTGCATGTCTTCATTATATTTATATTATTTGTTTTATTTTTTAATAGCCATCATCATGCACACTTAAAACGGGTGCAGTATCCTTCTAGTATATGATGATTTGTTAACACATCAGTTTTAATGGCACACACCATGACAGTGACTTTCCAGAATAGTGTCCCTAAGTGATTCTGCATAATCTTTAATGTTTGCTGTAAACACTTCAACAGTGCTGTCTAATCCATGTAATTCAGCAGACGCGTGATGTTTTCAGGGTAGGATTAACACAACAAGAAATATAGTTCTGTTTCCTGCAAAAAAATGTGACCTGCCTGCGATGAGCTTTTAGTTTCAAAGACAGGTAAAGGATGGAGATAAACATCTGGCAAATGGGTCATAAAACTCACATTTATGTTTACAATTAATGGGCAAAGTTTAATAGTACTTGAAGTTATGTAGTGCTTTTCCACGTACAGAGCTACAGTCAGTCTTATGGGTATACATTTATCAGAGGCTTTCGGATGCAAAGCTTGTGGAAATATACTGCATTATTTATGGTGAGTGGAAAAATACAGTTCTAGAGTGGACAACTTTATGATTAAAAACAATGTTTGAAAACTGACTTAGAGTATTATTAGGAGAGAAATAATGGCATAAAGCAGGTATTTAATAACAAAAATGTATGCTGATGCTGGACCAAGGAGCCATCTATGATGCTAGTGTAGATTGACGTGTGAAATAGGAGTGTACAAAGAATTCACCGATGATGCTCCACATCATTAAATAGAGCACTGAATACCAAGTAAAAAAAATTAAGTTTTGAATTTTTCAAATTGAAATATTTACAACTGTTTTAAAAAAATGTTTTATATATATATAACCATTTAAAGTTTCCTTGGTTTAAAATGTTTTTGATCTAACAGCCATGTATTAGATTTATTTTTAGCAAACTGAAATCTTGATTTCCACCCCGCCCCCAAAACTGCCTATGTCAGCAACGTGGACAAGCCTATATAAACACAGCATTCAAGTACAGAGTTTAACCTGTTAGTTAATTCTGCTTGACAAGGAGAGAGAAAGACAGAGAGAGAAATCCATATAAATATATATAGCATTGAGTTTAAGCAGAGGTGGTAGTAACCAAGACTGAACCCACACTGCAGGCAGTGTTTGGTGATCTTTTAGCTCTGCCATACGCCATCACCCACTCCCACAATTAGCAATTCAATGAAAAAAGTAATGTAACAGTAGTTGATATTCAGAATTGAGTTCCAGTCGAGGTTGTAGAGAAGGTGCATATTATAGCCAAGGATGAACCCACAACACAGGCAGTGTTTGGTATAGCAGTATGATTGTATTTTTTATGTAAACTCTGTGTTAATCTTTGCTTCAGGGACTGGGGTGAAATGAGCTGCATAAACTTCAAGAATGAGCTGCAGATAATGAGGTGGATTAAACTGCAGAGTGAATGTGAGAGTTGAAATAAGCTAGAGAGATAGAGACTCATATGAAAATACGTAGCACCTTCTGACATAAATATGTGTCAGACTACAAATCCCACAATGCTTTCCTGCATAGACAAGATCCCCAGACTTTTGCTACAATATTGCAACTGCCTCTGATTGGCTAAAACTAATTATATTTTTTTCTAATTTAGTTTGGATTTTTACAGGGTGCGTACTCTCAAGTTCAGCTGCCAAAATATAGATGACATTTTGCTAACTTCAGAGTAAGTTTATTAATGCTTATTTTGGGATTTTTTTATGCAAATAATACTTTCATACATTACTGATTCTCCTCTATGAGATGCATTCATAATCCATGAAACTTAAATATGCCTTTAATATTGATACTTATTGCACTTATTCATGGACCAAACATCCCAAGCACCCTCAAATGGCAATACACTGTGTTTTTTTCTGTCATGCCTAGGGCCTGACTGGACTGGGCCTGACTGGCCAGAGTTACCCTGTTTTTATTATTATAGTTATGTATTTCTTAGTGCTTATGGTTAAACTATGATAACACTGTTATACTGTATGTTTGTTGGTTTATGTATTATGTTTCATGTTATAGGAATTGTTGTAAAATAAAACATATTAGATATTCTGCAGGCTATTGCATTGGCCAAACGCCCAAGAGCATAGTCTCATAGATAATCATTGTACACACACTACAAGATTATAGCAAATGGTTATCGTTAATACAATCACCAGGATGAGATTAGGAGCCTGAGCTCATTAGGTGTGTGGTGTTTCTCAGTGGGCAGGGGCAGCCTATTATGTTGCTGTGTTGTTGTCTGGTGATAACTCACTCAGCCCCACCTAATATAATCACCAGGATGAGATTAAAGCCCTGAGCTCATCAGGTACAGGGATTCCCAGTAAGCCGGGGTCAGCCTATTATTTAGACATGGTGCCTGCTGTGATTGGCCAGCCTGTGTGCCAGAAAATTTTATAAAATGTGACAATTAATAAAGGTATGACAGTTGTGCCTGTACTTACATAAACAAGGTGTAAGTGTCATTCTGTACGTTAATCCTAATTCTAAAGGATTGTTATAAAAACGGTTAAATTAATTAATTACAATATTATTATTCATAATCATATTAATTATGATTATAATAATTATTCTAATCTCATCCTGAGATCTTGCCTTCTACGGAAAAACAAATAAATAAATATATATTCAAGAGGCGTTACAGATTTATGGTTACAAAATGTGCATTTATTAGAACACAATACTTAATACAAATACTTTAATAATATATGATAATACTATGGAAACAACATCTCTTAACTTAGCAGAAAGGCATTCTAATCTCTACCAATTATGTCCATGTGTGTGTGTGAAGTATGATACTTTACCAGGCCTTCACAGTGTAGTGAAGAGAGCCAGGAAGCCAAAGAAGAGACAGAACTTAACCTGGTATCCTACCTATATCCTGCATATTTAAATCCCACCCGCATACTCATATCCTAGCTCTCATTGGTCAATTAGGTCACATGTCCTTCACAAAGTTCTCTCACTGGTAAGCTGTTCCACACAAAGTATTCCTATATCCACATGTAAAACTAGACATATCCGGTTCTCAAAGTTACACACACACCCATGCGTTCAAGAATACCATATATGGTCTTCTGCTAATTCTCTAGATAAACCTGGGCTTAGTGAAAATCAGCGCTATCATGTGTTCATTCGGCAAATCCATACACTATTCAGAGTGTACCCTCCAACTTAGTAAGGAAAAGAACTAATATAGATAGCCTTTCAGCCTTATATTAAAGCTGGTAATTATTCCTTACTTCTAATGCTAGGTGTGTGTTACAGGATTATATGGTGTTCCTGATATCCTGGTCTACTGAAGCAAATTCCTGGGCATGGTTCCCATGTATGGTCCATCTTCTGCTATCAGAGGTGTACAAGGACCGCACAATTCTGCTGGATAGCTTTGAACCAGGTTCTTACCAAGTCCAATTGAAGTAGCAGATCGTGATAGTTTCCATCAAAAAATATCACCCCTATGGTTCTTTAGAAATTGTTATCCCAAAAGAAAAAAAGATGGACTTTATGATTGCATTAAAGAAGGAGCTTGTAATTTATATCCATTTAGGACCTTATGGAATTTACCTGCAAACTCAAAGAATAATAGGATAGACCCCAATTTTGCTGAAGGTAAATAAAGACATTATCTACATTATTTTAACTACTAAACATAATGGTGCAGAGCAGTTTTAATGACTTCAGTGACCCTATATTTTCTCTCAGCCAACATCCACAAACAAATCTTCTTTCAATCTATAATTCTTTTTTACCTTTTCACCTGAGTCATTTTTGTGTGAAACTATTTACACATAATTATTAGACAGATCCAAACATTTCCGGATAAAATTGAACTGTCTGCCGCACTGAATGCAGGTTGCTCTGTTACACGGCATTAAACATGTAAAGAATTGAAGATTCTGTTTTCATGTGAATCTCAGTAAACCTTATAAAGAGCTTGAAATCCCTTATCTGACTCATATGGATTTAAAATGATTACATTTATAGCTTGGAGGTAGTATTTAAATAAAACATTATTT
Source organism: Discoglossus pictus (assembly GCA_027410445.1). Classification (NCBI taxonomy): domain Eukaryota; kingdom Metazoa; phylum Chordata; class Amphibia; order Anura; family Alytidae; genus Discoglossus; species Discoglossus pictus. The sequence continues at coordinate 156,562,697 of CM050169.1, forward strand.
TTTTTTCACAGAAACATTAAGAATATTTATTGAGTCTCAGGTTTTGACCATACACGGCTGTTATTAAATAAATATGTGGGTAGCAGAGCCAATACATAGAAGTAGCAGAGTTCATTAGGTTTAGTATTAAGATGCAGAGCTTGTTTAGGGAATAATATTAACTGAATGTGAGACACACATGTGATCTAAAAAATATTTGCATTTTATAACGTTTTCAGAAAGTAACAGCAGAGTGAATCACTATACTGTGTTTTATTTCTGCAGTGTCTTCCTGAATGTTAACTAGCCGGCTTTACACTGCTTCACGTAAAGGACTGTTGCTAATCTCTAATCAGAAGTCATCTCTTTAATGGCCCCTGCAGTAATAATGTTCTTATAATTATAGCATTTTTTTAATGTGAAAGGCAAGTTCATTGTACAAGTAACGAGGAAAGGTAAAATAGCTGTAACATATATAAAAACATATAAACATAGATTTTATGGCAGATAAGAAACAATAAGCTCATATACTGTAGATTGCTCATTATATTTACCTATCAATTTTTGCATAATTCATTTTCAGTATGGCATTGCACATGTTCTTGATGTTGTTAAGTCATTCAGTTATGTACAACTCCCCATGACCCTATGGACCACAGCACGCCAGGCACATCTATTGTTGCATAATAAATCTTCATGACGGCATTGCACGTGTCCTAAATGTTGTTAAGTTCTTCAGTTGTGTATGACTCTCCATGACCCAATGTACCACAGCACACCAGGCACATCTATTGTTATGTCTTTGGTAGTGCCTATCAATAAGGTTTTCTTGACATGGGTTGCCAGTTTCTTCTGCAGTGGACTGCAATTTGTCTGACCTCTCTGCTATGGCCTGCCCACCTTGGATGACCCTACATAGCTCATAAAAAGGTAGTGATCCAGGTGGGGGCACATGTCATAGGCAAGCTTAAATGCATTAGCTATACCTGCCCTACTGGTTTCACTGGGCAGCTGTACCTTTTATGTACTGTTTGCTAATCTTTACTAATCTTTCAGTAAAGTCATACTTGTTCATGTTACCCCAAAATCTTACATCATCAGGTCACACAGACCTTACATCATCACTGTACACAGAAAAAAAGAAATAATTTATACCGTATATACTCGAGTATAAGCTGACCCGAGTATAAGCCGAGGCACCCATTTTACCACAAAATACTGGGTAAAATGAGTGACTCGAGTATAAGCCAAGGGTGGGAAATGTGCTGCCCCCTGTGTCCCTCTTGTGCCCTCTGTGTCCCCCTCTCTCTCCGTGTCTCTTCTCCTCTCTCCCTTCCCTGTGTCTCTTCCAACCTCTCCCTTCCCTGTGTCTCTTCCCCCCTCCCTTATCACCCTCCTCAACCCCACTCCTCATCCTCCCTCCTCATCCTCAACCTCCCTCCTCAACCCCCTCTTCAACTCCCCCATCCTCATCCTCAACCCCCCCCCATCCTCATCCTCTCTCCTCAATCCCCCTCCTCAACCCCTCCTCCTCATCCTCAACCTCCCTCCTCATCTTCAATCTCCCTCCCCTCCTCAAACTCCCTCCTCAACCCCCCCATCCTCAACCCCCCTCCTCAACCTTTCTCCTCAACCCCCCCATCCTCAACCCCCTCCTCAACCCCCCCATCCTCATCCTCAACCCCCCATCCTCAACCTCCCTCCTCAACCTCCCTCAACCCCCCTCAACCCCAACCCACCTCCTCAACCTCAAACCCCCTCCACCCCCCACTTAAAAAAAGGGCTGAAAAACTCGGCTTATACTCGAGTATATACGGCATATATATATATATATTTGCATGTCCCAGTTCAGCTTCCCAGAATGCAGTGTAATAACTGTTGTTCTCAGAATTCTGAGCTGGAAGCAGGTTTTTTAACTTGCTTTAGACATTCAAATGTGAACACAGATGTAGTATTTATTTAATATCTATCTATCTATCTATATATATATATATATATATATATATATATATATATATATATATATATATAAGGTGCCTTGCAAAAGTATTCACCCGCCTTGGCATTTTTTCTGTTTTGTTGCCTCACAACCTGGAATTAACATGGATTGTTTGAGGATTTGCATCATTTAATTTACAGAACATGCCCACAACTTTGAAGATGTTTTTTTTTTTTTTATTGTGAAGCAAACAACAAATAGGACAAAATAACTGAAAAAGTCAATGTGCATAACTATTCACCCTAAAGTCAATACTTTGTAGAGCCACCTTTTGCAGCAATGACAGTTCCAAGTCGCTTTGGATAAGTCTTTATGGGCTTGTCACATCTTACCACTGGGATTTTTGCTTATTCCTCCTGGAAAAACTGCTCCAGCTCCTTCAAGTTGGATGGTTTGCGCTGGTGAACAGCAATCTTTAAGTCTGACCCCAGATTTTCTATTGGATTGAGGTCTGGGCTTTGACTAGGCCATTCCAACACATTTACATGTTTCCTCTTAAACCACTCAAGTGTTGCTTTAGCAGTGTGTTTGGGGTCATTGTCCTGCTGGAAGGTGATCCTCCGTCCTAGCCTCAAATCACGCACAGAGTGGTACAAGTTTTGCTCAAGAATATCCCTGTATTTAGCACCATCCATCTTTCCCTCAACTCTGACCAGTTTCCCAGTCCCAGCTGCTGAAAAACATCCTCACAGCATGATGCTGCCACCACCATGTTTCACTGTGGGGATGGTGTTCTTTGGGTGATGTGATGTGTTGTGTTTGCGCCAGACTTAGCGTTTTCTTTGATGGCCGAAAAGTTCAATTTTAGTTTCATTAGACCAGAGCACCTTCCTCCATACATTTTGGAAGTCTCCACGTGCCTTTTAGCAAACTCAAAACATGCCATTTTGTTTTTTGCTGAAAGTAATGGCTTTCTTCTGGCCAATCTGCCATAAAGCCCAACTCTATGGGCTGTAATGTAACAAAATAGGTAAAAAGTCATGGGTGGTGAATACTTTTGCAAGGCACTGTATATATATTTATATATATATATATATATATATATATATATAGTAAATAAATAGTAAATTTGTGTTCACATTTAAACATCTAAAACAAGTTAACAAACTAATTTCCCAGAATGCAGTGCAATAACTATATATCTTTTAATTCTAAGAAAGAAACACGTTTTTTAACTTATTTTAGATGTTCATATGTGAACACAAAGAAACTGCGAAGTCTCTCATTGCAGGGCACGCAATGTTCTCCAAAGGCGTTCATCGTGAGGACCGTAAAGTAGACGGTGGGAAAGGCTGTCAATGAGCGCCGAAGGCCCCCAAGTTAGAGGGGGGAGAGCCTTGCATTGCGTGGCAAACAGCATTGCCAGCCTTCAAATTTTATTGCCGTCATTTTTGGCTGGCAAGTCGCTAGTCTCAATATAATTGTCATATGAAATTTACATTCCACTTACTTCAAAGAGGCCTACAAAGCAGGGGTGTGTTTCTGCTTAGGCCCACAAGATCCAGGCCTAGGGCTGCACATTTTCAGGGAGCAACAGAAACATGCAGTGCAGTACATTGAAATATCTTTTAAGTGCACAGAAATGTCTATATGCAGTGATATTTCTGTTTGTAACTGTACTTGACACTTTCTGACATACCATATATTTATATATAAAAACGCATAAACTTATGCTTTGAGATACAGAAAAGGGAAAGTAGGAGTTGCAAATGGTTTGTGGAGTGAGCATAAATCTGAATTGCTTAGGGCATCAAAAAACCTAAATACATCCCTTCCACAGAGTAACAGTTTCTTAGCTTTAGAGCCACTTCTGTCCTTTCTGTTTACTTTCATGTATCTTTCACATCTATAACCTAATACCACGCCTGCAAGGATGGGATACACATTACCAATATCACCTTGCACCAAGCAGACAGTGGTATCAGGAACTGAACTACTGCAGGTGCAAAGCACCAGGGGTTCACTACTGATGGCACCGGGTATTTGGTTGGCTTTTTATTGATCCCAACAGCACCTACTATGCATATATACATACGTGTATATGATAGCAACACATTGCATGCGGGAAATGTAAAAAAAGAGCATTTTCATATTTCCACATGTATCTCCTCATAGTTACATTTTACCCAGTTTGCTGCTAATAACACAGAGTATGAAATATTGTGCGTGGGAATCTCATTTCTTGAGACTATCACCTTAGGTCACAGATGTGAAAGCTGGCAGCATACATGAGAGTAAAAAGAAAGAAAGGGACAGTTTCTGAAGCGGAAAAACTGCTTCTCTGTGGGCTTCTTGGAAGTAAGTGAAGTGCAAATGTTATATTACATGCATGAGAAACATTTATATAAAACAAAAAGTACATAGCAGACCACTGATGGGTCCTATTTATTGTATGCTTATTTTAGTAAAATGATTTTGAAAAGTTAAAAAAAACTTGCTTTACTGTTTAAATATTATATTGATTTTACTGCAGGGAGATATTTCTAATTAGTTTAGTTACCTGGGAGGGACTTTGCATACAGATCATATCTATATTCAGGATGACATTCCCCTCCAGGATCCAGGCCAACAAAGCAGCCCAATATGGAAGGTGGTGGAAACAAGCAAAATCTGCTAAAAATAAGATTTAATAGTTACAGAAATATCCTTGGGGCCTAGCACCTGCTTATTAGCTCAAAATGACGATACATATTAATACCTCAATACCAAACAAGGAGTCATTCAATATAGATCATGTATAACAACATAAAGGAAAAGGAACCCCATTAAAGAGAGCACACAAATGGTAGTGTGGCATAGCCATGTTTGTGTGCTCTCTTTAATGGGGTTCATTTTCCTTGTCAATGTGCGCCAAGATAGATTGTGCTGAACCATTGGTAATTGCTCACACATGAGGAATGCAAGGTGAGAATTATATAAATCATTTTATGGATTTTGATTTAATTATTCACTGGTATCATACTTCAGCATACTACTGTGGCTTGCCGTACTAACCTGTCACTTGGAACTTTCACTTTGTTGTTATACATGATCTATATTGAGTGACTCATTGTTTGGTATTGAGGTATTGATATGTATTGTCATTTTAAAAATAAGATTTCCTCTAAAAAAGATTCATGCTTATAGCTTACACAGGTGATAATGTTGTTAATTTGTTACATACTTGACAAACATAATGTTTTTCCCGAACTTCAGTGATACATAAAAAACCACTGGACAGAAACAAAAACATGTATTTTTGAAACTTTAAGTCTGACTAATGTCCAAATTAAGCAGGTAAAAGTAAATTTATAATTAGAGAAAAATACATGTAGATACTTCTGTTGGACCTTGGAGAGATTCATGATATTTTAGTAGACATTATGGTAGACTATGGAGACATTCATGACATGTTGGTAAACATTAGGGGCACACAACATCTCTAGGGAACAGTGCTAGTATTGATTGATGCAAGCTGCCTCTTGTTGGAACAGTGAGGGGGAAGGGGCATGGTGTTAAAATCAGTCAAATCCAAATATCTACCAAGGCCTTCTTACCTCTGCTTGTTCCTTTCATCCCTACCATTCCCTACACTGACAGATAAGAAACAGGCCCTCATGGTCCAGCTCTCAAGAAGTAATGTAACAAAGATAATATGGATTCTTTGTTCCTAAAGAGTCTAAAATATCTGCATATTGCAGATCAGAGGAGATCTTAAAAGGTTGAACTTGATAGACTGAAAGGGCCTCATTCAATTGCGATGTGGGCAATTGAACAGGGCCCTAAATAAGCACATAGCATATTTTTATTAAATACGTTTTTAGTTAATGAAAACCTTTCTTTTGGATAGATGCTTGCTAACTAAAAAACTTCTTTAAAAAATATATGTTCTGTGCTTATTTAGGGCCCTATTCAATTGGCCAAATTGCAATTGAATGAGGGCCAAAGTCTTTTTTCAACCTTAAATACTATGGGCCTCATTCTATTATCGGCCGTAAAACGGCCGCAAGGCTGCGAGGATCTCATCTTACGGCCGGCCGTATATCTTGCAACCGGCCGTAAGCTCAGAAATCTTTAAACACAAAAATAAATTCAAGACTGCACTGTAAAGCTCTGTAAATGCTAGGGATCATATTGGGGGACATGAGGATTAATAGCAACCCCCTCTCAAGCTTGCACATCAGCCCAAACCCGAGTTTACATTAACTGTTTATTTTCCGGCCGCAGCGTGGCCGGGTCTGAGGTGCTCCAAGCACTCTGGACTTTTTACATGGATATTTGACATATATAAAAAAACTTACGGTAATTTTATTTACGGATTTGAGTATAGGGGAATGTTGTGCTATTTTTGCTAACACCTACAATCACTTTATAGTCTCCTCAGAGTGCAAGACGGCTTTATTTCGGCTTTATAATGTGCTTAATTGGTGCTAGCGGGACCTTTTTCCTGCAAGTAAGCTGCGGCTCGCTTTTAGCCTTGCAGAGAGGGTTCCGAAACTCTTGCGGCCGTTTTAGATCAAAGGCTTTCCTCCGGCGCGAGCGGCCGTAAGGGATAGCAAGGCGCCGGCCGCAAGCCTGCCGGAATCCCCGGCCGGAGGGGAATAGAATAGCCGAATAGCTTGCGGCCGGTCCTTGCGGCCCCACATCTCCTACGGCCGATAATAGAATGAGGCCCTATGGGCCTCATTCAATTGCAATTTAGCCAATTGTAAAGGGCTCTATATAAGCACCTATCATATTTTTTTTACAAGAAAAAGACCTTGCTTTTGTATAGAAGTTCACTAACTAAAAACTTTTGTAAAAAAATATGCTAGGTGCTTATATAGAGCCCTATTTAATTGGCCAAATCGCAATTGAATGAGGCCCTTAGTAACTATGGGCCTCATTCAATTGCAATTTGGCCAATTGAATAGAGCTCTAAATAAGCACATATCATATTTTTTTAAAGAAGTTTTTAGTTAGTGAAAACCTTGCTTTTTACTAACTAAAAACTTCTTAAAAAAATATATGTTAGGTGCTTATTTAGAGCCCTATTCAATTGGCCAAATTGCAATTGAATGAGGGTCTTAGTAACTATGTAACTAAAAATGTTTTTATGTCCATGGCTCACATAGGTGCTAATGGTGTTAGTTTGTTACATACTTCACAAACAAGTGCCCTTTTCTTGAACTATACTGCTCCTTCCAAGCTGCAGTACTCCATTTCCATAACTGCTGTCCAAGATTCACTCCACCAGTTATTATTTAGTTATAATAGATTATATCAAAGGATCTGCACTAAGAACTATATGCAACTTCTCTAAAGTACAAATTGATTATATTCAATGTCAAAAGTTAGCTCTTTCTTTTCTCCCCTTAGTTTATGTTCCTTATACCAATATACTTATAACAGGAACATGTGTTTCCACTTTAGAATCCTATTTTCAAATAATATTTCAATAACATGGACACTGGTACTTTAATGTAATTTCTTGATGACATTTCGGAATTCTATTAGCAGCTGAAGTGGGATTTATCCAGGTAGTCGTTTTGTGTCTCCAGGCAATTATTCTTGCTCAGTGTACAAAACATGTGTCATTGTAACTAATAAGTTGCCAAAAGTTGGAACACTTTTCCTGCTTTAGGTAATTAAAGGGATACTATATTGTCTAAAAGATAGGTCATTTTTGAAAGATATAATAAATCATGCCTATGAAAATGGAATAGTTGCAGTTTTTATCCTTTGATTTTAATAGTTTTTATTGTCCTATTCAACAGTTGGAGACAAGCATTTCATATTATCTTCTGCAATCAGCCAGGATGGCGGACAGATTCTGTTACAGCAGCAATGAAACACAAAGAAAAAAATATACAATGATAGAAACAGTAACAAGGAAAACATTGTTTAAAACAAACACATGCTAAACAATAACACCTCAACAAAATTAGAGGTGCTTAATCTGAGAATGGACAATACCTGAAGTAGGATTGTCCAATAGGTCTGGTTACCTCAGGCCCTCATTCAGTTGTGATTTGGCCAATTGAATAGGGCTCTAAATAAGCACATAGCATTTTTTTTTTTTCTCAATCAAGTTTTTATTAGGCAAATATAACACGTTTAGAACAATACATCATTCTTAACAAGATGAATATACAGTTTACGTTAGAAGTCAAATAACATTCCATCACGTATCTTAGTTGCTGTGTGATGTTTTTGTGATGTATTCTTCCTTCCGCCTAATACGGGTTATTTTTTAAATTTATTGGGGATTTGGGTACATCATCCTTAGTCATTTATTGTTGCTAGTCAAGTATCTTGATTCCCCTTCCCTTTAGAGGGTCGGGGGTATCTTTCTAGTTTTAGGTGGTGGTGGGGGGGGGAAGGGGGATAATAAGGTGGGGTTAGATTTTAAAAAACTGGGTATAGGAAAGAGATGGGGGGGGAGGGGGGGGAGGGGAGATATGACTTGTACCTGAGAACCTATGTCTGATCCTTGCCATCGCCTCATCTGGTCTTGTCCCGCGAGACAGATTCGTTATGCTCAAGACGCCATGGCCCTCCCCACATCCGGGGGAGCTTTAGTCTTAGTGTCAGTTGTCGTTAGTCCCCTTAAGCTAAGATGGGAGTGTAGCCAAGGGCTCCATATATCCAGGAATGTGGGCATTGTGTCGGCTAATAAATGTGATAGTCGTTCGTTAGTGGCTATATAATTAAGTTTGTTTGTGATGGCCGGCAGGCTGAGGGTGTTGCTTTTCCATTGTTTCGCTAGGTGACTTTTGGCCGCTAGCATCATGAATTGTAGTAGTGTGTTTTGGTGCCTGGATAGAAGGGGGCATCTGGTCCCCAGGAGTGCTATTTCTAGGTTTCTATCAATGTGGATATGTGTTATCGTGGATTCTAGGTCGAATACATCCTCCCACATGACTCTTGCCATAGGGCATATCCACCATATGTGGATAAAGGAGCCCGATTCCCGGCAGCCTCTAAAGCACCTCGGGCTTATTTTGTTGTTCCATTTATGTTGCCTTTCTGGAGTTATGTATGCTCTATGGAGGACCTTGAGTGAGGTTTCCAGCAAGCTGAAGTTTAGTGCGCCTTTAGATAAATTGGCCCATGAGGAGGACCATGCGCCCTCCTCTCTTTCATGCCCCAGGTCTTGTTCCCATGCTGATATATATGCCGGTTTTTTGGAATGTCCGTCGTGTAAAAGCTCTTGGTATAGGAGACTAATCATTCCCCTATATAGAGGGAACGACTCACAATTCTTAATCAGCCAATTTGTTTTGGGAGGTCCAAATTCGCGTTTAATTGAGTTCACATGGAATAGCAATTTTCTGAAGTTAAAGTGTTCTTTGGGTGGTATATTCAGAGAATTTATTATATTGTCTGGATGTTTGATTTCATTATCTTTGAACCATGACCCCAGACGCAGAAATCCCCTTGTTTGCCACCAGAAAAGCGATTCTTGGGTGAGCGTCGGGGCGAATCTTGGGTGGGGGGCCAATGTTGTCATGGTGGAGGGTGTAGCGGAGAGTTGTCGTGTTTTAGCTGCCCATCGCCACGTGTCTAAGGTAAGTTTTATGAAGGGGTTGTCCATTTTCCTTAGGCTTTCTGGGTTATCAGGCAGCCAGAGGATGAATAAGGTGTCATTGCCCTGTTTTCAATAAATACCCATAATGGTTGGTGTAGTGTTGAATGAGCTAAAGGTATGAATGCTAGCTGGGCAGCCTTGAAATAAATACAAAGATTTGGGCATGCTAGACCCCCAATACGTCTGCCTTTGTGCATTTCTGATTTTGAGATTCTATGGCCTTTGTATTCCCAGATGAAGCTAAAGATCTGTTTTTGCTGGGATTGGGATTGGGATGGTTCTAAAGAGGTATAAGAGTCGTGGAAGTAGGTTCATCTTGATCGCATTAATGCGACCCAGCCAAGAAAGGCCACCTTTAGTCCATGTTGTGAGTTCCGTGTGTAATTCTCTGAATAAGGGAGGGTAATTGGCCTTGTACATTAAATCTATAGAATTGGTAATGTTAACCCCCAGGTATTTGATTGCCGATTTTGGCCATGTGAAGTTGAAATTTTGTTTTAAAATTTTTTGCGTGTGGGCCGAGAGTGAGCAGCCCAACGCCTCAGTTTTGTCTGCGTTAATCCTAAGACCAGATATTTTGCCAAATTGTTCTAGGAGGGATAATAGGGCTGGGATGGAAGCAGTTGGGTTAGTGAGGGAGCAGAGTAGGTCGTCCGCAAATAAACAGCTTTTCATGTGGTGCATGCCTACCTCAACCCCCTTTATCTCCGCTTTGGATCTGATCATTTGAGCTAGGGGTTCGATTGCTAGAGCAAAGAGCAAGGGGGAGAGGGGGCAACCTTGTCTAGTTCCCTTTTCTATTTTAATTATTGAGGGGTTGTCCCCCGCTAATTTGAGGCAGGCTTGGGGGTTGTTATAGTATATTTTCAAGAGGCTAATAAATTGTTCAGGGAATCCGAATTTCCTGAGAACTGCCCAAAGGTATTTCCACTCTACTGAGTAGAAGGCCTTTCCAAAGTCTAATGCTAGGAGACACATCGGAGTTCGGCTTTGTTGAGATAGATGTATTAAATTTAATATTCTCCTGACGTTATCCTCCGCTTGCCTATGTGGGACGAACCCAACCTGATCCTTATGGATCAGTCTGGGAAGGAATGAGTTGATTCTGTTGGACATAAGTTTAGCTAGGATTTTAATATCCCCGTTTAGGAGGGAGATAGGCCTGTAATTCTGCACTTGAAGGGGGTCTTTCCCTTGCTTTCGGAAGAACACCATATCAGCCTGGTTTAATTCGGGAGGGATACTGTGTCCCTTTAGCATGTTGTTGAATAGGGTTGTCATATGAGGTGCTAGTAGATCTGCGAATGTTTTGTAGTATAGGTTCGTGAACCCATCCGGCCCTGGGGCCTTACCTGATTTTAATGATTTAATCGTTGTTACGACCTCCTCTAGTGTGATTGGGGCTTTAACCTGGTCCTTTTCCAGGGGGGACATTACTGGGAGATCTATCGCTCCTAGAAATTGGTTTATATGGTTATCTGTGGGGGGATTGGGGGATGTGTAGAGGTTTTGAAAGAAAGTTGTGAATTCTTCTTGTATTTGAGGCTAGAGGTGATCCCTCCCGTGGGTTGTCTGATTTTAAAGACTTTTGATTGGTTGGCTTTTTGCTTTAATTTCCTAGCGAGCATGGCATTGGGTTTATTGGCTTTGGAATAGAATCGGTGGCCTGTCTATCTCATGGCTTTCTCTACTTGCTCTGAGAGGATAAGGTCCAGCTCTGCCCTGATTTTGTCTATACTGGTGCGGTTTTCTGATGTTGGATATTTTTGGTTGAGCTTTTCTAGGTCGCTTAGGTTTGCAAGTAACTCTCTTTCTCTAGCTTTTTGGGATTTCTTGTATTTTGCTGCGAGTTTGATGCATGTGCCCCTAATGAAAGCTTTGTGGGCCGCCGAAACCCAGCTTATGTCCACCTCTGCAGATAGATTTGTGGAAAAGTAGAGTTCTATGTCCGAGGCCACTTGGTCCCTTAGCATGGGCATTGACATGAGCATTTCGTTGAGTCGCCATGAGTATGGGGTTTTAAATGCGAAGCCAAAGTCTATTGTGCATCTCACCATGGAGTGGTCTGACCAGGGGCACGGATGGATTCCCGAGCTCACTGCATCGTCTACCAAAGTGGAGTCTGTATAAAATGTATCTATTCTAGAGTATGTCTTGTGTACTGGAGAGTAGAATGAATATTCCCTTTCTCCTTTGTGGTGTTCCCTCCAAAGGTCTATCAGGTGGAGCTCGTCCAACAAAGCCAGGATATGGGATTGTTTTTTAGTGAGCTTGCTATTCTGTCCCCCTCCCGATCTATCCAATGGAGACAAGACTGCATTAAAATCCCCTCCTAGAATTATTTTCCCGAGGTCATGAGATTTAATATACTGCAACAGCCGTATAAATATTTTCTGTGGCATGAGAGTGGGGGCATATAGTGAGATTAAGGTAAATTTCTTCCCGAATAGGGAGCCTGTGAGGAGTACATAGTGGCCATCTTGGTCTATTTTTTTATGGTCTAGGACGAACGGGAGGTCTTTATGTAGTAGGATTGCTGCCCCTGCCCTTTTTGTGGAATGGCTTGTGGCAAAGAAGGTAGGGTAAAGTTTAGATAAATATTTAGGAATCTTGTTTCTGACAAAGTGCGTCTCTTGTAAGAAGAGTACTGAGGGGTTATATTGTTTGTAAGCTTTAAAGGCCTTTCGCCTTTTAAATTGCGAGTCGAACCCTCTTACGTTATGTGTGATAAATGCAATTTCAGTGTCCGTCATGATGTGGTATCGTATTTTGCGTCTAAAGTCAAGCCTCCCAGAGTAATATACTCACCACCCGGATATGAGGAAGCCCGGGGTCCAGGACAGCTCTCTTTGCCTGATCCCGTCTGCGGGACAAGCCAGATTTTTGCAGGAACCAATGAGGTTTTGTTGCTTTGCAAGTAAATGGTGTATAGACTGGATCGACGGTCGGCCTCAGTTACTAGGGGGGAAGTAAATAGGTTATAGATAGTTAGCATAACATTTGGCGTATCATAATCTCCTATACCTTGGCAATATAAAAAAAAGGAAAACAATAGGGTGTGAAAGGCATAAAGCCTTCTTTTCCAAATAATGGTAAAAATGTCTAGGGTCTTTGCCCCAGAGCCAAAATGCCTATACATGTGAAACAGTGAAAATAAAACATGACCATAATTGGGGTTATCAGATAAACGTAAGGTCAAACATCTTTAACAGTTCTAACACCAGATAATAATAAACTTGGAAGTCTAACATCAGGGAGTTTGGAGGTCCCGGTTGGTACCCAGTCAGCTTAGTTTTGTTAAGGGCGATCATCCCTTTAGGCTGCAGGTATAGTCTTTGGGAATGTCCGCTCTCCAGAGAGCAACCCTCTAGGGGCCCTTCTAGGCTTAAAAAAAATGGGTGAGCATTGTCTGTTTTTGACTGTGTATAACAGCTTCAGATTAGTTGTGAAATTCGTTGCAGTCACTCTGAGTTGGCTTTTCTTGTGAGGGGAGACTGGATCTCTTTTTTTTTTTTTATATCCTGGGGCGATATGTGCCATAAGGGGGGTGGTATCTCAAGTCCCAGACCGCCTAGGTTGACGACGGGCCAGCAGTAGGCTCGAGGTCAGGCGTTTCTCTCCCTTGTTTCTGTGGTCTTTGAAGTTTGGGTTGGGTTACTTCAGTCCATTCTCTTGTTGGCCTCTGGGTCCCAGAAGCCCTTTGGGGGTTAAGGGGTTCCCCGTCATTTAGGAGTTTTGGACGATGAAGGGTATCCCTTCCTTCTTCCATCGAGCGCACAATGTATGTTTTTGCACCTACCTGGAAGGTAAGGCTGAAGGGGAATCCCCATCTGTATTTTATTTGGTGTGACGTTAGAGTTTGTAGGATCGGCTTCATCTGTCGTCGTTTATACAGGGTCAGTGGGGCCAAGTCTGCATATATCTGGATTTCCGCCCCATCCGGGCCTGAGATAGCCTGGGCCTTCCTGGCAGCCTGAAGTACAGAGTCTCTGGTCTGTTGCCGGAGGAAGCGTACTACCACATCTTTTGGCAGGTTGGGGGTTGCAGGGCCTCCTAGGGCTCGGTGTGCCCTTTCTAAGTCCCAGGGTTCTTGTGTGGAGGTCGGAAGTATGGTAGCTACCACTGCTTTCGGGTAAGTTACTAGATCCGTAATAGCCGTAGGTATCCCCCTTAGGTGTATATTATGTCGGCGGCTCCTGTTCTCAAGATCTTCCAGCTTTAGTTCAAGGTCTTTGAGTTGCGAAGTGTTGGTAGATATGTCAATCCTGTCTTCGGCTTGGCTTACAATGAGTTGATCTGCGCAGGTTTCAAGTTTGCTGGTACGTGTGCCCAGTTCCTGTATTTCCTGCTTGAGTTCTTTCCTGGCCGCTGACAGTCGTGATTGTAGGAGCATGTCAAATTTAGCCATTGAGAAGTCTGACACATTTACATTTGGATAGGCGACCTCAGAGTCTCTGTCTCCTTCTGAGCCTGAGGGTGAGGTAGGTGTGGGGCTGCTCCCCCGTTGGGAATCTGCTGTTTGTTTTGTGAAATGATCTGTGATGCTTCTCGAGGGGCCACTTTTCTTTGGTTTCCCCATTTTTCTTTTTCCCCCCCCTTTTCTTCCCTTTTCCCCCTTGCAGAAAATGGCGTTATACTGACAAAGATGCGTGCATTATTGATTAGGCATTAGCTCTGGTAGGCAAATGGTGACGTTTTTGGTTTACATTGTTATGTGTAGGTCACCTGACTCCTCAGATTGGGATCCAGTGGTAGGAGACTGGGGGGGGGGGGGGGGGTCCCCCTATTTTATACTATTGGCAGATTTGGGATGATTGCTGTATTTGAGGTTGCTAATATAGTCTGCCTGGTTTTGAGGTTTTTATAAGCCAGTCTGTGCAGAAAGTCCACATTGTTCTGTTTCCCAGAATGTAATGGGAGGATAAGAGAAATAATACATATAGGAGGGTGCTTCCTTGAATTGTAGGTTTCTGTGCTGTTGCATAAGATCTCAGGTAATGTGGGGTGAATGGTGCTGTGAAAACTGAACCCCTGGGCCTTATGTGGCCTTAAATTGTCCAACCTGGATCAGATATTATTTGTGGGGTAGTAAGAATTGCAGGCTCCCCCTAGTTGGTATTGATTTATGAGGGGTGTTAAGAATGTTTCATCAAAGGCCAGGGAGGTAATATGGTTACCTTAAGCCTGCTGCTGTTACTTTTTCTCCCCTTTTGTTGAAGGGTTAAGGTCTCTGTGGTGCACTTCTCTTTGTTTTGGGGTGTTGTTGTGGGAATGTGGTATTTACAGGGCTTAGGTCTCGGTCTCTGTGTGTTTCTGAGCGGACTCAAGATGGCCGCCCCCTCGTGGGGATCTAAGATGGTCGCCGTCCGGCTACCAGGCCCTAGACCCGTCTGTGGCCTCTGCCCTGGTTGTCCCCACTGACCTGGTTTCACTGCAGCGCCTTAGTCAGCTTTTTACTCCGTTTCTTGGGCCCTGGATCCCCCGGGCCTTTGCCTCTCCGGGAAGCGGTGTCCTCTTCGGTTAGCAGCCCGCCGGATTGATTCTTCAGGCAATCGCTCCGATATCGATATGGGGTTTCCCCTTGAGGATGTGGGTCTTCGCCCCCTCCTCTCGACAGGCCTGTCGAGGCTCAAGTACCTCCCTGGGTCCGCCGGGATACCCTCCGTGCCCGGACCGGGCCCCACAGCCCGATGTCAGGTGAGCCTGCCCGCCCCTGCGGCAAAGAGCGCGGATGGTTTTCTCTCTGTGTGTGCTTCGTGATTTTATTGTTGTTTTAGGGTAATTTAGGGATCGATTTGTTCCCCTAGGTCTTCTGAGTTTAGTGGTGTTGTTTGTTGGTCACTTAGGGCATCTATAGGGGTCGATTGCCCCAGATTGGCCCAGGCCTTAGCTGGAGCTCTTGCAGGACACGTCTTTCTTCTCCAGCAGTTTAGCCACGCCCCCCACATAGCATTTTTTTAAAGAAGTTTTTCGTTAGTGTAAACCTAGCTTTTGGATAGATGTTTACTCACTAAAAACTTCTTTAAAAAACATATGATATAATTGAATGATGGCCTCAGAGAGCAGCCTCTTTTACCTCACTTGTGCACTTCACAGGGAGAAATATCCTGTAGTATATCAGTCTGGTCTCACTCAAAAGGGTGATCCAGCCCCAAGATACCAGGCAATTCTACCTTGAACAGGATAAACTAAACGAGGTTGCTCTACTAGGCCCTCATTCAATTGCGATTTGGGCAATTTAATAGGGCTCTAAATAAGCAGATAGCATTTTTTTTTTTTAAATGTTTTTAGTTAGTGAAAGCCTTGCTTTTGGATAGATGCTTACTAACTAAAAACTTCTTTAAAAAATATGTTATGTGCTTATTTAGAGCCCTATTCACTTGGCCAAATTGCAATTAAATGAGGGCCTTAGTAGTTAACCAGACCTATAGGACAAACCTACTTTAGGTATTGTCTGTTCTCAGATTGAGCACCTCTAATTTTGTTGTTGTGTATGCAAATCACCCTTAGGGTTTTTTCTCACCCTAAAGGTGATGGGGGGAACCAGACGTGGACTCCTTGCTCACTGTGCCTTAGGGAGTAAAGCTGCAGGCCGGATACTGAGCCATGGGATACTGAAAAGAACTGTCAAAAGATCTGTGTAACATGGTAATGGAACCTACATAAAGATGGAAAGGGATATTACAAGATATCCCAAAGCCTTAAAAATACCAGTACTGTTCAATCACTTATTAAGAAGTGGAAAATTTGGGGAGCCAAGGTCAGGTAGACCAAGAAAGATTTCAGCCATAACTGCCAGAAAAGTTGTTCGGAATACAAAGAAAAGCCCACAGGTAACACAATACGATGATACTTGAACAAAAATTAGCTGGATGGTCGAGTTGCCAGAAAGAAGTTTTTAGTCCTCCAATGCCACAAAAATGCCCAGTTACAATATGCCCAACAATAACTTAACGCCTCACAGCTAATTTGGAGTGACAAGACCAAAATAGAGCTTTTTGGCTTTATACAATCATGAGCGGTATGTTTAGAGATCGCTCAACAATGCCTATAGTGAAAAGAATGCCATCCCCACTGTGAAGCATGGTGCTGGCTCTCTGATGTTTTGGGGGGCGGGGGGGAGCTCTAAAGGCACAGAGAATCTTGTGAAAATTGATGACAAGATGAATGCTGCATGTTATCAGAATATACTGGCAGAAAATTTAAATCTGCGCACGGGATGCTCTTGAACTTTCCAGTATGACAATGACCCTAAGCACAAGGCCAAGTGGACCCTCCAGTGGTTACAACAGAAAAACAGAGTCAAGGTTGTTGAGTGGCCATCACAGTCTCCTCACCTTAATATCATTGAGTCACTCTGGGGAGATCTCAAACATGAGGTCCATGCAAGACGACCAAAGACTTTGCATGACCTGGAGACATTTTGCCAAGACCAATAGGCATCGATACCACCTGCAAGAATTAGGGGCCTCATAGACAACTATTACAAAAGACTGAACGCTATCATGGATGCTAAAGGGGGCAATACATAGTATTAAGAACTAAGGGTATGCAAACTTTTGAACAGGATCTTTTCTTTTTTTTTCATTGTTGCCATGTTTTGTTTTATGATTGTGCCATTCTGTTATAACCTACAGTTAAATATGAATCCCATAAGAATTCAAATAAATGTGTTTTGCCTGCTCACTCGTGTTTTCTTTAAAAATGGTGCATATATTACTAATTCGCCAAGGGTATGCAAACTTTTGAGCACAACTGTAAATCTCACCTTTTCCCTGGGGGTTGGTGCTTCCCTATGAGACACTTATCTCAGGATTCAGCTATACATGCCTCATGGTGAGTGTGGTGCATGTGCTGTATCACTTGCACTCATTGTCTCCCTGTGTATGCATATATACTGCAGAACAGAATAACGCCAGACCTTTTTCTTTACACAGATTTTCCTGAATATCTGCACTCCTGGCCTCACTCTATACACATGTCTGCAGATTTTCACATTTTCCATACATTGCTCATGCTCTGTCATTCACTGACTGTTTGACCCTTGGAAACTCTATCAGGATTGTTTTGCTTCTACACACCTTGCTGACAATAACTTTTAACTAAGCATTTAATCTACAGCACAGAGCCTACATATGCATCCTTAACATGCAGACTGGCTTTTGCAATGTCATGGGAAAGAAACAGTCACAAAGGATAGTCAAGTACATGTGCCATAGTGATACTGTTCTGACTGTATGTGTAGAACAAGTTGGTGAAAAAATTGAAATAGCAGGTAGTGTCAGAATTATTTGTCTAGACTTTATATTAATAAAATGTATTAATTCTGATAATTTAATTATGTCAATCACTCTATGATTTGATAAGATTTAGTATTTTACTTTTCCTTTGAATGTTGCTTAAGAATTAGATTTTTATTTACCTTTTTTTTATTTTTCTATTTAAGATGCATTCGATACATTTATTTTGTGATTTTCTTCCTTTTTGTGTATACGTAAATATATATATATATATTTATATATATATATATATATATATATTTTTTTTTTTTTTTTTTTTTTTTTTTTTTTATTTAGTATTTTTTGTTTGCATTACTTCTATGTTAAATTACCAATATTACCAATATTGGTATGCACCAGTGAATATCCCTTTAATTACATATATCACCAAATTTAAAGAGTACTGAACACATTTAGGATATACCTAGTAACTTGTGTATGACACACTTGTATGAACTTCTATTTCAAAAAGGATGAGGAAGATGCACACTGCACTGATAATCCAGTATTGCAAAGCACAAAAGGCTGTGTTTATCAAAGCGTGCAGGGCCACCCTTCATGATGCAGACAGTGAGGATACAGATCATTAATGCCTCAGGGCAGCCTAGTACAGTAGAAAAGAACTGCAATGATAAAGAACAAGGTCAAAAGGTTGGAGGCCTACAAATAATGACACAGAGCATGTGTTGGGAAAAATGTAGTGCACCTTTAAGACTATGATACAAGGAGAAAACATTGCAATTTGCTGTTTCTAAAATCCATACCTTTATTATATAACCCTAGCATGCATTTTAATGGCTGAAAGATCCCTTTAAATGCAACCTTGATTTGGTTAATGGGTGTTGGTATATAACTCCTATGTATCACTGGTAATGCAAAATACTATAGAGAGAACATCAGTGCACTCCTAAAAAAAAAAAAAAAAACAGAGAAATATTTTAGGACATTATCGCCAGTGTTTCAGGAGCAGAAAGAAACTTCCATCAGAGACCAAATGCACCAGGCTCTCTGCCTATGAAAAGTTGAGCCTTTTATCCTAATAAATATATTTGTTTTTTTATAGTTTTCTGGAAGTGGCGTGGAGTTTCTAACCAGCCATACACATGCTTAGCTGGAGACTTGTTTTGTTCAATTGGTTTACTTGACAATGAGCTGCTTATCAGCTCTTTCTTGAAAGTGGCCAATGAAGAACACTGTTTAGAAAAAAACTTTTGAAGATTGCTTACATGAATCTCATCTAGTCATGGATACTTAAAACTAGTTTTCATTGAATTTTTGAAGCTTATTAAATTAAACCCATTGTAATCGTGTGTCTGGTGAATTTGGTATTTCCGACTCTGGGTCAATTTACCAAAAAATAATTCTGGCTTGTTAAAGGGTTCATAAAACATACTATTATATGGGTTAAGTATTCTTCTGAATTGTATTTAACAAATTTCAATGATTTTAGCATTTGTTTATTTTATAAAGGGTTCGTTCCGGCTAGTTCCGGTCTGTTCCAGGAAGTTTTTTTTTTTTTTTTTAAATTAAAAAATTTGTTAATAAATCATAAGGCATAGTATTTAACATATCACTGTCATATTAGAATCAATTTATTTTATAAAGGGCCTTCCAGCCTCCTCCCTTTTGTTCTGGCTTTTACACTGTCCCTCAAAAGAGTCTTATATATGTGACCACACTGATCTTTTAAGAGGCATTTTTATTTGTATTCCTATTTCAAAGATATTGCTGTAATTCAACACAGTTGGTAGTATTTATTTGCATTTGCATTTCCATCCAGCTGGTAGACTTTAGCATTTGCCACATTCTATGTGTACTTACAAAGTCACAATAAAACTATTGCTTCTTGAGTTACTACTATTATTATCAGCATTATGTTGGTGTAGAGGTGACCCATCACTTAGCTATTTCAGGAACAGATGCCACAGACCAGCAGTGAATCCCACCAAGCTTGAAGGGTGCTCTCTTGAAGCCCATTCTGACTGTCTACAGATTTGCATCAATTTGTCTTCAACCTGCTTGTATTCCGAAGAAGTTCTGCTTGTTTTTTTTTCTCTCATACACTTTCCTTTACATTAATTTTACTTTTTTACTGCCTTTGAGCTAGGTATTTTTTGAACTGTTTAAGAAGAGATTCTGCACATATCCTCTGGAGATCTATTTCCAGCCTCTGTAATAGTGCAGATATTTCTGCATAAAGGCACTCGTGGGATTCACACTTGTCCATATGAGAGGACGTCTGTGATTTAAACTTAAGCTTATTTTTTTTTTTTTTAAAGGTAGCAGAGTAAAAATACCATTCTCCAACATACACTGGAATGGCACATATATTAGCAAGTCTATGCTATTATTTCATGAGCTGTCCCCCACAAAAGTAAAATACCTTCTAAGCAGAGAAACTCCTCATTCAGTACAGGGGCATTAGCAAATACAGCTTCTGTTTGAGGGTGATAAAAGCCTAAATGATAGATTGCCTCCTGCCTGCTCTCCATTCTTAGACAGATATCCAGGAGTCAGACAGAATTTATGCTCCAAGTGGGATATATACTATGGACTAGTAGGAAGCACATCAGAGGAGCAGAATGCCATTTCAGATTCTATATCTTCTTCGTCCCTCTTGGTAAATGACTCACTGAAACTAAGGCTCTTCTTGGGAAATCAAAAAAAAGCACAGCATTGCAACACTACTGAAAGTATAACTGCACATATTACTGTGTGTGTATGTATATATATATATATATATATATATATATATATATATATATATATATATACAGAGATAAATAATCAGAGTATTGCAATGTATAGTGATACCTTTTTTATTGGACACACTTTCATAGTAATGACAAGCTTTCAGGAGCAACACCTCTCTTCATCAAGTCAAAAACAATACTGATTTTAGGTTAACAGAGAGAGAGAGAGGAGTTTAAAGTGGCATAATAAATAATGATCAGCTCGTTCAAGTGTGCATGTCTGCATAAGGTTTTATATAAGTGAAAACTAGAGTAATTCATAGTGCCAAACAGATCCTCTCATCTGAAAGAGTAGAAGAACAACAATTAAAAAAACAGAAAGAAAAAAGCAAAACAAACCTGAGCAGGAATGTGAGATTGTCACAAGAAATGTTGGTAGTATGAGAGAAATCCCAAGTCCATATTAGGTCTTGTGTTCACCTGTTTTGCAGAATAATCAATTTTAAGTTTAATAGATGGGTGGAATGTATTAAAAGAATAATAAAGGTTTCATATCAGTTTTTTTCCAGTCATCTGGTACCGAGCCAGTGGGGAGCGAGTCTTCAAAAATCAAAAACAAATATAATGATTTGGCTATCACAGAACCCAGCTCCCTCAGAGGATTTGGATGTATTGCATCAGTACTTAGTTAACATTTATTGTTTTCTATTATTTAGTGTACACTCATTTTGCTAAAGTGTCCCAACCAGTGGTACCTGTCTTGTGTATACGGAAGAAAATAATTTATTTAGCTCACCTGCCTTTTCCTGGTCACTATTCACTATCAGTCACATTTTAAGCCTCTGAAATATTCTTTCTTAACCTTTATTCCATTAATATACTAGAAACACTTTTTACACCTATGTCACGGACCCCTTTTCCAGTTCCTGGATCCTAGCCCATTAAAGGACAGACGGCTTGGCTCCAGCCACTCCATTGTATTGTAATCTGCTTTATCTCATTGTTTGCCAGATAATCTAAGTACATCTCTGATGTGCTAGACAGGATGTGTATAGGAATGTAGACCTATTGTTCTCAGGTGCCAGCTATGAAGGTACTGCTAGACCCCATGTGGGGTTATCTCCTGTAACTGTCTGCCACACCCTCTCATTGTTAAATTGTGTAAGCCCTCTCTGTATCTAGCTGCCATAAATATTGCTGACATTTCAAAAATAAATCAGTTCACTTCTGGAAACATATAGAAATCGTGTGTCTCTTATTTTGCTCATGGTGGCTGCAATACTGAACCTATCTCCACCCTGCACTCGCACGTTGCACTTAGGGGCTTGGCATTTAATGTGGCTCTTTGTATAGTAGATATGGGCCAATATACAGAATGAGGACTTGTTTAAAGCCACGTGAAAAAAGGCAGGCCCTTAGCATGGGCAAGGATGTTAAAAGGGGGCAAAGACAGATTACAAAGATTTAGCAACCATAGCTCTCCAGCAAAGCAAATGTACTCATGGCCATCCAAAAAGGGTAAAAAAGCTGCAAACATAGGGCTTGGTGAAGCCAAAAGACAAATTGTAGCACTCAGAGAAAGCTGATTAGGGCTTATGGAAAGCTTTTGACACCACAGCTCTCCAGAAATGGGAATGCTCTCCCAGACATTACATACAAAAAGGGGGCAAAAATCTGCAAAAGGGACATAAATCTGCAAGCAAATCTTGAAGCCAAAAACAAGGGGGCACCGAGAAACACCCTCCAGACACAAACTCAAAAATCAACTAAGGTGTGCAAGGAAGAGGCGGGCCGGAAGGGCTTATGAAGACTGGGAGAGGGCCCCTCACAAAATCCCCAGGTAACACCTGGACATAGACATACTTTTCTTTTTTGTCTGAAATCATCCTTTCTCATACTTTGAATTAGATTTTTGACCTCCCAGAAAGTTTTAACTATAGCTGAAATATTTAAGTAAAATTATAGTTTTATTTCAGATAATATACCAAATGATAAAATTGCATTGTATAATTAGATTCATGCATAGGTTGCAAGATACCCATATCATGACTTACTATATAAAAGGTTGGGCTTTAATGTATATTTTATGCCTTTTGTGAATGTCTGTGTTTATTACTGACATCACATCAGTAAAACATAAATGGTATCTTCCAGTGTAACAGTCTAATGACTTATACCCTTTACTTAAGGGAAAGTGGAGAAGAAGACTGGACATTTAATTAAAGAAAGGGGAAAAACAAGCAAGTGAAAACTCCTGTAAGGGCCAAAGTCCAATCCTGTGCTATCCATTATACTTAAAGTGATGAAGTAAAGGCCAGATGTTTCTTCTAAATATATTTTCAGTATGGTAGAGTTTCCTTAGTAATTAATTGTAGAATGGAAGACTGATCTGGGATTGTGATTTTATAAAGCGTGTACGGTGCAGGACTTAGGCTGGATGAGCACCAAAGGCGCCCAGCTGCGAAGCCTCGAGAAGCGAGGCGAGTCGTTGAAGCACGGAAGACTTAGGCTGCATTGTGAGGGGCACAACTGCAAACCAAGCGCGTAATTCTAAAAACAAAATTAACAAATATAATAACACACTCACAGACAGGACAGGGGAGAGCCAGGAAGCCCGGGTGTGAGGTTACAAGTGATTTAGAGCAATATTTGTAGTTTTAATCAATCCAAAATCATCTAGGCGAAGAAAAAAATGGCAGACGAAACACGTAAACAGCATGAAAACGAGGCTGAGCAAAGCCAGGCAGGCGGACAGTAGTACTTACACCAAAAACGCCAGGCACGTGGGTCTTTGAAAATAAAACAAAAGGCCTTCAGCGCGTAACACGCAAACATTCAGCAAATACACAGAGGACAAACAAACCGGGAAGGGACAGGGGGGAGATGGTGGAAAGAGACACATGGCATTCCCAAGCACAAAACTTGCAGGTTAACGAAACCTGCAATGAGCGGACCTTAAGAGGCGGGAGGAAAGGCTCACAATGGCCAAAGGAGCTCATCGCGGGGCTCACGATGAGCACCGCGAGTGGGAGAGGCTTGCAATGAGGGTCCAAGGGGTTCATTGTGAGCCACGCAATGAGCACCAAAGGCACTCAGCGCAGGGCTCGTGATTAGCGGCGAAGGTGCTCAGAGGAGCAAAACCTCACATTGTGTGACAAACAGTATTACCAGCTTTACAATTGTAATCCCGTCATTTTTGACAGGCAAGTTCCTAGTTATTATTATTTCTTAGTTGCTAACAATCTGTTTTTATTTTCCAGCAGCATACAATGTACAGTTTGAGTGTTGGTGCTCTGATGATAAAGTGTTATGAATGTCCCAACTGTGCATTACAAATAGGCTGCGTGCGCGCAGGAAAATCGTTGGTTTAGTTGTGTAAAGCGCCATTGTAGATTCATAATGTTATTAATGTGTTACGCGGCTCGCGAGCATTTTCCGTCATTTGTAATAGTGTATTTTGTACCTCGTACGTTCCTGTGTGAAAGTGCTACGCGGTTGGCAGTGTTTTGCGCGATCCGGGGTCTTGCAGATTCATTTTAATTTTTTTTAACGCCCATTCTTTTTCCCGCTTAGGTGATTTTCGAGTGACGAAAGTCGTCCAAATCGACTTAAATTTGCGTTCCACCTCACTCCCAGACGTCCTGGCTGTTCCCCCGTGCTGTGTGTGATGTTTTTGTTGTATTTATATTATTTATTTTGTTTATTTTTTTTGTTATTTTGTTTTTGCGGTTTGGCTGTTAATTTCGTATTTTTCGTATCTTTTTTTTACTGTGTAATAGTGTATTTTGTACCTCGTACGTTCCTGTGTGAAAGTGCTACACGGTTGGCAGTGTTTTGCTCGTTCCGGGGTCGTGTAGCCTCGTTTTCATTTTTTGGGGCGTTCCACCTCACTCCCGGACGTCCTGGCTGTTCCCCCATGCTGTGTGTGGTGTTTTTGTTGTATTTTTGTTGTGTTTTTATTGGTTTTTGTTTGCGCGGTTCAGCCATTAACCTCATATTTTTCCTATCTCAGACTTTTTTTTCAAAGCCCCGCGTCTCGTAATTTTTTTTTTCTAAGTCTCGCATTTGTCAACTGCTTGCAGGCTGGCGATCCCACGTTTACTAAATGTCTGGTGGCTAAGTCCCGCGTGTTTCATTGCCTTCACTGCTCATCTCACTTTGCGAGGTAAGCAGGCAATGAGCACCTTCGGCGCTCATCGCCTTTGTGCTGTGAGTTTTAGTGCCTTAACGGCTCACCTCGCTATGTGCTCATCAAGTGCTCCGCGTTAACAACTTGCCTCGCTTTGCGAGGCTCACAAGCGATGAGCGCCATTGGCGCTCATCACCTAAGTCGTACACACCACGCAAAGCGTGACGACGTCTCGTAGTTTGACAACTATTATATGTGATAGGTACGATGGTGTCAGCAGTGAGTTGGTTAAATATATATTTTAAGAAGTCTGTTTTCCTTGATCACTAATTTGCCATGTGTTCTGGAAAATACAGGGCCTTCAATAACAGAATAATATAATCACAGGGCATGTATGTGATCCAGGACACAATGAATGAAAAGTAATTAAGACTCTGCAAAAAAATTGCCTGGCATATGAGACGAGTGACTATGGGTCTTCTCAAGAGAAGGTCAGGATTAAAGTCACCTCTTTTAATAGGTTTATAAAAAAAACAGAGAAAGTCTTATGTACCAATTAGGATTTCATTAGCAATCACTAGATTTCAGACAACTGACTTGCAATGTAATTGAAATTATATACCTCTGAGTTAAAAGATAGGAGAATTATAGAATTATTTTTCTAATCATGGACAACTGATATCCAATTAGTGTCTCAGCCTCCACCGTTGTATGAAGGACAAAATAAGTAAAATGTTATATGAAACGCATATGTAATAATGGAAAATACCATATTATTATCTACAAGGCTGATATTTCAAGATGGTCATAACAACATCAACAATCGACCCCTTATTACTAGGGATATTTATCAGTAGGATTTATCTGGATCTAGTATTTACTGTTAAAACTTATTTTAAATGCTGCTGACAGACAATCTGTAGGTGGCATGACCTGTGCATGGGTGACATGGTCTGCCCAAACACAACCCACATACTCAATAATGACACAACCCACTTGATGTATTTATTTAACCATAACATGTAACATCTTAACATGGGTAGCTGCACACCTTCCCCAGGATGGAGCTCGTCCAAGCCAGAGGCCCATGGAACCCCATGCCCAAGATACCACTGGCATTGGCCCAAACAGGATACCTACCAGCTAATGACGCTGCCCTAAGATGATGCTGCACCCCTCCAAAGCTGTGACAATTTCATAACATTACAAATTACATAACACACCAAAACAGGGTGGAGCGGGGATGGGGTGCTTCTCTTAACCTAACTGTTGAGTGCCCTAAGGGTGGGAAGCTACCACCTTATATGCTTTCCTAACCCCTCCTACCATTTTAAACCATCCAATGGCTTCCCGGCAGGTCAAAAGCCTCTTGTCACTAGACAATTTCAGGTGCTGCCTTGACCTGTGCATGGGTGACATGGTCTGCCCAAACACTGCCCACATCCCCAATAATGACATAACACACTTGATGTATCGGTATAAAACCAGGCCACAGCTTTATTTAACCATAACATGTAACATCTTAACATGGGTAGCGGCACACCTTCCCCCTGACAGAGCTCATCCCAGCCAGAGGCCCCATGGAGCCCTGTGCCCAAGAGACCTCTAGCATTGGCCCAAACCAGATACCTTACCAGCTAATGAGCTCCGCCCTAAGGTGATGCCGCACCCCCACCACACGCAAGACCTATGGCCTTTGTACCTCCAAAACTAACCATGGCCTGGATAATACCCTCATTCAACGTGTAGTTAAATAATGACAGGCCTATCTCATTAAGGTGTACTCCATCACTGAAAAATAACTTATTAACTTCCGGGGTATCTAGATTCCTATGCCTGAAAGCAAAAAAAAACCCAATCTTCTAACAAACGAAGGCATAATCTAATTTATTCTCAATCTTGTCTTATTCAATTTCTTAGGATCATGGGCCCCCCGCCAATGTAACCCGGGGGTTATCTGTGACCAAATCAGGAACAAGCCTGGGAACAACTACCTGAGTCTAAATATATTGCTCTTCATTTTTAAAATAAGCTCCCTCATGGACATGGAACCCAAATAATCCCCCCCCCCCCCCGCATGCATTAATAAAGTCTCAGGAAGAGGGGATGACCTGGCCAAACTATCTACTATTAATAACACCTGCTCCCACTTCATAACCCCAAACCACTTAATTAAAACTGCTTCCTCCGTGAAACCCAGCTGACGAGCCGATCAGTTATAGCTGCTGCCCATCTGGACCAATAAATTAATGAATGTCCCATAATCGATAAGTGCAAAGGGCCTCCTGCAAGGAAACATACATACAGTGGATATAAAAAGTCTACACACCCCTGTTAAAATGTCAGGTTTCTGTGCTGTAAAAAAATGAGACAAAGATAAATAATTTCAGAACCTTTTTCCACTTTTAATGTGACCTATAAACTGTACAACTCAATTGAAAAACAAACTAAAATCTTTTAGGTAGAGGGAAGAAAAAATATACAAATAAAATAATATGGTTGCATAAGTATGCGCACCCTTAAACTAATACTTTATTGAAGCACCTTTTGATTTTATTACAGCACTCAGTCTTTTTGGGTATGAGTCTATCAGCATGGCACATTTTGACTTGGAAAGATTTGCCCACTCTTCTTTGCAAAAACACTACAAATCTGAACACAGCCCTCTTCAGATCACCCCACAGATTTTCAGTTGGACTCAGGTCTAGGCTCTAGCTAGGCCATTCCAAAACTTTAATGTTCTTCTGGTGAAGCCATTCCTTTGTTGATTTGGATGTATGCTTTGGGTCGTTGTCATGCTGAAAGAAGCCTGAAGGTTTTGTGCCAATATTGACTGGTATTTGGAACTGTTCATAATTCCCACTATCTTAAATAAGGCCCCAGTTCCAGCTGAAGAAAAACAGCCCCAAAGCATGATGCTGCCACCACCATGCTTCACTCTGGGTATGGTGTTCTTTTGGTGATGTGCAGTGTTGTTTTTGGGCCAAACATATCTTTTTGAATTTTGGCCAAAAGGTTCAACCTTGCTTTCCTCAGACCATAACACCTTTTCCCACATGCTTTTGGGAGACTTCAGAAGTGTTGTTGCAAAATGTAGCCTGGCTTGGATGTTTTTGTTCGTAAGAAAAGGCTTTCGTCTTGCCACTCTACCCCATAGCCCAGACATATGAAGAATACGGGAGTTTGTAGTCACATGTACCACACAGCCAGTACTTGCCAGATATTCCTGCAACTCCTTTAATGTTGCTGTAGGCCTATTGGTAGCCTCCCAGACCAATTTTCTTCTCGTCTCTTCATCAATTTTGGAGGGAGCTCCAGTTCTTGGTAATGTCACTGTTGTGCCATATTTTCTCCACTTGATGATGACTGTCTTCATTGATTTCCATGGTATATCTAATGCCTTGGAAATGATTTTTTACCCTTCTCCTGACTGATACCTTTTAACAATGAGATCCCTCTGATGCTTTGGAAGCTCTCTGTGGACCATGGCTTTTGCTGTGGGTTGCGACTAAGAAAATTTCAGGAAAGACCAACTAGAGCAGCTGAACTTTATTTGGGGTTCATCAGAGGCACTTTAAATGATGGCAGGTGTATGCTGACTCCTATTTAACACAATTTGGAATGTTATTGCTTAATTCTGAACACAGCTACATCCCCAGTTATAAGAGGGTGTGCATACTTATGCAACCATATTATTTTATTTTTATATTTTTTGTTCCCTCTACCTAAAATATTTCAGTTTGTTTTTCAATTGAGTTGTACAGTTTATAGGTCACATTAAAGGTGGAAAAAGGTTCTGAAATGATTTATCTTTGTCTCATTTTTTTACAGCACAGAAACCTGACATTTTAACAGGGGTGTGTAGACTTTTTATATCCACTGTATATATAACAACCAACATTTTTATTCTGCATCATTACAATTACAACAGATTTTCTTAACACTTAGGCAGATATCCATTACCCAGTGCCCCTAGTCTACAACAGATTTTCTTGACACTTAGGCAGTTATCCCTTACCCAGTTCCCTACGCCCTCTTGAAGCCTATATAACTAAATTCCACAACTGCGACTGAAATGGTGTAGGCTCCACATTTGCCAACGGTGCTTCCTTCCAAAACCGCTCCCATTCAAATCTTGACAAGAATCAACGATAACATTCTTATCTCCTGGAATGTGAGAGGCTCTAACTAAGATATTCAACTGCAGGCACTTTAATGCCAGTTGCCTCAATAGTCTAAATACTGGAGGTGAAGAGGCAGTAATAGAGTTAATGGTCTGTACCACACTCATGTTATCACAGTTAAATATCACGTGATGATTTCTTAAACTATCCCCCCATAAAATTATCACTACTACAATAGTGAACAATTCCAAAAAGTCAAATTCTTAGTCCACACATTCTCCTTCCAAAAAGTGTGCCAAGCCTGCACACACCAATACTCGCTAAAATAAGCCCCAAAACCCAATGCCCCTACTGCATCAGTGTACAACGCCAAAAATTCATTACTTACTGGTTCCTTCAGAATTATATTACAGCTGTTAAAATGTTCCAAAAATTCAAACCAAATGCGGAGATCTGCTTTATGCTCTGCTGTAATTCTAATGTGATGTGTGACTGACTTTTCTCACTTTTGAATCCGCTCTGTTAATCAGTGCACAGTTTTATGTCTGTTGCAGTAATCAGTGATACAGGTGAGAGTGGGTGTGGCTTGGCCTATGTAAGTTATATCTGTGTGCATTTGTGTGAGGTCCTGTTTGAATCCGCTCTGTAAATCAGTGCACAGTTTTCTGTCTGTTGCAGTAATCAGTGATACAGGTGAGAGTGGGTGTGGCTTGGCCTTTGTAAAGGTTTATCTGTGTGCATTTGTGTGAGGTTCTGTTTGAATACGCTCTGTAAATCAGTGCACGGTTTTCTGTCTGTTGCAGTAATCCATGTACAGGTGAGAGTGGGTGTGGCTTGGCCTTTATAAAGGTTTATCTGTGTGCATTTGTGTGAGGTTCTGTTTGAATCAATTCTGTAAATCAGTGCACAGTTTTCTGTCTGTTGCAGTAATCAGTGATACAGGTGAGAGTGGGTGTGGCTTGGCCTGTGTAAGTTATATCTGTGTGCATTTTGTCGTGTTCTGCTGAATCCGTTCTGTGAGGCAGTGCAGTGTTTTCTATCCTGTGCTCATTTATCATTGTACAGGCGAGTAGGCGGGGTCTATTTTAACAAGGGAAGTGCAAGCTTGGTAGCTTGCAATCATTTCTAGTGTAAGTGTAGTTAGTGTGTAGGAGATTAAATAAAAGGAGGAAATCCAAAGAAAAGCAATCTTTATACAAATACATTGATTTGTTTTCTCACTGTATTTTTGTAACTGATAATCATGAGTCAGTCCATTGGTAACCTCACTAAGTGTACATCCTGCCAAATGTATGCACTACTGGAACAGATGATCCAGTGTCCATACCTCTGTGACAGGAGTGAGCATGTTGCCTCTTTGGAAGCTCAAATTGAAGATCTGGAGAGGAGAATTGCAGCACTTAGTGATACTGCTCCACTGGAAAGGGAGGTGTTGCTTACGGAGCACAGTTTAGCTGGGCCTAGTATGGAGGGAGGAGCTGGAGCTAGTGAGGATGTCCAGGGAGGTAGCTGGGTTACAGTTAGAAGGGGAATCAGGGGGGACAGGAGGAGGCAGGCCAGTTCTGAGTTGGCAAACACCAACAGATTTGACAGATTGAGTGAAACTGTTGGGAATGTCCATTCAGGAATGTCAATGCCAGATAGAGCTGTTCCCTCTAACAGCCGGGAGAACAGTTCTACTGAAGGAGAGTGAGGGCAGAATAGGCAGAGCAACAGACATGTTTTGGTGGTAGGGGACTCTATTATTAGGAAGGTAGACAGGGTAATTTGTCACCCAGATCCCAGCAATCGAACAGTTTGCTGTCTCCCTGGTGCTCGGGTTCGGCATGTTGTGGATCGGGTGGATAAATTATTGGGAGGGGCTGGTAATGAACCGGCGGTCTTGGTACACATTGGTACCAATGACAAAGTTAGTGGAAGATGGAGCGTCCTAAAGAATGATTTTGGAGAACTATGGAATAAGCTTAAAGCAAGGACCTCCAAGGTAGTATTTTCTGAGATACTACCAGTGCTAGGTGCTAGCCCAGGGAAGCAGAAGGAGCTTAGGGAGGTTAATGCATGGCTAAAAAACTGGTGCAGTGCAGATGGTTTGGGGTTTTTAGAGCACTGGGCTGACTTCTCACTTGGGTACAATCTCTATAGCAGGGATGGATTGCACCTTAATGATGAGGGAGCTTTTGTGCTAGGGGATAGGATGGTAGAACGGCTGGGGGAGTTTTTAAACTTGTAGGTGGGGGGGAGGGACTATATAGAAGTATTGGGGTAAATAGGGTAGAGAGGGAAAGGGATGAATTAGTTACCCATGGGGGAGGAGAAGGGGGAGGGTTACAATAGACAGTAGGGAGGTATTAATAGGAGCCTCAAATACAGTGGCAAGCACTTCACAATGGAAGAGCCATAGCAACACAAAGAAGTTTGCCTGGGAAAATGGATGAGCTAGAAATATTAGCAGTACAAGAAAAACGGGGCTTAATAGGCATTACTTAAACATGGTGGGATGAATCTCATGACTGGACTATTAATCTGGATGGTTATAACCTAATTAGGAAAGATAGGTTAATAGGTAAAAGAGGAGGAGGGATCTGTCTGTATGTTAAGCCTGAATTTAAACCTATAGTCAGAGAAGATGTTTATGCTGGCACTAACGGCATCATTGAATCTTTGTGGGTTGAGCTAAATAGTGGAAGAGCTAATTCTAAACGCATATTGGTGGGAGTATGCTATAAACCCCCAAATATAGCTGAAAGTGAGGAAATACAATTATTGTCACAGATTGGAAATGCAGCTAAGCATGGGCAAGTTCTAATAATGGGAGACTTTAATTACCCTGAAATAAACTGGATAAATGAGACCAGCAGCTCAGCTAAGGGGAGCAGGTTCTTGAGTACACTCGAGGATCATTATCTGGCCCAGGTAATACAAGAACATACTAGAAATGGGGCCATCTTGGATTTAGTCATCACAAGTAATATTGATATAATATCAAATGTTAAAATAGGGGAACCCTTGGGGAACAGTGACCCCAACACAGTATCATTTGAGATTGAATACAAAAAACAGAGATGTAAGGGGCCAACAAAAACTCAAAATTTTAAAAGGGCTAACTTTAATGGGCTACTGGCAGCAATACTACATATAGACTAGGACAAAGTACTTACAGGGAAAAATACTGAAAATAAATGGACAACATTCAAATCCTTACTAAATAAACATACTCATCGGCATATACCATGTGGAAATAAAATGAATAGGAGTAAATAATATCCCAGGTGGCTTAACAATGTCTTAAAGATCATGATGAGGAAAAAGAAACATGCATTTAAATTATACAAGAAGGAGGGAACAGAGGCAGCTTTATGTGACTATAAGGAAATCAACAAGGCTTGCAAAAGGGCCTATTAGACTGGCTAAAATAGAAAATGAGAAGTCAGTTGCAATGGAATTTAAGACTAACCATAAAATATTTTTTAAATATATTAATGGGAAGAAGGCCAGGAAGGAAGCTATAGGAACATTACAATGTGACACAGGCCATCTGATAATTAGTGACCAGAAAAAGGCAGATGAGCTAAATAGGTTCTTTTCCTCGGTATACACAAGGGAGGTACCAGTGGTTGGGACACCGCAACATAATGGGGCTACACTACAATCACTAAATAATTGGTTAACGCAGGAAGAAATCCAAAAGGGATTGGAGAAAATAAATGTTAATAAAGCCCCAGGTCCTGATGGAATACATCCAAGGGTACTGAGGGAGCTGGGTTCTGTAATAGCCAAACCATTATATCTAATCTTTCAAGACTCACTCACTACAGCGTCTCTACCGGATGACTGGAGAAAAGCAGAGGTGATACCTATATTTAAGAAGGGATCTAGAGCAAATCCGGGGAAGTATAGACCAGTGAGCCTCACATCTGTAGTTGGGAAGCTTTTAGAAGGGTTAATAAGGGACAGAATACAAGAATGTGTCTATTTGAACAAGATCATAGGTAGCAGTCAACACGGATTTATGAAGGATAGGTCGTGTCAGACCAATCTAATTTGTTTTTATGAGGAGGTTAGTAGGAACTTGGATCAGGGCAACTCAGTGGATTTAGTCTTTTTAGATTTTTCAAAGGCATTTGATACAGTGCCACATGGAAGACTAGTGAGCAAACTAAGGGATACAGGAATTGCAGTAAATATCTGCTCATGGATCGAGAGCTGGCTAAAAGACAGGAAGCAAAGGGTTGTTGTGAATGGAACATACTCCGATTGGTCTAATGTGATAAGTGGGGTTCCTCAAGGTTCAGTATTAGGTCCTCTCCTTTTTAACATATTTATTAATGACATAGAAGTAGGACTCGAAAGTAGTATCTCCATTTTTGCTGATGACACTAAGTTGTGCAAGGTAATAAAATCAGATAATGATGTACTTTCCCTACAAAGGGATTTGCATAAATTAGAGAAATGGGCGGCTAAATGGCAGATGAGATTTAATACAAATAAATGCAAGGTTATGCATTTGGGAAGGAAAAATAGTCATGCAATCTATCATCTTAATGGAGCAAATCTAGGGGTATCAGATATTAAAAGGGATTTGGGAGTACTAATGGACAACCACCTAGGTAACAGCACTCAATGCCACGCAGCAGCTGCAAAGGCAAGTAAAATATTAGCATGTATTAGGAAGGGTATAGAAGCAAGGGAAGCAAATATAATTCTGCCACTATACAAAGCCCTAGTATGCCCTCATTTGGAATATGGAGTACAATTTTGGGCACCACTTCATAAAAAAGACATTTTAGAGCTGGAAAAAGTACAGAGAAGGGCTACAAAACTAATAAGGGGAATGGAGGGGTTATGAAGAAAGACTAACCAAATTAAAATTATTTTCGCTAGAAAAAAGGCGTCTACGTGGGGATATGATTACCTTATTTAAATACATCCAGGGTCAATATAAGGCTTTGTCAAGTGAACTTTTTGTAGCAAGAGACTTTCAACTGACAAGAGGACACCCTTTGAGGTTAGAGGAAAAAAGATTTCACCTTAAACAAAGAAAAGGGTTCTTCACAGTAAGGGTGGTTAAACTGTGGAATTCTCTACCAAAGGAGGTGGTAACAGCGAATTCGATAGACAACTTCAAAAAGGGGTTAGATATATTTTTGAATAAAGAGGGCATTCAAGGCTATCCTAGATAACTAGCGAAGGAATATTGATCCAGGGAGAAATTTGATCGCCAGTTTCTGGGGTCAGGAAGGAATTTTGCTTTTTTTTCCCTTATGAGACAATTGCCAAAGTTTCAATGAGGTTTTTTTTCTGTTTGCCTTCCTCTGGATCAATTAACAATTAATAATAAATAGTCCACATTAAAAAGATCAATAGAGATCTAAAAAGGTTGAACTTGATGGACTAACTCTTTATTC
Organism: Discoglossus pictus; assembly: GCA_027410445.1. Lineage (NCBI taxonomy): Eukaryota > Metazoa > Chordata > Amphibia > Anura > Alytidae > Discoglossus > Discoglossus pictus. Next base: position 156,596,854 of record CM050169.1, read on the forward strand.
ATCCTCCAATACTATACTATTAATAATTATTTAATCAACAAATTAATTAATAACTAATCTGCATATTGCAGATCAGAGGAGATCTTAACAGGTTGAACTTGATGGACTGAAAGTCTTTTTTCAACCTTAATTACTATGGCCCTCATTCAATTGCAATTTGGCCAATTGAATAAGGCTCTAAATAAGCACATAACATATATTTTTTAAATAAGTTTTTAGTTAGCAAGCATCTATCCAAAAGCAAGGTTTTCACTAACCAAAAACTTCTTTAAAAAAAATATGCTATGTGCTTATTTAGAGCCCTATTCAATTGGCCAAATCACAATTGAATGAGGCCCTATGTAACTATGTAACTATGACTTATCCCAGCAGTAGCTAAGGATAATCTCCTGGAAAAATCCTACCAATTGGAATAATCCGACAGGCAAAATGAAGTTTCCCCAGCAATGACTACATAACCTTTAACGTGCCTTTTTTAGCAGCCAGAAAATATCTAACATTTAACTTTCAATAAGCCACTTTATCCCATGGAAGCCTACACTCAAGTTCAGTTGCATCCAACTGGATCCCCAAAAAACACAACTCATGAGAAGGACCTTTCCGACTTATCCTCAGCCAGCGGAATGCCAAAGCCTGCCGCCATTTCCTGAAAAACCTGCATCAGTCTCTGACAATCTAATGAATCAGCAGACCCCACAAACAGGAAATCATCTAAATAATGAACAACTGAGGATAAACCTGTCTTATCACAGACAACCCAATGCAAAAAGGAACTACATTTTTCAAAATAGGAGCTTGATATGCTACAACCCATGGGCAGACACAGGTCCACAAAAACTTGCCCCAAATGCGGCACCCTAACAAATGATAAGAATTAGGGTTAACCGGTAGCAAACGAAAGGCTGACTTTATGTCAACCTTCGCCAACCAAGCTCCTTTCAAAGCCGTCCTCACTAACTTCACTGCCTGATTTACAGACGCATAAGAAACTAACGACAACTCCCTATCAATCCCATCATTAACTGATAGCCCTGTTTGGGTAAGACAGGTATTGAATAAGTCTAAACTAACCTGGCTCTTTTTAGGAACCAACCCCAACTGTGATATTCTTAAATTTTCTATAGGCACCGTATGAAATGGCCGGCCATTCTACCTTTCTTTACTTCACTGATTAACTTATTGCATACTAGAGATGGGTTTTCTCTTGCGGATCCTAAATTCCTTGGCCACCCTAGCAGGGCGGAAGATAATGATGGGATTGAAAAAACAACAGAAAAAACCTTCACTAAGCAACCTAGCATCCTCCGATGTACTTGACCTACTGGCGTACCGCCTTAACCACCCCTCCATCCTTCCTAGCAGCACGGGGCTCCTTCCCTTTTGCACCAAACTCTCCTGCTTTCTGATTTTTTGCTTTCTTAAAGCAGCGAAAAAGAGGATGGCCAGTACCACATTCTGAACACTCATGCCTAAACTTACATGTACCAGCCCAGCTGCATGATCCTTCATTATATGTAAAAAAAACACCTTTTTTGCTAGTGCTAGCCACAGCTGGTTTTGGGCCGTCTCCTAAAGATGGGCGTAATGGGGTTACGATTTTTAACCAACTGCCCATATCCCTATCATCCCACTGTATAGAGGGCCTTAATGCTAGCTTCTGCCAGAATTTTTCATCATAGGCCCACCAAGCTAAGCCCCCATAGGTCCTGTGAGTCCCTTCAATCTCATCTAAATAACAAAATAAAGCAGAGCTAAATTCTGTGTTCTTTTCCCCCACTATACTAGCAAATATCACATAGGCCTACAACGAATTACTAAAGGTCTTGGGAATCTTTCTGTATCTACGCCTACGCTCCTCCTCCTCTTTCTTAGCATCATCTTTTTTTCTCATCTGGTTTAATCTCTATAAAGTTATCCAATGGGAGAAGTGAGAATATCTCTATGAACTCCCGGTTCCAGATCTTCTCTTTGAACTCTTTAGATACATGCTCCACAATTGGGCCAATGGAACCCAGAGTCGATTTACTCATTACTGTGTCAGCTACTGGCTCGGCCACTACCACCCCTGAACAAACCTTAGATTGTAGGCCACTACAAACTGTACCCTCAGACTCCTGCCCATTTCCATTTTCCAAACTACCACTAACAGAGGGACCCACTAACCCACCCTGACTACTAACCCTATCAGGGCCTACCCAGGCCACCCCAGGCCCAACATTTTTCCCTTTTCGAATTTGAGACACTAAACTCTGTAAACTAGTCAAAACCCCTAGCAAGCTAGCCTGTGAACTATCAAGTTGTGTATTATGCTTATATATAGACTCATGGGGCTGTAAGGCCAGACGGGACAGCTGTCTCATTCTGTTCTCCTCCTTGACTAGAGAAGGGAAGTTACCGGTTCCTGGATGTTGTTGCCTCCTCTCTTGATCTCACTTGTACCCTCCGGTCCTCCTCGGAAGGCAATCTCTGTACCCTCCAGTCTCTTGTGTCCCTGCTGATCCTGTAATGAAGATAGAAAGATTGCCTACCCCTTTCCCCTCTTTTATGCTCACCATCATGACGTGACCGATGTGGTGACTGCCGTCTTGTCCTTGACCTCCTTTTTGGGGAGGGTGTCCGCCTGCGACATTTCCTCTGCACTGCCAATAGCTATCAGCTGGTGACCTCCTGCTTCTGCAATCATAAGTTATACTTGTACGCCTCTCCTTACCAAGTCTGCTTCTTTCTTGTGCAACTGTTGACTCTTCCCGCACCCCTGTGCCTGGAGATAGAGTCCTGCCTTCCATCTGTACACCCTGCACTGCTACATTCATGGATAAAACCTCTTCTACCTGACAGCTCACTGGCTAAATGCCCTCACTGCCTGCTTCCATACTTCTCACCTCTTTGCTTTCACTCATCTCCTGTCTTCTCTCTTCCTCTCCATAATTAACTGCCTTGTCTTGCCCCTTTCTGTTTTCTGGCCTCCTGTCCTCTACTTGCTCTGTACTATCTACTTGCCACTTTTTTAGCTGATCTGGCCCTGCTCACTTTCTTGGCCCCTGCTTTAGATCTTCTAATTTGCCTTGCAAGCAGCCCCCCCCCCCCCCCCTGCCTCCTCTGTTACCCCCAAAGTCACTTGCCTCAGCCTCTGGGACTACGTTGGGGCTTCCTGGCTGCCCTTCAGATTTTCTGGATGCCAACCGTGTGATCCTAGCAGCTCCTCTTTCAGACCTGCAGTCAGATGCCTGTGCTACAATCACACTGGCTCTTCATCTGCGCAGTGAGACACGCCGCCTCCTCACTTTCCTCTGCAGGATCCGATGCCACCTCCGCCGACACAAGACTCCTGGGCCTCTCTGGCTGCTTCAGCTGCTCCACTGATGCAGGGGACGGAGCGCCAGTCTCTGGTAAGTCCCAACTTGCCTCTGCAGTCCTCCAGGGGTCCACAGTTTGGGCTGCACATCTCTAAGACTCAATACCCTCCTCTTCAGGGGCCCCTTCTCACCTTCTTCCTAGGGGTCACCATAACGGGGCTCAGTCTGTTGGGCGGCCTTGTCCTTGTGGTTGGACGACCCAGGCTCCGCTCCACGGGTGGGACAGACACCTGCACCCTAGGCAATTTACAGGTGCTGCCTAGTACATCTAATATCTAATAGAAATATTGTGACCATGAGCTGCTGGAGCAGATCTTTGCAGGAACTGTTTGGAAGGTTTGAATAAGGGAAAACTGAGCTTTTAAGCACTTGTTAATAAAATGGTGTTTAGATATGTAAACACACACTTAGGTAATTTATTTTAATTATAAAAAAAACAGAGAAACTTTCATATACCTTTAATTATATGACTAGACTGGCTAATCATAATTAAGATTTAGTGGGATCTGGAAGTTTTATGATATGGTGATATTGAGAGGACGGTATTGAAAGTTATGTAGTGTAAGCTAATTACCCAGGTAAATAGTATGCTAATTCTACTTAGACGAATTGGAATGTTGGTGCATCAAGATCTAAGCCTGTGGAGATGATATAATAGAACTACTGTAAAAATGTAGTCAAAAGATTATAGAAATTTGGTGTTTTTATTATTACTACTAAATAGTATAATCAATGCTGTTATGTTTTACCAATACTTTATTTTTACCACCTAAGGCTATGTCAGCATGAGGTGAGCACCCCCTGTGAATTTGTTCTCTACTCCTATAGTTATGTATTGTGAGAAAAGCAAGGGCGGAATTACACATGCCCCCTCAATGAATATTTTATTATTATTATTATTATTATTATTATTGTTGTTGTTATTATTACTACTATTTATTTATAAAGAGCCAGAATTTTGATATATTTACAACAAGGGAGAATAAAGTACAATGGGTACATTTAGCAGTTTACAAAGATTTAGACAATATATAAGGTAATTATAAATACAAGAACAGATATATTAAAATACAAATACAGTTTGACAGTTGGGCACTGCACAGTCTGTCTCTCCCTGATGTTATAAGTTTAATTTACTTGCAAAGTAAATTTTAAAAAATTAAATACATTTTAAAAAATATTTTGATTATTTTCCCCTTGTGTTTTTATGACATATTAGTGTGGTCTTTCCGGATAAAGTAGACTAGGGGGCTGGTTCATCTATGTATTTGCTGATAGAACCAGATTCACCTGATAGTATTTATAGAATAAATAATAACAAATTATCTTGCCAGCAACAATAAATGTCTCAGCTTGGCTTTTATCCTTGGTACAGTGCCTTGCAAAAGTATTCACCCACTTGGTATTTTTCGTGTTTTGTTGCCTCACAACCTGGAATTAACATGGATTGTTTAAGGACTTGCATCATATAATTTACAGAACATGCCCACAACTTTGAAGATGTTTTTTTTATTTTATTTTATTGTGAAGCAAACAACAAATAGGACAAAATAACAGAAAAAGTCAATGTGCATAACTATTCACCCCCCTAAAGTCAATACTTTGTAGAGCCACCTTTTGCGGCAATCACAGCTCCAAGTTGCTTTGGATAAGTCTCTAAGAGCTTGCCACATCCTACCAGTGGGATTTTTGCCCATACCTCCTTGCAAAACTGCTCCAGCTCCTTCAAATTGGATGGTTTGCGCTTGTCTGACCACAGATTTTCTATTGGATTGAGGTCTGGGCTTTGACTAGGCTATTTCAACACATTCACATGTTTCCCCTTAAACCTCTCAAGTGTTGCTTTAGCAGTGTGTTTGGGGTCATTGTCCTCCTGGAAGGTGAACCTCCATCCTAGCCTTAAATCACCACAGAGTGGAACAGGTTTTGCTCAAGAATATCCCTGTATTTAGCACCATCCATCTTTCACTCAACTCTGACCAGTTTCCCAGTCCCGGCTGCTGAAAAACATCCCGACAACATGATGTTTCACTGTGGGGATGGTGTTCTTTGGGTGATGTGATGTGTTGGGTTTGCGCCAGACATAGCATTTTCTTTGATGTCCGAAAAGTTCAATTTTAATCTCATCAGACCAGAGCACTTTCCTCCATACATTTTGGGAGTCTCCCACATGTCTTTCTGCAAACTCAAAATGTGTCATTTTGTTTTTTTGCTGAAAGTAATGGCTTTCTTCTGGCCACTCTTCCATAAAGTCCAACTCTATAGAGCGTACAGCTTATTGTCGATCTATGTACAGATACTCCAGTCTCTGCTGTGGAACTCTGCAGCTCATCCAGGGTTACCTTTGATCTCTGTGCTGCCTCTTTGATTAATGCTCTCTTTGCGCTGTCCGAGAGTTTTCTTGGGCGTCACTAGGCAGGTTTGCTGTTGTGCCATTTTCTTTCCATTTGATTACAATAGATTTGACGGTGCTCCTGGGGATCATCAAAGATTTGGATATTTTTTCATAACCTAACCCTGACTTGTACTTCTCAACAACATTGTTCCTTACTTGTTTGGAGAGTTCCTTGGTCTTCATGGCAGTGTTTGGTTAGTGGTGCCTCTTGCTTAGGTGTTGCAGCCTCTGGGGCCTTTCAAAAAAGGTGTGTATATGTAATGACAGATTATGTGACACTTAGATTGCACACAGGTGGACATTATTTCACTAATGATGTGACTTCTGAAGGTAATTGGTTGCACCAGAGCTTATTATGGGCTTCATAACAAAGGAGGTGAAAACATACGCACATGCCCATGCCAATTTTCTGTTTTCTTTTTCTAAAATATAGTTTTATGTATATATTTTTTTTTTCATTGAACGTAAGGCTGTAATGTAACAAAATAGGTAAAAAGTCAAGGAGGGTGAATACTTTTGCACAATATTAAAAAGTAGCCTGTGTGCCTTATCATTAATTGTAATTCCTACCGCATGAAGGAATGAACATGTATATAAATTTTGTAATGCAGAAAAACATATCTGTACATTTTGATTGATTGACTAAATGAAAAAAAAAAAAATTTCAACCAATGTACATGTAACTGTATTATGATTAGTCTGAATATAATGCATTTTTTTCAATATTTGTATTATGCCTTAAATACATTAAATACATTTTAACTGACTTCCCTGGAGCGGATGGGATCTTCCAGTAGGACAATGCAACATATCATATGGCCAGAATTGTCCGGGAGTTGTTGGAGGAGCACAACAAAGAATTCCAAGTACTTCCCTGGCCTTCAAATTCACCGAACTTGAACCCCATGGAGCACGTGTGGGACCACCTCGATCGCCATGTTCACCATATGGATCCTCCATCATGCATTCTTAAGCAGCTGTCAAATGCACTGCAGTTTGCATGGCTCCAGATACCCTTGTCAACCTTCCAGCATCTTATTGACTCACTACCAAGCCATCAAGCTACTGTCCGTGCTGCGCACGGCGATTATTCCGATTATTAGGTGGTGTGACTGGGCTGTGTAAATAAATAGTCTTGACTACATACATATTAATACATTTATTTGTGTTGTTGCTTTTTGGACTTTTACAAAACTGTAGAGAACAAAATATATTTTTAATTTAAAAATCAGCTATAGTGATGATGGCAACTGGTAACTGAATTTTCAATAAAACATTTTAGTACAATTGGAATTTTTTAAATGTGAAATTACACTTTACATGTGTGTGTATTTCTCGTAATGTTGAGCAGGAAATATGCTTTTTAACTAATTTTAAATGTTCAAATGTGAACACTAATTTAGTATTTAATGACTGTACTCTGTATGGTGGAAGGTGACTATCACTCTTTTGCCCAAAATAAGCTAAATGATGTTCTGGTTAACAGGCATCCCCCAAAATCTATAGCACAAGTTAGGTACCAGCCCCACAATGATGAAATCACAAAGATATTGAGCTGGAATGGAAATCAGTGAAAATCATGGCAGAAAGTGCTCTTATATGCACAAAAGCATCCCACACATACTAAACACATATCACACACAAGCTGATCAGTTCATTTGCGATGTGTATCACACTGTAATGCGGCATCTGGCCACTAGATGGCACTGTTTTAAGGCAGGAGAAAAGACACACGGATTAGAAATGCTTGTTCCAAATAGAGTGCATTACACTGCTTGTGAGCTTACAAATTTGTATTTTATAAGTTGTTATTGTGTTACACAAAAATATTACGAGTACTAAATACCACTTGCAAAGGCTTTTTTAAACACTTATTAAAGCTATAACAGCAATTCCAACAACAAAAAAATGCAATCTTTTTACTGTGATGCAGCACAGGTGTGATGATGATGCAATACAAAGTTTAAACTTTATTCATACGGCATAGTTTATGCATTACGTTAAAAATACGGAGCAATACTTTATTCATACATACACATATCATCATGCATTATGGGTGAATGGATTATGCACAAGTTAGGATACCTACCCATAGACTGTTTTGATCTTATCTAGATCTCATAATTGTGGGGCTGGTACCTAACTTGTGCTATAGATTTTGTGGGAAGGCTGTTAACCAGAACATCATTTAGCATATTTTGGGCAAAAAAGTGTTAGTCACCTTCCATCATACAGAGTAAAATCATTCTGAGTAATAAGTGATGTGATCACAAGGATATTGAGCTGGAGTGGAAATCAGTGAAAATCATGCCAGAAAGTGCCCTTAAATATATGTGTAACACAATAAAAATGTATAAAATACACATTTTTCTGCACACTTGCAGTGCAATGCATTTCCAAATGTGTGTCTTTTCTCCTGCCTTAAAACTAATGGCCAGATGCAGCATTACAGTACCCGACCAGGATATCCAATTACAACATTCCGTGTATAAGATGGTCTCCCTATTTTAGACTTTAAAAAATGGCAAAAAAATATTGTCTTATACACAGAAAAATACAGTAGTTTGAAAGCGGGACCACAGTGGCCCTTTAAAGAGCCAACTAATTCAGCACAATTTGTACCCCACCAGTGTAAAGATCTAATGAAGACATGGTGAAATACTTTTTACATTTTTTTAATGCATTTTTCCTAGTGATATTAGATCAAATGTAAAGTATGATTTTTCTGTGTTGTTCTCTGACAGCCCGCCCCCACTCTGCCTCACAGCTCAGACAAAGTGTTGTTCCTCCTCCTAAGTGACTTCAACCAATCAAGTTGCAGGGTTATGTTCCCATTAACCTCTATGGGAATGATTTTGGCTGACAGGGAGTGTGTGCCAAGCACATCAGTGATATAATCTGTAGAGACTGCACTTCCTTCCCTGCCCTGTATGACAGACATCTCCTTCAGAAGCAACAAAAGCAGCCTGTTTTGTAGGACATTCCCTCTGTCTCCCCTCTACACACTGACCTACACCATGACCCATGCATGATCCATTCAGGCTAGTTGATGGAATAAATGACACGACAACTTGAGTTGGGAGAAACAACGGGCCACAGCTTTATTTAGACACAATGTAAACCAACAACCGTAACTTGTTTACTTCCTTCCGGGGGAGGAGCCCGGCCACGAACAGTGACCTCACGCTTTGAGCCCTGCCCAAAGCCCCAATGCTTATCTTTAAGCACGCCCTGTGAGGTGGGGCCATCGCCCCCTTAGGCCAGTGGGCCGGGCAACTCACCTCCCGCCGCACAGACATAAATTAACAAACACAACATACAATAGCCACTTCTCCGAATTCTTTAACCAAAAATATATATATTAATTTCAATATTTCTTATTTATATTATATATACTTATTTTTTTTTTTTTTTTTTTAAAGAATAAACCATAACATCTGTTAACAACAAAATACAGGGTGGGTGGGTGGGATTCCAGTCGGGAGACCGCGCTGCTCTGCTCAATGGCGCGAAACGGGCTTCCGACACGCCCCCCGACGCTCCTGATTGGCTGATAGCCTCACAGGCTCCGCTGGGTCACGTGACGCTACAGGCTGACCCAGGGAGCCTGTGCAGCCTCCGCGTCGTTCATGACCCATGCATGATCCATTCAGGCTAGTTGATGGAATAAATGACACGACAACTTGAGTTGGGAGAAACAACGGGCCACAGCTTTATTTAGACACAATGTAAACCAACAACCTTAACTTGTTTACTTCCTTCCGGGGGAGGAGCCCGGCCACGAACAGTGACCTCACGCTTTGAGCCCTGCCCAAAGCCCCAATGCTTATCTTTAAGCACGCCCTGTGAGGTGGGGCCATCGCCCCCTTAGGCCAGTGGGCCGGGCAACTCACCTCCCGCCACGGAGCATGCGAGGGACGCCTCCCGAGGCTGCGATCCCCCCCTGCTAGACATTAAAGCCAAGGCCCGCAAAACACTCTCCCTAAACTCGAACATCATCAACTCATATCCTATTTCCGTAAGATGAACCTTATCCTTTGCGAAAAAATCATCTGCGCCGACCGGTTCGAAATCTTTATACCGGATGGCAGAGAAACCTTGTTTTCTCACAAAGCTCGCAATCTGCTGGTTTATCTTCTGTCTAGCCTTATCTAAGCATACTGGGTCGCGCGCGTTACGCCATGATCTTCTCTTGATCATCTCAGACCAGATAAGGAACGTGCCAGGGAACTTCTTTACCCATTTCTCGATGTCTCTTCTCATCACCTTTAACATTCGTCTCATGGGAACTGTCCCCAAATCGTTCCCGCCGGCATGAAGAATTATAACACTGGGCTGACCGTAACGCTGCGCGTACGTTTCCAAGAGACCGTCGAGCTGCGCCCATCGCAGACCCCGAATGCCACACCACCTTACGCGTAAGTCCGTAATAGGAAAGCCCAGTTGTGCCTTTTCTTCGGTAACTGCGGCTAACCTATGGGCCCAGTACACGTAGGAATGGCCCACAATCCATAGTTGCTTCTGTTCCCCTGAAAGTAGAAAGCAACACCATTAAACCACTGCATTTGGCCGTACATAGGAACAAAAACGGTCTGAGTCCCACCTACCGATGCGCTTTACTGCCGCGTCGGGCAACCCCAACCTAGCCGCTTCAGTGGCAGCTCCAATCCGAAAGGAGTGCGTCCCAAAGTCGGACTGCTTGAAACCGAGCCGATGCAGTGCGCTTTTTAAAACTCTTTTAAACTGATACACAGACAGTGCCGTTCCATCGGCGTGGACCAGCAGCGAACACCGTCCCACCGGTCGCTGCTTAAGGTACTCCACTACACATGCATATGGGCAACACTCTGTGCCAACCTGATGCAGAACCACTTCTCTTCCTTTACCCACCTGGTCAGTCTTTGACCTCCGCAACCACAATACCACCGTACCTTCCCTGAGACAGGTATCCACCAATTGCAGACCCCCCGAACCGTGTCTACTGTTCACGACTAACTCCCCTATCCTAAACGCTCCGAAGAACGCCAGGGAAAAAGCCGTTCGGAAAAGTAGAGATTCAAAGGGATCCCTGCAAACCACCACCAATTCCTGAGCCAATCTCAGCAATAGCGCAAATGATATTGGCCGCCTACTATCTGGCCTTTGCGCACCGCTGAACATTCCGCGCACCACTTTGCGCACTAGAAACTCCTTAGTAAGGTCCCTCTGCCCAGCAAGCTTAAACATAAAAGCAAGCGCCGTGACCTGTCTCCCTACTACGGGTTTTGATTCGCCTTGCTCGGCGCACCGCAGCAGGTACCAAAGCAAGATCCCTACGCTCTTGTCCTCCGTCGTGGCACCACCTGCCAGCGCCACTAGGCTATCCCATTTAGCCCACACGCGTCTATAAGCGTTCCACGTCGCTGGGGCAACAGACTGTCTCACGAGTCTCGTTACCTGACAGCTCCAATCTCCCAGAGCTCCTCGGGGATGAGCTCCCCCAGAGCGTTCGCACGAGGAGCCAGAGCCCTGAAACGATCCTCCTGAAACCGAGAGAGGGCGTAAGCAATTCCGTTATTCACCTTTGTCACGTGTCTTGCTTGAAACCATATGTTCAAGCGAAGGCAACATAGCACAAGATGCCTAAGCAATCTAATCACTGGTACGGATGCCGCCGTGATGTTGTTCACGGCTTCAACCAACCCCTTATTACCCGAATGGAAAATGACTCGCCTGTCCCTGAAACAAGGACCCCATAAGTGCACTGCTACCACCATAGGAAACAGCTCCAGGAATGTAGGGTTCAGCAGCAAACCCGCCTCTTCCCATTCCTCCGGCCATGCCGCAGCGAACCATCTCCCTTGGAGATACGCCCCACAACCGATCGGTCCAGAACCATCGGTGTGCAGGTCTAGCTCTGCGCTGGTGGTGCCCTCCTTTTGAAGGACCACCCGCCCGTTAAAGTCTGCAAGGAACATTGCCCATACCTCTGCATCGTCGTGCATGGCCTTAGAGACTGTTAGGAAATGATGCGGCTTCGCAATCCCTACCGTAGCCAGAGACATCCGTCTACAGAATATCCGCCCCATGGGGATAATTCTGCACGCGAAATTCAACTTCCCCAATATTGATTGCAGCCGCCGCAGGGTCACCCTCCGTGCGCCCCGCAGCGCCGTAATCTCGGCTTGCATGTCCTCCACCTTCTCTAAGGGAAGACTGCACTCCATTTTGCAGGAGTCAATCCGAATCCCCAGAAAAGTCAATTGTTCCGTAGGGCCCTCCGTCTTGTCATGGGCCAATGGTACCCCGAATTCTGTACAGATTTCGGTGAACACCTCCAGCATAAAACGGCAAGCGTCGTTTCTCGCTGGGCCAACAAAAAGGAAGTCATCCAGGTAATGGGTAACACTCTTGTACCCAGCCTCGATGCTCACAACCCACTGTAAAAATTTGCTGAAAGCCTCGAAGTAAGCACAGGATATCGAGCATCCCATGGGTAAACATAAGTCAATGAAGTAACTTCCGTCTACGAAGCACCCCAGCAACCGATGGCTTGTCGGGTGCACGGGGAGCAATCTGAATGCTGCCTCGATGTCCACTTTTGCCATAAGGGCCCCCTGGCCCTTCCTCCTCACCAAATCGACCGCCCGGTCAAATGACTCGTAAGACACAGTAGCCTGGTCTCTTGATATGCCATCGTTTACCGAACGGCCTCTGGGGTATGAGAGATGCTGGATCAGTCTAAATTTACCCTTCTCCTTCTTGGGGACCACCCCAAGAGGAGACACAACTAAACCCTGGATGGGCGGGGCCGCAAATGGCCCGGACATCCTACCCAATTTTACTTCATTAAGCACCTTAGCTTTGGCTACCCCTGGGAAATCCCTAGCCGACTTCAGGTTTGGGACAAGAAAACCTTGAATGTCGACCCCACATGGAATCCGGAATCCTTCTCGGAACCCGTCCTCCAAAAGGCGCGCCGCTTCGGCGGTGCCTGCCAATTTACCGTATCGCTTTAGCCACGGCAGCATGGCGGGGAGGCGTATGGGCGTCTTGCCCCTTTGCAGGAGGCTCGCCCCTGCCTCCCTCTTTGGGTCTACTGCATCTAGACAGGGGGTGTTCACCTCCGCAGTTTGAGCATGCATGCTTAAATCTGCAGTTAGGCGCCCATCTGCAGACCCCCTCGTTGTACGAAAAACAGGTCTTAAGACCTGCTCCTGAGGCGTGGGTGGGGCCCTTACCTCCACCGGCCCCGCTCCGAAAGGGCGTCGTGACTCTCATGGGTGTCATGATATTTAGCCAATACGCCACCGCTTTGTCGCTCCACGCCATACTTGGCCTTGAGGCCAAGTATTGCCGGAATTCCTCATCGTACCGCCACCAGGCTGTACCCCCATAAACCTTGTGAGCATTCCGAATTTCGTCTATGTAGACGAACAATCCCGAACTCTGTTCAGGGTGCCGCTCACACAGTACGCAAGCCCAAATAGAAAATGCTTGCAGCCAGGTATCAAACGTCCTGGGTAGCCTAGCAAAGGATTTCCCCTCCCTGGGGCCCCTCTCGGCCAGGTCTGTTTGCCTAGACATAGGAAGAAGGGAAAACAACTCTATAAACTCCCTCCTCCAGATCTTTTCCTTTACTTCCTGTGGAAGGTGTGCACCCAAATTATCCAACGAGCAGAGGACTATGGGCCTCATGGCTGCGTCGGTAACCCCCACAGTGTTATTCCCAACTGCTGCTATTGCGCTGCCTACCGGCTCGGGCGCGCGCAAGCTAGCTAGCGCCTCGCTCGCGCTCGCTGGCGCCACTACCGCTGCTGGCTGGGACCATGCACCCTTTGCTAGCCCCCCTATCCACGCTCCCATTTCGCGCTCGCTAACTGCAATGTTATGCGCAGCTAATAGAGTCCTTAATGACCCAATAAAACCACCCTTGTCTGCTGCGCAGCTCAATTCTGAGCGCTCACCTGCTTCTGGAAGCTTAGGAGTAGATACGGCCAACGGAGTATCCCCGCGTCTCTCCTGACGCTCCGGGGACTCTGACCGTCTGGCCCTCCGCGGGCTTCTCCTCTCAGATCCAGTGCAAGCACAGCTGCACCGACAAGATCTTCTGCTTCTAGACCGGGATCTCCTTCTAGATCTGTGGGTACAAGAAGAACAGTCACTAGCTCTCCGCGACCTGCATGCCCGCGCCCATACCGCCCTTTCCTCGTCTGAGGAAGGGTCCTGGTCAGCTAAGCTTGCGCGGCTGGAGTAGGCTAGCACTGCCTCCGCCGCCCCCTGTAGGGGGCCCCCTGAGACTTCCTCGGGCGTTGGAATATCCAGCTGTTGGTCAGTCTTAGACCCTTTGCGCTGTGGCCTAACCGTATCGCCCTCAGTCTCTACTCTGCTACGCCTTAGCGGTGTGTGCGTAAATAGCAGCGGACTGTACCTGCTCGTAGCCTTCTTAGCTCGAGTGGGGCGTCCTAGCCTCGCCACTGCCGCTGTCACAGGCATGTCATCAATCATGACCATGCTGTCTTGGCTGTTCATCTCTCTGATGACCCCATCTCTTCTCTCTCTCGTCGTCGCCATGCTCCTCTCGCTGCCAGTTGGGCGTCCCTGTAAAGTACCAGAAGCACTGTTAATTAGGGAAACCCCAGGGACCGTCTGCTTGGCACCGTGAGGGCCTGTAGGAGCCTTTTTAGGACTCCCGGCTTTTCTCTTACCCCCTGCACCCCCCTTGCGGGGTGTTAGAGGGGTGTTTCGCGACCTTTGTCGCGGCCTAGGACCTTTAGGCAAGTTGGCAGGTGGTGGCCGGATTGCTAGGCCCTCACCCCCACCGCCCATGGTCCTGGCGCTCGCTTGCCTGGGGGGTATGGGGTCCCGGCCGCCCTGACCTGTAACCCCCCCATCTCTGGTGTCTCTGCTACCTGATGGACGTGGGTCTGGCAGCCCTACAGTGGTGGGATGGGAAAAAATTTCCCTGGAGGCATCAGGATTGGCTAGGACACCAGCCACCGCAGGCTGTTCCTGTACAATGTGCTGAGCTCCAAGCGCAGAAGGCATGGGAGGTCCCAGCCTGTCCTGCACCCACCTGACCCCTTGGCTTAAGGCACGGGTCCTAACCTCAGCCAGTAAGGCCTCTAAGCCTTCTGGATCCATAGAAATAGCTAACAGGGGAACAAACAGGGGGCACAACAAGCAGCAAGACAGGCACACACAGACACAGGAACACACACAGGCACAGCACACCACAGGGAGACAGGGACACACACAGACACAAAAAACGGAGGAGGAAAAGAACACAAAAACAGACAGGGATAGCCTCAACAGTGATATCCCCTTATATGCTGGTAAGCTGGGGTGAAATCTCAGTAATTAAACCTTCCTACTGTCATTTTAATGCTGCAGGACCTCAGACCTCCGTCCATCCAGTCGGGAGACCGCGCTGCTCTGCTCAATGGCGCGAAACGGGCTTCCGACACGCCCCCCGACGCTCCTGATTGGCTGATAGCCTCACAGGCTCCGCTGGGTCACGTGACGCTACAGGCTGACCCAGGGAGCCTGTGCAGCCTCCGCGTCGTTCAGAACAGTGAATGTTTGTGACAGCAGCAACTTTTGTCAGAGATGTGATTTCTGCAGGGACAATCTGTCTCACTAGGCAAATAAGGAACAATAAAAATAACATCAAAGCATGTGAACATATAAGAATATATGGTGCTATATATTAGCTTCTCTTCATTATTTCTACTGCAGAGCTGCAGAGCAAGTTTAACAATATATGTAAAATTTAATAATCCTGCCTTGTTTTCCAGTGGGACCTCCTGCGGAAGCTGACATTTTAAAGTTGATTTTTGTTCCTGGCACTCGGAAAGCTTAACTGGTTGGGTCAAGAGCTCAAGAGCAAATCAAGCTGCAGCTAAGTTATAAGCTGTGATAGTTACAGTACATTCTTGTTTCTGTGTTCATAACCAGCTCACATATGATTACAATTAGAGATCTTGCAGCAATAAAGACAATTATTACACATATATTGAACTCAACTTGTCTTTTGTTGAAACTTCCTTTATAATCTTCTCTAGGTGTGACTTTTCATGTTAATGAAACTTGCCCTTTAAAATCAGTACGTACCAAACTATGTTAACACAACTAGTAACTGGTGGGAGCTGTTGGCTCCCAGGTATGCTTAAAGCTCTTTATAGATCAGTTACACAATATTATTATTACCCAATTATAGCAAGTACTTGATGTTTCCTCTACTGCAGACAGATGAAAGGCTGAGTCGGCCACACCGGGACTGAAATCTGTGCATCTCAGGATTCAGACTAATACATAGATAGAGATATCTCAGAAACAGAGCTCTCCTTAGTTACACACAGGTCATGCTTTTAAAACAATAATGATCAACTCCAGCGAAAATAAGCTGTCAACTAAATGCAGTACCAATAGACATCATTATCTCAATCATCTAATTACAAGTAATTGTTCATAGCTCCGGTGAGGGACTAGTTATTGGCTTTAAAGAGATGCTTCTTCAATGCTTAAATGTATGACTGCACACTAATAAACAGAGGCTGATTTAGAGTACACTAATAAACAGATTCACATTCACCAAGCTTCTTTCTTACCCCTTTGTTTTTATCAACTCTGTTCCTTTTTCATTGATTCTCACTATTTTATTTTTTCTCTCTTCCTATCATATTATCATCTCTCCTAGTTCCCCACATAAGCTCTCTGTTTTCTTCATCCCCACTAACCTTTTCTACTTTTGGCATTTTTCTTTTTTCCTTTATTTTCCTCCATATCTATCCTTTCTCACTCACCATTTCTCTCTGACCATTTTTCCTCTATCCACAACCTTTCTCATTCCATTTTCCCATTCCACACAAACTTGAAATTTTTTATCTTCCACATTTCTCTTTTTCCTACCTTTTATTCACCACCTCCCTGTTTCTCTCTTTCTTTTTAATAACACATTCACTATCCCCCCCCCCTTCATCTTTTTTCTCTTCCCTGGTCCTTTTTTCCTATATTCACTTTTCTCTCCCCCTTTCTCACTATCCACTATCATTTTTTATTTACAACCCCCTCTCTTATTTCTTTATCCTCATCTCCCGTACTTTTCCCATTACATCCCTAAACCTAACTCTAACCTAACTCCTTTGTCTCTCCCACCTCCCACTTTCTCTCCCAATCTACCACTTAATTTCCAACCCTCTTTCTCTTAGCAGCAACCCATTATCTCTGCCATCATTTGCAGTTTCTCTATTCCCATCTTTCGTCATCTCTCTCCTTATCCATTTCATTCTCTCTCCCCATATACTGTAACTTCCCTGTCCTCACCTCCCTTTATCTCTCCCCATGACCTTGCTTTTTGTATCTCCTAACATCTTTCACCATATTCTCATCTCTCTTTCTCTCTGCTCACTCCCCATCTCTACACATTTTATCTATAGATATTTATCTATCTACATCAGCCAACTCTTTTACTCTCATTGTTCCACTTTTCTGATTTCATTACCACCTTTCTGTCTACCTTTTTTGCCCCCCCCCCCATCTCCCTCCTGTCTCTCTTTCTAATCATCACTTCTTTTAACACAAAACCACATACTCCTTCTTAGCTCACATGAGATATCCCATCATAATTTACTGTGTCTCTCTCCTAGTTTACTTTCTTTGTCTCTTTTCTCTCCCCATACCTCCCCATAACAGCAAATTTATGCATTGAGAAATGGATCATGGAGGGACATAGAACATAAAACATTGTCTTCTGTTTCCTCAACCAAACACATATAAATTAATTATGCGTGCTATAAGGAACTGTGGCAAAATACCTATGTCTATACTCTTAGTAATTTGTCCAAAGGTGTTTGAGGCAAAGATGTTTCTTTTAAATGAACCTAATAATCTCAAGATTGATCACCTTGCCCATACAGTATATGGTACAACTGAAAACAATATATATATATATATATATATATATATATATATATATATATATACTAGGGAATTGCCCATCAAAAAATGACGGGCATAAAATTGTCAGCCAGGCAAAGCAAAACTTTCCTCACGCCCACGGTATGGGCCGCTCATTGCAAGTTTTCTGCTTGGGAATGCCATGTGTCTCATTTCAGCATCTCCCCCATGTGCCTTCCCTGTGTGCTTCTCTTCTGTGTGTCTGCTGACTGTTTGTGTGGGGGCGCTGACTTTTTCATCCAGTTTCAGGAATTTTTACGCTTTTCATCAATTTTTTTTCTCGCTTAGCCGATTTTTGAGTGACGAAACACGTCAAATAAGGTTTAAAATCCCTTGCAACCTCACTCCCAGGCTTCCAGGCTCTCCGCCTGTGCTGTGTGTGAGTGGGTTTGTATGGTTTTTTAAATTATTTTTCTTGTTTTTTGGGGTTTTTGATTTCCCCGGTTTGGCAGTTAAGTTTGTATTTTTCCAAGGTCGGATTTTGTTGGTGTAAGTGTTAGTGTCTTTGCTGTGGTGTATTTTCTAAGTTCCGCATGCCTGGCGTTGTTTGTGTAAGTGTTTCCGCGTTCCTAGCGTTATTCGTGTAAGTGTTACTGTCTTTGCCGTGGTGTATTTTCTAAGTTCCGCATGCCTGGCGTTGTTTGTGTAAGTGTTTCCGCGTGCCTGGCGTTATTCGTGTAAGTGTTAGTGTCTTTGCCGTGGTGTATTTTCTAAGTTCCGCATGCCTGGCGTTGTTTGTGTAAGTGTTTCCGCGTGCCTGGCGTTATTCGTGTAAGTGTTACTGTCTTTGCCGTGGTGTATTTTCTAAGTTCCGCATGCCTGGCGTTGTTTGTGTAAGTGTTTCCGCGTTCCTAGCGTTATTCGTGTAAGTGTTACTGTCTTTGCCGTGGTGTATTTTCTAAGTTCCGCATGCCTGGCGTTGTTTGTGTAAGTGTTTCCGCGTGCCTGGCGTTATTCGTGTAAGTGTTACTGTCTTTGCCGTGGTGTATTTTCTAAGTTCCGCATGCCTGGCGTTGTTTGTGTAAGTGTTTCCGCATTCCTGGCGTTATTCGTGTAAGTGTTACTTTCTTTCCCGTCATGTATTTTCTAAGTCCCGCGTGCCTGGCTTTGCTCAGCCTCATTTTTATACAGTTTCAGATTTTTTTACGTTTTTCGGCCACCATTTTTTTTCTCTCTCGACAATTTTTTTGTGACGAAACACGGAAAATAAGGCTCAAAATCACTTGCAATCTCACTCCCAAGCTTCCTGGCTCTTCCCCTGTGCTGGGTGTGAGTGTGTTTTAATGTATTTTTTATATTTTTTTGTGTTTATTTTCGTCTTTTTCGATTTCCGCAGTTCGGCCGTTAAATTAGTATTTTTGCGAGGTAAGATTTTTGTGCCCCCGAGATTCTAAGGTCTTAATTTTTTTTCTAAGTCCTGCGTTCCTCAAATGCATGCAGCCTAAGTAAATCTTGCATTCCTCAAATGCATGCAGCCTAAGTAAATCTTGCGTTCCTCAACTGCTTGCAGCCTAGGTCTCACTTGCCTCAACTGCTCGCCTTCCTTCGCGAGGCTCGCAGGAGCACCTTCGGCGCTCATTTCAGCCTAAGTCCCAGGTGCTTCAATGCCTCAACTGCTCGCCTCTCTTTACGAGGCTCGCAGGGCAAGGAGCACCTTCGGTGCTCATTGCCTAAGCCCTGTGAGCTCTGAAGGCTTCAATTCCAAGAAATACTGTTATTACACTGCATTCTTGGACACTGAACAGGGAAACAGGGACATGCAAATGTGCTCACAAATGCCGCGCTCTTCAATCCATAAACCATTTCAAACATGGCTATATATATAAGGCAAGATTTTTAAATCATTTTTTACACATTCACTTTTTAGAGTAGTTTTAGATAATCTGAAATCCCAAATATTCTGTCATGTATTTCAAAAGTACATTTAAAACATAAAATAAAAAGTTGTATTAAAGGATCAAAACATGTGCCTAGGATCAGGTTGCTCCACCATTGCCACATGTAAATGCTACAAGTGATTCGGGAAAACAAAAATAATGAAAACATTTGCAATTTTACATGCAAATAACAGTAAAAAAAACATGAGTTTGCTATTTTAATAGTTCACTCATTATAGCCTATCAAACATTGTGTTTCATGGTTGGAGCAAGCATCTACACTTACAGCTTCCAAGTGTCCTTGTCGATTTGCTGACATGTGAATTGCAGAACCTCCTGTTTCAAAATAAAATGTAAAGAATTATTTCAAAGTGGACAGATACATTTTCTTATTGTTTAAAATGTAAGATAAAAGAATCAGATAACTGAATGAGTGCTGTATTTTACTGGACTGATATAAATTGTTTTGCAGCTGGAACTGTGAAAAAGAAAAAGTGAAATGCGTAGAACTCTAAGCTGAAATATTGATCTTACTTTGTGTCAAAGTTTTTGGTACGAGGGTTATTGTCTTATATAAAAGTGTATTTCTTCTGTGTTTCTATTAGTTCTCCCATCACTTCTTGAGTTTGAGGGAAGAAAAGAATGACCTGTCTGCCTTGGAAAAAAAATGTGAAATAAATATGTTTCTAAGCTGTACTGGTTCTCTGATACCGCGATCGGCAATGACTCAATGTATCAAATTCTAAGGAAGCAATCAAATTCCAAAATGATGTGACCAGAAGAGACATGAAAGGAGAAACGTATAAAGGGGACCTGAAAGCTCCATCAACTCTAGTGTCACCAACGTTAAAAGAGATGATTAAAAACATTAAAGAGGCAGAAACAGATTCCATTTTATAAAGGACTATTGCGGTCTGATTCTTTCAGTATTGTGTTCTGAATAACTAAACACGATAATGGGCAAATGTTTTTACAAATGTTTTTACAAAGCAAAAGTAAAAGAAAGAAATAAGCACTACCTTTATATTTTGCAACATTTACTGCAATTATTCTTTAACAATTTACTGTGTGGATCCATTTTACTTTCTGCCCTGTAACTTTCACAGGTGGGTGTGTCCTTGTAAACTAATGAACGTCCATTTAGTACTGCTGTAGACGCTCCCTATGTTTTTTCAGTCTCCTCCCACCACAGGAAGATGATGGTAGATTCCACAGCAGGATAATTGAAAATAAAAATAATACATTAGAGACAGCATTTTTATTGCATATGTTGCATAACAACAACAAAGGGCCTACATAAAAAAATAAACACAGTTTTTAAATATTGAGGGCCCTATTAAATTCGAGCTGCGGATGAAATCGTATCTCGCAAAGGCAGTTTTCCTGCTGTTTGCGAGTACCGAATCTCTCGCAGCCTGCTTTGCGATATGACTGCGAGAAAATGGCCGAGAATAGGCTCCGAGAGAGCTACGTAGCCTTAAATCTATGCATGAGTCTCGCATATCGTAAGAATCCCTACGTGGACAAAAAGTCCACGCAAGGGATCCGAAAGCCTCTACGTGTTGCCTCGGAACAGCCCGAGACAGCAGTGTGAGGCTCCCCCCTGCACCCTATACACATCCCCATGCTGCAGGGGTCTCTATCAAGACCCCTGCAGCACCCCCACATTAACCCCTTGCAGCGGGGGTCCCCGATCTGCATAGATCAGGCCCCCTGCTGCATTTAAAACTTTTAAATTCCACGCCGCGGCTCATTAAAGGGGCGGCGGCACACTATAACCCAATCCCGGCCTCGGCACTTAAAATTAACCCCCCTCTATGCTGGGGATCCCCATCGGGACCCCCGAAGTGTCCCCACATTAACCCCTTGCAGCGGGGGTCCCCGATCTGCATAGATCAGGCCCCCCGCTGCATTTAAAACTTTTAAATTCCCCGCCGCGGCTCCTTAAAGGGGCCGCGGCACACTATCACCCAATCCCGGCCGCGGCACTTAAAATTAACTCCCCTCTATGCTGGGGGTCCCCATCGGGACCCCCGAAGTGTCCCCATATAAACCCCCTGCAGCGGGGGTCCCGATCGGCACCGATCATGACCCTGCTGCAATTCAATTTTAAATTTCCCGCCTCGCGGGTCCTCAAAGGACCGTAAAGGTCCTGAAAGGACTCGCACTAAAAATATTAACCCCAGGCAACTATAATTACCCCATTAACTCATGGTGGTCAATACAGACCACCATAAGGCCTAAATTAACCCATTAACTCATGATGGTCAATACAGACCACCATAAGGCCTAAATTAACCCATTAACTCATGATGGTCAATACAGACCACCATAAGGCTCTATTTAACCCCATCAGTCCCATAAGGGTATATTATTACCATTATGGGCCTGTTACAACCCAACATTAACCACATAAGTGCCTTGATGGTCCTCAAGGACCATCATGACACTAACTACAAACACTACACTATAGCCCCCAATAAACCATTTAATCTAAACTAACCCCCCTCTACACTAATCTATTCACTCTTACACTACCTACCTACACTACCTACTCCCTAATAAACCTCCCCAACACTCTAATTACAAAAAACAAAAAACCTACAGTACAGAAAACAAAAAAACCTACAGTACAGAAAACAAAAAAACCTACAGTACCGGAAAAAAAAAATTACAACTCCACCCCCCACTACAGAAAACAAAAAAATACATTACAACCCCACCCCCCCACTACAGAAAATAAAAAAATTACACACCTGAAAAGGAAAGACAGATAAACACAATGCAATACATACATATAATACATTACATACATTACATACAATACATGACATTACATATAAGATATTAAATAAAATATATTACATATAATATATTAAATATAATATATTAAATATAATACATTACATACATTACATACAATACATGACATTACATATAATATATTAAATATAATATATTACATATAATATCTTAAATATAATATATTATATATTACATATAGTCCAAATCAAATACCCCCGATCTAACTAACATACAATCTATTTAATTTAAAATAAATCCTAACTATATCAAATACATCCCCCTATCTATCTAATATACAAAAAATCCTAACTACATACACAGACCCTAATTCTAAAATAAAATAAAATAATTACAGTCCTAACTACACAGACCCTAATTCTAAGCTAAAATCAATAAATTAAAACCACTTACCTTTAAGATGTTGCTTCAGATCACTAACCTATGGGTCAAACAAAAAAAAAATTAGTACAAAACATTAACATCCAATAAATAAACATTCTATACATTCTAAATAATATACTCACCTTTACAGCATGTCCCGTCACTGTTTAGCTCTTCCGGCGCGGCCCTGTTAAAAAAAAAACACAATACATGAATACATTAATACAATATATCAACAATAAATAAAATACACATATAAACATCTAAATATACATTTAACTTACCTCCCCGCGATGTCCCCGGCCTTCTCTCCTTCAGCCCCGGCTGGGCCGCGGAACCATCCGCGCTCTAAAAAAAAACAACAAAAAACTAACGGAGGTCTGCACTGGCAGACCTCCCCGACGCTAATGAACCTCCCAGAGTCGTTTCCGGGAGGAAATTGGCATTGGCGGCTTATGATTGGCTGAAAAAGCTGTCTATCAATTTCAGCCAATCAAAAGCCGTCAATGTGTGAGCCAATCAGGATGGGATACACGCCAATATCCCACCCTGATTGGCTAAAACACTTGTCTATCTTTCTGGGAACCAATCACAAGGCTCAGATGCCTTCAGCCAATCACTATGGGAAACACCCCCACGGAGTGATTGGTAGAAGACATCTGCGCATCCTGATTGGCTCCTACATTGACGACTTTTGATTGGCTGACAGCTTTTTCAGCCAATCACAAGCCGCCAATGCCAATTTCCTCCCGGAAACAACTCCGGGAGGTTCATTAGCGTCGGGGAGGTCTGCCAGTTTTTAGAGCGCGGATGGTTCCGCGGCCCAGCCGGGGCTGAAGGAGAGAAGGCCGGGGACATCGCGGGGAGGTAAGTTAAATGTATATTTAGATGTTTATATGTGTATTTTATTTATTGATATATTGTATTAATGTATTCATGTATTGTGTTTTTTTTTAACAGGGCCGCGCCGGAAGAGCTAAACAGTGACGGGACATGCTGTAAAGGTGAGTATATTATTTAGAATGTATAGAATGTTTATTTATTGGATGTTAATGTTTTGTACTATTTTTTTTTTGTTTGACCCATAGGTTAGTGATCTGAAGCAACATCTTAAAGGTAAGTGGTCTTAATTTATTGATTTTAGCTTAGAATTAGGGTCTGTGTAGTTAGGACTGTAATTATTTTATTTTATTTTAGAATTAGGGTCTGTGTATGTAGTTAGGATTTTTTGTATATTAGATAGATAGGGGGATGTATTTGATATAGTTAGGATTTATTTTAAATTAAATAGATTGTATGTTAGATAGATAGGGGGTATTTGATTTGGACTATATGTAATATATTATATGTAATATATTATATGTAATATATTATATTTAATATATTATATGTAATGTCATGTATTGTATGTAATGTATGTAATGTATTATATTTAATATATTATATTTAATATATTATATGTAATATATTATATTTAATATCTTATATGTAATGTCATGTATTGTATGTAATGTATTTAATGTATTATATGTATGTATTGTACTGTGTTTATCTGTCTTTCCTTTTCAGGTGTGTAATTTTTTTATTTTCTGTATAGGGGGGTGGGGTTGTCATTTTTTTTTTCTGTACTGTAGGTTTTTTTGTTTTCTGTACTGTAGTTTTTTTGTTTTTTGTAATTAGAGTGTTGGGGAGGTTTATTAGGCGGTAGGTAGTGTAGGTAGGTAGTGTAAGTGTTAATAGATTAGTGTAGAGGGGGGTTAGTTTAGATTAAATGGTTTATTGGGGGTTATAGTGTAGTGTTTGTATTTAGTGTCATGATGGTCCACCCACCTATGGAAAAAGCTCAACCAAAACCAAACTAATAAATTCCACTTAAGCATAATTACATATAGATGGTACTAAATAAAAGGCTGTATTTTTTTACTTTCTAAAAACAGTTTTAGCATTGTCAGGTAGATATTCAAAATCATATATTTGAAAAATAGAACTGCAGATTTAAACTATATTATATTTATATTATTTAAAATGTATTTCATAAATTGACATAAAATTGGCTGTAATGTGTAATGTGTCTAATCAAAATACTGTCATGCAATTTGGATATGAAACAAATATTACAATGCATAGATTAATATATTTTCTTGAGTTCAATGATCAATTTATAGACAAGTATACGCTTTATGCAGAATAGAGTTTATTGAAAATCTAGCAAAATCAAGAATAAACAATTGGATATTTGGGGTATTTAAGCTTGTTACCTTTTTATATACAGTATCTCACAAAAATAAGTACACCCCTCACATTTTTGTAAATATTTTTTTTATATCTTTTCATGTGACAACACTAAAGAAATGACACTCTGCTACAATGTAAAGCAGTTAGTGTACAGCCTGTGTAAATAAACTGTTAGCAACAACAGTGAGTACACCCCTAAGTGTAAATGTCCAAATTGGGCCTAAAGTGTCAATATTTTGTTTGGCCACCATTATTTTCCAGCACTGCATCAACCCTTTTGGGCATGGACTTCACCAGAGCTTCACAGGTTGCCACTGGAGTCCTCTTCTACTCCTCCATGATGACATCACAAAGCTGGTGGATGTTAGAGACCTTGCACTCCCAGACCTTACGTTTGAGGATGCTCCACAGATGCTCAATAGGGTTTAGGTCTGGTGACATGCTTGGCCAGTCCATCACCTTTACCTTCAGGATCTTTAGCAAGGCAGTGGTCGTCTTGGAGATGTGTTTGGGGTCGTTATCGTGTTGTAATACTGCCCTGGGGCCAGTCTCTGAAGGGAGGGGATCATGCTCTGCTTCAGTATGTCACAGTACATGTTGGCATTCATGGTTCCCTCAATGAACTGTAGCTCCCCAGTGCCGGCAGCACTCACAAATGCCAACATGTACTGTAACATACTGAAGCATACTGAATCTTTTTTGAACGATGATAAAAATAGTTTTTAACACATTTTATATTTTATTAGAGTAAAATAGGAATCAATAAGCATTTAATATAATCTTATCAATCTTGGTATAAACAATCAGATCTATTCCATACAATGGGCCTTATTCAAATGCGATTTGGCCAATTGAATAGGGCTCTATATAAGCACATAGCACATTTTTTTTACAGAAGTTTTTAGTTAGTGAACTTCTATCCAAAAGCAAGGTCTTCACCAACCAAAAACTTCTGTAAAAAAATATGCTATGTGCTTATATAGAGTCCTGTTCAATTGGCCAAATCGCAATTGAATGAGGCCCAATATGTTTAGTATTAATATTCAGTGATATAGCATGTTACTCTATGAAAGCAGTAAATAGCTGAATCAGGTGTAAACACCTGTATGGCAGACGGAATATAGAATTATCTTGAATTAAATAATATAAATCTACTTAAGTTATAATGTAGTTTGTTGTAAACGAAATAACTTTTATATTTAGGTATTAAATTATTTGATCAAGGGTTTTATATCAGAATTGATTACATTTAATTTATCAATGCAATCAGTCTGTTTTTTTGTAGAATAATAATGGTTTGGGACATTTCAGGTTGTATCCATCTTATCATTTGTAACAGAAGAATTATTTAACTATTTAAATTCTGTTATAAATGTAATAATAGAACCTCACAGTTATACGTTACCCAAAATTGTTAGCAGGGAAACCCTTGCTGGAAAGGACTGCTACTTAGTTCATTTAGAAGTAATCCCATTTTGGTATTCTTTTTAGTAACTATTTGTAGTAAAGATAGATATAGTGGCAATTACAGAGGAGAGATTCTCTGTCAAACGTTTATGCCAGAGAGTGACAGACAGAAAAATCCTCAGAAAGGGACAGACAGGACAAAAGGCCAGAACCCACATACAGGAAAAAGTCAGAGCCTTTACTTGGCTTAATAGATAAACCCTTTCTTTTTCACCCACTCCCTGTCACAGGGTTCATTTCCACCAATTGCAATAGTGTCCCACCTAATTTGTATGTATATGCATAAATAAGCTATGTCAATAAGATGTTGTATAAACATATTTCTGACCACTTGGGAGCAGTAATGCTCCATGTTTTAAAATGAAATAGTAATGTCCTTTGTTCTACATATTTTGGCCATATATTTTGGATTTTAGAATAGCCCATTTTGTCCCTATCTACACATGTTTGATACCACTCTGTAAATTGAGTACAAGTGAGTAAGCCTGAAGAGTATCTGTCTTGAGACATTACTATGTTTTACTTCTCAAAGCCTTTTAAATTATTTGGCCCTGGCTCACGTCCCGCTTGATAAAACATTTAGCAAGCTCAAAAATATTGAAATTCTAGAAAAATTATTTACCCCTCATATGGAAAATGAGTACACAATAATTGTGTCTGTATTTACAGTGGTAACAGCAAAACCTTTAGACGATCATACAAAATATTATATGATCTTTTTATACACAAACGTCATGACAATACATTGTACTATATGTTTTTCTCTACCATAAACTATTGCTGATATCTGCAGCATTATTTTTGTTGCTCAGAGGGTGGGAGTATGCATACAATCAGTCTGTGATTCTAATTAGTACATCAAAGCAGCTAATAAGCATATCATTTACATAAAAGTACAGAACACATAATATGGAATTTCTGAGATGATTCACTAAAAATGGCAGATACAATGTATAGCTACATTCTCCTGCTCTTTCAACATAATCTAAAAAACAACAACATGATTTTGGAATGAGAACGTCACCTTAAGGAGACACTTTTCTTTAAAATATACTCCTTTGGGGGCGTGGCTAAACTGCTGGAGAGGAAAGATGTTTCTTGATAGAGCTCCAGCTAAGGCCTGGGTCAATCTGGGGCAATCGACCCCTTTAGATGCCCTAATTGAAAAAAAAATAGTACCTACAAACTCTGATGGCCTAGGGGATCAAATTGATCCCAAAATTACCGAAAGAAAATAATAAATAATAAGACACACGGAGGGAGAAAACTAACCGCGCTCTCTGACGCAGGGGCGGATAGACCTCACCTGAGGTCTGGCTACGAGGCCCGGTCTAGGCACAGAGGGAGTCCTGGTGGACCCAGGGAGGCACTGGAGCCTCTACAGGCCTGTAGAGAAGAGGGGGCAAAGACCCACATCCCCAAGGGGGACCCCCACAACGGCACCGGCGTGATCGCCTGCAGAGTCGGTCAGACAAGCTGCTGGCCGGGGAAGACACTACCTCCCAGAGAAGGAAAGGCCCAGGGGACCCTGGGCCGGAAAAACGGAGCGACGAAACGCTAGCTGGGGCACTGCAGTGGAGCCAGGTCAGTGGGGACAGCCAGGGCAGAGTCTGCAGACGGGCCTAGGGCCTGGTGGTCGGGCGGCGGCCATCTTGGGGCAGCACAGAAAAACACTGAGACGGAGACCCAAGGCCTGTAAGTACCCCAACTCCACAACAGCCCAAAAAACATCCAGGGGTGGCAGGATACATCAAAGGGAGACCAGGGCACCACAGAAGCCTCAACCCTTCAACATTAGGGGGGAAAGGGTAACAGAAGAAGGCCTTAGGGAGCCATATAATCTCCCTGGTCCTTGATATGACACTTTTAACACCCCCCATAAACCAGTGACAAGAGCTTGGATCAGGCTGGACATTTAAAGGCCACATAAGGCCCAGGGGGTCAGCTCCCACAGCACCACTTGCCCCACATTGCTTGGGAACTTTTGCAGCAGCACTGAAGCCTACATTCCAGGGCAGTACCCTCCAGCTTACATTATTACCTTTATCATCCCATTATAACTTGGGATACAGAATAGCCTGGACTTATTACACAGACTGGCTCATAAAAACCTCAAGACCAAGCAGACTGTAATAGCAACATCAAATACGGCAACATCCCAAATCTGCCAATAGTATAAAACAGTCTCCTATCACTGGATTCTAATATCAAGGAGCCAGGTGACATGCACATAACAATGTAAACCAAGAATGTAACTACTTGCCCTCTAGAGCTTATGCCTACTCAATAACTCACGCATCCTTGACAGTACAACGCCAAACACTGCAAGGAAAAAAAAAAAAAAAAAGAGAAACCTGGGCTACCCCATGATCATTATACTACAGCAAACCACCAAGGCAGGAAACCCCATCACGTTTAGATCCATTACTCCAAGCAACATTCAACATGGGGAAACCAAAGAAAAGCGGCTCCTCGAGAAGTATCACAGATCATTTCACAAAACAAACAGTAGATTCCCAACGGGGGAGCACCCCCACACCCACCTCGCCCTCAGGCTCAGAAGGGGACAGAGACTCTGAGGTCGCTTATCCAAATGTAAATGTGTCAGACTTCTCAATGGCTAAATTTGCTATGCTCTTACAATCACGGCTATCAGCGGCCATGAAAGAATTTAAGCAGGAAATACAGGAACCGGGCGCACGGACCAGCAAACTTGAAACCTGCACGGATCAACTCATTGTAAGTCAAGCCGAAGACAGAATAGACATATCTGCCAACACTTCGCAACTCAAGGACTTAGAACGAAAGCTAGAAGACCTTGAGAACAGGAGCCGACGACATAATATACGCCTGAGGGGGATACCTACTGCTGTTACGGATTTAGCAACTTACACGAAAGCAGTAGTAGCTACTATGCTTCCGACTTTCACCCAAGAACCCTCGGACTTAGAAAGGGCACACCGAGCCCTAGGAGGCCCTGCAACCCCTAACCTGCCAAAAGATGTGGTGGTACGCTTCCTCCGGCAACAGACTAGAGATTCGGTACTTCAGGCCGCCAGAAGGGCCCAGGCTATTTTAGGCCCGGATGGAGCAGAAATCCAGATCTATGTCGACCTGGCCCCGCTAACCCTGTATAAACGACGACAGATGAAGCCGATCCTGCAAAACTCTGACGTCGCACAAAATAAAACATAAATGGGGATTTCCCTTCAGCCTTACCTTCCAGGTAGGCGCAAAGACATACATAGTGCTCTCAATGGAAGAAGGAAGAGACATCCTTCATTGTTTAAAACTTCTAAAGGAGGGGAAATCCCTTAACCCCCAAAGGGCTACTGGGGCCCAAAGGCCAACAAGAGAATGGACTGAAGTAACCCAACCCAAACGACAGATCACAAAAACAAGGTGGAGAAACGCCTGACCTTGAGCCGTCATCAACCTAGGTGGTCTACAACTGGCGAAACCACCCCCCTCTTGGCACTTGTCGCACTAGGGCAATATGACACAAAAAAGATCCATTCTTCTCTGACAAGAAAGGCCCACTCAGGGAGACTACAGCGAACTTTACTACTAACTAGTAGATGATATACACAGTCAAGATCTGACCGTATCTAGATGATGCCCACTCATGTTGGACCCGAAGGGGTCCCTAGAGGTTTGCCCACTAGTAAGCGGACACTCCCAAAGACTATACCAGAAACCTCAGGGGATAATCACCCTTAACAAAATTAGGCCGACCGGTTGCCAACCGGGCACCCTGAATTCCCTGATGTTAGGCTACCAAGTTTATTATAATCAGGTGTTAGAGCTGTTAAGGATGTTTGACCCTATGTTTATCTGATAACCCCAATTATGGGCATGTTCTATGTTTTGTTTCACATGTATAGGCATTTTGGCTCTGGGGCAACGACCCTAGACATTTTCACCATTATTTGGAAACGAAGGCTTTATACCTTCCTCACCCTATTGTTTTTCTTTTATTTGTACTGCCGATACATAGGAGATTATGATACTCCAAATATTCAGCTAACTATCTATAACCTATTTACTTCCCCCCTAGCAACTGAGACCGACCGTCGATACACCTTATACACCATTTACCCGCTAAACAACAAAACCTCATTGGTACCTGCTAAGATCTGGCCTATCCCACAAACAGGATTAGGCAGAGAGAGCTGTGCTGGACCCCTGGCCTCCCCATATCCGGGTGGTGGGTATATTACTCTGGGAAGCTTGACTACAGACGCAAAATATGATACCACATCATGACTGACACCGTAATTACATTTATCACACACAATGTTAGAGGGTTCGACTCGCAATTCAAAAGGCGGAAGGCCTTTAATGCTTATAAACAATATAACCCCTCAGTACTCTTCCTACAAGAGACGCATTTTGTTAGAAACAAAATTCCTAAATATTTATCCAAAATTTATCCTACCTTCTTTGCCACTAGCCATTCCACAAAGAGGGCAGGGGCAGCAATCCTGCTGCATAAAGATCTCCCTTTTATCTTAGACCATAAAAAGATAGACCAGGATGGACACTTTGTGCTCCTTACAGGTTCCCTTTTCGGGAAGAAACTTACCTTAATCTCACTGTATGCCCCCACTCTCATGCCACAGAAAATATTCATACGTCTGCTGCAGTATATTAAATCTCATGATCTCAGGATTTTAATGCTGTTTTATCATCATTGGATAGATCGGGAGAGGGACGGAACAGTCAACTCACTAAAAAGCAATCCCATATTCTAGCATTGTTGGACGAGCTCCACCTGATTGACCTTTGGAGGGAACAACACAAAGGGGAGAGGGAGTATTCATTCTACTCTCTAGTGCACAAGACATACTCTAGAATAGATACATTTTATATAGACTCCGCTCTGATAGACGATGCGGTGAGCTCAGGAATCCATCCTTGCCCCTGGTCAGACCACTCCATGGTAAGTTGCACAATAGACTTTGCTTTTAAAACCCCATACTCATGGAGACTCAACGAAATGCTCATGTCAATGCCCATGCTGAGGGACCACGTTGCATCGGACATAGAACTCTACTTTTCCACAAATCTATCTACAGAGGTGGCCATAGGCTGGGTTTGGGCGGCCCATAAAGCTTTCATTAGGGGCACATGCATCAAACTTGCAACTATACATACATATAATACATTACATACATTACATACAATACATGACATTACATATAAGATATTAAATAAAATATATTACATATAATATATTAAATCACAAGCCACCAATGCCAATTTCCTCCCGGAAACGACTCCGGGAGGTTCATTAGCGTCGGGGGGGTCTGCCAGTGCAGACCTCCTATAGTTTTTTTTTTTAGAGCGCGGATGGTTCCGCGGCCCAGCCGGGGCTGAAGGAGAGAAGGCCGGGGACATCGCGGGGAGGTAAGGTAAATGTATATTTAGATGTTTATAAGTGTATTTTATTTATTGATATATTGTATTAATGTATTCATGTATTGTGTTTTTTTTTAACAGGGCCGCGCCGGAAGAGCTAAACAGTGACGGGACATGCTGTAAAGGTGAGTATATTATTTAGAATGTATAGAATGTTTATTTATTGGATGTTAATGTTTTGTACTAATTTTTTTCTTGTTTGACCCATAGGTTAGTGATCTGAAGCAACATCTTAAAGGTAAGTGGTCTTAATTTATTGATTTTAGCTTAGAATTAGGGTCTGTGTAGTTAGGACTGTAATTATTTTATTTTATTTTAGAATTAGGGTCTGTGTATGTAGTTAGGATTTTTTGTATATTAGATAGATAGGGGGATGTATTTGATATAGTTAGGATTTATTTTAAATTAAATAGATTGTATGTTAGATAGATAGGGGGTATTTGATTTGGACTATATGTAATATATTATATGTAATATATTATATTTAATATATTATATGTAATATATTATATTTAATATATTATATGTAATGTCATGTATTGTATGTAATGTATGTAATGTATTATATTTAATATATTATATTTAATATATTATATGTAATATATTATATTTAATATATTATATGTAATGTCATGTATTGTATGTAATGTATGTAATGTATTATATTTAATATATTATATTTAATATATTATATGTAATATATTATATTTAATATCTTATATGTAATGTCATGTATTGTATGCAATGTATTTAATGTATTATATGTATGTATTGTATTGTGTTTATCTGTCTTTCCTTTTCAGGTGTGTAATTTTTTTATTTTCTGTAGAGGGGGTGGGGTTGTAATTTTTTTTTTTTTTTTCTGTACTGTAGGTTTTTTTGTTTTTTGTACTGTAGGTTTTTTGTTTTTTTGTAATTAGAGTGTTGGGGAGGTTTATTAGGGGGTAGGTAGTGTAGGTAGGTAGTGTAAGTGTTAATAGATTAGTGTAGAGGGGGGTTAGTTTAGATTAAATGGTTTATTGGGGGTTATAGTGTAGTGTTTGTAGTTAGTGTCATGATGGTCCACCCACCGATGGAAAAAGCTCAACCAAAACCAAACTAATAAATTCCACTTAAGCATAATTACATATAGATGGTACTAAATAAAAGGCTGTATTTTTTTACTTTCTAAAAACTGTTTTAGCATTGTCAGGTAGATATTCAAAATCATATATTTGAAATATAGAACTGCAGATTTAAACTATATTATATTTATATTATTTAAAATGTATTTCATAAATTGACATAAAATTGGGTGTAATGTGTAATGTGTCTAATCAAAATACTGTCATGCAATTTGGATATGAAACAAATATTACAATGCATAGATTAATATATTTTCTTGAGTTCAATGATCAATTTATAGACAAGTATACGCTTTATGCAGAATAGAGTTTATTGAAAATCTAGCAAAATCAAGAATAAACAATTGGATATTTGGGGTATTTAAGCTTTTACCTTTTTATATACAGTATCTCACAAAAATAAGTACACCCCTCACATTTTTGTAAATATTTTTTTTATATCTTTTCATTTGACAACACTAAAGAAATGACACTCTACTACAATGTAAAGCAGTTAGTGTACAGCCTGTGTAAATAAACCGTTAGCAACAACAGTGAGTACACCCCTAAGTGTAAATGTCCAAATTGGGCCTAAAGTGTCAATATTTTGTGTGGCCACCATTATTTTCCAGCACTGCATCAACCCTCATGGGCATGGACTTCACCAGAGCTTCACAGGTTGCCACTGGAGTCCTCTTCTACTCCTCCATGATGACATCACAGAGCTGGTGGATGTTAGAGACCTTGCACTGCCAGACCTTACGTTTGAGGATGCTCCACAGATGCTCAATAGGGTTTAGGTCTGGTGACATGCTTGGCCAGTCCATCACCTTTACCTTCAGGATCTTTAGCAAGGCAGTGGTCGTCTTGGAGATGTGTTTGGGGTCGTTATCATGTTGTAATACTGCCCTGCGGCCAGTCTCTGAAGGGAGGGGATCATGCTCTGCTTCAGTATGTCACAGTACATGTTGGCATTCATGGTTCCCTCAATGAACTGTAGCTCCCCAGTGCCGGCAGCACTCACAAATGCCAACATGTACTGTAACATACTGAAGCATACTGAATCTTTTTTGAACGATGATAAAAATAGTTTTTAACACATTTTATATTTTATTAGAGTAAAATAGGAATCAATAAGCATTTAATATAATCTTATCAATCTTGGTATAAACAATCAGATCTATTCCATACAATGGGCCTTATTCAAATGCGATTTGGCCAATTGAATAGGGCTCTATATAAGCACATAGCACATTTTTTTACAGAAGTTTTTAGTTAGTGAACTTCTATCCAAAAGCAAGGTCTTCACCAACCAAAAACTTCTGTAAAAAAATATGCTATGTGCTTATATAGAGTCCTGTTCAATTGGCCAAATCGCAATTGAATGAGGCCCAATATGTTTAGTATTAATATTCAGTGATATAGCATGTTACTCTATGAAAGCAGTAAATAGCTGAATCAGGTGTAAACACCTGTATGGCAGACGGAATATAGAATTATCTTGAAGTAAATAATATAAATCTACTTAAGTTATAATGTAGTTTGTTGTAAACGAAATAACTTTTATATTTAGGTATTAAATTATTTGATCAAGGGTTTTATATCAGAATTGATTACATTTAATTTATCAATGCAATCAGTCTGTTTTTTTGTAGAATAATTAATGGTTTGGGACATTTCAGGTTGTATCCATCTTATCATTTGTAACAGAAGAATTATTTAACTATTTAAATTCTGTTATAAATGTAATAATAGAACCTCACAGTTATATGTTACCCAAAATTGTTAGCAGGGAAACCCTTTCTGGAAAGGACTGCTACTCATTTAGAAGTAATCCCATTTTGGTATTCTTTTTAGTAACTATTTGTAGTAAAGATAGATATAGTGGCAATTACAGAGGAGAGATTCTCTGTCAAACGTTTATGCCAGAGAGTGACAGACAGAAAAATCCTCAGAGGGGGACAGACAGGACAAAGGGCCAGAACCCACATACAGGAAAAAGTCAGAGCCTTTACTTGGCTTAATAGATAAACCCTTTCTTTTTCACCCACTCCCTGTCACAGGGTTCATTTCCACCAATTGCAATAGTCTCCCACCTAATTTGTATGTATATGCATAAATAAGCTATGTCAATAAGATGTTGTATAAACATATTTCTGACCGCTTGGGAGCAGTAATGCTCCATGTTTTAAAATGAAATAGTAATGACCTTTGTTCTACATATTTTGGCCATATATTTTGGATTTTAGAATAGCCCATTTTGTCCCTATCTACACATGTTTGATAACACTCTGTAAATTGAGTACAAGTGAGTAAGCCTGAAGAGTATCTGTCTTGAGACATTACTATGTTTTACTTCTCAAAGCCTTTTAAATTATTTGGTCTGTGTTTCTAATTAGTACATCAAAGCAGCTAATAAGCATATAATTTACATAAAAGTACAGAACACATAATATGGAATTTCTGAGATGATTCACTAAAAATGGCAGATACAATGTATAGCTACATTCTCCTGCTCTTTCAACATAATCTAAAAAACAACAACATGATTTTGGAATGAGAACGTCACCTTAAGGAGCCACTTTTCTTTAAAATATACTCCTTTGGGGGCGTGGCTAAACTGCTGGAGAGGAAAGATGTTTCTTGCTAGAGCTCCAGCTAAGGCCTGGGTCAATCTGGGGCAATCGACCCCTTTAGATGCCCTAATTAAAAAAAAATAGTACCTACAAACTCGGATGACCTAGGGGATCAAATTGATCCCAAAATTACCCAAAGAAAATAATAAATAATAAGACACACGGAGGGAGAAAACTAACCGCGCTCTCTGACGCAGGGGCGGATAGACCTCACCTGAGGTCTGGCTACGAGGCCCGGTCTGGGCACAGAGGGAGTCCTGGTGGACCCAGGGAGGCACTGGAGCCTCTACAGGCCTGTAGAGAAGAGGGGGCGAAGACCCACATCCCCAAGGGGGACCCCCCACAATGGCACCGGCGTGATCGCCTGCAGAGTCGGTCAGACAAGCTGCTGGCCGGGGAAGACACTACCTCCCAGAGAAGGAAAGGCCCAGGGGACCCTGGGCCGGAAAAATGGAGCGACGAAACGCTAGCTGGGGCACTGCAGTGGAGCCAGGTCAGTGGGGACAGCCAGGGCAGAGTCTGCAGACGGGCCTAGGGCCTGGTGGTCGGGCGGCGGCCATCTTAGATCCCCACGAGGGGGCGGCCATCTTGGGGCAGCACAGAAAAACACTGAGATGGAGACCCAAGGCTTGTAAGTACCCCAACTCCACAACAGCCCAAAAAACATCCAGGGGTGGCAGGATACATCAAAGGGAGACCAGGGCACCACAGAAGCCTCAACCCTTCAACATAAGGGGAGAAAGGGTAACAGAAGAAGGCCTTAGGGAGCCATATAATCTCCATGGTCCTTGATAAGACACTTTTAACACCCCCCATAAACCAGTGACAAGAGCTTGGATCAGGCAGGACATTTAAAGGCCACATAAGGCCCAGGGGATCAGCTCCCACAGCACCACTTGCCCCACATTGCTTGGGAACTTTTGCAGCAGCACTGAAGCCTACATTCCAGGGCAGTACCCTCCAGCTTACATTATTACCTTTATCATCCCATTATAACTTGGGATACAGAATAGCCTGGACTTATTACACAGACTGGCTCATAAAAACCTCAAGACCAAGCAGACTGTAATAGCAACATCAAATACGGCAACATCCCAAATCTGCCAATAGTATAAAACAGTCTCCTATCACTGGATTCTAATATCAAGGAGCCAGGTGACATGCATATAACAATGTAAACCAAGAATGTAACTACTTACCCTCTAGAGCTAATGCCTACTCAATAACTCACGCATCCTTGACAGTACAACGCCAAACACTGCGAGAAAAAAAAAAAAAAAAGAGAAACCTGGGCTACCACATGATCATTATACTACAGCAAACCACCAAGGCAGGAAACCCCATCACGTTTAGATCCATTACTCCAAGCGACATTCAACATGGGGAAACCAAAGAAAAGCGGCCCCTCGAGAAGTATCACAGATCATTTCACAAAACAAACAGTAGATTCCCAACCGGGGAGCAGCCCCACACCCACCTCGCCCTCAGGCTCAGAAGGGGACAGAGACTCTGAGGTCGCTTATCCAAATGTAAATGTGTCAGACTTCTCAATGGCTAAATTTGCTATG
Source organism: Discoglossus pictus (assembly GCA_027410445.1). NCBI lineage: Eukaryota > Metazoa > Chordata > Amphibia > Anura > Alytidae > Discoglossus > Discoglossus pictus. Next base: position 156,634,035 of record CM050169.1, read on the forward strand.
CTCTTACAATCACGGCTATCAGCGGCCATGAAAGAATTTAAGCAGGAAATACAGGAACCGGGCGCACGGACCAGCAAACTTGAAACCTGCACGGATCAACTCATTGTAAGTCAAGCCGAAGACAGAATAGACATATCTGCCAACACTTCGCAATTCAAGGACTTAGAACGAAAGCTAGAAGACCTTGAGAACAGGAGCCGGCGACATAATATACGCCTGAGGGGGATACCTACTGCTGTTACGGATTTAGCAACTTACACGAAAGCAGTAGTAGCTACTATGCTTCCGACTTTCACCCAAGAACCCTCGGACTTAGAAAGGGCACACCGAGCCCTAGGAGGCCCTGCAACCGCTAACCTGCCAAAAGATGTGGTGGTACGCTTCCTCCGGCAACAGACTAGAGATTCGGTACTTCAGGCCGCCAGAAGGGCCCAGGCTATTTTAGGCCCGGATGGAGCAGAAATCCAGATCTATGTCGACCTGGCCCCGCTAACCCTGTATAAACGACGACAGATGAAGCCGATCCTGCAAACTCTGACGTCGCAACAAATAAAACATAAATGGGGATTTCCCTTCAGCCTTACCTTCCAGGTAGGCGCAAAGACATACATAGTGCGCTCAATGGAAGAAGGAAGAGACATCCTTCATCGTTTAAAACTTCTAAAGGAGGGGAAATCCCTTAACCCCCAAAGGGCTACTGGGGCCCAAAGGCCAACAAGAGAATGGACTGGAGCAACCCAACCCAAACGTCAGAGATCACAAAAACAAGGTGGAGAAACGCCTGACCTTGAGCCGTCATCAACCTAGGTGGTCTACAACTGGCGAAACCACCCCCCTCTTGGCACTTGTCGCCCTAGGGCAATATGACACAAAAAAGATCCATTCTTCTCTGACAAGAAAGGCCCACTCAGGGAGACTACAGCGAACTTTACTACTAACTAGTAGATGATATACACAGTCAAGATCTGACCGTATCTAGATGATGCCCACTCATGTTGGACCCGAAGGGGTCCCTAGAGGTTTGCCCACTAGTAAGCGGACACTCCCAAAGACTATACCAGAAACCTCAGGGGATAATCACCCTTAACAAAATTAGGCCGACCGGTTGCCAACCGGGCACTCCGAATTCCCTGATGTTAGGCTACCAAGTTCATTATAAATAGGTGTTAGAGCTGTTAAGGATGTTTGACCCTATGTTTATCTGATAACCCCAATTATGGGCATGTTCTATGTTTTGTTTCACATGTATAGGCATTTTGGCTCTGGGGCAACGACCCTAGACATTTTCACCATTATTTGGAAACGAAGGCTTTATACCTTCCTCACCCTATTGTTTTTCTTTTATTTGTACTGCGATACATTGGAGATTATGATACTCCAAATATTCAGCTAACTATCTATAAAAAAACAACAAAACCTCATTGGTACCTGCTAAGATCTGGCCTATCCCACAAACAGGATTAGGCAGAGAGAGCTGTCCTGGACCCCTGGCCTCCCCATATCCGGGTGGTGGGTATATTACTCTGGGAAGCTTGACTACAGACGCAAAATATGATACCACATCATGACTGACACCGTAATTACATTTATCACACACAATGTTAGAGGGTTCGACTCGCAATTCAAAAGGGGGAAGGCCTTTAATGCTTATAAACAATATAACCCCTCAGTACTCTTCCTACAAGAGACGCATTTTGTTAGAAACAAAATTCCTAAATATTTATCTAAAATGTATCCTACCTTCTTTGCCACTAGCCTTTCCACAAAGAGGGCAGGGGCAGCAATCCTGCTGCATAAAGATCTCCCTTTTATCTTAGACCATAAAAAGATAGACAAGGATGGACACTTTGTGCTCCTTACAGGTTCCCTTTTCGGGAAGAAACTTACCTTAATCTCACTGTATGCCCCCACTCTCATGCCACAGAAAATATTCATACGTCTGCTGCAGTATATTAAATCTCATGATCTCAGGAAAATAATTCTAGGAGGGGATTTTAATGCTGTTTTATCATCATTGGATAGATCGGGAGAGGGACAGAACAGTCAACTCACTAAAAAGCAATCCCATATTCTAGCATTGTTGGACGAGCTCCACCTGATTGACCTTTGGAGTGAACAACACAAAGGGGAGAGGGAGTATTCATTCTACTCTCTAGTGCACAAGACATACTCTAGAATAGATACATTTTATATAGACTCCGCTCTGATAGACGATGCGGTGAGCTCAGGAATCCATCCTTGCCCCTGGTCAGACCACTCCATGGTGAGTTGCACAATAGACTTTGGCTTTGCTTTTAAAACCCCATACTCATGGAGACTCAACGAAATGCTCATGTCAATGCCCATGCTGAGGGACCACGTTGCATCGGACATAGAACTCTACTTTTCCACAAATCTATCTACAGAGGTGGACATAGGCTGGGTTTGAGCGGCCCATAAAGCTTTCATTAGGGGCACATGCATCAAACTTGAAGCAAAATACAAAAAATACCAAAAGGCCAGAGAAAGAGGGTTACAAGCAAACCTAACTGACCTAGAAAAGCTCAATCAAAAATCTCCAACTCCAGAAAACTGCTCCAGAATAGACAAAATCAGGGCAGAGCTGGACCTAATCCTCTCGGAGCAAGTAGAGAAAGCCATGAGATAGACAGGCCATCATTACTACTCCAAAGCCAATAAACTCAGCACCATGCTCGCTAGGAAACTAAAACAAAAAGCTAACCAATCAAAAGTCTTTAAAATCAGACAATCCACGAGAGCGATCACCTTCAGCCCTACGCATATACAAAAACAATTCACAACCTTCTTTCAAAATCTTTACACATCTCCCAACCCCCCCACAGATAACCATATCAACCATTTCCTAGGATCGGCAGATCTCCCAGTAATGTCCCCACAAGAAAAGGACCATGTTAAAGCCCCAGTCACAATAGAAGAAGTCGTAAAAACAATTAAATCTCTAAAACCAGGTAAGGCCCCGGGGCCAGATGGGTTCACGAACCTATACTACAAAACATTTGCGGAACTATTAGCACCTCATATGACAACCCTATTCAATAACATGCTAAAGGGACACAGTATCCCACCCGAATTAAACCAGGCTAATATGGTATTCTTCCAAAAACAAGGGAAATACCCCCTTCAAGTGCAGAATTATAGGCCTATTTCCCTCTTCAACGGGGATATTAAAATCCTAGCTAAACTTATGTCCAACAGAATCAACTCATTTCTTCCCAGACTGATCCATAAGGATCAGGTGGGGTTCGTCCCACATAGGCAGGCAAGGGATAATGTCAGGAGAATATTAAATTTAATACATCTATCTCAGCAAACCGAACTCCTATGTGTCTCCTTGCATTAGACCTTGAAAAGGCCTTCGACTCAGTAGAGTGGAAGTACCTTTGGGCAGTCCTCAGGAAATTTAGATTCCCTGAACAATTTATTAATCTTTTGAAAATATACTATGACAAACCCCAAGCCTGCCTCAAATTAGCGGGGGATAACCCCTCAATAATTAAGATTGAAAAGGGAACTAGACAAGGATGCCCCCTTTCCCCCCTACTCTTTGCACTAGCAATAGAACCCTTAGCTCAAATGATTAGATCCAAAGCAGAGATAAAGGGGGTTGAGGTAGGCTTGCACCACATGAAAAGCTGTTTATTTGCGGACAACTTATTCTGTTTCCTAACTAACCCGACTGTTTCCGTCCCAGCCCTGTTATCCCTTCTTGAGCAATTTGGCAGAATATCCTCTATTAGGATTAACGCAGACAAAACTGAGGCACTGGGCTGCTCACTCTCAGCCCACAGACAAAATTTCTTAAAACAAAATTTTAAATTCACATGGTCAAAATCAGCAATCAAATACCTGGGGGTTTATATTACCAATTCTATAGATTCACTGTACAAGGCCAACTATCCCCCCTTATTCAGAGAATTACACACTGAACTTACAACATGGACTAAAGGTGGCCTTTCCTGGCTGGGTCGCATTAATGCGATCAAGATGAACCTGCTTCCACGACTCATGTACCTCTTTAGAACCATCCCAATCTCAATCCCAGCAAAAAAACTGGAAATTTGCCAAAAACAGATTTTTAACTTTATCTGGGAAAACAAATGCCATAGAATCTCAAAAACAGAAATGCACAAAGGCAAACGTTTGGGGGGATTAGCATGCCCAAATCTTTGCATTTATTTCAAGGCCGCCCAGCTAGCATTTATACCTTTAGCTCATTCAACACAGCACCAACCATTATGGTTGTTTATCGAAAACAGAGCAATGACACCTTATTCATGGGCCAATATCCTCTGGCTGCCTGATAACCCAGAAAGCCTGAGGAAAATGGACAACACCTTCATAAAACTTACCTTAGACACATGGCGATGGGCAGCTAAAACACGACATCTCTCAGCTACACCCTCCACACTGACAGCAGTGGCCCCCCACCCAAGTTTCGCCCCAACGCTTACCCAGGAATCGCTCTTCTGGTGGCAAACAAGGGGATTACTGCGTCTGGGTTCATGGTTCAAAGATAATGAAATTAAACACCCAGACATTATAACAAATTCCCTAAATATACCACCCAAAGAATACTTTAACTTCAGAAAATTGCTATTCCATGTGAACTCAATAAAACGGGAATTTGGACCTCCCAAAACAAATTTGTTGATTAAGCTCCCTCTATATAAGGGTATGATAATTCTCCTGTACCAGGAACTCCTACACGACATACCAAGAAACCGGCATATATTTCAGCATGGGAACAAGACCTGGGGCATGAAAGAGATGAGGGCTTATGGTCCTCCACATGGGTCAATTTATCTAAAGGCGCACTAAACTTCAGCCATGTGGGAGGAGGTATTTGACCTAGCATCCACGATAACACATATCCACATTGATAGAGACCTAGAGATTGCACTCTTGGGGACCAAATGTCCCCTTCTCTCCAAGCACCAAAACGCACTACTACAATTCATGATGCTCGCGGCCAAAAGTCACTTAGCAAAACAATGGAAAAGCAACACCCTCAGCCTGCCGGCCATCATCAACAAACTTAACTATATAGCCACCAACGAACGATTATCACATTTATTAGCTGACGCAATGACCTCATTCCTTGATATATGGAGCCCTTGGCTACACTCCCATCTTAGCTTAAGGGGACTTGCGACTGCTGACACTAATACTAAAGCTCCCCCGGATGTGGGGAAGGCCATGGCGTCTTGAGCACAGCGAATTAATCTTGCGGGACAAGACCAGGTGAGGTGATGACATAGATCGGGTGTAAAATCTCAGGTACAATTAATATCCCCCCTTACCCCACGCCCATATCTTTCCTATACCCAGTTTATTCAATTCTGACCCCACCTTAATATCCCGTCTCCCTCCCCCCACCACCTAAAACCAAAAAGATACCCCCAACCCTCTAAAGGGAAGGGGATTCAAGATACTTAATTTGCAACAATAAATGACTAAGGAAGATGTACCCAAATCCCTAATAAATTTAAAAAATAACCCGTATTAGGCGGAAGGAGGAATGCTTCACGAAAGCATCACACAGCATCCTGGATATGAGTTGGAATGTTATTAGACATTTAACATAAAATGTATATCTTTTTGTTAAGAATGATGTATTGTTTTATAAATGCTGTATTTGCCTAATAAAAACTTGATTGAGAAGAAAAAAAATATATATATATATACTCCTTTGAATATCTACATTTGGAAACAGGCAAAATGCTTAGAATTTAAGAATAAAAATGCTGCCTCTAATTTGTTACCTTTTCTATGCAGTTCTGCTGCTGTGAAATCTACCATTTTTATTTTACAAAAAAGGAATGTGGCATATACAACTGTCAGTGCTCTCATTAGCAGTAAGTTATAGCTCATTAGTTCACAATGATATATCCTCCTGTGACAATAACATACAGATTCAGTTGAGAACAGAAACTAGAAGCTTGAAGTAAAAATATTTACACATAATAGTTACAAATCTAAAAGCTGTGATTATTGTTTTTTGCTTTCTAACATTGTTTTGTAATTATTAAGTTTTGTTATTTAAAATACCATCTAGAAAAAATTTACTAAAGTGGTCCTTTAATTGTGGATGGATTTGCCGCCTTGTGATTCATTACGTGTGACTATGAACTCTTGGAAATAACAGTGCTACTTTTTGTTGCATGATAAATAGACAACCATTTAACACATGCACTAATGGAGATATATATGAGAGCAATTTATCAAAAGCAAAAGGTAGAGAGGTAAACAAAGCCAATGAGGCTACAACTAATCAATAGGACACTTGTGCAAGAAACAAGGCAGAAAAAAAAGGATTGGTGTGTCACGTACGAGCGTAAAAGAAAAGCAAATGGAAGTATTGATAGTGGAGCAAGGGCATTCCTCCATTAGTCAACCTGGTGATGGGTAAGAGACATACTGTATTTAGTAAAAATGTAGATCATTATTAATTAATGTAAAGAGTCACTTTAGTGTCATACAATATGATTTAATTTGTTTATGCAATAACTGATTAACAATAAAATAGGAATTTGAAGAAAAATATGTAAAAAATGTATTAATATTATTATCCTTTATTTATAATGCTCCCACATATTTCATAGCGCTATACAAGGGTTAAGTAAAAGAAAAACACAATATTAACAATTGGCAAAATGAAGTACCCTTTCTCTGAGCTTAAAGTACCATTTACTTATTGTAAGTGCTCTTCGTGGTATAAAAGAGCACAGGATTGTATGTTAAAATAACCTATTTTTAATTGTACTAATGACAGCTAAAAATACTAAAGTTTTAAGTCTGTTTACATAACAAAGTCTCTCCTGTCTACTGCTTGTTGCATGAGTAAAATAGACAGCCAAGACACATGGTGAAGGCAGTGATTTATAGCTTTTTCCCCTGCACTTAGGAGTTCACTTACCACTTAACCCATAACTGACCTGTTTGGGTGATTCCAGCATTCCATGCTCTGCACAGATGAGTTTGGTATGGGCTAACCTCTTTTTTATTTTGCTCATTACATGGAGCTGTATTTGTGGGTCTGGCAGTGGGCAGTCAGTGACACATGTAAACACAGATTTCATTTGATATCTCAGTGACAAATGCATGTATAGAGAAATTTCAAAAAGTATTTCAACATGCTTTTAGGAGATCTTTACTGTGATGTGATCCAAATTGTGTTCAATTACGTGGCAAATGAAAATCTTGGATACATAGTGCTTTTTCCCAAAGCACTTTCCAAGATTGAACACTTACAAATGTACAATCTAAATGGAGTGGTAGAGGCAGAAACCTGGGCAGGAATAGAAACTAAGGATTTCAATTGACCAGAAAGAAATTGAAAGATGGAATGAGAGGTTAGAAGAGAAGCCAGTTATGTTTCAGTCTTACAGGTGTAAAGAATGCCTGGGTAGAAAATGTGCAAAGTTTGGAGGATGTTTCTATTTAGTAGGAGGGAGTAGGAAGGAATCCATGCTTTAGTTCTGCAGTGATGTGTATGTGAGATTGCATGCTGACAAGAGTGAGAGAGTGAAGTCACAAAGAGCAAGGGAGGATGAGATGAATGAGACATGTAAAGAGTTAAAGGCATATATAAAATATATAAAAATGTTTTTCCCTTTTTCTAATCTAACACATGCTGCTTATATCAGAAACATACATTGAACTGAGTCATTCTATGCACACACTGTCATGATTTGATTGTTTAATGACTGATATTGCCAGTAATTATGACTATGGCAATAAGGAGCATGACATTGTTGCATTGGGATTATGTATTATTGTGTGTGGTTATATGTTGCCTGTACATGGTTATTATGTATACTAGTTATTATATATTATGAGTGGGAAACTGTTGTACATAACATATGTGGTATATAACTGTTAAGAATGCTCTGCACAGAAGTTAGCTGCAGATCATTGCACCCTCACAGTAAAGACAGATGTATGTACTTCAAGTAGTTCTAAGTAAACACTTGAGCTTTACATCAAGGTTTTCTGCCCTAGCTAACCATGGACATCTGGCCTATCGTTTAGATTATCTCAATTGTTATAGCAACACAGGGCTACAAGGCAGATGTGTTTCATCACACACATACACAAAGGGACACAAGGGTGTGGTATGGGAGAGTATAAATATGTTGTTTTGATAATTCAATAACGGTTCAATTATAGTTTTCACATATCCACAGTGTGAGACTATTTATGTCTTTTGTATCCTGACTTGGGAGTGGTCTTGTCATGGGCCACTAGTAACTTGTATCTAGTATTCTCTGTCTGTACTTTTGGGCCTTGCCCTCTTCTGTGCCACAGAGAACAGGAACTACACGATTCTGCTGGGGTAGGTTTGAACTAGGTTCATATCAAGCCCCCTTGAAGAAGCAGATTGTGACATTGGGTGGCAGTGGTGGTATCTCTGTATAAAACACAGAAATATGGCAGCTTATGAAGAGATGTCTGCAGCAGAGGAGGAGGAAGTGTCCAGATTGTACCAAAGTTGGATGGAGATAATGCCTACAGATTCAACCAAGGATCAGCAGAGGGAACTCCGGATACAGATCATATAGGGGATACAGGAGAAGCGGAGAAGGGTTAGCAATGGCACTGTGGAGGGGAAATGCTTATCCCCAGTAGAGACAGAGAATGTTCTGGTGACTGGAAAGGACTGTAGAGGAATGGGCCTTCTATATAAATGGATGGCGTTCCTGGGACTATGGCCAGGTCACGAGCTAATGGAATGGCTAGAATAATTAGTATGTGAGGAGGTTGCCCTGGAAGAGCAAGCTTATTGGGTGGAACCTGTTGGGATACCTCATGGGGAGTCCTGTTTTTCATTGGGGCTGGAAGAGGCCCTTTTCCGACGTAGTGCATGGGGATCCAGAGTGTGGCTTGTGGACAGAGAGAAGACAGCTGTGTCTGTTTGCCAAGCACTGTCACATGCTGGGACTGGAGACAGGCTCTCAGGCAGCTAACTTACTTTGGCCTTTGATCCAGCAGGAGCTTCAGCTGGAGGTGGATTATATAGACTTGCTGGATGAAGCATCCCTGGATGGGTTTTGGCCACCCAGCTGGGAGGGCTCATGCTAGTCAGGCATGAAAGAGAACCACCTAACAGGCACTACAGGGACTCAGCTACATTTTCCCAAGCTGTGTCAGAAGATAAAGGTATGGACTGTGGGGAGAATTCTGATATCAGGGATTCTAAAAAATAACAAGGATGCCTTCCTGCAGTGGGGGGACTGGGAAAAGGAAGAACCGGTTCCTCTATTTAGGGGGCTGAGCCTTGCCCAGTTAGAGTCATGGGTCAGGGCCAAACCACAGTAGTGCTAGCCCCAGGGGGAGAACTGGGGAAAAGCTACCCTTCTCCTAGAGTCAGAGAAGAACCTAATGAGCACTGGGCCCTACCAATGGACTGTGAAAATAGTAGGGAGGATCCTTGGGTTACCATTGTCCAGTAGCCAGCCACAGATGCTGGAGTAGAAACAGAAAGTAGCCGTGCTCTTCAGCCTGAACAAGAGGCAGTAGCAGCTGCTTCTCAAGGGCTGCCTGTATCTACACACCAGGCAGTCTCAGAAAGAGAGAGTCAGGAGGTTCCATCTGAGGATCCCGAGAACCCGAGGGTACCCCAGATTGTTGTTTGTCTCCTGGTCTCCCTACAGTGACTCCCATGCAGCTGCCCAAAGACGCTGTTTGTGTGCCTTTAACCCTGGAAAGGATGGGCCACTGGCCAGGCTTGTTGGGAAGGGGGTTGGCTACTGAATCCCGGCGGCTTGTGTCAGAACTGCCCATTAATCCAGCATGGATGACACCAACACAGCCCATGTTGCAGCTACAACATCCTAGTTTATTCAGGAGAAAGCTCAGGCCTGACAAAGGGAAACTTGTACTCCTCAATTTTACACATGGGACTGAGTACTGATCCAGAATCAGCAGAACAGGAGGTCTCCCTAGCCTGGAAGGAGAGGGCTTCGCTGGGTAAGGATCCTCCCAAGTTTCTGCTGGACTTACTAACCAGGATGTACTGTTGCCCCTGGACTACCTTGAAGGATCCTCCAGGGCAGTTGTCTTTTAAGTCTCCCCGGGGGGTTGGGAAGGTCACTAGGCCACTGGGAAGGAGTGAGTATTTGCCCTAAACAGGGGGAGGGTGGCCAGAGAGCCACTGAGGCTATCACATGGATGGACTGTGACGCCAAGAGGATCGGTATCCACCTGTATAGATGAAAAGTTATCCGACAGGATAAACTTCCCATGCTATACTAGAAAGGAAAGGGGAAAAAAATTGTCATGATTTAATTGTTCATATTGCTGGTAATTATGAATATGGCCAAGGGAGCATCACATTGTTGCATTGGGATTATGTATTATGGTGTGTGGTTAGATATTGACTGTACATGGTTATTATATATACTAGTTATTATATATTATGAGAGGGAAAATTTTAGATGTAACATATGTGGAACTGGTAAGAATGCTCTGCACAGAAGTTAGCTGCAGATCATTGCCCCCTCACAGTCAAGACAGAAGTAAACACTTGAGCCTTACATCAAGGTTTTCTGCCCTAGCTAACCATGGACATCTGGCCTATAGTTTAGATATCTGAAGTTTAGATATCTGATGAGTGTTATCTCAAATGTTATAGCAACCCAAGGCTACAAGGCCAATGTGTTTCATCACACACATACACAAATGTACACAAGGGTGTGGTATTGGAGAGTATAAATATGTTGTTTTGATAATTCAATAAAGGTTCAGTTATCGTTTTCACATATCCACAGTGTGAAACTATTTCTGTGTGTTGTATCCTGACTTGGGGAGTGGTCTTGCCATAGTCCACTAGTAACCTGTATCCAGTATTCTCTCTCTGTACTTTTGGGCCTTGCCTTCTTCAGAAGCCACCTTTTGTGCCACAGAGATCAGGAACTACACAATTCTGCTGGGGTAGGTTTTAACTAGGTTCATATCAAGCCCCCTTTAAGAAGCAGATCGTGACACACACAAACGTATTGTATTTAAAAATAATACTTGTTTTCACACCCCAGAGCTGCTTACATAGGCACAGCATACCTCCCAATAGAAACACTGCCTTTGGGTACAGATTTTACCACTTTAGTAACCTTCAAGCCAACAGCAGGTCAATGCAGAGATCTTACACAGTAGTGTCTAGCTCCCCCTGCTTCCTGTACAAGCTGTAATAACATATTGTTATGATGTATTAAATATATAGCTGCCTGTGATTGGCCAAAACAAATTATTAGTTGTATTCTAATTTTAGCTTGGATATGCAGGGGTGTTAACTCTGAAAAGCAACTGCTTGCAAACTCAGGAGATTTAGCAAACATCAGGGTGAATTTGTTAATGTTTATTTTGGTATTTTGTCATGCAAAAAAAAATGTTCCATATACTACTGATTATTCTCTATCAGATACATTCAAAATCTAGGAAACTTAATTATGCTTTTAATTAAAGATTGTGTGTCTGTGGAAGCTGTGGGAAATGCAGATGACCTACTCTATAAAAGGACAAGAACTATAGGTGCATGGGATGTGGGTCCAGTTAGAAGCAAGGATGTAAGTTAAGAGATGTGTCTGTGGCCTAGTTTACATTTGGACTTTACTGTTGCAGCCTCTAGAAAATCTGATCTCTCCATCTACTATTCAGTTTTCCTGGGCTTGAGAGTAGATATGCCCAAGAAGTTGTTCTGAAACAGTGATAGACAAGGGTCTCAATTACAAGACTGTTAAGTAGCTAAGGGAGTTTCAATAAGCAAATTATTTGAAAAAAATTCATAAGCTTTACTTACTCATCCCCATAGTGTATTGCTTGTAGCTCTCTAGCTTTAACGTTTGCTCACAATCTGATTTATTAAAATCTTAACGAATTAGAAAAGGGATGTTAGCACTCTGTGATTGGTTATGGAGTAACCAATCACATATCCATCATTCAAATACTGTGTTCTGATTGGCTGAAATATGATTGACACATATAGTAGCCCTTCAGAAACATATAAAAACAGTAAATAAAGTAAGGGTGCGGTTTAAAAAGCAGACTCAGGTGAGGAGCTCCATTAATTGTTTCATTTTTTTATAGAGCAGTGCATTTAATTTATGTGAAGGCCATTTCCTTGGGCTGAAGAGAGCAGCAGATCATCTTTAATCAAGAAAGAAGAGGAAAGATTCCTTCAAGCAAATAGGATGTGCCCTCTTTTCCAGGGATGAAGATTGAGGATAAAGACATTGCTGATCTTCTCTGGAGATTCATCAAAAGTGGGTAAATTATAATTTAACCTCTGGTGATGTGGAAGGTTCATTTTACACATAGGGTCTAGGCTCACTGCAAGTGCCCACAGGGCTCTACCAGAACATGTAGGAATTGGGTAGATTTATTACAGGTGCTATGTAATCTCACTTTAGGTAAAATCTCATGCAGGGCATAGAACATTTCATATGTAGTGAACACTTGATTGAGTTTACTCACACACTCACACAGAGACACACACACCCATACTCAGAGACAGATGCACTTACACAAAGACACATGCAGAGACCATAAACGCATGCTCTCTTCCTCAAATTTGCAGGTCATTGCAGGACCATAAATCAAGTATAAATGCTTATTTGCCTAAAAAACAGATTAAAATAGGACGAAAAAGCTGAAATGTTTGGTTTCAGTACAATTATAATTTGTCAGAATTTATCAAGGAGAGGGTGTATGTCTAAAGAACAACCATGTAACCGCTCAATCATTTTTACTTGAATGTCGATTTATGGTCCTTTAAGGACCCAGTGTAGCAGGCTGCATACAGTATTGCTGATTGGCTGCAAAGCTGGGCAGGCTAAGATAGACACAGTACACTTTTACAAAAATGAACACTCTCAGGAGCCTAGCTCAATCATGGGGGTGTAAACACCACCTGCAACATTTTTTGAATGCAAAGCTAAAAAAACATAGTGCACACAAATAAATGTAACCATACACTACTAATTCCCCTCTATCAGATGCATTCATAACCCAGCTCACTTGCATACACCTTTAAGTGTTTAGGGAGGGAGACAGAGCAATGAGAGTGGGGCAACAATAAACAAAAAAAAGACTAACAGAATGAGGGGTTGAAAGGGGACACAGAAACAGCAGGGGGGGGGTTCAGCACAGGCAGAGCAGAGAATGACACTCACTGGGAAGAGTGAAGGAGAGTAATGGTAGAGATAAGGAGAGCAGGAGGAGAACAAGTAAAACAGGGTAGAAATCCATCAGTAGGACAGGATATTCAGCAGGTAGACAGAGAGGAGGGGGAAGTGTATGTATGTGCATTTGTATATATATATATATATATATATATATATATATATATATATATATATATATATATATATATATACAGTATATATATATATATATATATATATATGTGTGTGTGTTGAAGAACAAGACAAAAATTTCAACAGCAGAGAGAATTAGTAAAAAAAAAAAAAATTCAAGGGAAGACACAAGGAAAATAGGGAGAGAAAATTAGGGGGGTGCAAAGTAGGGGGAGAAAGGTCTGCGAGGGATACATACTAAATATAATATATACTCTTATAATATATAAGATTTTGCTCCATCCAGGTGTTGTGTTGATAGTAAGGAGTAGTGTGCATTATATAACTAGGTGTGTAAAGAAGAGGGAACTCACTCCCCCCTCAGTCCTCCAAATTCTTGCACAGCCAAACCTAGGCTAAGGCGATCAGACAATGGCATGGAGGTCAGATAAACTACCTCTCAATGCATAAGGGCATGGTGCAGGTGGAATGTAATATAGCAACATAGCTTCTTACATTGAAAGCTCTCTTGCAAGTTGTCCTTTGGGCGTCACATAGTCAAGTCCCAGTGACCACTGCAGGGAATTTAAAAGATAAAGACATCTCCTGGACAGATACTCTCTCACACTATGGACATCTGATATGCTGTAAAATAACAAATGCAATTGTTTAATCAAATCTTAATTTTGAAGTTGCACCCCAGAATATTACCTTCAAGCAGTGCATCAGTGTGTAGAGTTATTGGCACTTGGCCATATATACCTATACTAGGAATGTTTTTAGAATATAAAAAAAAAAAAAATGATGGCAATAAAATTTGAAGCCTGGCAATGCTGTTTGCCACACAAGGCTATGTTCTGCCCTCTCTGAGCACCTTCTGCGCTCATCGCGAGCCTCTCCTCCCATCTACTTCACCGCTCATTACAGGCCTCGGCAACTTGCAACTTGCCATGTGTCTCATTCCACCATCTCCCCCTGTCCCTTCCCTGTGTCTTTCTCCTCTGTGTCTTTGCTGAATATTTGCGTGGCGCGCGCTGTCTGCCGTTGGTTTTATTTTCAAAGTCCCACGTCCCTGGCGTTGTTGGTGTAAGTGTTACTGTCTTTGCCGTTGTGTATTTTCTAAAACTTGCGTGCCTGGCGTTGTTCGTCTGTGTCCTGTGTCCCTGGCGTTGTTGGTGTAAGTGTTACTGTCTAAGTCCTGCATGCCTGGCGTTGTTCATCTGTGTCCCGCGTGCATGCCGCTGTTGTTGTGTTACTGTCTTTGCCGTTGTGTATTTTCTAAGTCATGCGTGCCTGGCGTTGTTGGTGTAAGTGTTACTATCTTTTATGTCGTGTATTTTCTAAGTTCTGCGGGGGTGGCCTTGCTGAGCCTCGTTTTCATCTTGTTTCATAATATTGAAAATTGTTCTTCCGCTTCATCGGTTTTCGATCATTTAAAAAGACAAAATATACCTCGAATTACCTTGCAACCTTAGTCACTGGCTCCCCCCCCCCCCCCCCCCTCCTTGCTACGTGTGAATGTAGAATTTGAGAATTTGTGTGTTTTCGCCATCTTTTCCAGTTCGGTGTTTCAGCCGTTAAAGTGCCTCACAAGCGTGACAACAACTTGCAGTTTGACAACTATTATATGTGATAATTCAGCCTCTAATTTATTATACTTTACATGGAATTATACTGCAGTGGAATCTACTGTTTTTACTTCAGGAGATCAACTTACTAAGGTGGGAAGGTACATTGAATACACATAATGTGTCTGCAGAATTGAAATATTGCAGTTACATCTACCAGTGCTCTAAGCAGGATCAAATAGAAGTTAATTTTACTACACAAATGTACAGCAGGAAGAAATCAAAATGGAGCCACACAGCAAACAATAATTGCATATAAAAGCTACTTGATATAAAGGTTGTATTTATATATGTAATTGTTTGCTTTCAAAAAAAACATTTTGCCCATTAGCATGTTTAGTCATTTAAAATAGTAGAAAAAAATTAATTACCACTGTGTTCCTTTAAAAGTTTGATTTTATTAGTGCGAAATGATGATATGATGATTTTGTGTTACATTAGTGGTTCCGGAACAAGAGAAGGACTCACATGACAGAGGCCTAGCTAAAGGCAAGTCTAGGTGCAACCCATAGTCAAAAGCTGGTGGTGCGTATCAGAGTCTGTGTTCAGGGCCGCTGTTAGGGTAGAACAGAAAGTACTGTGCTATGAGGCCCAGGAAGGAATGGGTCCTGTATTACTTCAGTTTACTATCATTATTATTTATTACTAGCGACTTGCCCGTCAAAAAATGACGGCAATGAGATGTGTATTTTTGCAAAGTTGTTTAATTATTAATATACGTATTTGACATTTCAGGAACCGTTTCTAAATCCTTTGTTTGCTTATTAGCTTTTTTTGGTGTATCTTTAATTTTTGCAGCTGATAGTCTTTTGCTTGCAATTCTTTTGCGTTCTTTTTCTCGTCTAATTTCTTTCTCCTCTGGCGTCTGCTGGTTGGCCCATCTCTGTTGTCGTTCTCTAGCTTGCCGTCTTATCTTTTCTTGTTTGCTCTCGTTAGTAGCCATGTTAATCTGTAAAAGAAAATAATGTATAATCAGTTTAGTTTGAGATGTTAAGTTTGTTTTTTTAATTTTTCATTATCAACAGTTTGTTTATATGTGCTTGTAGTTCATTGTAGCGGTACTTTCTTTGTATTGTTAAATAACTGTTTTTCTTATTTTGGATATGATCGCAATGGTTTAAGCATTATCCTGTTTTGTGTCTACCATGCTATGCTATGCTATTCTAATTTAGGCTTCTTTGTAAGCCTTATAACTTCTTAAACAGTAAAAAAGAATATTAATTTATTTTGGTATGTGTTTATGTGATTTTTGGTATAATCCTATTTTGTGTCTACCATATGTTGCATACTTTATTTGCTTAATAAGTCTTTTTTATGAAGGTTAAATGTTTTTGTACAGTGAAATTGAATTTTTGTCCTGTTTTGTGTCCACCACTTTTGGTATGCTTATTTAGGCTTCTTTGTAAGGCTTATAGCTTCTTAAACAGTAAAGAAGAATATTGATTTACTTTGGTATGTGTTTGTGTGATTTTTGGTACAATCCTGTTTTGTGTCCACCATATGTTGCATACTTTATTTGCTTAATTAGTCTTTTTTATGAAGGTTAAATGTTTTTCTACAGTGAAAATGAATGTTTTTACTATTTTGTATCTGATGGCAATGTTTTTAGCATTATCCTATTTTGTGTCCACCACTTTTGGTATGCTTATTTAGGCTTCTTTGTAAGGCTTATAGATTTTTAAACATTAAAGAATAATATTAATTTAGTTTGCTATGTGTTTGTGTGATTTTTGGTACAATCCTATTTTGTGTCTACCACTTTTGGTATGCCTTTTTTGTCTTCTTTGTAAGGCTTATAGGTTCTTAAACATTAAAGAAGAATATTAATGTATGTGTTTGTGTGATTTTTGGTACAATCCTATTTTGTGTCTACCACTTTTGGTATGCTTATTTAGGCTTCTTTGTAAGGCTTATAGGTTCTTAAACATTAAAGAAGAATATTAATTTAGTTTGCTATGTGTTTGTGTGATTTTTGGTACAATCCTGTTTTGTGTCTACCACTTTTGGTATGCTTATTTAGGCTTCTTTGTAAGGCTTATAGGTTCTTAAACATTAAAGAAGAATATTAATTTAGTTTGCTATTTGTTTGTGTGATTTTTTGTACAATCCTATTTTGTGTCTACCATATGTTGCATACTTGATTTGCTTAATTAGTGTTTTTTTTATGAAGCTTTAATGTTTTTCTACAGTGCAAACTAATGTTTTTTCTATTTTGGATATTATGGCAATGTTTTTAGCATTATCCTATTTTGTGTTCACTACTTTTTGGTTGCTGCATTTGTTATATTGGCGGCCATTAAACATATATAGTTCCTTTATTTTTTGTACTTGTTATACTTTACCTTGATTGAAGTGTCGAATGACAGAGGGTCCCCTCTTGCCAATCTTAATCCGCCGGTCTTCTTGTAGTGTCTGTTTGAAAAAGAAAGTGAAATGGTTAATTGTATATTTCTTCTTTTTGATTTAGCAAAGCATGGTCTTTTTCAGCATGTAATGTATTTTTCTATCTTACCTCTTCTTCTTTGTTGGTGTTCTTTAAAAGGGATTGTGGTTCACAATGCACGGTGCAAATTCTTGAGTGACGCTGTTGATGCAGAGTCTGTTTGAATAGTAAAAAAAAGGAGAAAGATTGAGCTTTAGGTGATATATTGAATTACAATAAATTAATGTAATTTAAATATACTTCTTTAATTAGTTTCAATTAACATTAGTTTGTTTTCGGGCCTACACACATAAATGTGTGTGTGACATGTGACTATACATGATACACATATATGTGCGTGTCACATATCGCTCTACATGAATCATATTTTATAGTTGGCTTTTTTTTATGTCATTTAAATATAGTTGTTTAATTAGTTTGGGTTATGATTAGTTTGTTGTAGGGGCTATACACATAAATGTGCGTGCCACATGTCACTATACATGAATGACATTTTCATAGTTAAATTGTTTTTTTTTTTGTCCTGTCTTGATAATAAAATGTAATATATTATATCTTACCTCTCAGTTGTAATTTGCACAGTGTAAAGTAGGAAATTAGGAAACAATTCTCTTCTCAAGTAACATCAGCAGTTAACTATCCAGTCACTCCGTTCATCACCTGAGTAGAAATGTAGAATTTTCTGGAAAGTAGGCAGTATTTATAAACTTTCAAGTGCCTCAGACCGTTAGAACGCAATACGCATGCGCTATTTGCGTTCCAGCTTACAATTTGCGTTCCATCCGCCATTTTGTGCGTAGTAGTTTTCAAAATGGTGGTTAATATCAGTGTGGTACGTTCCGCATAGTATGTGTTTCAGTCTTACAAGTCATTGTAGTACAGTTACGTCTGAATCCTCGTTTTCGTTTGGTTCGGCGCCATTTTTTCTCTCGCTTAGGTGATTTTCGGCAGTTTAAACTTGTTTTTTTGGACTTAAATGGACGTGTAAATTAACTTTTCGAGGTGCCGGATGCCCCCCCTTGCTGTAAGTAAGCTTTTTATGTGTTTGTAGTGTTTATTTCTTGTGTTTCTGATGTTTTCATGCGCGCCGTTTTCGGACGGTTTTGCGTGTTGGGAATGGATCGTTTCACGGCCGTATTTTTTTGCGAAGGACGCAGTTGGATTTTACGTGTACAATGCAGTTGTTTTTTTTTTAAGTCGTGCGAGGCGCCTTTGATTTTTTTTTTGTTAAGTCTTGCGTGTGTGTGTGTTGCCGACGTTGGACCTTCCACCACCGCAAATGCAGCCCCTCGCTTCGCGAGGATCCGCATTTGCGCGGACGTTGGGATGCTCCACCACCACAAATGCAGCCCCTCGCTCCGCGAGGACCCGCATTTGCGGGGGAACTGCGTCCCTCGATTCTCGAGGGACGCAGTTCTTGCGGGCTCGCTGCGAGAGCCCGCAAGTGTGAGCAACGGCTCATATGCTCACAACTATATATGTGATTGCTCATTCCCTGGTGCACAAGAGCTCTTTTAGTTTGTGCAGCTATTTCTGACTTTGCTCCGTCACAGTTCATGCTACCTGCCCTGCCCTCAAATATATGGGCCCTGACTGTAATCTTTTAGTAGGTCGCTGGATTACTAATGAAGTCCTTGTCTGAGTAGCAAAATGCCAAGTGGCCTTGTTATTACATTGTCACCCAGTATCACTAATCAGGGACATGTGACATAGAGACAAGTCTTAAATAATAATTTATAGCAAAATACCTTAACTTCTCATTCCCATTGCAAGAATTACTTTTGAGGAGGTTTCTTGGTGTGTTAATAGTATTATTTGTAAAATACTAGCCTTGATCACCTTGATTTGATTGAGTTATATAATGAGCTACAAGGTCAACATAATGTGTTTTGGCCAATCACAGACAGCTAATACATTGTATCAATCTGTAAAGCTAGTTTGTGCACCAAAGAATCCTTGGATGTGTAGTCCTGTTTTTACCCAGGAACAGGAAGTAAGGAGTAGTCCAGACATTGCTGTGTGGATCTCTGCATTGAGCTGCTGCTGGCTTGATGGTTAGTGCCGTGTTTTTATTGTTAGGTACACTGTGCGTATGTAAGCAGCTCTGGGGTGTGGAAAATACATTTTATTTTTCAATAAAATAAATCTGTGTGTATAGAATTACTCAATGTTACCGTATTGGTCCGAATATAAGCCACACCCGCATATAAGCCGCACCCGTAAAGTTCAAGGGGAAAAATAGAAAAAAGATAGTACTCAAATATAAGCCACACCCGTAAAATTGGAGAGAAAAAGACTCTCAAAGTGATCAGCCATTGCAAGAAACAGGCTTTCTAATTAGCACTGTAGCTTTTTTTGCAGGTTACAGGCTTTACAGGATGTTAGAATCACTAAAACCGTAAATCGCTATTCCATACTGCAGTCTCAAGCACGAAAAACGGCACCCTTAACTCGCAAACGTGCTAATCGGCAGTCATTTTGCGTTCGCAAATATAAGCCGCACACCTAACAAGCAAAGTTCGCAAATCGCAATGATTTTTTTTACGGTTGTGAATATAAGCTGCACCCATAACTCGCAAGCTCAAAAATTGGAAAAAAGGTGCGGCTTATATTCGGACCAATACGGTATGTACATTTCTGCTATAAGCAGCATGTGTTGGATTAGATAAAGGAAAAAAACAGGGAACCTTAGATAAACCTCTAAGAACTATTATCGTTGAAACCCACAGAGAAGCAGCTATCCCTCATCATTATCTAAAAAAGTTCCTATTCCCATAGTTATAACAAATTTCATAACTGTATATTTGCCTTAAGTTCTGATGCAAGTTCTGGGCATTTATATTTTAATTTCACACGCTAATTTTTATTTTAACCTGCAGCTCCTATTAACATCATTAAAATCAGGCTGGGGGTCTGCATGCATTATTTCCCGTTTGGTCAGGTAAAAACTGCAATTTCAGTATGACCTTCAAGTGATAAAGTATTTGTTTCTACTTAAAGCTTTAAATTACACCAAATTTGGAACCTTCACAGTGACCATTAAATAAACTTATGTGATGTTTATAGATAATAGAAATCCATTTAGTTCAGATTAAAATAAATGTTTAAATTCTAATCACAAAATTCCTCAACAATTCAGCATATGTTTAAATTAATGTATAGCACTAGACATTCTGCAAACAAGCACATCAAGTATATAAGAAAATAGGATCTTGAATTCTTTGAAATTAAAAAATATTTAATGAAAAAGGAGAGAAAAGTGAGCAGTCAGCAGTCAATGAGGTGGAGCAGGTATATTAGATGTAGTCATTGATTTAGTATCCCAATTACACATGCTGCATCAGGCTAATAGATCCAAAGACCTCTACCAACATGCAATTAGATGACAGATAACAATAGCTTGGTACACCTGCCCTGCCCACTAGCCTGATGAATGGTTTAAAGAACCACTGTATTTTGGCGAAAAAAATTTGACATTAGCAAATGTGTAAACCATGAGCATGGAAGTATTATTACTTGTGTACACATTATTTGTGGCTGAAGGATTCCATTTGTGTATCTTCCACATTTCCTAAGAACATGTGAACTGCTGCTTTTAATACCTATTTTGAAGATTAATGAGGAAGGAGAATTTGTTGTCTCATTTGCTGACTCGTGTAAGTGTTTTTCATGTGACTTCTAACCCCCCCCCCCCTCTCATTTGGGCCTCAGTTACGTGGTACTAGTCTTCACACTTTGCGTGGTGTGTATGAGTTAGGCGATGAGCACCAAAGGCGCTCATCATCTGCGAGCCTTGCGCACATTGCCTGCTCGCTACGCAGGCCACAAAACACTTAGTAAATACGCAATCGCATTAGCCTTCAAGCAAATAGGTAAAGACTGGGTCTCAGAGATCAACTACTTGAAAACAGCAAACATTTGGAGATGATCAGTAATTTATGTAGTAATTAGAGAAGAAGGAGGAACACCACAAACCCTTCTTTTTTTTTTAAATAAATATTTTTCTCACCCAGTCTCCCTTAGAAATAGGGGGTGGGGTGTGCCCTACCAGGCAATCAAGTTTAACTTATATTCCAATTACTCCCACCAGGGCACTCCACTTCATTAGTCCTTGTAGTTGATTGTTCGTAGGATAGTGGGGAAGGGCACTACATTTCAAATATTTAATATCAACATGCTCAGAAGATTCAGGGTCACATAAACTGTATAACTTATAAACATAGTATTTATTTTGGTTTAAATGAAGAGGACAGCATTACTATTTTTTTTGTTATTTTTAATTTTTTCCTACCTATTATATATTACATATATTACATCTTTTAATCTTGACGCACAAAAAAAACAACAATCATTAGGAAGTGGAACTTTGTGCTGAAAAAATATATAGCTTCCCATATCATTATATAAGTATATGAACAACAAGCCCACCTAAACAAGAATGAAGAAAAAAGCTGAAAATATTTCTGACTTTAGAAACATTGTTTGACCCTCTAAATTATAACCATGAAGGGTTCCTATGGGCAAAAGTAAAAAAGCAATAAATGTAAGGGGTAAATATCCATAATGCCCTGTTCCTCACTCTTCAGCCCTGGATAAGCAGGCACTTCTATGTTGATTGAAGAATCCGTCCTCTTCTTGCTTGATTGAAGCCTTTCGTCCTCAACTTTGACCTGTGGAAATGGACACTGCATAAAACCAGCTGTGGTAAAACAAATTAATATAACTTTCTCCAATTCACTATTTCTGGCTATAAGAATTGACATTTTTCATTACTCCTGCCTCATTTCTAATTGGTTAAAAGTCTAAACAATCAGAATTTATGGTTTTTGTTTTTCTTTTATTGAGCGGCAGTTTTTTTTTTTAGATGGAGACCAATATCCACAGGCTGAGGATGAGAACCAAGCAAGCAAGAAGAGGACAGATCATTCAACTAACATGTCCATGGCTGAAGTGTGAGGGCCATGGCATCAACGATTGCAACTGGAGAGTGTACTTCCAGATATAACTTTTTTATAGTATGTCATTTTATTTATGCATTTAGTGTTAGGGAGTATGAGGGTCCTTATGTATCCCCATGGGAAGTAAGGGTCCATAGGGGTCCAATATGGATCCCTGTGGTGATAGGAAGAGTGCCATTGGGGTCCTTGAGATCTCCCATGGTGTAAGGGGTTAATATTTAGTGCCATGGGTGTCCATAAGGTCCTCAATGGTTATACTTTAGATGGGGGAAGCCTCAAGTTCAAAACAATTAAGATGTGAGCTCCTTCATAGTGTCAGATTTGAGGGGTAGAAGGTAGGCTTGTTAAATATTTAGACATTCAGAAAGACTTCTGAGTACACTTCAGCAAGATCGGATATCATTACAGGAGGCATGTGATAGTGATTTTGAAAGAAGATATGGTACAAGCACCCGTGGCGTAAGATATTAGGGACATTTCAAGGACTCGGATGGCATTTTTCAGAGGTTAAATGAGGTGATAGCTTGTTATTTTATTTACAGGAGCCATGGCTAGCCATTACATACATTAGAAGGCAGATACAACAAGACAGTACATTTGTGCATAAGCATTGTTACATGAAAAGATGCTGGGCCTGCTCTCGGGAGAGTTTACAATTTAAGAGCTGATAGGGGATAGATAGATGAGGGGACTGCTGGATGGATATTAATCATTTGTGTAATAGAGTAAAATTAAGTCCCCTATTTGGTTAGAGCTTTCTGAATGTCAAAACAGCTGTAGTGCATGCAGAGACGACAACTGAGAGTGGATAAAATAACAAATACCTAAACTGAGAGTGGATAATGAACAATTACAATATACGGCTTAATGTAGTCCTAAAGTAATCCTTTAGTCCAGTGGTTCCCAAACCTCTCCTCAAGAACTACCAGACAGGCTGTGATTTGGGTTCACTGTTTGAATACACAGGTGAAGCAAATTGAGGCTCCACAGCCTGTTGAATACTAGTTGCTTCACCTTTGTTCAAACAGTGTTTGACCTAAAACATGGTCTGTCTGTTGGGTCTTGAGGAGGGGTTTGGGAACTTCTGTCCATCCAGTCGGTAGCTGCAGCTTTTTGGTTCCCACCCTGCTTCCAGATGAGATGGTGTGTTGATGATGATAGTGCTGGAGCTACCAATGAGACACTGTAGGGCTTCTTCTGGAGTGATATGTAAGTACAGTGGGATTTTTTTTAATATCATCTGATGGCCTTAAAGATAGATCCAAACAACATAACTTTCTAGTCACACACTGGAACTATCACATATATGAATTAATATCAGTCTTGTATGTTATCTTTAGTGTTCTTAGCCAGTTCACAATTCAATCATTTAAAGAATATCCTATGATATGGGAGAAATTAAGGTGGAATGAAATTCTCATTGGAAATGTAAAGAAGAACTCATGGGGGTGGAGAAATTATTAGTATCCCTCACTTCTTTCCATATTAGTTAATGGACTTCTAAATTACAGTGTAAGTAACCAAAGTAATTGATAATAATAACATCAGTATGTGTCTCAAATTGAGAAAATAGCATCAATAAAGGCAGAAAAATAAACAAAGACACAAAAAAAAAACATACTATAATATTGAGAACAAGTTCCAGTTAAAATTAAGTTTCCTTTATAATAAAGACCAATCTTAGAGAAGTCTAACTATCTATATAAAATTATGAAACTTACTGTCACGATCTGCTTCTTCAAGGGGGCTTGATATGTACCTAGATAAAACCTACCCCAGCAGAATCTTATAGTTCCTGTCCTCTGTGGCACAAAAGATGGCTTCTGAAGAGGTCCAGGCAGAGAATACTGGATACAGGTTACTAGTGGACTATGACAATACCCCCCCCCCCGGTCAGGATACAACACACAGAAATAGTCTCACACTGTGGATATGTGAAAACTATAACTGAACCTTTATTGAATTATCAAAACAACATATTTATACTCTCCAATACCACACCCTTGTGTACCTTTGTGTATGTGTGTGATGAAACACACTTGCCTTGTAGACTTGGGTTGCTATAACAATTGAGACAACACTCATCAGATATCTAAACGATAGGCCAGATGTCCATGGTTAGCTAGGGCAGAAAACCTTGATGTAAAGCTCAAGTGTATTCTTAGGACTACTTGAAGTACATACATCTGTCTTGACTGCGAGGATGCAATGATATGCAGCTAACTTCTGTGTGGCCTTCGCAGTTGCTGGCAAGGAATTGGTGGCAAGGAGTGCCGAAGGTGCTCCTTGTGCTAGGCGCTCATTTCTACGACCCCCTAAAACTTCCAGACCACAAATGCGGACCCCCGCAAAGCGAGGGGCCGCATTTGCAGAGGTGGAGGCTCTATGACGCCTTACAACCGGTTACAAACCACCACACAAGTGGGACTTGGAAAAAAAAACATAAACACACAATGACTAACTACGGACTAACATAAAAATATACGAGCCGCGGGACTTAAAAAAATAAATTGCGGACTTACACAAAAACAATTACGACCCGCGGGACATTACAGACTCGCAAAAATACGACCTTAACGGACAACCCGCGCACAGCGCCAAACATTAAACAACACAAAAATATACCCAAAAATAAAATAAAAACCTTACCTACACCAAGGGGGACACCCAGGACCTCGGCAACACTGCTTAAACCTCGAATTCTGTCGAATTTACAAAGTTTAGCCACTCTAAAGTCTCCTAAGCAAGAGAAAAAATGACCGCTGTAAAAAACAAAAACGAGGCTACACGACCCCTAAAGCCGCTAAATTCCACAAAGCAAATACGGCTTTTACAAAAACCCCGACATACGACCTACAACATACACCATTAGCAAGGACGCTTCATGATACAAACCCGCTTACCACATACACATTCGCCGCCATTTTACAACACTACCTTACAGAATGTGGAAGTACCCAGCTACACTAACGGCTTCCCCTCGCGCACGCAGCTTATTTACACTACGCACTGCACACATTGCTGACACTTA
The DNA here is from genome assembly GCA_027410445.1 of Discoglossus pictus. Classification (NCBI taxonomy): domain Eukaryota; kingdom Metazoa; phylum Chordata; class Amphibia; order Anura; family Alytidae; genus Discoglossus; species Discoglossus pictus. Next base: position 156,659,405 of record CM050169.1, read on the forward strand.
CACCTTAGCTCCACAACACTGCAAACCTACATTGTATGCTGCAGGAACATGAAAACAGATTGTCAGCTCTTCAGCACAATGCTTCCTGCATGTATTACAAATAGGTAAAGTATATTAATTTATTAATTTACTACTTAATTAATTAGCATACAAAAGTACATATATAAAATAAAATAAAAGTAATAATAATAATAAGTAATAATATACAAAAAAAAACTCAATAAACGCAAAAGACATTCACTGCGCGCCTCACAACTAGCGCCAACACTGCTCATAGCATACAAACTACACCAGGGGACAGCCTTGCAATAAGCGCAAAAAACAGATCAGTGCCAACCTTACAATGACAGCAAAAGCGCCTCTAAAAAAAATACAGCAACCAAGAGGCTCGCAATGAGCGCTGAGATCTCAGACCACCACTAAAAATAATGTCTGTGCAAAACGCCATTCCTTGACTTACAATTCTATTGCCGTCATTTTTTGGCGGGCAATTCGCTAATACATAATAACCATGGACAAGCAACATATAATGACACAATAACACATAATCCCAATGCCACAATGCCATGCTCCCTTGGCCATATTCATAATTACTGGCAATATCAGTCCTTAAACAATTAAATTATGACACTTACCTACTGCGCTAATTACTCCATTTTTGCAGAGAGAGGAAACTATCATTCATTTTCTGTGTATTTCAGCAGCTTACACCTATTATACAGAGGTCTTGTAGTTATAAAAGGCAAGTGCTAAAATGGTTAGACATATATTTGTACTTTGATTAGTGACCTCTTTCATATAAGAGCAACTTGTGTTTAGAAGAAACTTCTGTAATCTTATACAATATGATAAAATGTCCTGATACTGATTTAACACAGATCTTTATGGCCATGTATTTTCCTGCTGAGAGATTGTAAATACAACTGCAAAAAGATCCAGCAGGGTGGAAGAAGCTTTAGGAATATTAGGATTTAAAATAAATGGTTGAAACTGTTTAAAACAAATATATAAATGTCTCAGTATTTCAAGCAATCTAACAACAATGTTAACAACTAAACTATTGGATTATGTTTTTGTGTTTATAGATGGCAATGTCCTTTTCATGCATTTGTGTGACAAAGATCCCACTCCTTAGGATGCTTAGCAGCAGAAGCGGAGTTACCGCTAGTGCAGCCAGTGCAAGGCACAGAGGCCCCTGGCATCTGAGGGACCCCTCTGTACCTCCTGCCCTGTGGCCCCCGCTGGTCTTCTATGGACCCCATGGATCCCTGTGGCACCCGTGTTTATTCTATGGCCACTATGAGTCCCCTGTGGCCCTCGTAGGATCCCTGTGGCCCCCATGGGCCTCTGTAGCCCGTTATGACCTCCGCGGACCCCCAATGGGTCCCCTGGGTCCCCTGCAGCCGATTATGGCCCCCTATGCCCCCTTCAGGCCCTGTGGCCCCCTTTGTCCCCCCCCCCAGCCTCCTGTTGTCCCTTGTGGACCTCTGCTGTTTTCTCAGCCCCCTGTATTCCCCCTCAGCCTCCTGTGGCCGCTCACAGACCTCTGTGGCCTCCCCCAGCCCCCTTGTGTCCCTCTTAGTCCTTGCGGACCCTGTTGCCCCCCGAGTACCTCTGCGATTCTCTCGAACCTCTTGCCTGCCTTGGACCCTCCTCACCCTAGGAAGTGGAGTGCAGCATCGGGCAGGTAAGAAAGTATTTATATAGGTGTGTGTGTATATATATATATATATATATATATATATATATATAGATGCATATATAAATGTATAGGGGTAAATGGTGTGTATATATATAATGCTCCCCCTTACATCTCTGCTCTCATCTCCAAATACTCCCTTACCCAACCTCTTCGTTCTGCTAATGACCTTCTTCTTTCTACAACTCTTGTCACCTCCTCTCACTCCCGCCTCCAGGACTTTTCTCATGCTGCCCCTAGTCTCTGGAACTCCTTGCCTCGCTCCACCAGATTATCCTCTTCCCTCAAAACATTTAAAACCTCACTTAAAATGCATCTCTTTGAAGAAGCGTATCACCTTCCACCCTAACACACTTATCCCCTCTCTCTCCCTCTTTTACCACTCACTATACCTTAGATTTTAAGTCTGCGAGTATCTATCCTAAGTACTTTGCTAAATGTTAATCTGTATTTATCTTTGTCCGAACCTAATTCCGTACAGTGCTACAGAATATGTTGGCGCGTTATAAATAAACTATAATAATATATATATATATGTGTGTGTGTGTAGGTAAATGTGAATGTATATATATGTATATCTACACTTTTGCCCACAATATATTAAATTATTGTTGTGATGAACTACCTACTCATAATTTCCACAACACAGGCTGAGATCCCGCTCCATGCGGATGATAGCCAGTAAGCTTGAAACAGCTGTACGTGGATAGGATTTGCAGCTTGTGTATAATCCAACCTTGGCTTTGCATAAAAGCTGTGTAATGCAGCGGGCATAAGCTTGAAGGAAGCCGTGTTTAAAATGGTTTATGGATTGAAGAGCAAGGCATTTGTCGGCACATTTGCATGTCCCAGCTCAGCTTCCCAGAATGCAAGGTAATAACTGTTTTTCTCAGAATTCTGAGCTGGAAGCAGGTTTTTTGTGTGTAGTGTAAATAGGCTGCCTGCGCGAGGGAAAGCCGTTAGTGTAGCTGTGTACTTCCGCATTGTGTAAGTTAGTGTTGTAAAATGGGGGTGAATGTGTGCGGTACGCAGCTGTGGATGATGTAGTCCTTGGTAGAAGTGTATTTTGTACCTCTTACGGCTTTTTTGAAAAGCTGTAGGTATTTGGTGGTGTTTTGCGTCTTTAGGGTCCTGTAGCCTCGTTTTCGTTTTTTTCAGCGGCCATTTTTTCTCTCGCTTAGGGGATTTTCGTGTGTCTAACTCACGAATTTGGACTTAAATTGAGGTGTAAATTCACTTACAGAGGTCCTGAGTGCCGCTTGTGTGGGTGTTTGTAACCGCGGTGTGAGGCGCCGTAGAGCCTCCACCTCCGCAAATGTGGCCCCTCTCTTCGCGAGTTTGACAACTATTATATGTGATGCAGAAATAAATAGTAAATAACTTGTTTTGGTTCCTTATCATTGTTCTCTATACTGTTATTCCAGTTACAAATATTCTACTTTGTATTCACCTGTCTCTGCTCTTTCTCCATAATTTGTGTATTCTCATTTTTTGTTAACATGACCTCAATCTTCACGATGGTTATACCCAAGGTATACCCAATTATCTATAAATATATGGTACTCCGTAGTCCCCTTTCGTATCCATTACTGTTCTCTAGCATGCAACAATTTCCACGGAAGGCAGCTGAGAGCTCTGCAACCTGAAGGTTAATTGATTAGACAGTCACTTGATTTTTTCATTCCAACATAATGCCTTCACCATTTCAACAAATAAATTCCTCCATTTTGTTTGTTGTTGTCATACTCAGTTTAATGTTTGGAGGTTATGTATCAAAGTGCAACATATGGCCTTAAATGTACAAAAATAGATATTTATTAAAGTGTAAAAATTCAATGGTATATTTTTGTTGTATAACTATTGTACTGTTGGCAAAGTAGAGGAATGAAGTTTGGGAGTTATTATATTGAACTAGCGACTTGCCCGTCAAAAATGATGGGACAATAACATTTTAAGCCATGGCAAGGCTGTTTGACACACAATGTAAAGCTTTTTCTACTCTGAGGACCTTCTGTGTTCATTGCAAGCCTCGCGCTGAGCGCCTTCAGCGCTCATCACGTGGCTCGCAATGAGCGCCTTTTGGCGCTCTTAGCAAGCCGCTCAATTTTAAGCCATGGCAATGCTGTTTGACACACAATGTAAAGCTTTTTATACTCTGAGTACCTTTGGCGTTCATTGCGAGCCTTGCGCTGAGCGCCTTCAGAGCTCATAGCGATCCGCTCCTCTTGTTTACTTTTGTTCCAATGAGCACCTTGTGCTCTCATGACAAAGACAGATATACATGGTAATTTGTTTTAGTATAATTATTCATTAATTATTTACTTAATAAAATAATATACTTATTTGTAATTGATGTATCCAGCAATGAATAGCCTGAAGAGCTAAGTATCTATTTTTATTTTCCTGCAGCATACAATGTACAGTTGGACTGTTGCTGCTGTGAGGAGAAAGTGTCATCAATGTCCCAGCTGTGCATTAGAAATATGCTGCGTGCGCGAGGACAAACCTTTCCTTTAGTTGTGTAAATCGCCATTTTAGATTTGTAGTGTTAGTGTTGTAAAATGGCTTTTTGTTTGTCTATGTGCTACGTGGGTGTGTATTTTAGTACCTTGTATGTCCCTGGCAAAAGTCATACGTGTCTGGGGGTGTTTTGCACATTTCGGGGTCGTGTAGTCTCGCTTTAATTTTTTTCGCACGCCATTTATGGCTATTGATTGCTGGATATATTAATTACAAATAGGTAAAGAATATAAATTTATTCAACTAATTAATTCATTATTGATTAACTAAATATAGATAAATATATATCTCTCTTTATAATGAGTGGCGAAGGTGCTCAGAGGAGCAAAAGTAGATGAGAATGCACAAGGGATACAAAAAAATAGCAAAATTAAGCTTAATCATGCATTACCAGATCTGAAAACTGTACCTGTACACTGGTTTAAGGGCTAGTCTATACTTTCTCCCTCTAACCCCTTGGTCCACCATTTCCAGCATATCAGCATCATATATTTGGCTTCACACGAAATGATATTGACATGTGGTACACAGATCATATTGTAAGTATTAAAACATAAAAAGAAAACAAATTTGTATAATGTTCTGGTATGTTAAAAAGGCTGCAAGTGCTGCCATATGATAGGTATAGTTTTAAAAAAAAATGAATATGTAATGGAGGGAGCAAATGCTTGGAATTAAGAGATGTACATGGGTGAGCTCTACCCAAAGTTTAAAGTGCTACCAGTGAATAATTTAGCCATTTCATTGTCACTATCTTTGTAAATGCTTTCCATTAGAGACATAAACTGCATTATCTCCACTATGCCCATTGAGTGACAAGCCGTCCTCTTTATTGGCCCATGTGTGTGAAGGTTGTCCTTGTCGCAAACAACATATTTTTTATAACAATAAGATATATGAAAACAAATAATATAGATAGGTATATAAAACACCATCTTGTCTGGTATAATGTTGTGAATCAAAGTAATAAGTATATGTCACTCATATTGCCATTCTTAGCAAATTAATACAGTGCTGCTGTGATCATTTTGAAAGCCCTATGCTTCCGATTTAATGCCACACTATTCCATTTTACATTTTCTACTATTATATCGATTTTTTTCATGCACCATATAGATCCATGGCTAACCTATACATTAAGCACAATGAAGCACAGGCCTGTTGTGTTTTTGTTGTTTCTTATGGTATGCCTTTTTTTAGCTGCACTGACATGATATTCCCAATGAGGGTAGCAACGTCAGTCTCTAGCAAGTAAACAGCACATTTATTGGCCAACTCCACATCACTGTATTTGCCTTAAATGTAATATTCTTTAGACTCATTCCTGTAGGCAATCAAAACTCTTATCCCAACACATTTCAAAATATATATATATATATATATATATATATATATATATATATATATATATATATATATATATATATATATACACACCGGTATATATATATATATATATATATATATATATATATATATATATATATATACATATATATATATATATATATATATATATATATATATATTATATCACAAAAGTGAGTACACCCCTCACATTTTTGTAAACATTTTATTATATCTTTTCATGTGACAACACTGAAGAAATGACACTCTGCTACAATGTAAAGTAGTAAGTGTACAGCCTGTATAACAGTGTAAATTTGCTGTCCCCTCAGAATAACTCAACACACAGCCATTCATGTCAAAACCGTTGGCAACAAAAGTGAATACACCCCTAAGTGGGAATGTCCAAATTGGGCCCAATGTGTCAATATTTTGTGTGGCCACCATTATTTTCCAGCACTGCTTTAACCCCCATGGGCATGGAGTTCACCATAGCTTCACAGGTTGCCACTGGAGTCCTCTTCCACTCCTCCATGATGACATCACAGAGCTGGTGGATGTTAGAGACCTTGCACTCCCCGAACTTACGTTTGAGGATGTCCCACAGATGCTCAATAGGGTTTAGGTCTGAAGACATGCTTGGCCAGTGCATCACCTTCAGGTTCTTTAGCAAGGCAATGGTCGTCCTGGAGGTGTGTTTGGGGTCGTTATCATGTTGGAATACTGCCCTGCGGCCCAGTCTCAGAAGGGAGGGGATCATGCTCTGCTTCAGTATGTCACAGTACATGAACTGTAGCTCCCCAGTGCCGGCAGCACTCATCCAGGCCCAGACCATGACACCACCATGCTTGACTGTAGGCAAGACACATTTATCTTTGTACTCCTCACCTGATTGCCGCCACACATGCTTGACACCATCTGAACCACATAAGTTTATCTTGGTCTCATCCGACCAGAGGACATGGTTCCAGTAATCCATGTCCTTAGTCTGCTTGTCTTCAGCAACCTGTTTGCTGGCTTTCTTGTGCATCATCTTTAGAAGAGGCTTCCTTCTGGGACTATTTCCTAAAGACAACCTCTGGATATGATGCTGAACATGTGCACTCAACTTCTTTGGTTGACCATGGCGAGGCCTGTTCTGAGTGGAACCTGTCCTGTGAAACCTCTCTATAGTCTTGCCTAGGCCATCATTATGTAGAGCAACAAGTCTTTGCCATGTTGAACTTCCAGTGACCAGTATGAGAGACTGTGAGAGCGATAACACCAAATTCAACACACCTAAGACCTTGTAACACTTACGAGTCACATGACACCGGGGAGGGAAAATGGCTAATTGCACCCAATTTGGACATTTACGCTTAGGAGTGTAGACATTAATTGCTGTGTGGTGAGTTATTTTGAGGGGACAGCAAATTTGCACTGTTATACAGGCTGTACACTTACTACTTTACATTGTAGCAGAGTGTCATTGTCATTTCTTCAGTGTTGTCACATGAAGAGATATAATAAAATATTTACATAAATGTGAAGGGTGTACTTACTTTTGTGATATACTGTATAGATATATATATATATATATATATATATATATATATATATATATACCGTATATATATACATTTTATAGGGTTGGTCTCTGATTCTGTCAACATAACTTTTCTTTTGAAATTAGTGCCAATAAATGCAGGATTATAGTGCCCTAATCCCCATTGAAAATTAATATCCAACAGTGTACTTTCAAAGAAAGGAATAAGTTCTCCCAGGCTTCTCCCAAGTAACCCATTTCTATGCCGAGAGTTACAAAATTCAGGAACATAACACCAAAATGTGTTCATTACATCCCTTGAAACAGCTAGCTATTTTTAGGTGAAAAATAATAAAAATTAGGCCTAAGGAGGTTCACAATATAACTTTACAGTCTCGGTTGCTGCGGCGCCAATAAAAATGTTATACGACTGCAGAAATAAGAACATAAGAATATATATCTGCTTTCTGTTTTTTAATTCATGATCACAGCACCTTTTCATTTTTATGAGGCAGCCTTCCAAGGTAACATATCATTACTTAAACAGCTTTATTCTGATTTTATTGCATTGATTGAAGCCTTTGTTGGAAATTGATAACAGAGAAGGTGTCTGGGAGTTTATAAATGAGGGAGTTACCCTTCTATTTAAGACGGTTTGAGAGATTTCTATAGACACCATAGTATAAGACATATGGCAGCCATGATGGTTTATGTATCCAAAGCACTTATATATAAACCAATATTGCCACAGTTGAAAGAAAGAGAAATAAATTTACCACAAGAAAGAAAATTATTGAAGTTTTCCAGAGACTTTAATCCCACTTGGTAGAAAGTTCAAAATGCGATGTGCCCATAAAGCATATGGTGAGAACTCAGTTTTATTGTTATGTTTTCTTACAATACCAGTGGCTATAAAACTAGAAAATAAGTGGGAATAGTCAGTGTGAGACAACAGAGCATGAACGAGATAACAGCTCATAAGGATAACGGTGCACATAGCTTGTACAGAAATCCAAACCTAACTAAGCAATACAACAATATAACGTGCTTCTCTTTTCCCTGAGTTTCTATTAAGTATATTTCTTACACCACTTCAATAGTCTATATAAAAGGAAGATACTAATTTAATAACCCAGGCACCAGATTTAAATTAATTAGATTTTGCAATAAAACAGTGAGGTAGAAATTTACATGAGAATGACTCTTCTAAATATAGGGATGCCGGTATGAAAACCTACTAGAACCAATTAAGTCGGGAAACAAAAGTGATGCTGCCTCAGCATGCAGGCTGCTCTATAATGAAAAGGTGTTTATAAAAATACGCGGTGGAGATAAAAAATAAGATGATATGGGACATTTCAGCCATCTGCAAGTAAATAAAATGGAATGAATAATTATGGGATGTGGTAAAAGAGAGCAGTTTTAATTGGAATGAGTAGGCATTGGGGAGCCCATTTTGAGAGCAAGGCTGTAACTTGCCAACATTTTATAACCAAGGGCGGCTGAAGTGGCAAAGATTTCTGAGGCAAAAGTATAAAAAAAAGTACAATGACGGCAGAGGGGAAAGTAGTTGACATTGCATTAAATTCTTGTTAATTAGGAATTAATAGCACCCAGTGCCGGAGATATTATTGAGATGGGACAAAAAATAGTTGAAATCACAAAATAATATCGCTATAAAGTGAAGAACAATATTTCTCTGTATGTCTGATTTTTGTCTAATAATATGTTCTGTTAAAGCGCAATCGATGCAGCCTGTGTATTATAAAAATATCAAGTCTGCTTTTTATTTATTGCTTATATTTTATATGGTGCTGTGGGTTTGCGGCTCAGTACAAGAAAAAGCAATGACCTAGATTAATCCCTGCTTTAAAAAGATTAGAATCCAATGTAATACCTAGGGCAAAGAGAATCAAAGCGAGCAGTGCCGTTACACAGTGGTATAAACTACGTACCCCTGAAGAAAGTTTATAGGGTCATAAGGGACTCTTAAAAACAAAGCTTAGGACTGATACCATTATTTACAAAAAAGATCCCAGCTTCCTGTCTTATTATATTCCCTGTAAGAGGAAACCAATAACAGTAAATTTATGATGGCAAAAAAAGTTACCGCTGTGTATATTATAAGAAAGAAATGTTTGAATACACACAACTGACTACTTCTTACAGATTCCCAACACCTGTATCCATACATTGTCATGTCAAGCAGTGATTAAACTGCAGCAGAGGATTCTGGGTAATGGCATCGCAATAAGTTATTTATATTTATATGTCAAAATCAGAAAAAGGAATAGTAATTCAATGTGTCAAAAATGAGCTCTGCGTGTGTAGTAAAATGCACGCGACTTCTAGCAAATGACGCACCATAGGTAGTCTATGTGTACAGAGATTAAAGAGCAATCGTATAAAAATCTATACAGATGGTATATGACTCCAGTGAGATTAGCTCATTATAAGAGAAACTTTTTTTAGTAACGCGGAAAGGATTGTATAAAATGGGGGGATTTTTACCAATATGTGGTTCAACTTCTCACTTCATATATACTGAGTTAAATAATTGAAAAAAAACAATTGTTAAATATTAAATTTCTTCAAACATTCACCTTCAACTCCTTGTAGTATATTGCTTATTTATAATAGCCATACTGCTAAGAGAAACATAGCAGCTCACTAGAGGCAGCCAAGCACTGGCCAATTACCATTATATCTCGAGGATGTTTGATGTGACACATCTGTATTGTGGACAAATCTACTTAACCATAGGCAGAGTAAATAGATCTGCAATGTATGGTTAAAATGTGTAATCTATTTATGTGATAAATAGCCAGAAAAGTGTTTTTATTTTCAAAAAGTGATTGCAAAATATGTAAACAAACAAGTAGATAAAATGCTTGTATCTTTTGTAAATATTTTTTCTTATTTTTTAAAACTTGCACTGCTTTCCTTTTAAAGGTTCTTTAATTTATAAACCAAGATATAAAGAGGTTTAAATATTCATAAAACGCCAATATAACCTTGTATTTTCACACTCTCCTCTATTTCACCTCTTATCACTCTCATTTCACATTTTCATTTCTCTTCACTTCACATTTTTTATTTGCCCCTCCATTTCCATTCCAATACCCCAACCTCAATTTCATACCAATAAACCCATAATTAACACAAACTGATACTTATTAACAGTCTTATTAAATTGCGATTCAGTAAATTTAATAGGGCTCTATTTAAGCACACAGTATATTTTTTAATTAGTGAACTTCTATCCAGAAGCAAGGTCTTCACTAACAAAAAACTTCTGTAAAAAACATATGCTGTGTGCTTAAATAGAGCCCTTTTAAATTTACCAAATCGCAATTTAATAAGGCTGTTAATTTGTTTTCAGGCCCATTTACCATTTACCCTCCATAACCTATGTTAATTATTTTTCTTCAGTTTTATCCTCCACTCTAATGTCACCCCCACCATCTAAACTGCTCTGTTCATTCCCCCATTTATTCCATTAAAGGACCATGTTGTCCCACATGTACCATATCTTTTGCTTTTGAAGACATGAACTGGATAATGTTTCTTTTTTTATTAACTGTTATTATTAACCTTTTAAAGCGCCAACATTTTATACAGAGATATATGCAAGGGGATATTCATAGCATACATTAAGTATTTGATACAGTACAGCTAATATAGAAGGAATAGAAGTCTCTGCTCCTAAGAGCTTATATTTTAAACAAGAATTATCACAACATATATATTTGAAATATGCAAATATTCATCATTGTGGGCAGGCATTGTCATGTACCATGTACTGATTTTGCTTTTAGTCTTTATTCACTTAAATTATATGGTTTAAAAAATAGATGATGCATGAGATCAATGGCGAAGCTTTTGGATAATGGGCCTGGTGCAAACCCCCCCCCAAAAGACTCCAAGGTAGTATTTTCTAAGGCACTACCTATGCCATGTGCTAGCCCAGAAAGGCAGATGGAGCTTAGGGAGATTAATGCATGGCTAAAGATGTGGTGCACTAAGGAGGGGTTAGGGTTTTTAGAGCACTGGGCTGACTTCTTACTTCGGTACAATCTCTACAGTAGGGATGGATTGCACCTTAATGATGAGGGAGCTTTTGTGCTAGGGGATAGAATGGTAGAAAAGCTGGAGGAGTTTATAAACTAGTAGGTGGGGGGGAGGAACTAGATATAAGTAATGGGTAGATAGTGTAGAGGGGACAAGGGATGAATTAACAACTCATAAGGGAGGAGATGGGGGGAGGGGTAGTATAGTCGATAGGGAGGTATTACTAAGTAACTCAAGTAAAGAGGCAGGCACTTCAAATCTACAAACTCATAACATAAGATGTATGCTTGCTAATTCCAGAAGCTTGACAGGAAAAATGGGAGAGATAGAATTATTGGCAATTCATGAAAATGGTATTTAATAGGCATTACTGAAACGTGGTGTGATGAATCTCATGACTGGACTGTTAATCTGGATGGTTATAACCTATTTAGTAAAGATAGGGGCAATGGTAAAAGATGAGGAGTGATTTGTCTGTATGTTAAGCCTGAATTTAATCCTATAGACAGAGAAGATATTTATGGTGGAACTAGCGGTAATGTTCAATGTTTGTGGATAGAGTTAATTAGCAGAGCAGCAAATTCCAAAAGAATATTAGTAGGAGTATGCTATAAACCCCCAAATATAGCTGAAAGTGAGGAAATACAATTATTGTTACAGATTGGAAATGCAGCTAAGCATGGTCAGGTTCTAATAATCGGAGATTTTAATTACCCTGAAATAAACTGGATAAATGAGACCAGTAGTTCAGCTAAGGGGATCAGGTTCTTGAGTACACTCAGGGATCATTATCTGACTCAGGTTATACAAGAACCTACTAGAAATTAAGCTATCTTGGATTTAGTTATCACAAATAATATTGATATAGTATCAAATGTTGAAATAGGGCAACCTTTGGGAAATAGTGGTCACAACACAGTCTCATTTGAGATTAAAAAAACAAAATTTTAAGGGGCCCCAAAAAACTTTTAAAAGGGCGGATTTTAATGATCTAATGACAGCAATACAAAGTATAGACTGGTGAGAGAACTTATAGGTAAAAATACTGAGCTTAAATGGACAACATTTAAATATTTACTAAATATACATACACATCGGCATATACCATGAGGGAATAAAAGTAAAAGGAGTAAATCCCATCCAATGTGGCTTAACAATGATTTAAAAATCAAGATATGGATTAAAAATCAGGCATTTAAATTATACAAACAAGAGGGGACAATCATTGCAAAAGAGCGTAAGACTAACCCTAAAATATTTTTAAGTATATTAATGGGAAGAAGGCGAGGAAGGAAGCTATAGGAACATTACAATGTGACACAGGCCGTCTGAAAATGAGTGACCAGGAAAAGGCAGATGAGCTAAATAGGTTATTTTCTTCAGTATACACAAGGGAGGTACCAGTGGTTGGGACACCGCAAAATAATGGGGCTACAATACCTTCGCCAAATAATTGGTTAATGCAGGAAGTATTCCAAAAGAGGTTGGAAAAAATAAATGTTATTAAATCCCCAGGTCCTGATGGAATACATCCAAGGATACTGAGGGAACTGGGTTCTGTAATAGCCAAACCATTATATTTAATTTTTCAAGATTCATTCAACACAGGGTCTCTACCAGATGACTGGAGAAAAGCAGATGTGATACCTATATTTAAGAAGGGAGCACAAGTAAATCCGAGGAATTATATACCAGTGAGCCTCACTTCTGTATTGGGGAAGCTTTTAGTCGGGTTAATAAGGGATAATATACAAGAATATGTCTATTTGAACAGGATTATAAGTAGGAGTCAACATGGATTTATGAGGGATAGGTCATGTCAAACAAATCTATTTAGTTTCTATGAGGAGGTTAGTAGGAACCTAGATCAAGGCAACTCAGTGGATGTAGTCTTTTTGGATTTTGCAAAGGCTTTTGGTACAGTGCCACATTTGAGACTATTGTGCAAACTAAGGGATACTGAAATTGCAGTAAATATCTGCTCATGGATTGAGAACTGGCTAAAAGACAGGAAGCAAAGGGTTGTTGTAAATGGAACATACTCCGATTGGACTAAGGTGGTAAGTGGGGTTCCTCAGCATTCAGTATTAGGTCCTCTCCTTTTTAACATATTTATTAATGACTTAGAGGTGGGACTGAAAAGTAGTGTCTTTATTTTCACTGATGACACAAAGTTGTGCAAGGTAATTAAATCAAATAAAGGGATTTACATAAATTGAGGAAAGGGCATCTAAATGGCAGATGTGATTTAATACGAATGCAAGTAAAGTTATGCATCTGGGAAGGAAAAATTGCCATGCAATTTATAATCTTAATGGAGCAAATATAGAGGTATCAGATATTGAAAGGGATTTGGGAGTGCTTGTGGACAACCACCTAGGTAACCTAGCCACCTAGCCAAGCAGCAGCTGCAAGGGCAAATAAAATATTAGCATGTATTAAAAAGGGTATAGAAGCAAGGGAAGCAAATATAACTCTGCCACTATACAAATCTCTAGTACGCCCTCATTTGGAATATGGAGTACAATTTTGGGCACCACGTCATAAAAAGGACATTTTAGAGCTGGAAGGGCAACAAAACTAATAAGGTGAATGGAGGGGCTAAGTTATGAAGAAAGACTAACCAAATTAAGCTGATTTTCTCTAGTAAAAAGGCATCTAAGAGGAGATATGATTACCTTATATAAATACATCCAGGGTCAGTATATAAATTTTTCAAGTGAGCTTTTTGTTCCAAGAGGTTTTTAACTGACACAAGGACATCCTTTGAGATTAGAAGTAAAAAGATTTCACCTTAAAGAAAGAAAAGGGATCTTCACAGAAAGGGTGGTTAATCTGTGGAATTCTCTACCAGAGGAGGTGGTGACAGCGGATTCGATAGATAACTTTAAAAGGGACTGGTTTTATTTATAATTAAAAAGGGCATTCAGGGTTATCTTGGATAATTTGAGAGGGAGTATTGATCCAGGGAGAAATCTGATCGCCAGTATCTGGGGTCACAAAGGAATTCATTTTTTTTACCCTTTGAGACGATTGGCTAAGTTTCACTTGTTTTTTTTTTTTCTGTTTGCCTTCCTCTGGGTCAATTATTTATTAATTAATCATTAATTAACAATTAATTAACAACTAATTAATTAACAACTAATCCGCATATTGCAGATCAGAGGAGATCTTAAGAGGTTGAACTTGATGGACTGAAAGTATTTTTCAACCTCAATTACTATGTAACTATGTAACTAAGTTATGAAGAAAGGTTAACCAAATTAAACTTATTTTCTCTAGGAAAAAGACATCTGAGAGGAGATATAATTAACTTGTATAAATACATCAAGGGTCAGTATAAAGCTTTGTCAAATTATCTTTTTGTGCTAAGAGGTTTACAACTGACAAGAGGACATCCTCTGAGGTTAGAAGCAAAAAGATTCCACCTTAAATAAAGAAAAGGGTTCTTCACAGGGTGATTAATCTGTGGAATCCTCTACCAAAGGAGGTGGTGACCGCAGATTCGATAGATAACTTTAAAAAGGGATTGGATATATTTGTTTAATTATGAAGGGCATTAAGGGTTATCCTGGGTATTTAGAGAGAGAGAGTATTAATCCAGGGAGGGATCCGATCGCCATTATCTGGGGTCAGGAAGGAATAATTTTTTTTGAGACGATTGGCTGTCACACATGCGAGCCTTGCGAAGCGAGGCGAAGCAGCGCAAGTGCTTAATTCTAAAAACCCACCCCCCAAAAAAAAAACATGTACAAAAAAATATAACACACTCAGACACAGCACAGGGGGAGACACAGTAAGCCTGGGAGTGAGGTTGCAAACAAACTACACCCATATTTGTCATTTTTCGTCATTCGAAAAGCGCCTAAGCGAGAAAAAAAATGGCGGACGAAAAACGCAAAATTTCAGAAACAGCATGAAAACAAAGCTCAGCAACGCCAGACTCACAAAATACACGACGCTTAAGACAGTAACACTTACACGAACAACGCCAGGCACGCGGGACTTAGAAAATACATCACAACTAACACACTAACACTTACAACAACAACGCCACGCAAACATTCAGCTCACAGACAGAGGAGAAAAACACAGGGAAGTAACGAAGGGGAGATGCTGGAAAGAGACACATGGCATTCCCAAGCACTAAACTTGCAGGTTAACGAACCCTGCAATGATCGGCCCGTACAGTAGGGGCTCACGATGAGCACCACGAGCGGGAGAGGCTTGCAATGAGCACAGGCGATAGGAAAGGCTTGCAATGAGCGCCGAAGACGCTCATTGCGAGCCACACGATGAGCACGAAAAGCTCTCATTGCGGGGCTCACGATGAGCACCGTGATCGGGAGAGGCTTGCAATGAGCACCAAAGGTGATCAGTGCAAAGCGGGTAACTTGAAGTACATGGGAGGAGAGACTCGCAACGAGTGCCGAAGGTGCTCAGAGGACCGAAAGCCTCACATTGTGTGGCAAACAGCATTGCCAGCCTTACAGTTTTAATCCCGTAATTTTTCCTAATATATATATATATATATATATATATATATATATATATATATATATATATATATTAGTACAATCAGTACATTATTGATTCCGCACAGGTTTCCCAGAGAGCAGTGCATAAACTGTATTTCTGAGAAATTGGAGCAGGAAATAAGTGTTTTAACTTATTTTTCAGACATTCAAATGGAATCACTAATGTACTATTCCTTGTTTTTACTACTGTACTATGTACGGTGGAGAGCTTCTAATAAGAGGACGCATACTCAGGTCTATCGTGCGATTTACTAAATAGCTGGTAATGTAATTAGACCTGTGATGAGCCATGGTAATGACCAGCAGCACTATGTACAGTATATACCGCCTCTCCACCTCTTTACACATTGTGATCAGAGTAGTGCATGCATGTTGTAGATTGGGTAGATATTGTTAACTGATACTTATTGGATGAAATCACTCCGTTTATTTTAAATAATGCTAGTTAAATAATGAAAAAGAAAAAAGGAAGTGAAGGATATAGAAGTGAAGATTATATAACGTAAAACTTTATTCATATATTTTTGTATAATGTGTATTTTTAATTTTATAACAGTTATTTTTTTAAATAATTTTATGTTCTTCCCTAAATTATTATTATTATATTTATAAAATAATAATTTCAATGAACAATAAAATCAAAAAATACATTGGGAGATCATATTTTATTTTAAAGTGCATATCACATATTATAATTGTCAAACTACGAGACGTCGTCACGCTTTGCGTGGTGCGTCCAACTTAGGCCTGCAAGCCTTGTGTAGCGAGGCGAGCTGTTAACTAGGAGCACTTAGGTGATGAGCGCCTTTGGCTCTCATCGCCTGCAAGACTCGCATAGCAAGGCAAGCAGTTAACTCGCAGCACTTAGGTGATGAGCGCCAAAGGCGCTCATCGCCTGTGAGCCTCACATAGTGAAGCTAGGCGAGCAGTGGAGTCAATGAAACAAGCGGGACTTAGTCAGAAAGGAGCGTCAAAGGTGCTCCTGCGAGCCTCGCAAAGCGAGGCGAGCCGATCACACATTGAAACACGCGGGACTTAGCCTCCAAACACTTAGTAAACGCGGGATCGCCTTAGGCTGCAAGCAGTTGACAAACGGGGGAATTAGAAAAAAAAAAAAATTACGAGACGCAGGACTTAGAAAAAAAAAAAAAATATCACACACAGCATGGGGGGACAGCCAGGATGTCTGGGAGTGAGGTGCCATGCAAATTTAAGTTGATTTTGCTGAGTTTCGCGTCTCCAAAAATGACTAAGCAAGAAAAACGTCAGTCCAACAAAATGAAGATGAGGCTACACGACTCTGGACCGCGCAAAACACCACCAACCGCGTACCACTTTCACCTAGGAATGTACGAGGTACAAAGTACACTATTACAAAGGACAGCAAATGCTTGCAAACCGCGTAGCACATAGACAAAGTACACTATTTTCAATCCTAACTTGCAATTAACAATATTACCCATCTAAAGTAACGCTTTATACAAATAACCCAACGGTTTGCCCCTCGCGCACGCAGCCTACATCTAATGCACAGTTGGGACATTCATAAAACTATCTCCTCAGGCCAGCAACAGTCCCACTGGACATTATATGCTGCAGGACAATACAAAGAGATTTTTTACCTCTTCAGGCTACTGATTGTTACATATATTAATTAGAAAAAGGTAAACTATATTAATTTATTATTCAATTAATTCATTAATTAGTATTTAAAAAAATATAGAGAGGAGCCAAAGGACACGCGAGGAAAGGCTCACAATAAGCGGCAAAGACGCTCATTGCAAGCCACGCGATGAGCGCCAAAGGCACTCAGAGCGAGGCTCGCAATGAGCGCCAAAGGTCCTTAGAGTATAAAAAGCTTAACATTGTGTGCCAAAAAGCATTGCCACGGCTTCACATTTTATTGACCATCACTTTTTGATGGGCAAGTCGCTAGTATATTATATTCAATAATTACTGCATAAATTCCAAATATAGAACCCATACAATAATGTGTTTACTTAGCCAACAGGTTTATGTTTTGAATCAGTGTGGCCCTAATATTAATATTGTTGATACTTCTTTATAAGGATCTTATTAATACTTCCCACATTCCTCGAATATTCTGAGGGTCTTGTCCTCTGCCCACTTACAGTTGTGCGGGTCAGCTGTGGCTCCTGGCTGTACATTGATATATGGACTAATTAAAGCATACCCCGGAGGGCAGAGCCTCCATTACTGGATGTCTCTGCATATTTATTACCATAATGTATATAGATTTTGGAGGTGTTTTTTTTTTTCTTTAAAAGTATAGGGAGCTCATTTTATCACATAAAAGCTAAGCTTTGAACACTGAAAATGTGTTTAATGCTTTAAATGATGAGAGCTGTAAAGATATAGAAATCGGCTAAAAATATGGTTTTAGTTTTGACTATTATATTCAGTGTTGTTTTAATGGAAGCAGACTTTTTTCCAGTGAGCTCAGATTCCAGTTAAGTTGAAAGCCTGCAACTTGACGCAACCACTTGAGCATAGAACTAAATAAGAATAAGCCACAGGAGATAACCCCTCAAGCCACGGACAGACGAGCAGTTCAAGATATAATCCCCCAAGGCAAGAACAGATAAGTAATGGGTTTGTCTAAAATGATTTTATACTCTCACTGCAGTTGAGGCACGCAGGACTTAGGCAGCAATGAGCACCAGAGGCGCTCATCGCAAGGCCAGTAGGACTTCGCGCCCGGCAAGTTGAAACACGTGGGACTTAGGCTTAGCCCATGGAACTTAGCGAGAGACACAAAATTACGGCCTGTATGACTTAGGACCAGAAGCACATACATGGACTGTAGGGCTCGCAAAAATACGACTTTAACAGCCGAATCACTGAACAGTAAAATGATCAAATTACCTTTCACACTCACACACAGCACAGGGGGAGAGCCAGGGAGCCTGTGACTGAGGTTGCAAATTAATTTGAGGCATAATTGCAGTTTTTTCATGATCGAAAATCGCCTAAGCGAAAAAAAAGAATGGCGGTTAAAAAAACGCAAAAGGATGAAAACGAAGCTTGAAACTCGCAAAAAAGAACCCCAAACACATAACACTTGAGGAAAACCAGTAACACCAATGCAGTAACACTTAACCCAAGGCTGTAACACTCATGGCAAGGCCCCTAAACAAAAGGGGGAGAGATAGGCTCTGCGCTCCTTGCGAGCCACGTGATGAGCCCCGAAAACGATCATCGTGGGGCTTGCAATTATCGCCATAGGCGCTCATCCCGGGACATGTAAAGTACATGGGGGGAGAGACTCGCAATGAGCGCCAAAGGAGCTCATTGTGAGCCACGCGATGAACGCTAAAGGAGGACCCCTAGCCTCGCATTGTGTGGCAAACAGCATTCCCAGGCTTCCAATTTTACTCCCGTCACTTTTGACGGTCAAGTCGCTCGTAACTTTATATTTAGAAAACTCTATTTTATTAATTTCTTTTTTTCATAAGCACTTCTTTAAATCTTTATTATAATTTTTATGTATTCATGAAGTTGTATCATATTAATAGCAAAAGGTCAGAACTATAGTTTGATGGGACAAATTGAAAGGGTGACGTGGGCTTTGCTCAAAGGGGCGTATAATCTCCCCAAGAAGCTAATTGCTTTGAATGCCTAATTGCAATTATCACTTGGTATTCAATTAGGAGAAATCATTTATTGCCAATGCAAGCATTTTGGTAAAAACTCATTAATATAAAGAAAAAAAGCAGGATTATGCTGATGAGAAGAATGTTAGAGAATGCTAAGGAAATCAATGAGTACCTTCATTTGATTGGCTAATGAATCATACTTCTAAAATTGGTACAATTAAAATTAGAGGCAGATTAAGACTAAATCATTATCTGTATGTGCCAATACCATCAAACTACTGCTGCAATCCTAAACGGTGACATTCAAAACATTTTTCTGCAGCTCACATCACCTGACCAGAGGTGAATTTCTGCTTAGGCCAATGATGTCCAGGTCTAGGACACCACATTTCCAGGGGACAGCAGTCTGCTTTAATGTTTCAATGCAGTGTCATGCAATAATGTGATTTCAAGAATACGTGGCATTATGCATTTCATATAAGTGTGTGGTAATCTTAAAATGGGGACATTTTGAAAGAGGAAGTAGTCACATCTGAAGGAACCTAGTATGCTTTTAACATAAAGACATATTGTAGCAACAAATAGTAGGTGGGGGGAGGGACTAGCTATAAGTAATGGGGTAGAAAGTGTAGAGGGTATAAGGGATGAATTAACAACTCATAGGGGAGAGATGGGGAGGGGTAGTATAGTCAATAGGGAGGTATTACTAAGTAACTCAAGTATAGTGGCAGGCACCACCAAACTACAAACTCATAACATATCTATAGTGTGGGTGTAACTGTCAGGTTTTATCTATAGTGTGTAGAGCTGGAGCTGTATACTTTCTATTATAGTGTGGGTGAAACATTGTTTATATATCTATAATGTAAGGGCATTTGTATCTATATGTCTCGCTATCTGTTTGTCAACCTGTAATTCTTTTGTTGGTAACCTCTTTATGTCTCACTCTGTGCATACAATTGCTCTTAACATAGTAAATTTAGTCCATGCACTATTAACCACCACCACCAATTAACTTAACTCCAACCCTCTCATTCAACCTCTTAAATAAAAAAAACAGGAGACAACTTGTGTGGTATATAAACAGGCCACAGTTTTATTGAATAAACATTTATAGATGAGCAGTGCTTGTCCACCCTAAAACTATAGTACCTGCTTTCCACACCAAGCCCAGTTCTAATGAATATTTCTCCTGTGCCCAGGGGAGCAAACCCCACCTGAAGATATAAATTAGAGATTCAACCCCCCCCCCCCCCTCTTTTTTTTATATATTCCTTATAATTTGGGCAAGCACCACTGCCACCGGACCGTATACTATATATGGGACCAACTGCCAGTAAAAGCTAGTTATACCATTCACTAAACCTACTCTAATTCCAACGTCTGTGGGGTGTACTCAATCTTGTAAAAATAGAACCTATAAGCATCTTCAATTTCCAAATTATGTTGTCAAAGTGACAAAGCGCCAAAACCCCTTACAAAGCTGGGCATAATTTTGTCATTTTCTTTCTACCCCAATCTATTCCATGTCCTGTGCAAACCTCCATTACACTCTTGCCATAATTTCAGACCAAATTATAAAAAAACTCCAGATACAACTCTCTGAGCCAATTCACATCCATTTTCATTACACAAAAATGATAAGCTACTTATTACAGGTGTGATTTTGGTGAGTTTTTGAAGGTTGTTAGGCAGGAAGATAGTCTAGCGTGCGAAAGGCAAGGAATTAAATAGAGTAGGTACAGCCTGAGAAAAGTCCTGAAGGCAGGTGTGAGAGGAGCTGACAAGAGAGAAGGGAATAGGAAGGCCATTAGCTGAGTGAAGAGGACAGTTAAGGGAGTAGTTTGAGATGACAGCAGAGATGTAAAAGATGCACTGTATTTTAGGGCCTTATATGTTAGAGTCATGATTTTTATTTGTTTCTAGAGGCTATGGGAAGCAAGTGAGTGACTGACAGAGAGATGCTGCATTGAGTATGGCAGAAGAGTCTAGCTGAGGCGTTTGTTGTGGATTGGAGTGGAGAGAGACATGTGATGTGGGGGGCAGCAAGGAGTGAGTTGCAGTAGTCAAGGTGAGAAATGATCAGATTGGATCAACATTTTTGTTGTGTCTTGTCATACTTTAAAATGTTTTTAGGTGAAAATGGCATGATTTGGTTATTGATTATATGTGAGTTATGCAAGAAAGGGCAGTGTCCCATAAAACCCCAAAACAATGGGTTTGAAAGGTGAGAGTGATGATGGCGTTGTCAACAGTGAAGGATATCTGAGGAGTAGAAGCTGTGTTAGAGGGTGGGAAGGTAAGGGAGCTCAGTCTTTGACATGTTGAGTTTGAGTGGACAGGTGGACATCCAGGAAGATAAGTTTGAGAAGCAGTTGGTAAAGTGCTAGACAAGAGAGAGATAGATATGGTGCTGAGAGGTAGATTTGAATGTTATCTGCATATAGATGATAATGACATCCAAAAGATTGTATTAGGATACAAAGGTGGAATGTATAGATGGAGAAGAAGATGTGGGGCTTAGAACTGAACTTACTGAAGGATAGCGGGGAAGAGTAGGTGCCAGAGGAGACACTAGATGTTTCATTTTCTAGATAACATGAATCATAATCGAGCTATGTTACAGATGCCAAGGAAGTGCAGAATTTGGGTAAGAAGTCTGTGGTCAAACTTGATCAAAAGCAGCAGATAATTAATATAGTGAAGTGGCTCTCTGACTTGGAGGTGAGCAGTTCATTAGTGACTTTTGTGAGAGATGTCTCTGTGAGGTGTTTGGGCCAGAAGTCAGATTGGAAGGGGTCAAGAAGGCTGATTTTTAGGAAAGGAATTTGGTTAGCCAGTTGTAGATGAGTCGCTCCAGAAGTTTTGAAGTCAAGAGACGTAGAAAGACAGGATGATAGTCAGACGCAGAAGCTGGGTCAGATTAGGGTTTCGTAAGAATGGGTGCAATTGTGGCATGTTTTAAAGATGGTGGAAACTTGCCAAGGTTTAGGGAGAGATTGAATAGTTGTGTGAGAGTTGGAATAAGTGTTGTAAAGAGGGGAAGGATTGGCTGTGATGGATCAGGATCAAGTGGGCCAGTTGTAGGGGCAAATAGTCCCTGCATGGGTCTACCTACTGCAACATATGCATCTAGCTGATGCTCACTGCCACTACTGCTGCCTGTGCTAGTAGTTTGCTGGAGTACTCATACAAGGAAAGGACCGGACACTACATTGCATTTCTAGCCCTAATTAATTAATCTCTGCATACTTTGCAGTGAGCAGATCCATGCAGGGACTATTTTTGCATGGCTTTTAATTGCTTCTTCTTAAAACAAAGTAGATACAAATTATTTAATAAATAAATACATAAGTATATTGCATACCTATTTAAATCCATATCCCTTTAAAGTTTTCTATCAAAAAGTTGTTTTTTTCTGCCTATGTCTTGAACAGCTGTTATTATTGTTATTTTGTTATACTTCATAACCATGCAAAGATTTTTTCTTCTGGAATTAGTAATTCTTTAAATGTATGGTAGCCCTTTTTATGACACATAAGTCACAAAGGCAGCACTTCAATTGCATTAATTAGCTGTATCCTCACAACATCATATCAACTTGGAGAAGCTTTACCCCAACTAATAACATTCTAAACATTTGCAGACATTCTTATTGACAGTTTTATAATATATCAGGGTGAGATGAATAGCAAATAAGAAGGAGCACAGATTGCCAGAATGATTAATTAAGCTGAAGTAATGGGAATTGGGGCTGTATCATCTAATAACACCTATTGTGAGCAGTGGGGATCTGCTTTGGATAGTGCTGTGATTGGCACTTTTGCAGCTTAATGAATAGACCATTTGTTATCAGCTACTGAGAATAGTCAGTGTGGTGGGGAGATAGAGTGCACAGCAAGTAAGATGTGTAATGAAAGTGAGGAGGTGATTATGGACACCTGACATGTATTTCCCCTTAGGGACACCAGCACACACTCTCATCCTGTGAATTAAGCTGTCCATGTGTTTTCTGAGAGTCCTGACAGATTTGTGTACTTTCATATAATATTCCACATATAAATAATGTACTTGGATACCAGTCTCCAAGGATTTCCCCAGCCATATATGAAGCTAGCCTGCACAGTAGTTATTTCCTATTACTGCTGTAATAACATAACATAGGGTTTGCTCTCAAGCCCTGCAGCATTTATTAGGGGTTGATTTAGATTCTGAATGCTGATTAGCATTTTGTGGCTGCAGCAGTGGTTTGTGTTGAGTTTCAATTCCTTTCGAGTAAAATTGATTAGAAATTGATGAACACTTGGTGGAAAACGGGTAGCAAATTGCACTGTTAAACCAAGGGAATTTCAGTCCTGACTTCCATTAATAGGTTCTTTTTTTCAGAATCTATATTGCTTATTTTAGTTCTCTTCTAAGAATAGATTGGTATATTCTGCTGAACAGAACTGGGACTAATACATCAACTGTAGGTATTTTGAGGTACTTTTCGTTGATTTTATTGCAGTGTAATTCACTTTGACCCATCAAAAAGGGATACTACATCATTTTTTTTGCAGTCATCTAAAGACAATATTTTCATATGGGAGGATCATTGCAATTAATAAACAATAACATTGCAAAATCTTGATAACTTACTTTTACAGTTGTTTTACTCTGTCATGGCTCTCCTGCTTTCTGTCTCATACAGTAGTTATTTATTTTTACACCTAACCTCACTGTGTGCTAGTCAGCCAGTCAAGGAAACTAGAGAATGCATCCTGGGATGTTTTCCCATGATACCACTGTCTTTCTCCATCATGAGAAACTGTATTTCATGACCATGGGGAGGGGGTCTGATTCAGCTCCAGAATCCTTCTACCTTGGCTACAGGAATCCACCCTTGGACAACGGAATGCATTGGCGTCTCAGTGACCGTCTTCTACTCCAGGACCATCTTCTACTCCAGGACCATCAGAGTGCAGAATGAGGTTCAATGGGTTAAAAATACCAAACTTGTTTTCATAACCTCTAAGTAAAAGAGCATACACCTTGCTTATGTTCTCTAGAAGAGTGTATGTTAATTAGGAACGTTATAGGCAAGCAGAACAATAGAACTTTTATTTAACCCACAAACATGATTAAATTATCTGCCCATAATTAGTTAACTCAGCCCTCTGCAGTATCACATTGTCCAAAGGGCAGGTTGTTATCAAGATGTACAGACCTCTTGTTCACATTTTCTATCTCTGGTGGGGAGGATAGAGAGGACATTGTTCTTTCAGGAATAGGTTTTCAGTGGTGACCAGCACACTCCAAGCCGATTGTCACACTGTCTCACCTGTAACTACCTGAAAAAAATCATAGGATCAGGGAGGCAGAGAACTGTTGCTAGGAGAGAAGAATGCATGGGAATCTTGAGACATTATGAGACAACTGAAAAGTAAGTTATCTAGCTTTCACAAGTTTTTAACTCCAGTATATGCAACAATCTTCCTGTTTCTAAACATTATCTTGAGATAAATGTAAAGAAAAACGATCTTTCGATGTCCCTTTAAATCATAACTAATATCCTGAGAGATTATGGGGAAATGGAAGGTGGAACATTTGAATGATTTAAAGAAGGTAAAGGGGAAAGAGGAACAATAGTAGGTGAAATAATGGAAATGGAAAGTCAAAACAGCAAAAATAGAGAATTAAATAAGAAATATGGAAAAAGAAGGTGGTAGAAGGAAACATAAGGAAAAAAACAGAAAAGAGGAAGAAAAAAAGAGGTGACAGGGATTCAGATGGAAACAAGATAGAGGTTAAGAAGCGAAAAAGGAAATCAGAGAAAAGAGAAATGGAGAGAAATGAAAGAAGGAAAAATAAAGAAATTTGGTTAGAAGGATGGGAGAAATGAATAGAGTGTGAGTGCAAATAGGAGAAAAAGTGGATAGAGTAGGGAAAGGAGAAGAGAGATAAGAAAAATGAAAGAAAATGAGAGGATAAGAGAAAAGACTGGGGAGAAATAAAAAGGAGAAGGAGAAAAGTAGACAAAAGCAGAAATAATGGGAGAAGTAACAGGAAGAGAAAGGAGGAAAATAAGAGAGGGGGAAGGTAAAAGAGGGTGCTCTAATGGAAGAATTAAGTTGAGGTAGAAAATGGGGGACGAGGAGAAGGAAAGGGGAGACAGAAAAGATAAAGGATGAGAGAAGGGAAAGAATTTGAAATTGGAAGAGGGGAGAGAGAAGTAAAGGTGAAAAGGAGTAAAGAAAAGAAAAACTAGAGAAAATTAGGAAATATGAAAAGAGAAGGTGCAGAGAAAGAGAGTGATAGAGAGAAGAGAAAGGGAAAATAATGGATGGGAGTTGAATGGAAGAGATGAGAAAGGGGTAGAGAAGAAAAGCATTGAACTATAAGTAAATAACAAAGAGAAGAGAAATGTGGATGCAGCAAGGTGCTTCTGAACTGGGTCTTGTTGTCTTACAGGGAGACCTTGCCCCGGATACGCTCTTTGTGATGTCAGTGTGACCCACCAGAACTACTGATAAAGGACCACTGAAATGCCAGGCTTGCACTGTGCTCTTTCAAAAAACGTAAAGGGCCCCTGCACAAACAAAACTTGTATATGTTTGACAAAAATTGAGTGTGATTGGGCAGGAAAAAGGTTATACAGCTAGTTTTTAATACTAAAAAAATAATAATTTTAATGCCTCTGCATGGTTTTGGCTGAATCCATGATACATTGGTGGAAGCTTTGTGTGTGAGAGAGGGGTATTTAGATTTTTGGGGAGCTATTATTGCAGCATTTGATGTACCTTCCTGCTTCTGGGCCAGTGAGGAGTCAGAGGTATGGTGTCTATTTGAATCTTATCCTATCATCAAACTAAGACTGTGGACTTCTGCTTGTACCCTCCTCACCGCTGCTGATATTGTTAGTTTAGTATAAACGTGACAAACAATTCTTCAGAAGGAAATACTATATATATATATATATATATATATATATGACACATCAGTGGTCCTTTGACTTATTAATGAGCAAACTGCCTTTAAAAAGTAAAAATGTATACATAAAACTTTTATTGTTTAAATATTTTAGTAAAAGCTACATGAAACACATAATAAATGTAAGACTATATTTTTTTTTTATTTTCTAAAACATGTTGCTATTGATTAATCCTTATAATCAGTACATACTCTCTGCCCAAACAATGTGACATGGATGCAGGAATCTGTAAAATGTTTTGTATTTTGGTATTTTTTCCATAAATAAAACACTAAAGGATATGGGAATTTGCTATTGTGCTGTTTTACATACAATGTAGATAAACAGAACAGCCATCTAGCAGAATTGTTATGAACAAATACAGTAAAGGAAATCAAGCATGCCTGGGATATGTATAAGGCTGTCCTGAGGATTTATTAAATGCACACAAAATAAACTATTTTAAATATTGGCACATAACGGGGAAATATTTTAGAAAGTAAAAAAAAATAATACAGGCTTTTATTTATTACCTTTTATATGCAATATTGGTACAGATTGTGATCTGCAAGCAGACATTGAATTACTGTGTGCCTGAGCATTATGAGACACTGATGGTGTAAAGACCCTCTCAGTGGGCTTGGTTTTAGGTCACAGTTGCGAAACATGGCAACCTACATGAAAAAGAAGATAGGGTGAGAATCAATTACTCTGAGGGTTTCTTAAAGGTAAATGTAGTATAAATTGTAGATGACAATTGTCCTGAGGAGGATTAAGTAAATTAAGTCACCTGTTTTAAAAAAATGCCTTTAAATGTGGGCCTTTCCTTTAAAAGAGAGACCTGTGGGAGGCTAGGAGGGACAAAGGGATTTTTTTCTGAAAAGTTGGACTGTCCTCCAAAATGACGGACATTTATGAGGTATGCCAGTGTGCTCTCTCTTACACTACCATTATATCATACAAATATTGAACTACACATAGATAGGTTTTTGCAGCCTTTACATTTTTTTTCACTTCTTTTTTAAACATTATTCTTTTACTGACATCAGGTTTGCTGTGTAAACAAAAAAGACGGCATTCATTTTTTATGATAACTAGAGCAGATTTCTACTTTAACATGTTTATTTTATAAGGTTACAATATGTTTAATAGCTTTGTCAATTGAGATCAATTGGCCTAACTGCAGAGCTGTTAAAAGTAAGAAATACACAGCATATATTTAATGATGGATATTTTGTGATTATACCTGAAGAGGGAAAGCAAAGTCTATAAAGGGACAAAGAAAGGTCTTAAATGTTGCAATATTATAAACTATTCTCATCATGTCAGGGTGACAGGTATTGTTATTCTTAACGGACCACTGTGATTATACCGTATATTATAGGTGGTAGCACGACTTTTGGGCGAAGGAGTCTTGCACGCCTTTATTCGCGTGCCGAAATTGCCTGACAAATGCGCGCACCCACAGGTGCGCACATTCACCCTCTCTCTAGCTCTGACACCCTCCAACTTTCCCCCTGTACCAGGTCTTTCTCCCGCTGTGCCCACTCGCTAAACCCCAGGTCACTCTGCCCTGTGCCCACTCTCTAAGCCCAGGTCTCTCTCCCCTGTGCCCACCCTCTAACCCCAGGTCTCTCTCCCACTGTGCCCACCCTCTAACCCCAGGTCTCTCTATTTAAGGTCTCTCTCTTCCAAGTACCCACCGTCCACCGCGCAGGAGAAAGACCTGGTACACAGGGAAAGTTAGAGGGTTACAAAGATGGATAGAGCGTGAATGAGTGCGCGTCTGGGTGCGCACATTTGTGGGCGCGCACATGACGTTGCGCAGGGCTCCTTCGCCAAAAGGTCGTTGTGCCATCATAGGTTCTATTTTGAAGAACTACACTTGAAATAGACAAATTGTTTTTAGAATGGAAAAAAATACAGCCATTACTCAACTACATTTTATATCTCATTATGCTAAAGTGGAATCTAGCATCTTTGTTTATGTGATCAGATCCTGAGGAGGGAGAATACTGCAAGTGCAGAGGATATATTTATCTGGTCAGTTAAAATGGGGTATCTAAAATTAGTGCTTTGAATGGAACTAACAGAAATCTAACCCATTAACATCCTAGGGCCTCATTCAATTGTGATTTGGCCAATTGAATAGGGCTCTATATAAGCACAGAGCATTTGTTTTTACAGAAGTTATTAGTTATTGATGACCTTGCTTTTGGATAGAAGTTCACTAACTAAAAGTTTTTGTAAAAAAAATATGCTATGTGCTTATATAGAGCCCTATTCAATTGGCCATATTGCAATTGAATGACGCCCCTAGTGAGAAAGTTGTAGAGATAATTGAATCATGAAATGTAATGTAAACCCACAGAAAGTTAGAAATTGACAGGTTTTGTTTAATTATTTTGTTGCCTATTATCATATTTATAATGACTTAGAGGTAGGATTGGAGTGTGGTGTCTCCATTTTCGCTGATGACACAAAGTTGTGCAAGGTAATTAAATCAGATAATGATGTGCTTTCCCACAAAAGGTATTTACATAAAATTGAGGAATGGGCATCTAAATGGCAGATGAGATTTAATATGAATAAATGTAAAGTTATGCATCTGGGAAGGAAAAATACCCATGCAATTTATAATATTAATGGAGCAAATCTAGGTGTTTCGGATATTGAAAGGGATTTGGGAGTGCTTGTGGACAACCACCTAGGTAACAGTGCTCAAAGCCAAGCAGCATCTGCAAAGGCAAATAAAATATTAGCATGTATTAATATTAGCAGGTATAGAAGCAAGGGAAGCAAATATAATTCTGCCACTATACAAATCTCTAATACGCCCACATTTGGAATATGGAGTACCATTTTGGTCACTGCTTCATAAAAAGGACATTTTATAGCTGGAAAAGGTTCAGAGGAGGGCAACAAAACTAGTAAGGGGAATGGAGGGGCTAAGTTATGAAGAAAGACTAACCAAATTAAACTTATTTTATCTTGAAAAAAAGATGAGATATGATTACCCTATATAAATACATCAAGGGTCAGTATAAACATTTGTCAAGGGAGCTTTTTGTGCCAAGAGGTTTTCAACTGACAAGAGAACATCCCTTGAGGTTAGAAGTAAAAAGATTCCACCTTAAAGAAAGAAAAGGGTTCTTCACAGTAAGGGTGGTTAATCTGTGGAATTCTCTACCAAAGGAGATGGTGACAGCGGATTCGATAGATAACTTTAATAGGGGACTGGATTTGTTTCTAAATAAAAAGGGAATTCAGGGTTATTATGGATAATTAGAGAGACAGTATTGATCCAGGGAGAAATCTGATCGCCAGTATCTGGGGTCAGGAAGGAATTATTATTATTATTTATTTTCCTTGAGATGATTTGCTAAGTCTTACTTGTTTTTTTTCTGTTTGCCTTCCTCTGGATTAATTAATAATTAAAAATAAAATAAAAACATAATTAAATAATTGATTAATAATTAATTAACAACTAATTAATTGATATTTAATCTGAATATTGCAGATGAGAGAAGATCTTAAAAGGTTGAATTTGATGGACTGAAAGTCTTTTTTCAACCTTAATTACTATGGGCCTCATTCTATTAGCGGCCGTAAATCGGCCATAAGGCTGCGATTCCTTGCGGGGGTTCAGTTAACTCGCGATTCTATTATACGGCCCCGCAAGGATCTCCTTTTACGGCCGGCCGCATATCTTTGAACCGGCCGTAAGCTGTGAAATATAAAAACTGAAAAATAAATTCAAGCCTGCACTGTACAGCTCTGTAAATGCTAGGGATCATATTGGGGGACATGAGGATTAAAAGGAACCCACTCTCAAGCTTGCACATCTGCCCAAACCCGAGTTCAAATTAACTGTTTATTTTCCGGCTGCGGCGTGGGTGTGTCTGAGGTGCTCCAAGCACTCTGGACTTTTTACATGGATATTTTACGGATATTAAAAATAAAATATTTTACGGATTTGAGTACAGGATAATTATGTGCTATTTTTTCTAACACCAAAAATCCCTTTATAGTCTTCTCAAAGTGCAGGATGGCTTTATTTGAGCTATTTTATGTGCTTAATTGGTGCTAGCGAGACCTCTTTCCTGCAAGTAAGCAGCGGCTCGCTTTTAGCCTTGCAGAGAGGTTTCCCGGAGGAATTGAATTGCAAATCTCTTGCGGCCGTTTTAGATCAAAGGCTTTCCTCCGGCGCGAGCGGCCGCAAGAGATAGCAAGGCACCGGCGGCAAGCCTGCCGGAATCCCCGGCCGGAGGGGAATAGAATAGCAGAATAGCTTGCGGCCGGTCCTTGCGGCCCCGCAACGGCTGCGGCCGCTAATAGAATGAGGCCCTATGTAACTATGTAATAAGAATAAATTGCAAACGTCATAATTTAGATTTAAAATTATACAGTTTGTTCCCTTTTAAAGCCTCAATAGCTAGCAGTTATCCACCCCTAGGGCATTTTTTTTTTTAAATAACCCTAGAATGTGAATATCTAGGAATGATTTCAGGGAGACAGCGATTGGAAATAGATATCTAAAAATGAAAAAGGAAGGTGATACTGGGAGGAAGAGGACATGTAAAGCGACAGAAAATGTATGGGAATTCCAGTGGGAAAGTGGAATTGAGAAGAGTTTTGAAAGTTAGGAGAAAACAGAATGGTAAGTGGAGAGAAGAGAGGATACATGAGTGAGTGAAAGGGATGAAAGACAGTGTAATAAGTGCGAAAGGAAAAAATGATGTGGACAGAGTTGATTAAAGAAAAAGAAGGGGGCAAAAGGAAATATAAAAAAAAAATGAAAAAATAAAAGATGTACATTGAACAGAGACAGAGGAAAAATATGGACCACTAAATAAATGGGGGAATACTAAGATATTATGGGAGCCTGGAAGGGCGGTCAGAGTTGAATCAAAGAAAACCTTTTGCTGTCACCCTAGGACCAAACCTCGCTGGGCTTTTGGAAATCTAGACCATCTGTTAGATGAAAAATATGGGAAGAAGTCCTCCAAATGAAAGTACATAATTTAACTGGGTTTGTTTAGCCAGTCTAGCATTAAAAAATGATGGTAATAATGCTAAATTATTTGAATTGCCAATAGTTTACTATTATTAACTCTCATTTGGTATCATTTTGCAGATCAAGACAACCAATAACCTGAAAGAGTTTCTGTGTCTTTTATTTAAAGTTGTCTAAACTATAGATCATTCATTTTTGCCATTGGAAATGTTGGTGATTTATAAGAAAATAAGTACAATTTATAATGTTTAAAATATGCTGTTGATAGAAACTATTGGATGCCAGTGTCTCCAAACATCCTTTATTAATGCACAGACTTACAATGCTGTATGTCAAGGTTCCTTGTAGTCTGATATACTATATCTACAGCATAGGCTATAGTTTTTCATGGAGTTAGCGGCACAGAGTTTGTATAAACATTGCTCTCTCCAGTGCACTTTATAGATTTGTATTCCACAGCACATTGGAAGTCTGTACTTTAGACATGATTTAGACTTGTCAACTGTCTTTCAGTGTGATAAGAAATCTACCTATATCATACCAGTCCCAGGTCCCTGATACATTCGTGACAAGCGCCACTGTCTTAAGGCGTCAGATTTATAATTCCTAACTTCCAACATGAAATATGTGTTTGTACCAATTTCTCGCAGATTTGGAAAGTACAGATTCTAAAAAGAGTGAATCATGGAAACACCAGTCTGGAAAATATTGTAGTAGGTAAATGCTCCGCTCTCATTCATACTGTGAGACACGGAAAGATTATAATTATACCTTATACAGCTGCAAAAGGAGGCTCAAGTGACATCTTAATAAGTGCAATATAAAGCAGATCTGTGAGATGTATGTTCTACTATAATATTTAGCTATAACAGCGCTCTCATCTATTTTGCAAATATATTTAGCAACTGTTTGAACTTTAAACATATAATGCTTTAAATTAATGATATTAATTATTGTAAACAAAATTATAGAACCACTAAACAGAAATTGTTAAGTGATAAACTGGCCAATATTCACTTGCCACTATGGGCCTCATTCAATTGCGATTTGGCCAATTGAATAGGGCTTTAAATAAGCACATATCATATTTTTTTACAGAGGTTTTTTTTTTAGTGAAGAACTTGCTTTTGGATAGATGTTCACTAACTAAAAACTTCTTTAAAAAAATATGCCATGTGCTAATTTAGAGCCCTATTCGATTGACCAAATTGCAATTGAATGAGGCCCTTTGTAGGCAGTAAATTACTTAGATTAGGGTGCATTTTCCCATAGCATATTGCTATCTGGGAAGAACTGTGTGATGTCACTGAATTTTGGACATTGTGTTTAAAAAATTAAGCAATAATACAGAAAATCTTACTGAACGTGTGTTCAAACCTGAGCTATTTTAAATGGGGTCATAGTTCCCAGCAAGCTGGGTGTTCTGGACATGGGAGAAGGATCTTACTGTCTTATTGTCTTTAGTAAAAATTCTGCTGCCTTAAAGTTAAAGGGACACAGCCGAGGTTCCAAATATTGTATAATTTAAATCTAGGTAATAAAAAAGTACTTTATACGTTTAATGTGATTTTATAAATTGCATTTTTCTACGGTAAACTTAAACTGAAGTTTGCGATTTTTACCTGTCATTCTGCCATTTGTCATTCATCTACTAAAGACAGGCTGATTATTATTATTTGTTCCTTTATTTGTAAAGCGCCAACGTATTCCATAGCCTTATACAGGGGAAGTTCAAGTCAAAACAATGTTAAAACAATACAAAAAAATGGAGGGCCCTGTCTTTGAGCTTAAAATCAAACACACATAGTAAAGCACATAGTAAGAGAGACAACTCACAAACTTATAGACGCAAGACGAATAGAAGGATGATAGATGTGTTGTGTATATTAAGGATGAAGGTGACAAGCTTCTTTAAATAGATGGGTTTTTAGTGAGTTTTCAAAGGTTTTGAGGCAAGAGGATAGTCTAGTGGAGCAAGACAAAGAGTTCCAAAGAATAGGAGCAGCACGAGAAAAGGGAGTGAGAGGATGTGATAAGAGAGGAGGAAAGAAGAAGGTAATTTTTAGAACGGAAAGGGCGGTTGGGGGAGTATTTAGAAACAAGAACATATATATAAGAAGGTGTATTATTATTGAGGGTGTTATAAGTTAGGGTCATGATTTTAAACATAATGCAGGAAGCTATGGGAAGCCAGTGACCGACAGAGAGGTGAGTGTTGAGTGTGGTAGATGAGTGTAGCGGATGCGTTCATTATGGATTGGAGTGGAGACAGACGAGTGGTGGGGAGGCCAGCAAGAAGAGAGTTGCTGTAGTCGAGATGAGATATGATGATATCTCTTGCTAATGGTAGATAATTGCCAATAATTGTTAATTAACACCTGGCATGATAAATCTATAGTTTTTAATATAAAACCATGGCTCATAAGTTTCTGCAATAACATCAAATATTCTGTCAATATAAAAAATGCCTTAAAACTATTTTAATATCGATAAAACTATACATACTCATGTATATAAAAAATAAATGTGTGCTTTGCAAGAATTTTATAGAAGGTAATGAGAACCACATAGGGCTGTATGTGGCCTCCAAGCCAAGTGCGCCCCTCTGTGTCCCCAGATCCACCCCTATATAAATATGCTTCTTTCACCATTTAAAACACATATCAAAGCTACATTAACCTAATCCAGTTACATTTCTAAAGTGACTGTTGCATTATACAGTAGGGCAGGGTATTTGGTATTTGCATCAGCCAATTCTGTCTGAACCCCCATTCAGTGGCATAGCTAGTGAATTGAGGGCCCAATGCAAATAATTTGGGAGCCCCTATTGCAACTTCACTGTATAAAAAAAGGTTATATATATATATATATATATATATATATATATAGTAGTTTCTCAGTAGGCTGTTGTGTTGTTGTGTAGTAGCACCTGCTGTACAAGAAGCTCTATCCCTGCCTCCATTGCATTATTACATTTATCACATATCTTCACTGAATCTATCTAATCCTTAAATAAGCTGCCAGTTCCATGTTGTTCTTTTCCTAAATCTCTTTCATTATGTAAATGTCCTTACTGAGCTCTTCTGAATACTATTATATTAAAATAAAACATAAAACAATATATAAAATATTATGTCTGATGCCTGTGTGTAGTATTCGTTCTGTACTTTGACCTCATTTTCATAAAGACATTTAGACCATGGTGACTCTTGTAAAAACAAATTGTCTGTTTATTTAGTAGCTGATTAGCAAGCACAATATACATCCAGTGTAGCTTTTAACTTGTACATGTGTGTTTCAGGGAGTATCAGAGAAGCTTCTCTCCATCAGGTGTCTTGGGGGGGGGGGGAGGATCTTCCCAGGAGACTGTTCTAAATATGTTTCTGAACAATCTAGGTTTCTGCAAGTAAGGAGGCATACGCAGACTCCTACCAGGACAGCCTCCTGGGCAGATCTTCGTCAATCTTGTGGACACCTGAAGCGGACAGAGGTAAGCACTACAATTCAAATGTAAGTTTAAAAATCTGCATTGAAATTCTCTTTTTCAAATATTGATTTTATAACTAATCCGTAACTGAATAAACAAATTAAACCCTATTGTATGAACACTACAGAGGCACTTTAAAATATGTGACCGTTTAAAATGGGAGCAACATGTAACTAATGACCACAAGACACATACCCAATCTTCTTACTCCCAGAATTGCAGACCTCAGGACTATCTAATTACTTGGTATGACACTGACAGCTCAAACGTTCATGACAACTATGAAAATTCAGGGTTATAATCACAGATCTTGTAAAGTGCAGCCACTATGTGCCTCTCAGGAGGCTCTGGATCAATGCAGTGGTAGCTTAAGCTTTATATATATAGTCACTTACGCTATTTTCTTGACATACCATAATATAGGAACTGCCAGTAACAAGTAAAAGGCTCACATTTGCCCGTGCTACAATTATCTTATCTCTTGTGGATATTGTGCTATACTTTCACGTAAATGGCTGCATTTAACGAAGTGGGCTCTGTGTACACATACAGATATTTGATGTTAGATATTTGAGCTTAAAAGTTCAGTATTTTAAGCATAAACTACAGGAAAAGGGTTCTCCCTCTGTCTTAATAACTATATTTCTCATGACTAATCTTTCATAGTAGAGTGATAGACCACAAGAACATGCTAAATGGATAAATAACAATAGTCAGAGAGATGGTGTTTAAGTATTATCAATATTCTAATGTATGTGAACTGGGCATACTCTTCATATTTATCATCCCCACTGTGTGAGATAATTAGTCAAGTGAGATATTAAATAAATAATTAAGAAAGAAGGAGGACCTGTTCATGTAATTTATGCTTAAAATTCAAGATCTGTTCCTGAGAACTTTCTTAAGTCGGATTTGTAAGTAAATCAGACCCCTGATGAATAATAATAACAGTACTATAATGGCTCATGTGTGGTAGTAATAATCCTGAACTGTAATAATAATTTACAGAAACTATTGTGCTCTTTCTTTTAATTCAAACAGAACATAAAAATGTGTACAAAAAGCCTTCAGAGCTCGTTCTTTAGCAGGGGTTGTTTGTCAGGTGGTTTGTAACCCAGGGACAGCCTGTACTGAACATTAAAAATTAAATAACTAACATATCTACTCAAACCTATTGTAATTATATTTATTAATATGAGTCCTTTATATTACTGCAAATAATAGAATGTTTTCTATATTACTTTATAAAAATAATAATTATTTGGGGGTATATTAGTTAAATGTAATACATTTTATGCTTGCCATTTTCTATTTGAATATACATTTCTTTGCCTGCTTACTGTCCTGCAAATTATAAAATACACTCTTCTGTTATACCACTCCCCACAGAAATGACACAGACAGTGAAATACAGGACATACTGTATATACTGAATGGTGAATTGATGGAGGTGTCAGATGGGGCATCTCAAAATGTTGGGCATTTACTATGATTTGACAGGTCACTTTTAGTTCTGGAAAAGAATCAAGCCATTTCAATTATTTATTTTAAATTTAAAGTGTTATCTCAATCTACCAGTATATCTAAAACTGGTAACTGGTACATGATATTGGTGTGATATTGTGTTTAGCCTTCGTGGAGACAGGGAATACAGTGTCTCCATTGTCTGTAGAGCCCATAGTGCAGTTGTGGCATCTAGACACTCTTGTTAGAGATTCCTGTATAAATGGCCAGACACTAAAAACCTCATTCAATTGCTGCGATTTTGAGATGGGTCGCAAGCTACTTTGCTATTCAATTGCCTTCCGTTTGTGGGCTCCAATTGAGCAAGTTACTTCCCTCAAAGCCTTTGATCTTTCATGGCGCAAGAGTTGCCATCTCTAAAATCGCAAATCACTATTCAATTGCTCCGATTCTCCCTTGCTAACTGCTCCGACAAGCCCGCAAATGGCTAAACTCAAACCACAAGTTACTGGTTCCAAGGAGGTCTCACAAAGGGCTTACTTACATATCGGAGCACTTTAAAAACTAATAAAAATGCGATACTGTACTTTTATTAAGAGTGAAAGTGATGTTAGGTCTTAGAATTAATAGCACAACATTCTCAAGCTCGCAAATCGGCATAAATAAATTCTTAATTTCATGTTAAATTTTCAGCCAAAGTCCTACAGGCTTCGACCTCCAAGCCCTGTAGGACTTTCGAATCCAACCTCCATATTTCATTGAAGTCCTACAGGCTTAAATACCGAGTTACGAGCTTGGAGGCCATTCAAGCCCGTAGGACTTTGGACGGAAATTAAAAATGAAATAAAGTATTTTATTTTGGCGATGTGCGAGATTGAGAATGTTGTGTTTTTAATTCTAATGTCACCCATTGTGTTCCCCATAATTTACAGTACTGTATTGATTTTATATTTGCATTTAAAGTGCTCCGATTTTCCGGGCTTGAACCACGAGTTACCGGCTTGTGTCCACGATCATGTTTAAGCCTGCAAATGCTACTGTCGAGAGCATGGTTTCCAATTCTCTCGACCGGCACCTAACTTGTGGGCACGGCCAATTGAATAGCACCTTAAATTGGGCCCGCAGCAGGCCCCCAAACCTAAGTCATACTTTTTTAGACTTACGATCTTGAATTGAATGAGGCTCTAAAAGAGCCAGTACTACAGTTGACAATTATATTCCCACAACTGGGAAATATATATGGAAATATATTTAGAAAATGTAATAATAATAACCCAATAAAGTTCCTAAATACAAGTTCATCCTACTCCAAGCTGCTACACTAGTGTGCTTTACATTAAAATTATTTTAGTTGAATTACTATTACCCAACACAATTAAGTCATTTCTCATTCTGGTGCTAGTCTCCAGTGATACAAAATATTGCCCACCTTTGTGCATGATTTACTAACATACCATATTATACTGTATAATATCTGGACACCAGAACATTTCCACTGACAGCTACAGACAGAATGCCCCTCCATTTTGAATATAGGACGTGTTAGGTATTACTTCAAACCCATCTCCACTAACCCCTATTTTACTAAATAAAGCTTTTACTCCTGGACTTCAAACATTTGACTTTTATGGGAAATGCAGGCATATACTCAGACCTATACTGGGATGATTAAGTAACACTTTATAACTTTCCAGGTAGAAGCTATTAGACCCCTGCTGAAAAAAAATTGAATCATCCAATTAATCACCTTTGGTGATATAACAGATAAACAGATAACAAAAATTTGCTTTGACAAGTCATTCTTGAGTAACTCACATATCAAAGGCCTTGTATCTAACATATACACAGAACTCCTTCCCAATTTTCTCACTGACAACATACAATAACCTCCTTAAATAATAGTTAGATATAGCCACCTTTCTAGACCATGAATACTGGTCAATCATCCTGACTGCTATTTTCAAAACTTCTATAACTAAACAGGGCTAAAAGATGTTATTCTGTTGATACATCAAATTATACAATATATGCACCAGACCTTCCATCTATTTGTTGGAAAGTTTGTGGCAAGCATTATTTGCATTGCCCATAAATACAACCCAAAATAACATCAAAGAGTGTATTGATACCCCAGTTAGCACAGACCCACTGCTCTTGCATCCTCAACAAAGCAATAGATTCTCTCCAAAACATCAGAATATCTTAAAGGCATATTTACATTTCATGGATTATGAATGCATTTGTTTGCATGACAAAATCCAAAAATAAACAGTAATAAATTTACCCTGAAGTTAGCAAAGTTTCTTCTATTTTCTGGAGAAAAAAAACAGGGTAAATTAGCATAAAACTCATAATTACCCCTGAATAGCACTACAAAATATGTTGGCGCATTATAAATAAAGGATAATAATAATAATAATAATAATAATAATAATAATAATAATAAATCATTAATTTTGGCCAATCAGAGGCAGCTGCAACATAGTAGCAAAGTATGGGGATTCTGTCTCTGCAGCAAAGCATCATGGAATTTGTAGTCTAGGACATATCCATGTATTAAGATGTTATGTATTTTCATATAAAAGACACTCTCTCTCTGTAGTACATCTCACCTCAAGTCTCTGCAGCTCATTTCAACTCTCACATTCACTTGCAGCACATTCTCACAGTCTCTGCAGCTTATTCCACCTGAGACCCTGCAGCACATTCCTCCCCATTCCCTGCAGCTAAGAATAACAAAGAGTTTACATATAAAATACAATCATATTGCTATGCCAAACATTGGCTGCAGTGTGGGTTCAGCCTTGGTTACGTCTCTGCACCTTCTAACACTTCTGCTGGAAATCAATACTATATATCAACTACTGCTGCAGTTTTTTTTTTCATTTGAAGTTATGATGGTGGGAGGGACTGATGGTGTATGGCAGAGCTAATGAACTCCCAGCTAAGGTAGCTCTCAGCTCTGCAGATTCTCTCTCTCCCCCTGCAGCAACGAATATCATAGAATTCACATATAAAATACAATCATACTGCTATAGTAAACACTGGCTGCAGTGTGGGTTCAACCTTGGTTACTTCTCTGCACCTTCTACCACTTCTGCTGGAAGGCAATTCAATTTATCAACTATTGCTGTATTTTTTTATTTGAATTGCTAATGATGGGACCGGTGCATGGTATTTGGCAAAGCTTACAAACCCAGTTGAGCACAATTGTCTCTCTCTCTCTCTCTTCTGTGATGCTGCCAAAACAATTCATTGTATATAAGAGGTACATAGCACTGCACAGGCATTCAGTGAGTTACAAAAAGGTTAAAGTCTGCACTTGAATGCTGTGTTTCTATAGGCTAGTACAGGTTGCTGATGTAGACAGCTCTGGGGGTGTGGAAGTCCATATTTAAGTTTACTGCAAATAAATCTGTAAGTATATTGAAATTGAATCAGTGACTGTTAGATAAGAACATTTCAAACCAGTGAAACGATTGCATACCTTTAAAAATAAATATTACTACAGCTACCATAAGAGATATCACTGAAGAATGGAAAAACATGTATTCCTTCCAGTAATGTAATTTACATTAAAATACAATGTTATTTGACTGAACTATTAGGAAACTGACTTGTTTTCCACCTACTGATCCGGGAAACCTTGAAAGACTTTATTCACACTCCAACATCCAGCCCCTTAAATAGACTACTCTGACAACAGAGACCAAATCATAAATGAAAATAGAGATGAATATTGAATATCCCTACCACCTGTTTTTCCTCTTTACATTTCTTCTTTCCTTTCCCTTCCCATTTTTTACTTTACTGTATGGCAATATTTTGTGCAATGTTACAACATGCAGCGTCTGTATAATACCAAATAAATGTATATTTTGAAAATAAAAATAAGCCGCGAAAAAGTATTTAATATATTTATTAATTTGCCTACAACATATCATATGCTTAAAGGTTGTCAGAAAATCTATAGTATGGGTACATGGAACTGTAATGTACAATACACCAAATATAGGCATAAAATGCATGTGGAAAAGTTCTTGGTCCTCTCCCTCTTCACCTTTGCAAAATCTGACCGCTGCAGTTCTGCCGCGGGCCGACAGATGGCGCTGCTGATTTTAGCATATAAGGCTCGCCGACAGAAGAGGCCTTGAGCTATGAGAGGTGCACCCGAGGCCCTGGGGGACCGAGTGCCTGCCGAACATAGAGATGGCCTCGATGTCGATTCAGCGCCGTTGAGTAGCGCCACGTTGGAAGGGAGAATAGTTATTTGCCTTCCCTGGAACTTGACGGCGCCTGAAAACTCACACCGCCCTCTGGCGGATGGCACCTGAAACTGCAGCTGTGCTGCAGTTGTGCTGCAGAAGAAATGCGCAGGCAAAGAGGGATAGATCCAAGCTCTTTACATTTTGGAAATTGATACAGAACTTAATTATAGGCATTTTAATTTATTATTTGACTTTATTATTAGCTTTTGATACCCACCCAGAAGCTGCACAGATAATTAAGATGGAGACCTGGGGGGGTTACTAGAGGTTTTCAGGTGTGATAGCCCACGATAATCTGTGATCTCAGGTCATTGTGCGATTTACCAAAGGCTTTTTTCACTGTAAAATCTAGTTATATGTAAGCCATCCCAAGTTATTGTAAATGGGGGGGGGGTTAATTGGCATTTTAAGGCATATTATGGGGCATGCAGCAAACCTTGAAAACCCAAGTTCTCCAAATTTAATAAAGCACAAATCTTGCTTTTAACGACTTGCAATGCTGATATTTAGCATTACATCTTTCAACCTTACGATAGCAGTAAAAAAAAAATTAAATTACCAATTTCCAGTCATTAAAGAGCCAGTGTATTTTTTGTTAATTCAAGATTAATTAACATTACAAAGAGATGTGAGAACAACAGTAAAGCAAAGCTTTAATATAAAAAACACAATTTACCTCATTAAGAGCGTTTGCTGTATCCTTCCCCACCTCTCATTGTCTAAGTGCTACTAAAAGGTCATGGAACATTTTTTTTCCCACTTTTTCTTTTCTTTTATTTATAAATACTTATAATAGTAAATCACAAGTAAATATGAATAGAGCTAATGTGTAATGTGTGATCACGGATTAACGATCATGCTATTAGTAAATCCCTCCTCACATGTCACACAGTGAATGAGCTCATTCAGGATGAGTATAATACACCTCTGGGCTCTGTTCTCCATTAATGCAAATCATCAAAACAGAGATGCACTGTAGTGCAGAGACAGTTACAGTCACTCATTACTCTTCTACACACACACATATACATAAGTAATAGGGTAAGCAATCAAATTAGTACTCTGACCACTCCCCTTAATGGGGAATTATTCAGTGTTCTTCTACTGTAAAAGTATTTTATAGGTAAGATGGGCATCTGAACTGATTGCCAAGGAGAGTATTCTTACCTACAAAAACATAGTTCTCAAACGTCAATTTATGTTAAATTGTTAAAGTAAAACAATAAGGCCCTCATTCAATTGCGATTTGGCCAATTCAATAGGGCTCTAAATAAGCACATAACATATTTTTTTTAAATACGTTTTTAGTTAGTGAAAACCTTGTTTTTGGATAGATGTTTACTAACTAAAAACTTCTTTAAAAAAATATGGTATGTGCTTATTTAGACCCCTATTCAATTGGCCAAATTGCAATTGAATGAGGGCCTAAGGGCCTTATTCAATTGCGATTTGGCCAATTGAATAGTGCTCTAAATAAGCACATACCATATTTTTTTTAAAGAAGTTTTTAGTTCGTGAAAACTTTGCTTTTGGATAGATGCTTACTAACTAAAAACTTCTTTAAAAAAATATGGTATGTGCTTATTTAGACCCCTATTCAATTGGCCAAATTGCAATTGAATGAGGGCCTAAGTGAGCAGAGAAACTCATTCTATCTTCTGGGTTACATATATTTTGTTTTAACGCTGCATTCCAAAACAAATATATTTGTGCATTAACCTGTTACCTAAATGTACTTTCAATTAAGTTGAAGAAAAGCATATCAGTTGCTAGGGGAGCCTGACACTTAACAATTGTTTTTCTTCATTTTGAAGCTTTCACAGAGCTCTGGTATGGCATGGTACTAATTTATACATTGTACACTTAGGGCCTCATTCAAATGCAATTTGGCCAATTGAATAAGTCTCTATATAAGCACAGAGCATATTTTTTTACAGAAGTGTTTAGTTAGTGAAGACATTGCTTTTGGATAGAAGTTCCCTATCTAAACATTTCTGTAAAAAAATATACTATGTGCTTATATAGAGCCCTATTCAATTGGCCAAATTGCATTTGAATGAGGCCCATAGTAAGGGAAGGGAGAAAGGAAAGGATATAAGAGATGGTATATTAAGAAAGAGATTGGAAAGAGTACATGGAGAGAAAGAAGAGATATATTGGTGACAGCATAACAATGGACACAAGGCAGGAAAAATAGGTTAAAGGGGAGAGAGAAATAACAAAGGAATGAGTAAAAGGACAAATGGAAAAAATATTGGCAGGAGATCTGGGGAAAAGGTAGAAACAAAGAGTGAAAATATGTTTTGAAGAATCCTCTTGCAACAGTATAATTAATGTCTGATATATACAAC
Source organism: Discoglossus pictus (assembly GCA_027410445.1). Classification (NCBI taxonomy): domain Eukaryota; kingdom Metazoa; phylum Chordata; class Amphibia; order Anura; family Alytidae; genus Discoglossus; species Discoglossus pictus. Next base: position 156,702,258 of record CM050169.1, read on the forward strand.
CCTTGCCACACCTCAAAGGGTGAGTGCGTTTTTCATGTTACAACCTTTTTTTTAGTTCACTATTAATTAATAATTATTTAATTAACATAATTAATGCAATCTGTATTGAATGTGATTTTCTGCATATTATTATCCTAATGGCATAGTGGAAGGCAGGGGTGGAGGTCAGCAGTGGCTATGATTGAGATATATATGTTTTTTAATTATTTTTTATTGCTAAAGCCAGGAGTGTGTTTCAGAGGCCCATGCCTAGTGCAGCACATTTTCAAGGGCAGCAGGCTGTGGAAGATGCCAATGTAGTGTCATGGAATAATGTGTGCAAAGAAATATCTATACATAGTGATACTTCTGTTTATGATTGTTCCTGACTCTTACTGACAAGCTATATGTAAACAAAAATACACATACACTTATGATTTGGGATATAACAAGGGCAACAGATGTAAGTGGGGAGTCGGGTGCACAAATCTGAATGGTCTACGAAGCATACAATATTAATACACCTCTGTGTTTTCAGTGAGGTCTTAAATTATATTTTATGGCTATATATTTGCTTTACTGCTGTTTGCACATGTATTTGTAGTATTACTCAACATGGAACTGTTTAAAATAGACTTAAATTAAAAATAGATTTATCTTTTTTTTTAATCTCTTTATTTTTCTTTTTTGTACATTAAATATAAAAAATACATACAATACAATTTTGCATCAAATATACACAACACAATCTAACACTCGACATATAACCTATCCAATGAGAGATTATGTCCATATACCATTATCTAATACTAACAATCTATGTTCATATATTTATCCCAAATATGCCACTTTGATGTCGGGTTTCTATGTAAGTTATTCCCTTGTACATATGGCAATTCCAAGGCCCTATTTCTATCCATGATATAACTAACTTCACTCCATGATGGATTTTGGTTTTGTTTCTTTTTTTTTTTTTAATTCAGTTCTGTTTCCCATTTTATCATTCTGTCGGTTTTATCGCTAGAATATATAGAAGATATACTGACATTTGGCAAATTTATGAGCTGGTTTATCAAATAATATCAAGTTTTCATATTCAGTTATTTCACCTTGATAATGACTTGGGTATCCCCAGTTTTTGATTTAGTTTGCATAAGTCCAGCCAGGAAAGAGCTTTAAATCTTTCCTTATTAATTCTTGTGGTAACCTTGACCCCTTATAATACAGATATTTTATAATTCTAATATATATTTTTTTTCAAATGAGAGATAAGGCTCTCTTCTTCCTTATCTTCTAACACCTCTAAAGGAACTACCATCGAGGGAAAATTTTAGTATTTCAATCTATTTCTATACCAGAAGGAGTACAAACCCACTGGTAAAGATCTCAACTGCTTCAATTCCAAAATAGGAAGCCACAGATATAAATCTCTGTTAATATTAGGTATCATGTCATCTTCTAATTCTAACAATCTAGCGTTACTTTTCCTACTGTTCAAACCTAATAGGTGGTAGAGGACTATTGATTTGAGGATATCGTCTATTGATGGAAACAAAATACCTCCCCTTTTCGAAGTATCTTTTTGATATTTCTACTTTAACTCTTGATCTTTTGTTATTATATATAAATTTATTTATAATTTTTTGAAAATTCTTAAATCTATATTTTGGAACTTTTTGTGGGACACACCTTAGAATATAGGTAATCTTACTGTAATATAGGTATATACAGTAATTACATCATCCGCGAACATTGATATTTTGTATGTTTCTTTACGCACAACAAATCCTTTAACTCCTACGTTCTTATTAATTTGGCCATAGGCTTCATAGTTAAAGTAAAGATTAAAGGGGAAAGCGGACACCCTTGTCTAGTTTGGTTACCAAGACTAAATTTTTATGTTTCCACTCCCATTCCACTGATAATTGCTGTAGGATTTCTACACATGGCTTTAATTGCTTTTGCTCCAAACTGCCCTAGTCCGAATTTAATTAAGACTTTGTCAATAAAATCCCATCTCACCCTGTCGACACTGACAAGCTATATGTAAACAAAAATACACATGAACCTATGATTTGGGCAACATGTATTTGTAATATTAATCAACATTAAACTGTTGAAAATAGATTTAAATTAAAAATAGATTTAACTTGAAAATTGTTTATACTGACCCTTTAAAAGTAACGTGAAGGAGCTCCACAAAATAACTAGCAAGAGCAGTATCTACTTAAGAAAAGGTAAACTAAAATTTATACCATAAACCATTGGGGAGGTTATACATATATAATTTCTTATCTTATATTGACACAATTAGTATCATTTAGTATTAGCTGGATTATCCAGGAAGTTGCTGACATTTGTCATTAAGACATATACCTGGGATCAAGTATTAAATCAAGCAATGGAATAAGTGAATGCAATCCAAGGACCTCTGTGGGAACACAGCCAGGGCAATATTCATGGTGAGAGGCAATGGGCCACTGTAACTGCAGCAATATAAACATTTGACTGCTAAGCATTAGTGCAGACATTTTTAACATTCACTGTAACATAAAAATTGAATATTTAGTGAAAAACTCTAAATAGAAATAAATAGTTGTTTTCTCTTGAATATGCTGCTAGACAACTCTTTTTTTCAAATGCCTACTCTTTACAAATTCAAAGCAGCAATTACATTTAGCACTAACAATTGCTTTCATTACATGTTGTCAATAATGCCCATTTACAATGATGGAAACCAGTATGCTATGGTTGAGCAATAATCCATTAAAACTTCTACAAGGAATCTGCAATTTATTTTAAACAAAACAATTTACAAAGCATTTTTTTTATTGTATGCTATAGAATACTATAGAGCATTAAAGAAGTACTAGTATAAAATGCTAAAGCATATGTCTAATCTTGTTTCTTCTTCATCATGCAAAACAATGAAGTAATCCTTTTACAAAATATAATACAGTGGAACCTTGGTTCAAGTCCTTAGTCAGCTCCAAACTGCAGGATGCGAACCAAACAAGATGCGAACCAACCAAGAATTTCCCATTGGAATCAATGTAAATTTAAAGGCATATTCAAGTTTCATGGATTAATAGATTTCTGCAATCCTTAGGCAAAAAGCAGTTTATGTGTATGCAGCACATCTCAGAAAACATTTTATTTTTATTAATATCTAAAAATCCCTCTAATAATTATGTTGACACCTCCAGTGGAGTAAACATAAGGCTGCTTTACAGCACAAACAGGAACCGCAGAGTTGAAATCAAATATTTCAGCTAACCTGATTAACCAAAATAAATAATTTTAACTTTTGATGCTAATTTAGCCCTGATTTGCAAATGTCAACAATTACAAGAGATTTTGCTGACTTCAATGTAAGTGTTTAAATGGTTGTTTTGAGATTCTTTCATGCCAAAAAATTTTTTGCATACACTATTAATTCTCCTCTATCAGATGCATTCATAATCCAGCTCCCTTAGATATGCCTTTAAATAATTTGTTCTAGACCCCCGATTTTTCACATTTTATTTAGAACTGATGGCTTTGTTTTTGGATACAAAACCTTAAAACTAAACAGGCATCAATAAAAAAACAACCAATAATTACATCAGATAACAGAGAATTTAACTTTACTATAACCGTAAAGAGATCAATTAACAGAGTATTTAACTTTAACTCTACAGTTCTGAGAGGACTTGAGGGAAAAATGTGATGTGGCAATGTAGAGGAGGAGAAAGAGGAAACAGGTTATTGCTTGGAAGGGGAGTCCTCTCCCATTACAACATCAGGCATTTGCACAGGGGATATTTGTTCTTTATGTCATTTAACACCACTGCACCCTGCCGGAGACTGTGATGATTCACTAGAAACCTATCAAGGGAAACTTGCTTCTGCCTCTGTTTAAAAAAATTTATGAAGTGAGACATTGCTTGATCTTTAAACAAGTCCGCTACTTGGCTTGCTTGAGCTTTGTCAGGGTGATAGTGTAATTCAGCCCATTTAGCAGACCTTTTTTTGATGAGTGCAGTAGGTGCTTCCTCCATTCCCTCCTCTTCACCTAAAGAAGAAAGTTCCTCAGCCACTATCTGTTGCTGCTCCCTCTGATGTTCCTGCATAGGCTCAATGTAGGCACTTACAATCACATGATCGATGTAGGCTCTTACAGGCACAGGCTCGATTAGGGCTCTTGACAATTGCGCATTTCCTGCACTTCTGTAACTTCTTCTTGTGCCTTCAATGTTTCCCAGCATCAGAGTCTAGGAAATATTGTCTTCTCATGATATGGACAAAATATTTGAAATTCAGCCTCATGATCATACCTTCCAGTGAAAGGTTTGACTTGATTTCTTGAAGTATTGATTTATTGGTTCTTCTTGCAGTCCAAGGAACTCTAAGCAGTTTTCGCCAACACCACAATTCACAGGATGAAATTCTATGATGCTCAGCCTTCTTTATGGTCCAGCTCTCATATCCGTATGTTACTACTGGGAATACCATAGTTTTAACAGAATATTTTATTATATCAAAAGCTATACCCCGTTTAGCGCTTTGCAGGAGCGCTATGAGAAAAAAAGCACTAAATGCGGCTTAAAGGGATTGGCGATCAAAAACATCGCTATAGCATGGTTTAGCCCTCAGCTAGTAATTACATGAAAAAGAGAGCTATATCGAATCAGGGGTAGCGTTACATGGGGTATACCTGTATAATATTGTGCCTACAATGGCAAAGCATACTTAATTAAACATACATTTGCTTTTATATTATCACTGGCGGTCAATTCCTTGAGGTTTTAAATTCTAATTGATCAACTTTGCCTGTGATACTGATGCCCCCAAGCTCTACCAAATAGATCTCACTAGAGATGGTACCCTCTGCTAGAAAAACATTTCAGGAGATAATAATAACTCTGTGCTTTATTAATGTTATAATTAGTGTCCCTTTAAGGTTTGCAATGTTTTACACCACATTGCCCTGATGTACTCAATGCTCCTGTGCGTTTCCTCTCCAGCCCTGCAGGTGTCGCTGTGCTGCTTGGCCTTCCTCTGTCTCCCGGTTTGATCTCCCTTCTTTACACACTCAGTGACGAAGGTGAAAGGTTGGAAAGATGGCGGCGGCCTTTATGAAGGAAGAGCTGGATAATGATGACTATTACTCGCTATTAAACGTCAGGAGGGAGGTGAGGGTGTGAAGTGGTGTATGTGGCGCGGTGCTTCCGTGCTCTGCCGGTGTGGGTGTCCGTGAGGCGCGTGCGTGTGAGCGTGCACGAGGAGCCGGCAATGTGCTGTGACCCTGAATGTGTCAGACTCTGGGCACTGGTGCATGGGAGCTGTCTGTGGATCCTGCTCCTGATCTCCCTCCTTGTCCTGTTATACTCCTGCTATGTCCAGTGCTCAGACCTAATGTCCTGCACAAGTTCAATGTCTGAAATCCTGAGTTACTAATGTCATGCTCTCACTCTCTGGAGGTCCTGGAAGCACCATAAAGCTGTACAAATGCACATGCACCATGGGTAGCTTTTAGTTTTTATATAATTAATTGTGGTCCAGATATCTGTGTGAAAATAAAGGTCTGAAGTATGCATTTTCTTTAGGGATACACTTACATATGTTTTGCTATTATGGCATTCATTAGTTCACATATTAGAGCAAGCTTAAAGGGGCACTGTCACCCAACAGGATGTTGAGTTCATTTCAAAGAGCATTAATATATATGTATTGTACTGGCAGTTGTTCTCTACAGCAAATCATTTGTGAAATATCTAGACTATAGTTTGCAGCTCTTGTTATATCTAGACTATAGTTTGCAGCTCAGAGTGCTTGATGGGGAGGGGAGATGGGTCTAATGCCAAATAACATTGCAGATCTTTGTTTTGGCCACTACAGAAACAGACAAGCAAACTGTAATCCTAATTAGCGTATCAACACAGCTAATTAATATGCATGAGTTGCTCATTTGCATATAACGGCAACAAAAACTTGGAATTTCCTAGGATTGACTCACTTTAGGAACACATGGATAACACAATATATAACTAGTTTTTCATGCTCTAACCTAAAATAATGACTTTATTTTGGGGTGATGGAGTTTCTTTAAGAACTGAGTATACAGTAAAAGCATTTGGAAGATTCAGTTAAGGTATATGATAAATGTAATAATGCAATGGAGATCCAGAAACAAAGGTGCTGGAAGTCCTGATTTAGACCCAGGCCCACTTATTGGCAACCCTGACATTCAGTGCAGCAACAGAAATACAAAAGTGATGGCAGATAAGAACCAAAAGTCCTGTTTAGTGCAAGGTCTCATTTAAAGTACCTAACAGCCTGCCATTTCTATTTGTCTAAAAAGCATGGCTTAAATAGACATCACTATAGCCCTATGCTCACCCCAGTAGTGATTCAATTCCTAACCCCCTACACCCCTTGCCGGCCCTGTCCCTAACCGCCTACACCGCTTGCCGGCCCTGTCCCTAACCCTCTACACCCCTTGCCGGCCCTGTCCCTAACCCCCTACACCCCTTGCCGGCCCTGTCCCTAACCCCCTACACCCCTTGCCGGCCCTGTCCCTAACCCCCTACACCCCGTGCCTGCCCTGTCCCTAACCCCCTACACCCCTTGCCGGCCCTGTCCCTAACCCCCTACACCCCTTGCCGGCCCTGTCCCTAACCCCCTACACCCCTTGCCGGCCCTGTCCCTAACCCCCTACACCCCTTGCCGGCCCTGTCCCTAACCCCCTACACCCCTTGCCGGCCCTGTCCCTAACCCCCTACACCCCTTGCCGGCCCTAACCCCCTACACCCCTTGCCGGCCCTAACCCCCTACACCCCTTGCCGGCCCTAACCCCCTACACCCCTTGCCGGCCCTAAGCCCCTAACCCCCTACACCTCTTGCCGGCCCTAAGCCCCTAACCCCCTACACCCCTTGCCGGCCCTGTCCCTAACCCCCTACACCCCTTGCCGGCCCTAAGCCCCTAACCCCCTACACCCCTTCCCGACCCTAACCCGAAAACCCTAACCACTTACCGGCAAAAAGGCGACCGCTTAATCGGCGCAGTGCAGCATGTGTGCATGCACATAACTGGAGCACGTGTGCTAGCATAAAACAGGAAAGCACCCTTGTCTCGAGCTGTAACGCCAGACTGAGAGAAATATGTAATTGTGTTTGTTAATCTATAACATAAAATTGGTCTACTGATAGGGGAAGTATAATCTATAACATTCTGAGAGGTGCAGCATATCTGCAGAAATCAATAGAAAAAGCTGCCATTTATTATTGCAGTAAAAGTAGTGTATGAGCATTGGCACAAACTTTATGAATTGTGGCCCTTTCAGGACCTTCAGAACTGACAGAGGGTAAACTGACAAGCACCTGCTTGTGCACAACACTGTGGGGCACATATGGAGTCCGAGTACAGGTCACATTGGTGATGCACACCCAGACCTGAGCAATGCTTTGGAGCCCTCAAGTTTGTTGAACATAGTGGTTAATAAACATGATACATTCATTATCCAAACTATTATTTTCTTTTAATAATCTTTTATATGCAGTAAAATCAGGTTTCTGCTGGGAATTGCACCAGTAGAACATATGTTATATTTTATTTACCATTTTCACGATATAGAAGACAATCCCAATAACCTGCTACCATGCCAAGACAATATTTAGGCTGCAATATAGCAGGTAATTCAGTAGCTGACTGCAGACCAGAAGATCTTAGCCACCCAAAATACCTAGACTGTTTATCTTTGACTTGCACAACCATCTCATAGTGATATGTTTCCAACGCCCGGCAGTGTCAGAGACCACAGTGCTTATTTGTAGCACAAATTCTTTTGAAGTAGGGAATTAGAAGAATAAGTTACCCAGAAGCTTATGTTTTTTTAAGATAAGAACCCAAATTGTAGTTGACTGAAGAAGTGGCTTTGACATGTTGTTCTGTCATGTGACATTGTACCTGGTGTTTCCAAGACTAAACCGTTTAGTACTTGTGAATTACCTACTTTAGTCTTTAGATTATTGGTTACATCCAAAAAAACATTTTATAATAATGTAATACTAATTTATAGTAACATGAGTACCAACCCTTGCTAAGATGATTCTCTACTGCAATGCAAGATAGAAGCAATGCATTTCCAGTGGAACCTCTATGGACGGGTATGGAGTCGAACAAATATAGAATTTCCATGCCGATTATTGGATTTCTGGCCTAATATTGAAATTATGAGGACAAATATGACGCATATCCGAGCATTTTTCTTCTGAAAAAATTAGACGAATATAGAATTTGACAAATTCTGATGGATATAGAGGTTCCACTGTATTTTTATTCTTTACATTGTTTCAAAAAACACTCTTTGTTTCCACTGAAAGGCACAGACTTTATACTGTTCTGAAACGACGATTCTTTTTCTAAATAGTGTTTTGGTTAAAATAATGATTATGGTGAAATCTTTTTAGAAAAATAAGCATAACCTTTATATTTTTCATATGCAGTTCTGTTGAGCTCCATTTTACATTTTTCCTTCTGCTTGTTACTTTCTCAGGTGGGTGTGTTCTTGTAAATGAATGAACTTCCCCTTTAACTCTGCTGATAGCACTTGCAGATGTCATTTTCCCATTGTGCAGTCATAAACTTCCTGTATATTTAAATTCTTCTCCCATTGGATCTACTGAAACCAAAATGGTAGACGACACAGCAGCATCATTGCATATAAAGGGTCAGAAATTAGAGGCTGTATTATTTTTACATTCTCAAACTATGTTGCATGTTTTTCAGTGTTTTTTATAAATATGACCACAGTCGTCCTTTAAGCTTGTGACTAAAATGTGGATTTCAGATGGTGTCTGTGTTTATGTTTTGTGATAAATATACAGTGATCTACCTCTTATATTTTCTTGACAAGTGACCTTGAGAGTACAATGGCTGCATCTGTAACATTGAAAACCATATTCCTTCTGTTACAGTAGCCAGACTGATCCTGGCTCTCACTATTCATGTGAATTTCCACATTTGTGTCCTTGAAAGATCCTATTTTTTTTTTTTACATTAGTTCGTAGCCTGCTCCTTCTTTCACTGTTTATCATGCTGTATACAGTCATTTATCCATCATTTGCCTATTTCTGGTCCCTGCTTGTATAGTATATTTGCTGTTGTCTTTATATGTTCTATTATATTGTATACTTACAGTAAATCTGTATAACTCTTGATATAACCAAATAGAGTAGAAGTGCTCATCAGAAGAGTGATCCAGTCCCAAAATATCAGGCAATTCTACCCTGAACAGGAGAAACGGCAAACTACATACGCGTTTCGGCCTCTATGTGCCTTGTCAGTGAGGTGCATCTGTACTCCCTAAGGCACAGTCAACAAGGACTCCATGTCTGGTTCCCCCTATCAGCCATAAGATGAGAAAACTGTAGATATAACATAACCCTGGTTTATTTAGTAACATTAAATATATTATTATTCATAATTATATTTAGCTCCAACATGTGTTATGATGAAGCATAATCTACTCTACCTCTTCTCTTTTTGCTTAGATTTTTTTCATTTTATAGGTGATAGGGGGAACCAGACGTGGACTCCTTGCTCACTGTGCCTTAGGGAGTACAGCTGCACCTCACTGACGAGGCCAAAACTTACGTCTGGGGTTGCTGTTCAGGGTTGAATTGCCTGGTATTTCGGGGCTGGATCACTTTCACTTTTGAGTGAGACCAGACTGAGATACTACATGATATTTCGCCACTGTGAATAGCACAAGTGAGTTAAAAGAGGTTGCTCTCTGAGTAGGTAACCAGACCTAGAAAACAAACCTACTTAGGTATTGTTCATTCTCAGACGAGCACCCTGTATTTTTTTTTTTTGTTCACAATGGCATTGATATGAGGGATTTGCGAACAGCACAGTGATATGTGAGTTGAATGATATAGTCTTCACCTCCGCAATGTCCCACCTCCCTCAATGCTTCACATCACATTCATATTAACCACTTCTTGATGAGTGCTTTTGCCACCACAAAGGCTATTTTAGAAGTAACAACTTATCTAAGCCTTAGGTTACCCAGAACAACAAAATCCCAATTTTGTGACGAGGGAAACTTAACCTCTTACACACTCTAAAACATCTCTATGCTTCCTATACTTTAGTTATAGCTGCCAGAGAGATACAGGTGATCTTGTCATGCCTCAGCATCTCACTTGTGCCTTTTGCTTGTCCCTCCAACCAGACAAAGAACAGCTCTTTTGTTTAAGATTTTAAGAGGTTTTCTGTGTAGTCCTATTCTTTCCTTTCCTTTTGTATCACTTTCCTCTCTCACTGTTTCTTTTACTGGAGTTGATGTCCATAAATTGTGCATGTAAATATATTCCACAGAGTATCTGTAACCAGTACTCCCTAGCACCACCTAACATTCCTTTTTCACAAAGAACAGAACATTCATAAGAATGTGTAACCCCTTTACCCAGCTGTATCAATTCTTCACATATTATTTGTGACAATTATAAACCAGTATTTCATAGAGACTATTGTCTGCGGTTTTCTTGTAAAAAAACAAAAAAAAAACAAACAAACAAAAAAAAAAAATATATATATATATAATATTATTATTAATAATAATAATAATATTTTTTTTTGCGTGGTGCAGCTTGTTTCCGACTCTCCGTGACCTTATGGATTGTAACATACCAGGCACATTTATATGGTCATGCTGATCCACTTGGTTTTCATGGAAGAGATACTGGAGTGGGTTACTAGTTTCTTCTCCAGTTGTCCATAGTGTATAGCTTCTGGTATTCCTAGGTGGTCTCCCATCCAAGTATTGACTAGGTCCAACCCTGCATGGCTTCAGGGTGGTGTGACCTCTTGGAGAGGTACAGCAGCCGCAATTAAATATGAAACTCGCTTACACTGACCCTTCCGGTTTTATGTCGGTTAGGTATTCGCATACAGTCTTGATTTCTGCATAGGGAGCCTTCAGGGTGATCATGCTGTCTTCCCAATTGAATCTCCAGCAGTATAATTGTTTAAATTCATTGTTAAATTTTTATAATATTAAACATTATTTCACTGTGAACAGCTTCAGCTTCTCTGCAACTGTCTCTCTTTATTGGCTGTAAATTAAGCTATTCTCGCTGCCAATCTTTGCACTTAGGGACATAAAGGAATTTGACAAAGAGCACTAAGAAGGTCAAGTTAAAAATTGGTTCTGTATTTCATAATCCGACAAATAATGCTAGCTAAGGTATAACCAACACCCATAATATAATACCTTATATCTGCATTTTCAAACTTGCCTTGTATTGACTAATATATTTCTGCTGTCCTGTTTTTTTGGGGGAGAAATACATATGTTTGGCTCACTTGTGACAGCTGTTGATATAATATCTTACTGAATAGAGCCAGGAATATCAATAGGTAGTAATTTAACGTGAAAAGCACTGAGGTCAACATAAAGAAAAAGTCTTTCACAGTGACAGAAAGGAATAAGTCAAAATGAATAAAACATGTCGAGGTGATGAGAGGATAGGATCTGTATCTTTGCCAGATGTGCCCTCTGGGCCTTTGTCTTTTTTTTTTTTCTTTTAAAAGATGCGTCCTTCCCTGAATTGGTTTTAAGATTTGAATGTAGAGAGAGGGTCCTTGAAATATGTGACGAGGTAGTCTGTGAGCAGTTTATTTGCTCTACACAAGCAAAAACGGACATGCCTGCTATTAGGAAGTCCTCATCCGATATGAGATTGCTCTATATTGCGCAGATCGTATGGCTTTATACTACCGTATTTACGCTAATCTAGTACACCATTGAATCTAATGCGCACTCCAAATTCGGGACCCATGAACCCAAAACATTTTTTGCTGGAGAATGTAATGCGCTCTCTGGATGCCAGGCTCTGTGTGTGACTGTGCTGGGGCTCTCTGTATGCCAGGTTCTGTGTGTCACTGTGCTGGGGCTCTCTGTATGCCAGGCTCTGTGTGTCACTGTGCTGGGGCTCTCTGTATGCCAGGCTCTGTGTGTCACTGTGCTGGGGCTCTCTGGGTGCCAGGCTCTGTGTGCCACTGTGCTGGGGCTCTCTGGGTGCCAGGCTCTGGGTGCCACTGTGCTGGGGCTCTCTGGGTGCCACTGTGCTGGGGCTCTCTGGGTGCCACTGTGCTGGGGCTCTCTGCGTGCCACTGTGCTGGGGCTCTCTGCGTGCCACTGTGCTGGGGCTCTCTGGGTGCCACTGTGCTGAGGCTCTCTGGGTGCCAGGCTCTGTGTGTCACTGTGCTGGGGCTCTCTGGGTGCCACTGTGCTGGGGCTCAATAGTTCTATTGAAACCACTGGCAGTTTTAGCTGCTACATTTCTGTTGTTTAGAATTAAGCTTCTTGTGCATTCAAAGTCTCCTTCCACCTCAAGAAGTTGATCAGCACAAAACTAAATTGTAGACTCCTTGGCAGTATAATTGTATATAAAACATATTATCAGAAGCTGTATAATTGTATATTCTAAATCATTTTGCTTATGTTTTTGTGTAGTTCTTCAAAAGAGGTTATTTTAAATATAGTCCTTATTTTGTACAGATGATCCAGTCAAAATAACCATTGTTAGTACAGGTGATCTATTTATATTGTACCAACACAAGCTGCTAGTCCTTACGGATATTTATATTCATTTCCAATTAATTAAAACTAATAATATGTAAAGTTTGCTCTCATATGGGCAATATTTTGAAATGCGTTTTGGAATATTTTGACTTCTGATTATGTGTATAAGCGGGGCCCTGATGGGGATGTTGTCTACATGGTGCACAGTGGGATCCTGATGGAGATGTTGTCTACATGGTGCACAGTGGGATCCTGATGGGGATGTTGTCTACATGGTGCACAGTGGGATCCTGATGGGGATGTTGTCTATATGGTGCACATTGGGATCCTGATGGGGATGTTGTCTATATGGTGCACATTGGGATCCTGATGGGGATGTTGTCTACATGGCGCACAGTGGAATCCTGATGGGGATGTTGTCTACATGGTGCACAGTGGGATCCTGATGGGGATGTCTATATTGTGCACAGTGGGATCCTGATGGGGATGTCTATATTGTGCACAGTGGGATCCTGATGGGGATGTCTATATTGTTCACAGTGGGATCCTGATGGGGATGTTGTCTATATGGTGCACAGTGGGATCCTAATGGGGTTGTTGTCTATATGGTGCACAGTGGGATCCTAATGGGGTTGTTGTCTATATGGTGCACAGTGGGACCCTGATGGGGATGTTGTCTATATGGTGCACAGTGGGACCCTGATGGGGATGTTGTCTATATGGTGCACAGTGGGACCCTGATGGGGATGTTGTCTATATGGTGCACAGTGGGACCCTGATGGGGATGTTGTCTATATGGTGCACAGTGGGACCCTGATGGGGATGTTGTCTATATGGTGCACAGTGGGACCCTGATGGGGATGTTGTCTATATGGTGCACAGTGGGACCCTGATGGGGATGTTGTCTATATGGTGCACAGTGGGACCCTGATGGGGATGTTGTCTATATGGTGCACAGTGGGACCCTGATGGGGATGTTGTCTATATGGTGCACAGTGGGACCCTGATGGGGATGTTGTCTATATGGTGCACAGTGGAACCCTGATGGGGATGTTGTCTATATGGTGCACAGTGGGACCCTGATGGGGATGTTGTCTATATGGTGCACAGTGGGACCCTGATGGGGATGTTGTCTATATGGTGCACAGTGGGACCCTGATGGGGATGTTGTCTATATGGTGCACAGTGGGACCCTGATGGGGATGTTGTCTATATGGTGCACAGTGGGACCCTGATGGGGATGTTGTCTATATGGTGCACAGTGGGACCCTGATGGGGATGTTGTCTATATGGTGCACAGTGGGACCCTGATGGGGATGTTGTCTATATGGTGCACAGTGGGACCCTGATGGGGATGTTGTCTATATGGTGCACAGTGGGACCCTGATGGGGATGTTGTCTATATGGTGCACAGTGGGACCCTGATGGGGATGTTGTCTATATGGTGCACAGTGGGACCCTGATGGGGATGTTGTCTATATGGTGCACAGTGGGACCCTGATGGGGATGTTGTCTATATGGTGCACAGTGGGACCCTGATGGGGATGTTGTCTATATGGTGCACAGTGGGACCCTGATGGGGATGTTGTCTATATGGTGCACAGTGGGACCCTGATGGGGATGTTGTCTATATGGTGCACAGTGGGACCCTGATGGGGATGTTGTCTATATGGTGCGCAGTGGGATCCTGATGGGGATGTTGTCTATTTGGTGCACAGTATCCAACACTGAACAGTGAGCTGCTGAGTAATGCTAGAGCAGGGGTGGGCAAGTCCCACCCAGGCCTGTATATGAGAATATCCTTTATGTGCACAGGTGAGTCAATCGGGATGACTGAAGAAGCAATTCACTCACCTGTAGACAGCAGGGATATCCTCAAATCCTGGCCTGTGTGGGGCTCTCCGGGACCAAACTTCCCACCCGTATGCTAGAGTATAGGAACAGTGATTTGATGGCTGCTTAGATCCAAAATGCACATCTAGGCTGTCCATTCCTTCTACCTAAAACATAATTAAATATCTGAAAAGCCTCATACTTATCATATTACTTGAATTCATTAAAGAACTGGCGTGGTTAGGATTTTTCTATGTTATTTGTTGATTAACTAAACATGACATTGTACAAATGTTTTTAAAAAGAAAACACTTTTTCGGGCGGATGTGTCCTTGAAACTATAATGAGCTGCCCTCAATTGCTGTTAAGATCACTGACCGATGTAACTGCCGCATTCCCAATGTTCAGACAGACACTTTTAAGTATTTCAAGTCTCCTCTCCCCTCAGGATGTTTGATCTGCTGAAAAAAAAAATATTTCAAAACATCATAAATACCGTATTGGTCCGAATATAAGCCGCACCTTTTTTTCCGATTTTTGAGCTTGCGAGTTACGGGTGCGGCTTATATTCACGACCGTAAAAAAAAATCATTGCCGATTTGCGAACTTTGCTTGTTACGTGTGCGGCTTCTATTCGCGAGCGCAGAATTACTGCCGATTTGCGCGATTGCGAGTTAAGGATGCTGAGTTTCGTGCTTGTGAATGCGGTATTGAATAGTGATTTATGGTTTTAGTGATTTCTAACATCCTGTAAAGCCTGTAACCTGCAAAAAAAGCTACAGTGCTCATTAGAAAGCCTGTTTCTTGCAATAGCTGATCACTTTGAGAGTCTTTTTCTCTCCAATTTTACTATCTTTTTACTATTTTTTCCCCTTGAACTTTTCGGGTGCGGCTTATATGCGGCTGCGGCTTATATTCGGACCAATACGGTACATATAAAATGTCATACATTAGAGGCTGTATTTTTTTTTTGTTTAATATTTTTAAGCATAGTTTTTCAAAATACGTTAAGTAGTATGACTTTGGTTGTCCTTTGTTTGATTCTACCACTTCCATTGGATGGCTGCCCCTTTATCTGCTACTCTTTTTGTAACGCATTACTTTTACTGGTTACCCCACACTTTTCCAATGTAAATCATATTCTTCTCCATTTTGTAGTCCTTCTCTCCTGAATTTTATTAAATACATACCTTCTAAGCCACCCATTAGAGACTCCATATCTGGACAAATGGTCAGTCCTTAAGAATCTCAGGAACCTTTGGATACAAGTTTCAAACCTTACAGATCAATATTGTTGCAGTGAAATGCTAGGTTTTGCTTTACAGTATGTGGATTAGTACATCAAGTCTCCCCTAGTGAGTAATTGTTTTCTTGTGAGTTGCTTGAAAACTTTTCCAAATATAACAATTTAAAGCTGACATCTTGTATAGTTTTTAAAGGTTCTTCACTTGTCTGATTAGGGATTTCATGGTAGGTACACTTTTCAACAAGTGCTCACATTTTTACATAGGCAGCTCTAGGCTGCTTTCTGCTGAAAAACTTTTTACAAAAAAAATATATATATATATATATATATATATATATATATATATATATAAATATATATGCAACAGGATTAAGCAATAAGTATTGAATCAGCTCAACTGATTTGAACTCTGTTTTATCTTTGTATGTTGTTATTCAAAAGCATATTTGGAGATATGATAACTATACATATACCAAGAATGTATTTTTTAGGGGAACTTTCCTTCCTAAAAAGATTACTCCTATAGGTTAGAGGAGATTCTACGTATTGGAAACCTCTACATATGACTGAGAAGGAACATTATTATATTAAACCTTGTAGCTGATATCCCCAACTATAGATTACACTATAAACCTTAGAGAAATAAAAACTAAAATGTTGTTTGCATAAGGCATAGTATCCGAAACACTTGCTTTATATCTCTTTTTTTATTGGAGACGTACCTCGTATTTCAAGGCTGGATTGATTACATGAATAAATCAGATTAAAGGACCACTGTAGCTCAGGAAATCTTCATGTTTGTGAGTAACAAAATAGCAACATTAGCACTTGTGGAAGCTACAAGCATAAACTCTATTTTTTACATTTTACAAATAAAGGATAATCTATAAAAAAATATTTTTGAGTTCTGTGTATAGAAGGCTTCATCTTGTCTGGATTCATCATTTCTTGCTAGCTTGGAGTCGATGTACCTGTGTATTGAAGCTTCTATTCTTGCTAGCTTGGAGTCAATGCTCCTGTGTATTCCATTCTTGCTAGCTTGGAGTCAATGCTCCTGTGTATTCCATTCTTGCTAGCTTGGAGTCGATGCTCCTGTGTATTCCATTCTTGCTAGCTTGGAGTCGACGCACCTGTGTATTGAAGCTTCCATTCTTGCTAGCTTGGAGTCGACGCTCCTGTGTATTCCATTCTTGCTAGCTTGGAGTCGACGCACCTGTGTATTCCATTCTTGCTAGCTTGGAGTCGACGCTCCTGTGTATTCCATTCTTGCTAGCTTGGAGTCGACGCTCCTGTGTATTCCATTCTTGCTAGCTTGGAGTCGACGCTCCTGTGTATTCCATTCTTGCTAGCTTGGAGTCGACGCACCTGTGTATTCCATTCTTGCTAGCTTGGAGTCGACGCTCCTGTGTATTCCATTCTTGCTAGCTTGGAGTCGACGCTCCTGTGTATTCCATTCTTGCTAGCTTGGAGTCGACGCTCCTGTGTATTCCATTCTTGCTAGCTTGGAGTCGACGCTCCTGTGTATTCCATTCTTGCTAGCTTGGAGTCGACGCTCCTGTGTATTCCATTCTTGCTAGCTTGGAGTCGACGCACCTGTGTATTCCATTCTTGCTAGCTTGGAGTCGACGCACCTGTGTATTCCATTCTTGCTAGCTTGGAGTCGACGCTCCTGTGTATTCCATTCTTGCTAGCTTGGAGTCGACGCTCCTGTGTATTCCATTCTTGCTAGCTTGGAGTCGACGCTCCTGTGTATTCCATTCTTGCTAGCTTGGAGTCGACGCTCCTGTGTATTCCATTCTTGCTAGCTTGGAGTCGACGCTCCTGTGTATTCCATTCTTGCTAGCTTGGAGTCGACGCTCCTGTGTATTCCATTCTTGCTAGCTTGGAGTCGACGCTCCTGTGTATTCCATTCTTGCTAGCTTGGAGTCGACGCACCTGTGTATTCCATTCTTGCTAGCTTGGAGTCGACGCACCTGTGTATTCCATTCTTGCTAGCTTGGAGTCGATGCTCCTGTGTGTAGAATGTTCTATTCTTGCTCGCTTGGAGTCGCTGTACCTGTGCTTATCTATTTTTGAAGGAAGGGGAAGGAAGATGAAAGGAAAATTTGATATGCTCCCATATACCATCTGAGATATATTAAGTGCTCTTCTAATCATAATATTTGCTACTAGACCAATGCGTGTGGCACTGTGTACATTGCGATACATTTGCTTTCATGACCAATAATGGAACATGTAACAACTGAAATGATATTTCCAGAAATATTGTTGTATTATTTAATAATGCAATGGCATCTGGTTTTATGTTGGCCTGCAATAGGTTGACATGTATTAAATGTTTTCATCATCTCCGTCCCTATGGTGTCTGTGGCCTTCGGCAGCCAGGATCTCTAGAGTGCTGCTCTGCTTTCCTCTCTGCTCAATAGATGGTGATGTCGCCCCCTTAGATAGCTCTTAATCACCAATCTGTGCTTCCCCAGAAGCCAGTGCACTTGGGTACCAATGAAATCTGTTACATGACGTATGTAATAAAGATTGAAATACATATAAATATTATATGTATCATTATGTTACAGCATAACATGAAATCTGATGGACATGTAATTTAAAAAATGTTCATTCATTCATTGTGACGGTTATAAGTGAGAGGCTTTAATGGTTGTGTCTTTACAGAAGACTCTAGCTAGCTGTGCAAACACATTAGAAACTTAAAAAAGAAAAGCTATAATGCTATAATGAGCAGCCAGAGGAATTCAATATGAGCAAGTAATACGTTCTTTTAACTTTTCAAATGTGAACACAAATGTACTATTTATTTACTATTTATATTTACTAATTCCATTTAGAATAAATTGGATAACACAACATATAGCTAGTTTGTTGATGCTCTTTAAGAATAACTGAAAAAAAAAAGCTACTTGATTTTAGAGTGATAGAGTCCCTTTAACATAAACTCGATATAGATACGACACCCATGCTCCCTGACTGGCCCAAAAGCACGCTCCTTGCTTCAGGAAATGCAACCATGTCTCTCCAGAAATGTAAACGCCCCTCTCGCACACAGAACTTCCACCGATGTATCATGGATTCTTCCAGGGTCCAGCAGAGGCATCAACATTTCTTTCTAATTAAAACTAGCTGCATGACTTGCTGTTTAACTATACTCTTGTTCAGATTCAAAGTTTTCAAATAAATATTGTTTTGGTCATTTTGCAATGGTCCTTTAATAAGATCAATGTAATCTGATAACCAGCATTTTTTTTCTGTCCAAGCACACAAAGCCTAGGCCTAGGGCAGCACATTTTCAGGAGGCAATGTAGTATAGTACTATTGAGCACAGAAATGTGTGTGTCCAGTGACATCACTGTGTATCAGTAAACCTGTCACCTTCTGACTCTCTCTCTGCTTTATACAGAGAGAGAGAGAGATTTTTTTGTAATCCTATAATGGGAACAATGCAAAGGGAAAGTAGGAGTATTATTAGGTGTGGGATGAGCCTAAATCACCATAAAGCCTGATACCAGCAGAGATGGGCAAGTTTGGTCCTGGAGGGGCCATATTCAGGCTTGGAATTGAGGATTTCCTTCTTGTGCATAGGTGAGTCAGTCTCGTCTGTACGCTGCAGGGATATCCTCAAATCCAGGCCTGTGTCTGGCCCTCCAGGATCATACTTGCCCAACCCTGAGCTAGAGTAATGTCCAAACGTTGTATTAAAGTAAACAGAAACCACTCATTTTATCATTTCAGTGGTTTTGTTAAATAAAACTTCTAAGTGTGTCAACTCTATTGAGCCAGTGAAACATTTTTAAGGAGCCATGCTATGGAGCTTATATAGACATATGTGTTGAATAGCTAAAAAGTTATGAGCCAGTAGTAAAAGTTTAGGAGCTGTATTTGCCAAGTCCTGTGCTAACTTTTCTATTACAGAGGTCACACTTAAAAGCTTTTATTGTATTTGCGTTTTACTAGTAGCCAAAAAACCCAGCCGCTGTTAACCTCTTGGGAGTGAAGTGGTTAAGTCTCGAACATCAGACTCATTACTTATGCTGGAGCTGCTGCCTTTCTATAAGAACCAGTGTGGAAATGCAAATTATTATTATTCTCTGTTCATTACAAAGCACAAGACAAGAACCCATTTAAAATAAGGTTTCTTTTTTTTTTGCCATTGCTCGGGAAGCTGAATTGGTGGGAAATGGTGCTTCAAAAGCAGAATTTGTGGGAAATGATACTGAGGTTTATGAATGTTGAAAGCAATTTCAGATATGAAGGTATGATGAAACTAGAAGCAATCCATTTTTATGCGTTTGGCAGTACTTTCCGCTTCTTTCTGGAAAAGGCTTGTGTGCATGAAAAAATAAGTAATGTATTTTTACTGCTGGTATCTGTGTGTGTTGAAAAAGAAATGCAAGAAAACTTCCTGGAGATGTCAGAAGGATGGAGCAGAGGGGGATTCTCAAGGAACCGGAGAATAAGGTGTAATAACAGCTCTTTGTGTTGTGTTGATGAATACAGCACTTGTGATGTTGAAGGGCCAAGACAAATTATTCATGTGTAAAGATCAATTGTTTACCTTTGTTTACAGCAGTGGAACCAGTAACATGTCTAGTAAGAATCGTGTGGTGCCGCCAAGGTGAGACAGCATCTCTACATGATATTTCAATATTTTATAGCACAGCAAGAACAAACAATATTGACACTTCACTAGTTCTGTTTGATATCTCAAGACAAGCTAAAGAATTAGGCCAGGATTTACTAAGCAGCGGTACAGGGATTTCGAAAGAGCTAAGTTAGTAATTGATTTCCAAACCCTATGGTAGTGTGCCTCTGCTTTGTGGAGTTATAGGCATATTTAATTTCATGTCTTATGGATTCATCTAATAGAGGAGAATCTGTAGTGTATGAAAACATTTTTGCATGAAAAATACAAAAATAAACATTATTATACTTTCCCTAAAGCTTGCTAAATCTTTTGAGTTTGCAAACAGTTGATTTTGAGAGTTAATACCCCTGGAAATCCCTGCTAAAATTAGCATAAAATTCATAGTCTGTTTTGCCTATAACAGGCAGCTAATACATTGTATCAATCAGCGATGGTAGTTTGTGCAGCAAGGCATCTTGGAATGTGTAGGCCCCTGCCCAAGGAAGTAAGAAGGAGCCCAGAGATTGATTTGTGGATTTCAGAGATGTGCTGTTGTTGGCCTGAAGGTAAATATATAGTTAAAAACTGTAACCTAATGCAGTGTTTCTATTGGTAGGTAAAGGGACCCTGAACTCTTAGGCCATGAAGGGAACATACATTATAAACTCCCTCTAAATACTTATATACAGCCTTCATTGCAATAGATTTCTATTTATGTAAAGATCCCAAAGCAATAGGCAAGGAGCATGTGCATTGTTATTTGCAGGGTGCTTGTAATTGTAGGTCCTTACAGAACCTGCTGATTAGGAAGCTCCGTGTGGCTGTTAGATTGCAATATTTGGTGATGTACCAAGTTATATAAAACAGTAGACGAAGTATCAGTTTTAGATTTTTAGCATTTCGATATATAACAGTGTTAATGGATTCCATGTCTCTTAAAGGTCCTCTGCAGTGGCTATAAATTGTTTCATTTGTTTATATAGTAACTAATGAGCAATAAAATAATGTGATAAATTCATTGTAGAGCATACATTTGAACTTTAGTGTTCACTGACTAGCAGAGCAGCTTCTCTCCATCCCCTGTTGTGTGTCCAGAGAAAGGAGGATGATCTGATCAGGAGGCTGCCATACATTTGATTTCTGATTAGTCTAGGTTTTCATGCAATACTTAATGTGACAGTGAAGTCCCAATTTTTTTTTTTAAATAATATGTTTTAAATATTGAAAAAGGATTTCTTTGCCTTAAAAAAAGTAATGATCTAAATAAAGTCCAGCAATTTAACTTTTTTTTTTTTAAACTGTACATGGCTGACTTGTAACCACAAACTATGCATAAAACAATTGGATCCTGATTTGCTAAATATTAAATTGCACTCTAAAAACATTTTTCCCACTAGGATTATTTCCTTAAAACATTGTATTCTAAATATGGGCTCTGTAATCTTCACAGTACAAATTTTTATATAAATATATATATATATATATATATATTTTTTTTTTTCTTGCTACTTAGAAGTTTTTTGTTGTATCTGATATGTTCTCGAATGCATCTTTTAGGAACACCATCATCACAATTTCTATTGTGTTTGACTTTATTTAAAATGCATTAATTTAAAATATTATTAAAGGGACATAAGGGTTTCTGATTTTCACTAAGGATATAATATACATGTGTATCACTTTAATTGTGTGTACTTTATTTTATAAAGAAGTGCTTAAAAGCTCTGCTTCTCCCCTCTGCAGCTCATGGATGTGCATTGTGTCATAGTAGCCAATCAGTGGTAACATTCTGCAAAATGAGTGGTCATCAATAGGTTTATTTGAAAATACTTCATAGTCTGTGTATTCATGACTTGCATGTGCAACAGAGAGCAGACCCAAACAGGTAAACTTGTATGATGTTAGACAGGTGGAAAAAAACAGAGCTTTTCTGCTTCTTAATAAAAAATAAAAAAAAGTACATGTAGTAAATGGATACATAGGTATGGTAAATTCCTAGTGATATCCATGTGACCCTAAAATATAATATAAATGTTATAATAATATTTATTTGAAACATTATTTAATATTTACTAGTTACAAGTTTATGTTTAATGAGAAATACAATGTAATTTCACTCCTTAGCTTGATTTTTGCAACATTGTAGCCGTGCCTAACTTCTCAGGCATAGAGAGCTGCTCCCTTTATAAAACTGCTAGTGGGAATACCACTTCCTTCAAGCAAAGATAGGTTCCCCTAAAGCCTCTTCATTTTCTGGAAATACTCTAATTCTTACAGTATAAAAAAGCACATCAGGCCTTGACAAATACAGGAAGCCACATCTCCTAAAATGTTACTGCTGGTTCTTACCATTTCATTTATTATACATATATTTTTATATATACAATAGTTTCTGGCTCCGAAACAATGTGTGGCTGGCTCCTAAGTTTCAAATACATTTGTTAACCCATGAAGCTTAGCAAGAGAATTACGTTTATTTCCTATACAAATACATTTGTTAACCCATGTAAGGCATGCAATAAGAAGCTTAGCAAGAGAATGAAGTTTAATTTCATATACCAATAGATTTCAAACTGTTTTATTTATCATCCTGATTTTAAACATGGTACCGGTGTGCCTGTTAATGGCCTCTTTGATCTATTTTTGTGAGTATTTAAAGTTTATATGTAAATGCTATAAAATAAAGGTAATTAAACACGACAAAATTCAATTCCGACCTGAATTCCTATTCTTGGGAAGATTAAGCTTGAAATATAGGTCTAGCATTAAAACTAAGTGTTTCAATAATGGCAAAAATATAAATAGTAAAAGCCAAAATGTGATGTCTGTGACTGCTGTAAAAGGTTTTTCTAATATCACAAAGAATATTTTTAATTAAAGTTGGAAGAGACCATTAATCAGAGCTGCATGGGGAATTAAGAGTAATGAAATGTGTTAGCTGACCCATTGATGTAAATAATATTTACACTAAAAAGATAACAGCATCACATTGTTTCTAATGACCATTACAGTGATTTTATCTCTGGTTGTTAATAATGTGAGCATTATATGCAGTAAAGGCAATTCACTATCCAAACATTACAAGAGTAACATTTTTCTAAAGGAATCCTCTTGAAATCGAAGGCATTAAAATCACCAGCTGTTTTATGTTGTGAAAATCCAGTTTAGTAATAATTTGTATTTAATCAAGAGACATGAAATCATTATTGCCACAGAGAAAGTCGGGCTAGTTTTATACTCCTGAGAGCAAAATGAAAGCCAATAACTCTTGAGTGCCATAAAAGGAAATCATTTTCATAGGGAAGCATTAAAAGGTTTAATTACAAACACCATCAACAAACAATGTGTCCACACTGACTAACAGAGTTGGGCTTTAATGTACTGTGAACATGCTCATGATGAGAATTGTATTGTACATTCACATATTGTCATTAATCTCTATAAGTTTCTCTCAAACTTTTTCAGACATTGAACCATAAAAAAGTGTTGACAGGAGCCCAAGACCAAAAAATGGCTCACTTGGAACAACGGTGTATCCCAAAATGGCTCCTGTTGTCCAAGGTCTTTCTTAGAATCCCAGAATATACCACAAAAGCAAAAAATAAATATGACCTAAAACCTCATAACATCTTTCTTGAACATGTTCAACTTTTTAACAAAGCTTTTTATAGAGTGCAACTTTTTGGAGTCATTGGACAGGCAAAGTGGAACCCAATGGTTCCATGGAACAGAGTTTGAGAAGCGTTTCTCTATACCACGTCATCTAATAATGGTACACGGTACATATTTAAGGTAAATGAAACATTTTATCAATGAAAAGAGTGATATAAAGCAGTTGCTCCCAACCCTGGACCCAAGGTACACCAGCAGGTAGGGTCTTAAGGAATTTCTTTCCTTAGAACAGATGCCTCCTTCTTTACTTCCTTCCATTAAAGCGTCTTAGGTGTTAAAGTTTGATGGCTCAGCTTTCATGATTTTAATGAAAAAAAGGATCAGTTTACCAGGATTTCATTTACGAAGAGCAGATGGCAGATTCAGAATTACAAAAACATGCAGTCAAATAATCCTAAAAATTAAAAAATAGTTTATTCTCATCTTTAATAATTAAGATTGCTCTATTGCGATGGATCTTTAAGTTTGTGAACCCCTAGTTACTAAACCGTTTACAGATCTCTATTTTCAAAAACTGGAGTGGTTTATAGTGCACGCTGGATAGTGAAGAAATGCACACAAACTCAATCAGTCCAACTAGTTAAAATTATTTATTAGGATATTCTGCTAAAAAGCCCCATAAGCAGATTTAATCAGTCATCAAGAGCTGATGAACGTGGTGTTATATCTAGCACATTGACATTGTTGTAACATGTACATATGGATTATTAGGCATGCTCTTTTGACAAATGATCATGAACCTTACATAGTTACATAGTAATTGAGGAAGAAAAATTAATTTTAGTCCATCAAGTACAACCTTTTAAGATCTCCTCTTAACTGCAATATGCTTTAGCCACCATACTTCAAGCCTTACCTAACTATTATTTAGAGACCACTAACTTGGTTCTTTAAGTCATGTCATGAGACATGCATTGTTTCTATAAACAAGCAAGGTTAGAGAGGGCATATGTACTAATTCATCTGCTTAGTTCTACTTAATCTGTATTAACCCGTATGATTGTCAATATTTAGAATGTTAAAGCAGTACATTAAAAAATACTGACATAATCATACCGCCCTTTCCCCCTTATCCTCCTCCCTTTTTCCTTCCCTCCTCCTCCTCCGCCCTATCCTCCTCCTCCATTTCTCCTCTCTCCAATCACCTCCCTTTGCCCCTTCCCCTCCTCCTTTTCCTGTATCCTCCTCCCTCCTTATCATCCTCCTCCCTCCTTATCATCCTCCTCCCTCCTTATCATCCTCCTCCCTCCTTATCATCCTCCTCCCTCCTTATCATCCTCCTCCCTCCTTATCATCCTCCTCCCTCCTTATCATCCTCCTCCCTCCTTATCATCCTCCTCCCTCCTTCCCCCCTTATCCTCCTCCTTCCCCCCCTTATCCTCCTCCTTCCCCCCTTATCCTCCTCCTTCCCCCCCTTATCCTCCTCCTTCCCCCCCTTATCCTCCTCCTTCCCCCCTTATCCTCCTCCCTCCCCCCCCCCCCCTCATCATCATCATCCTCCTTCCCCCATTATCATCTTCTTCCTGGGCTGATTACTATACCTGTTTGGTCAAGATATGGAAACAAATTATCACTATATTCACAAGACATAGAAGTTGGTGTATTACTGGAACGCAAAAGAATATGAATCAGAAAAATGTCATACAACTGTAGAATTGCATATTTCCATGCTATAGGGCAATATGATCATTTTTATAAAATATCGAAAATTCCTGATAAACAAATGCAGACTAGGAAAGGTGAAAGTGAATTAATGATTCTAAAGGTTCCAAGACCCAATACCCAGTGAGATGGTTATTGGAAAGATCTTCTTTTTTTGTTATAGTATTTAGTTATTAATGGGCATATATATGCACTATTCTTTCTCTCACTATTTATCTTAGTTCCCCTAATCATGTTTCTAAAGAAAATGATAAGACGGAGATGATACTTGCTGTACAATGGAATAAATACTTTTCTTTCCAGATTTAATCAATTTAGTATTGGTGACAGGCAGGCAAATTGCAACTAGACCTGTCAACAGAGAACCATTTAATACATCCAATTCTCAAATGCAGAATTTCATGATGGAATTAAAAATGCCAGTAAATAGCTTTTTGAAAAAGATGGAGAGGAAGATCAGATTTCAACTCCTCTGAGTCATGAAGAGCTTATACATCTTTAGTTAGCAAGAAGTTATTTTCTATCCAGTGATATTTATAGCTTTGTTCTGTTCTAGGAATTTCATAAAGTAAAGTTATCCGTAGGAAAAAATTTTTTTTTACTTTTCTCTGGGCCACCAACAGTGCAGTATTTCTGGATCTCTCTGTTGTATATTTAGTTTTGCTCTGCTTTTACACACTAGTTTCTTGGTTTCCTTCATCCAGATTGAGCTACCTGTGCTCAAATAAAAAATATATATATTGAACACCTGGACTATGGGTAGATTGTAAGATTGTGGATCTTGCAGGATTCAGTTGCTCACCACTTGTTTAGAGACTACTTTATATGTTGATGACTAGGTAACTCATAACTGCTCTCAGTCACTTTGTACGTTTTGTTCAGGTAATTTACATCAGGGGTCCCAAGGGTAGGGAGCGCCGATGGGGTGAGATCAAGATGGGCCAAGGGATGAACTTGGATGGACAGGGGGGGGGGGATCAAGAGGGGCAGGGGGAATCAGGAGGAGCAGGGGGGCATCACGAGTGGGGTCAGGAGCTCCTGGAGACTCCTAAAATGCGTCTTAATATACCATTTTTTGTTGCCAAATATCTGCATTCCGGGCCATGAGCATTTTTTTTTCAATGGAAATGATCCCCAGTGCCAAAAAGGTTGGTGACCACTGATTTACATTACAGACTCTCCCCACATTGTGAGGTTTATTTTAGATTGACTATCCAAGACTCTGTATAGCCCAGTGTTTCTTTAAGATTGCTCTTCTTTGAATTTTGCTGGCTTCTCTTCTTTAAAGCTGACAAAGAATTAAGCAATTATTTGTGAGAATTCACCCGTTATTATCCAGTTTGTAGAAAACTAATTTTGCTAAGTATATCCTACTTACGTAAATTTAGCACATAACCCCCCCCCCCCCACCACCACCACCACCACCACCGCACACACTCTCCCTCTCCCTCCCTTGTTCATCTTTTCCAAAAAGCCATGTAATTATTCATCTCCTTAAAAATATATATTCTTTTCCTATTTCCAATTGGGCAGTTATTTTTCCCCTCTCCACCTTCCTCTCCCTCATTTATCCTCACGTTCTCTCCCTCTATCTGACTCTCTATCTCTATCATTTTCAGATTTCTTGAAATGTAACAAATTTATAGAGACTTGTGAGATGATATAAAGAGCAATGATATTTACTTTTTGTTGTAAGGATACAAATTTCATAGAGAACTATAAACCTGACATATGCTTTCTGTAAACCAGACTCTGAGAATCCCTGCAGTACTTCATGTAGTACATCATACTGCCCTTTAATCTGGAACTGTTTAGGATGTTTCCAAGGTTATACATTGACAGAGAAGATATAAAGGGAAGAGAATGTGAAGTTTTCCTATTATATATGTCAATGCATAGCTGGTTCTTTGTTTCTCTCCTTTAAAATTATTTTATTCCTAAATAATATATCTATTAATAGGAGCAGAAGGAACATCTGTAGCATATATGCCTAAATTGCATGAGTGGAGTAATTAGTTCCACGGCTATGCATTGACGTTAATGGCTATAAGAAATTCAATTATGGTGAAAGATTTTTTTCTTCAATTATCTATCCTTTCTGTTGAAAAATATTTTCTGAACAAAAATGTATAAAACTTTAACTATAATATCAGTATTGGGGGTTGGCAGTGCTGTGTTAAACTGTTAACTGTCAAAGGGGAGCAATGGCAGTTCCCACTACTGCTTGTTGTTGAATATGATGATGATTATGATGATGCATGTTTTTTCTCCCCAAATGGGCTCAATGAGGAAAACAAAATGGCAGGAAAGTTGCAATGTTCAACGGTCATGGATTCTAAGAGGTCTGGAATGGTTATACAAAAGCCTGAGTGGAAAAAAATTCTTCAGTCTCCTTAAAATGTCTATTGAATGGGCATCCAATATGGGGAATAGCAGAGACTTTGAGAATGATGATGTTGCATACACCAGACTTCCAGATAGAGGTGTAGACTGCAGTGTATGAGTTGAGATATACAGAGTGAGGAGCTCCTTCAGAGTTCTGTATGTCAGAAGGCAAAGCTTGATATGTATATGTTAAATGGAGAGGTCAGATGGTATGTGGCAAAAACAAGGTTGGTTTGGCTGTTAGTCATATACAAAATCAATCATGAGTAATATAGCTTTATTTATTTTGATTTTATCTTTATAAAAAGATATTTCCCATTACCAAGAGTTTACTAAAAGACTGTGCTATAAATATCAGTGTGCATTCAAACTAAAAACGTACAATACAAAAAAAAAGCTTTCCATGTCCCTTTTAACTGAATGATTTCACTATGTGCATTATTTCCTTACTTGTGTATAAATGCTTGATTTTTAGTTGTAATATAACCATGATGGTGCACTTGCTTCCATAAGTGTCTCTGATTTTCACATTGTGCAATTATATATATATATATATATATATATATATATATATATATATATATATATTACGCAATTTCCTTTCTGAGAGAATAGTTGATTGCTTATCTCCCTCCAGCTTCCAGTACCACAGATGATCTGAAATATTTTGATAAGTTGAGTAAAATGTAGAAAATTATTAATTGTGATGGCATTTCACAATTCCAAAGATAAATGCATAAACCAATTCTGTAATTATCTATCTAGCATCCCTGAGGAAGTCTCACTAGTATATGCGCTACGGAATATGTCGGCACGCTAAAAATAAACTATAATAATAATATAGGGCAGAGTTTTTTTGTTGCACACTAATTTTAGTATATTACACCAGTGCAATTACAATTTGGCCTTGTTCTATACCATAGCTGTCCAACTGGTGTCCCATGTGCCAAATTTGGTCCGCCAGTTTCTGTCTGTGGCCCGTGACAATTGAAACACTTGCAACAGGCACCCCAACTTCAGCACACATGCAAAATGTGCACTGACAAAAGCGCGTGGACAGCTGCGTGCCGACAGCAGCACGCTTTTGTAAAGTTGGACAAAAAAGGGCACCGACGGAAGGGCGCAATAGAGAAAGCCCTTCTGTGTCTCTGCACTGCTGCACTAGGCAAGGATGGCAGGAGAGACCGGAGCTGCGCAGTGAGATAGTTACAGGGGAGACTGGGATATATGCAACAGAGCAAGGCAGGGGGAGAGAGACTTGGGGGGCTTTCTCTAATTTAGTTTCTCTAATTTCTGGCTAAACCACTATATTACCACGCATTTAGCGTTTGCGCTGAAGTCGGGGTTCCCACTGGAACATTATTAAGCATTCCTGGGCGTGTGGAGTGGTTAAAGACCCTGGTATCCCATAGCCTAACCCCAACCCCTCATACCCCAAGCCTAACTCTTAACCCAAAGAGCCCTAACCCTAAAAGCTAACACCGAAAATCCCAACTTACCTGAGGTCATGCTGGTCCAGCGCACAGATGTCAGGTCAAAACGCGCGCGCAGATGTAGGGTCGCGCAATTGACGGGAGTGCTTCTGTGGGAGCAATCATGCATCGGCACACATGCTTCATTGTGCAGTGAAGTCGTTCTACCCTTGCAACATCATATATAAATTCCCAAATCTTTAATCGTTTCATGCTATACATAAAATGTATATATTTATGTGTACATTTTTATTTTAAAATATTTTTTCTTTTAAATCTGGGTCACCAGCTTGCTGTCCTCTAATAATTTGTCCCCCATACAAAATAATTTAAACAACGCTGTTCTATAGTATTGCTGGTTTTGCTCTGTTCCAGGCCATGTGAAAAGTTGACTTTGAGACACATAACAATGTCCCTGTAGGAAGTTTGTTCTGTGCTAGGTGACCCTGCTTCATGAAAATAGCACACTTTTCAACACTGCCTCAAAGCACAGGAGGACATTTATGCCAATAAGCAATAAGAACGCTTATTGTGCAGTCAAATAAAATGCCAAAAGAAGGATTTTTACAGAACATGGTGCTGCTAAACCACAAAAAAAAACTAGTTGCTTATAAGCTGTGTCATATTAGAAAAAGATACAGTGACACGTCATGGACATTGCTCCACTCAATGAGTATTTGTAAGTACTCTGAGCACTAAGCATGACTATATTATTGTTTTTTTAATGTAAAAGCTGAACAATTTGGTAGATCACTTTAACTTTTTATGAATGTGATTTAAGCTGAAGAAGTCCTTGTGCTAAAGGTGCCATTGCTCAGGGAATAAGAGTAAGATTTCCATATACGATAACAATTTCTTTTTAGTAGCCCCACCTTGCAATGTTTAAATCCCACATGTTTAAATGCATGAATATATTTACCTTTTTCTATCATTATTTCCTTTGTATCAAAATACGTCACTATCGTACACAAGATATTTTAATCATATCTTACCTCGACTACTGCAACTCACTCCTTTCTGGTTTCCCCATCACCCGTCTGTTCCAACTTCAATCTATAATGGATGCCTCTGCTAGTCTTGTATACCATACTCAATGCTCAGTGTCTGCAGCAGCTTTGTCAGTCACTCCACTGGCTTTCATTAATCTCCAGAATAAAATTTTAAATCATGACCCTAACATATAACGCCCTTACCCTCTTGTATCTCTGCTCTTGTCTCTAAATACTCCTCCATCCACTCTCTTCGCTCTATCGGCCATCTTCTTTCCTCCTCTCTTTTCACCGCCTCATTACCGCTTTAGGACTTTTCTCATGCTGCCCCTATTCTATGCCCTATTCTTCTTGCCTCGCTCCACTAGACTTCCTCCTGCCTCCAACCTCACTAAAAACACATCTGTTTCTTTAAATAAGCTTATCACCTTCAGTCTTAATATGCACAACACATCTATCATCCTTCTATACGTCATCCATCCCCTTAGATTGTAAGTCTGTGAGTTTTCAGTCTTGCTAGGTGCTTAAGAGAAAGCACATACTTTTGATTTTTCAGCTCAAAGGAAGGGCCCTCAATTAATTTGTGTTGTGTTAATATTGTTTTTGACTTGAACCTACTACTGTATAGCGCTAAATATGTTGGCACATTACAAATAAAGGAAATAATAATAATAATGGTAGTATATATCCAAATAGGCACAATTATTTGTAATGGAGCATAGTAAGGAGTTTTAGTAGGTATCACATGTAGCTGTATTTCTGGCTTAAAGTTACATTTCCTAATTCATTTGACCATGCCATAAATAAGTAGTAAAGGCCATCCTTCCATTCTCTGCTTGTAATCCCGCAGGAGGGAATAGTAGTTAAATATAGAAAAAAAGTCAGAATTCGAATATATAACTACAGAACTAATAAAAGACCGAGTCTAGACATGCAGTTTTTTACTCTGAAAGAAAATTGCAGTAACAGTTTTGTTTTCACGCTAACACCCATACAAGAGACAAAATATATGAGTGGTATCAAATGGTGAGTGTAAAAGCATTTCTTCCTGCACTATATTTAATGTTTTTAGATACTCACAGACTGGGAAAAAAGCTGCTTCTTCCAGGAGTTATTTCCACAGTTAACCAACTGTGACAGAGAGAATAAATAAATTGGTGCTTTTGCTGTATTAACACACACAGCTATGTAGTAGCTTAACTTGTGGATCTTCTGCAGAATGGCCGCGTTTTAATGTGACATTTATATGCTTTATCTAATAACTATGTATAGAATAAACTATAATATGAAACAGACTGTGTTGGTGAAGCAATCAATATACACACAGTTTGAAGAGATAAGACAACTGCCATCTTTTTGCTTCGGTTACCCATCTTCCATGTGCACAAAATTTTAACCCTTTTCATGGATACAAAGTAAAATAATGAATTCACCATTGAAGAGAGTTGAGACGTAAAACAAACTTAGGGGTCCTATTTTCCTTTAATTTAAGTAGGTTTATGGTTTTAAATTATTTGTAGCTTTGTTGTTTTTATAGTAAATTAGGCTGACACGTCGTCAGTCTGTCCGCTTCAGACTCCCCCCAAGCTTCTTTAATTTTCTTTTATATGAGCTTCCAGTTAATTAGATTTCTTTAAAGGTATATGACAATTTCCCTGTTTTTCTCTTTTTCTAATCTTACACATTCTGCTTATATCCGAAACACACATGACATAGAGTCATTCTATACTCATACAAATTTATTTTATTTAAACGTTTTCCACACCTCCAGAACTGCTTACATAGCCACAGTGAACCTCCCAATAGGAACACTGCATTCGGATACAGGTTATAACGCTTTACTAATCGTCCAGCCCACAGGAGCTCAATGCTACAGATCACTGATTCCTCCTACTTCTACGAGGGGACTACACATCCATGATTCCTTTTGGCACAAACTGCCATCATTGATTGTTACATTGTATTAAAATGTATTCGCTGCTTGTGATTGGCCAAAACACATTATGAATTGTATGCTACTTTTAGCAGGATTTTCAGAGGTGTCAACTCGCAAAACCTGCTGCTTGCAAACTCAAGAGATTTAGCAAAATCAGGGTGAGTTTGTAAATGTTTATTTATTTTGATATTTTTCTTACAAGAACATGTTTGCATACACTACTGATTCTCCTCTATCAGATGCATTCATAATCCTGGAAACTTAGATATGCCTTTAAGTCTGTCGGTTGATGGATGTAAAGAAATCTGATTGGCTGGCCACATGTATAAGAACATACATTTCATGGGTAGCTCCATCAGACATTAAGTTATTTACAAATGTTCTATTAGTATTGGGAAATAAAGCTGTAAATAATTTAAAATAGTCAAAATTACTGAAAGAACCACTATGGTCCGTTTTTTGTTTTTTTTTAATTTAATAATGGGCAAAATGTCTTTAAAATGTAAAAAAATATAGCCATAAGTTTTGTTATCTTTTATTCCAAATGATTCTTTACTGAAGGTACACATTTTCTTTTATCGGCTGATCATGCAAGTCTCCACGCTCGCCAGGAAACTGGAATTTTGAAACAATTTGCTTGTTTTCAAATGTAGTTTTTAAAATAGTAAATTTTAAATATACAGTCCTACCTCAACACCTATAATCCCTAGTAGTTGGCCCAAATGCAGCCTTTCCCAGCGGGTGAGTGCCACCCAACACCTAGACCCCTCTCCAAGGGACAAAACGTGGTTAAAGTGATAGTTTACTCATGTTTTCGCTATTCACGGTTTTATGACTGGGGACCCCAGGAACAGAACCCCTGCGAATGTGGAGGGTCTACTGTATGTCCACAGTGGTACTTTAAAATAAAATAAGAACTCATTGAATCTGTCTAATTGGGAATAGTGAGAAGAAATGGATTGAGAGATATGTTAGATGAAATGTGATGGTTGGTGAAGTGCCACCGGTGGCTTGTTTAGCGGAAAGCTGTGACCTGGAAGATACATTACATGTTCATAAAGCATGGTACCTGAAAACTAAGTTAGTTTGTTCCTGAAGCAAAAGTAAATTATTTTTTATTACTTTTGCATTTCCAGTGAGCTCTGTCTTACAGTAGCTGAAACTTGCAGTATCGTTAGACCGTCCTCAAGTATTGGAGGAGGAGGCTGGATCACTTTGGGAGAAATGATGAGAATTATACTTGGCATTATGCAGACATAATAACTTTCTGAAATGTATTCCTGTGCACAACCGTTATTTATATTTGTCTAATGAATATACCATTAATGATTCAACAAACTCATTGAGACCTGAAACTCTTGAGATTTTAGGACCGATTTTTATTTATACATTAAAAGAATACATTTTAAAACAATATCAAGGTTTTCTTTTGTTTGTTGGTTTTGTTTGTACTTTCGAAATGATTGAGGTACATTTTGACTTTTTTAATTCATATATACATAAGTAACATTGTATACTCTTGGGACCTCCCCATCAACAAATAAGTTACTTTATCTAGAACAGTGGATCCCAAATCTCAGCTCAAGACCCACCAGACAGGCCAGGATTTAGGTCAAACACTGTGTGAAGCAATTTAAGACTCCACCGCCTGTTGAGTACTAGTTACCTCATGTTTGTTCACACAGTGTTTGACCTAAATCTTGCACTGCCTGGTGGGTCTTGGGGAGAGGTTTGGGAACCACTGATCTAGAAGATGAGCGGATGTAACATACTGAACAATTTCCCTTGTTTTTACAGATCTAGCTTGTTGTGCAATTAAGATGATTTTGAAGTGTTAAACGTATTCTTTTAATTAACTGGTAGAAGCTCTTTAATTTCAGTGTCCTATTACTGTTGAGGTGGAGAACCTTCAGTTGAGTGGTGGAGTGGGCCATGTGAGCCCACCACAACTTCAATACATATGCAAATATCAACCTGGAGAAAGGGACATGTATAACAATAGAGGCAATTTCAAATCTCTGTTTATTATATAAATGTCAGTTGGATAGTCCTAGAGTATGATAAATTAGGGCAGAAGAATAAATGAGGATCGGAGAAAGAAATCTAGTTTGAGGGCAAATGAATAGAGAGAGCCAATGGAAACCAATATTACCCACCAAATGTATAAAGTGGTTGAATTGACCGTTTCGATTTCTCTCACTGAAACACATTAAGATGTTGACATAAAAAACATAGTTTTAACCAACAATGCGCACAGTATCTGAATTTAAAAACATTGTACATAATAAAAATCCTAGGATGCGCTACTGATTGGAGCAATTAATGATGAGAGTTTTGATGTCCTCAGTAGCTTGGTATTGCTGACCTAACAGCAGGGAGCATGGTATGCTATTTTTTATATTTCCTCTATATGCAGTTTACGGTAAGCTTCTCAAACTTTTTAAACATCTCTCGCTGCTGGTATATGTTTTAACGGTTTAAAAATAAAAATGACTATAGAATCATTTTAATTATTTTTTATTCTCTGTAACATATACCCAATAGTTCTAAGTTCAAATAACTGCTGCAAAGAAACTGATATAGGCTATTTCAAAGGTTTATCTCTCCTAACATGAGTAGGTGATCCTATCCTTGGCTCTGTTATCAGTATCAATTGTTTAAATGAAATAGAAACATCAATACTTATATTGCCAAATAAAAGAGGAATATAACCCCGATTGGTATCCTGAACACAAACATTCTATTGTGTGGGTTGTTACTGGGTTTTATTCAGCTATAAATTTCCATTGCATTCAGATGTTGGAAGTCTTAAGGGTTATGATGTTAAGATGAGTAACTATATTCTTGCAGGGATAAGATACATTTTGTTTTTAGAGTCCATGATGCTCTTGTTGTATTGTAGCGGGTACTTTGCTAGTATTACGGGGACATTATTTCACATAATGAACAGGATTAACTTTATAAGAAAAACATTGTTTAAATAGCATACATTATATGTGCTTTTTAAATGAAATCTAAGCTTATATATTAATTTCTTTCTCCATTTTTCTTTATGCCCCCATTGACTGCTGTTTCTTTTTATTTATTATTGCATTACTGAATGCCAGTATTCATCATTCCTACTGACTAATCAGAATGGGGAATTTCCATTTCTGGATCAGCTTGCTAAATATTTTTAAAAAACATTTAAAGGGACCTGAAAATATTTTTTATTTATTTTTTCTTTGTTGCATCAGAAAGTGGGTATTTGATACGGTGCCAAAATATGTTGTATTAAAAAATATATATATATATTTACGAACTAAAGTATGCTTTCAGCATTTCCGAGCTAGTTTCATTGAAGTTTAAACGGGTTTTGTTTAAAATTTTCCAAAAAAACCCCAATGTTTTATATTGTTTAAAACTTGCTTTTCTTAATGCCTGAAATTACTGTTGTGTTCTATTTTCCTTTAATAGAAATTATACCATCAGCACCCTACACTTAAAGGTATATAGAAGTTTCATGGATTATGAATGTATCTGATAGAGGACAATCAGTAGTGTATGAATACCCAAATAAATATTAATAAACTTACCCAAGAGTTTGCAAACTTTCTTTAGTATTCTGGCAGTTAATTGTGAGAAGGAATGGTCCTGAAAAATCCAAGCTAAATTATCATAAAATTCATAATTCGGTATGGCCAATCAGAGGAAGGCACAACAGTCTGTGCAGCAAAGCATCATGGGATTTGTAATCTTTGATCCCAAAAACACACCTCTGTCCTTCCTTGAATGATCGAACTCCACAGTGCAACTCTGGATCCATGCATTGTGCTGCTACAGGCTGGAAGGTTATTATTGGCTTAAAAAGCATACTTGAATGCAGTATCTCTATTGGCCATTACCAGATGTAAGCAGCTCCTGGGGTGTAGAAACCCAAAAAAAAAAATCTGTATAACTAACTAACTAACTCTTTATTCATCCTCCAATACTATACTATTAATAATTATTTAATCAATAATTTAATTAATAACTAATCCGCATATTGCAGATCAGAGGACATCTTAACCGGTTGAACTTGATGGACTGAAAGTTTTTTTTCAACCTTAATTACTATGTAACTATGTAACTATGTATGTGTATAGAATTGCTCAATGTAATGTGTGTCTGATATAAGCAGCATGTGTTAGATTAGAAAAAGGTAAAAACAGGGAGGCTTAGATGTATCTATAAATGGTATTCAAGTTCCTCTGCCCAGAGTGTGTGAAAGCTGTGAAATCTAGAAAAAAAGGAATAATAATACTTATTTTATAGGTTTATGCCTTGCTTTATAAAGTTTATAGTAATGCAAAAAAAAAAATCCATTATTTGTAAGCCTGGTATATCTTACTGTACCTTTACTGTACAATCAATTATTTGATGGGTTTTGCTTAGATTTCCTTTAACTAAATTATAATTTTGTGCATAGAATGCAAATATAGACTGGACACTGGCTAAATTTTTCTGTTAAAAAAAATAAATTCTTGCTATATTCATGGCTTGACTTTTAATTATTTTTAGTAGCCAACACAGAAACTGTTATCATTGAGTTCCTGCAGTTACGTCTCTCTAAACTTATCAAGCATTTTGAGTTATATATTTGCACACTGGCCTGCAGACAGACATGTTCATGATGCACTTATGTGTAGTGTATGTATGTTTTATGCAGCACACTGTGGCACATTGTCTTCACTTTAGTAGGAAAGATTTTAAAGGTATATACCCCAAAATAAAAAATATTAAATTTACCCTAAATTTTGCAGATTTCTTCAGTTTTTTTGCAGTTGATTGTGAGAAGGAAAGCCCCTGAAAATCTAAGCTAAATTTGCGGAAAATTCAGAATTTAATTGTGGCCATTCACAGGCAGCTACAACTTTGTTGCAATTGATAAATGGATAGATTCTATGGAGTTGGTCTTTATTTTACCAATTTAAGACATAATATGTTTATAACGTTGCTTTGTGGGAAATATACTATTGATCAGAATTAAAAGGTGTCTGTACTTTCCTCTTTCTTTACTTATTCTCAACTTTGTTGCAATGTCTGGGGATTCAGTCTCTGCAGCAAAGCATCATGGGATGTGTAGTCTTTGTTCCCACCACAAAGAAACAGCTCAGGCAGTGCTTCTCTGGATCTCTGCACTTGTTCGGCTGTTGACTTGAAGGCTAGTATAGCTCCCAGCATAGGCACCTGGAACCTACCAATATAAACACTGCATTCAATGTTTGTTTTTTTACCCTATACTAACGTTTCAGCCAGCACAGTGCAGAGACCCAGAGCAGCATTGCCTGAGCTGCATCATTTAAGGGATGATAGAGAGAGGTTTTTGGAAACAAGACAAATCCCATGATGCTTTGCTGTAGACCGAATTCCTATACTGCCACAATGTTGAACCTGCCTCTGATTGGCTATAACAAGTTATGAATGTTATGCTAATTTAGCTTAGATTTTTATGGGCATTCCTTCTCAGAATCAACTGCCATATAACTGAGGACATTTTGCACAAGCTAGGGTAAGTTTATTAATGTTTATTTTGGGATGTTATCATGCAACAAAATCTTTGCATACACTAATGATTCTCCACTATCAGATGTACTCCTAATCCATGAAAAAGAAAACCTGAGGACGTGGGTGTCAATGTTATGAGGCTCGCCTTTGCATTTTCAATAAAACATTTTAGCACTCTGAAAATATTTTTTCGGGAAATACAAATCTACAAACACAAAGGCAACAATTCAATCCCCAAATACATTTTTTTCTTGTGTGTGTATATATGTATATCCTGCGGTTTGGAAAGAAAAAGAAACAATTTATTCTGAGTCTAGCCAAGTGAAAATATACCCTTTTAAAACATAAATGACTATCCTGCTTCTAAATGAAAGCTATAATTCAGTGGTTTACTCCATTGACTTAACAGATATACATTTTCCCTTTTATTCTCTGTCACACTCAGAGAATCACTGCTAGTTTTCAGTCTGGATTTGTTACTATTTTGTAATGAAAACATGAACTCCCAGCACAGTACGCTTCTTTGTTATAGGAGGTTGCTGAAGAGCTGTACAGGAACTGATCCTTTTTTCCCCGAGAAACATGCTGTGCTTATGGAGAATGTTTCCCTTATAAAATATTAAAAACAAACCTACTTCCACTGTAGGCATTTTACAGAGAGAAGTTAAACAAAATTAAGCTTGGCAGCCTAGTCTTTTGAACGGTTGATGTATCTATTCCATATGATATGAACCTTCTAGAATTATATTAATACTATGCACTTTTGTGTGTGACATACATTGGAAAAGTTGCAAAAGAAATCTGGTGATAACACAATGCCGGTAGATATTACAAATAATAAATGAATTAATAAAACATTTGTACGACCTTTAAACAAGTGCTGAAAGAATGTTACAATGTTTTTACCTGTTTGATGGCTTTCATAAGTGTTGAATTATTTGGCATGGCCCCATGGTTAAAAAAAGCAGATATCGAAAACATGATTACTGCTAATTCTTAAAGGGACACTTATTTCAGCAGAATTTAGACCACTTTACAGTAAGATCTCATAAAAGCATGTTGAAATACTTTTTTGTGAACATTTTTTTACTGAGAATTCTATAAAGTCTGTGTTTACACGAGTCACTGACTGCCCTCTCCCAGATGCAAAGCTACAGCTTTGTGTAGTAAGCAAAAAAAAAAAAGTTAACCCTCAACAAATCAATCTGTTCAGAGCATGGAATGCTGGAATCACCCAAACAGGTCAATTATGGGTTAACTTTTTTCAATGCATTCCTGGGTCCAGGGGAAAAAAACTGCTATAAATCATGGTCTTCACTCGTGCTCTTGGCTCTCTGTTATTAATCATGAAACATCCAGTAGGCAGGATAGACTGTGTTTGTAAACAGACTTCAAACTTTAATTTTTTTAGCTGTTATTAGTGTAATTAAAAAAGACTGATCATTTTGTTCATAAACAGGTTATTTTGTTCTGGCAGTATTTTATACGCTCTCTAGTTCAAAATCAGAGGTTCTTCTTCTTCATCAGTTCTTTATGCCACCCCAAGTATTCAGTACAACCCCTGCCAATATAGCCTCCTTTTCTACATGTCACTGGCCTTGTTGTTGTGGTCCAGCTCAGATAGGCATCATTGGGAACAGCATCCTGCATAGTCTGGGACTCCGGACCAGAC
This sequence comes from Discoglossus pictus, assembly GCA_027410445.1. NCBI lineage: Eukaryota > Metazoa > Chordata > Amphibia > Anura > Alytidae > Discoglossus > Discoglossus pictus. The sequence goes on from CM050169.1 coordinate 156,741,844, forward strand.
ACCGGCCGACTGGGATCATTACCTGCTCAATCATACAGGGGGCTGTACTTGATGGTCTCTGCTTCCAAACTCCCATCCACCTAGCCTGCACATTTTTCTCTCCTTTTCTACCATAATTGATTAAACCATTCCCTTAAATAATTCACACAGATATGTTATATACCAGTATGCCTTAGAAATAGGAATATAACTGAAACATATATAGCTAATGTCGTATTTTTGCAAGGACGTAATATTTTTTTTCTAAATCCCGCGGCTCGTATTTGCAGATGCTAAGTCCGTAAGTTTTGCGGTCGCGGAGGGAACCTCCACCTCCGCAACTGCGGCCCTCGCTTTGCGGCGTTAACAACTTTTGACAACCCGCACTGATGACAACTATATATGTGATATGCTCACTTGCTTGCACAATCTACAAGGGATAGGCCCTTTGGTCCATTTATTCCAGAACTGCACATCATTCTTGAAAGTTCTATATATCTCTCCTAAACTTTCTATAACTTCACATGATCATTGTGGGACCCTTAACGTATGAGCTAAATGTTTAAAACATTTAATAAATTCAATACATTTTTAGTAAAATAAATATTCAGTATTAAGCTTAAAAGCCAAGACTCACTTACTGCCGGTATCTGCCCACTATAAGGTCAGTGGGTATGGTGGCTTTGTATAGTAATTGTCATGCGCAAAGTTACATAAATAAATTTTTTCAGTTGGCTGGTGGCTTGTTGTGTTAAAGTGGTTTCCCTTGGCAACAAGCTTTTGCTGTGGGGGCAGCATGTGAATAATTGTTTTTATTCTCTTATCAAATCTGATTATTCTTACAGCCCGTTAGACTTATCAGCCAACACTCTTACCATCCCCTTATTGATCTTATCAGGGTGGAGACAAACACTAAACTGAAGGCGCTATTCTCTGATAATGTATCGAATACGGAGTAATTATACATTTGTAAATATGAATTTGCCTAATGGCATATCTAAGGTCCCTGTTTTTACCTTTTTTCTAATGATGCTTATATCAGAAAAACACATTACATTAAGCCATTCTAAACACATCCAAATGTATTTATTTAATTTAAAAATAAAACTTGTTTTCCACACTCCCAGAGCTCCTTACACAGACGCAGTGAACCTCACAATATAAACACTACATTTGGGTATGGATTTTAACCCTTTACTAACCTTTAAGTCAGCAGCAGCTCAATGCAGAGATCTTCAGATCAGTGACTGGCTCCTCCTGCTTCCTTCTATTCTAGGACTACACATCCCATGATTCATTCTTGCACAATCTGCCATCACTGAATGTTACCATGTATTAAAATGCATTAGCTGCGGCCGTGATTGCCCAAATCGTATTATGAATTTTATGCTAATTTTAGCAAGGATCTTCAGGGGTGTTAATTCACAAAAGCAACTGCTTGCACACATCAGGGTGAGTTTGTTAATTTTTATTTTGGTATTAAAATGTTTTCATACCCTACTGATTCTCCTCCATCAGATGCATTCATAATCCATGAAACTTAAATATGCCTTTAATAATCAAATACTTAAAAGGCATTGCAGTTATCTTTTTAAATGAGCTGCTAGTTAAATTGTAACCTTTTCTAGGTATCATTTCCTATTTAATCTTCCTTCATGTGCCCTTTTCAATGCTATTCTATTTAAAATTTCTGTACTGAAAAGCTTGACTTGATTTTCACAAAAGCATTTGGACCTCTCTGTTGTATCAGTGACGCATTGGGAATACACCTTTTTATATACAGTCTGAATGTGCAGAAAGTATAACTATATCTAGTAACTCCTTGAGAAACAATATACAGTAATCCACAAAGTTCTTATACATTTTATGTGCTTTGCTATAAACTCTTACAGCAATAATAATAATGCAAATGGAATTGGTAACACTGCAGACCTCTCACTGATTCCTGACCGCTCATCACAATTTGCAAGAATAATTTCCTATAAAATGACCTCTTGCCACTTCTTTGTCCCTGGGCCCTAACCTAACATAATCAGCCTCCACTGTACCAAGACACAGATAAAATCTTGATTGCTCAGTTATGGCAACTGCTCTCTCAAGTGTGTGGTAGGCAAAACTAGTTATTGCTTATATATCAGTAATATGAATATAGATCAGGCATTACTTCTACTGCAATTTGTAGAAGTGGTTGGAGATTTTCCTCCGCTATGAACTTGACCTTAATCTGTCACCAAAACTTTATGGACAAATATAGTTTGGGAGAAACTTCACATGTGTATAAAAGTATATAACATATTAATAACATTAGTAGCTGTGTAACAAAGTGCATAAAAGCATATTCTTAAAAGACTTTACATTCACGGATTATGATTACATCTTATAGATGAGAATCAGTAGTGTCTAAAAAAAAAATTTTGACATGAAAAAAATCCCCACATAAACATTAAACTTTCCCTAAAATTTGCTAAATCTCTCAAGATTGCTAGCAGTTAATTTTTTTATTTAATGCCCCTGAAAATCCCTCGTACAATTAGCATAAAATTCATAATTTGTTTTTGCCAAACAGTGGCAAATACATCAGTCTCTGCAGCAAAGCATTATTGGATTTGTAGGCTTAGTTCCCAAAAACTCTCTCCTCCCTTGAATTATGCAACTCACCAGAGTGCTGTAGCTTTCAGCATTGTTTCTGCTGTTGGATAAAAGGTTTGTATAAGCATGGTCGGATTACCCATTAGGCCAACTAGTCAGCTGCCCAGGGGTGCTTCATTGTGAGGGGTGCCACTTCTTAACAAAAAAAAAAAAATGAAAGACTGTCTACTAGGGTGTAACCACCTAGAACAAGAGAGTTACAACAGAAAAGGGAACTTACATGTACAGAAAAGGCAAAAATGGGTCTGTGCATACCTTGCATACTCACTCCCAGGGACTCCTCCACTTCACTGCCTAGGGGCTCCAAAAAGGTAAATACGGTCCTGAGTATAGGGATAAAAAAACGTACTTGAATGTAGTGTTTCTATTGGTTAGTACTTGGTACCTATGTAAGCAGCTCTTTAACCACCCTCTGATGGCTTGGAGCCTGTGAGTGTGTGCTACAACCTTTTTTTTTATTTTAATTTGGCAATGAAGGAAGGTGGGGGGTTGATGTCTCGTGGTGATGAATTCCAGCACTTAGTATTTGACATCGCCTCCCCAAAATGTTCAGAAATGTATACATCCGGGTGTCCCAGGACTGTATGCTATTTTTAAAATGATACTTATGCATTGATAATAGGTAATTGAATCTATTAGAATTGATGGTCTTTGAAATAAAATAAGTAAGATGGTAAGAAGAGACACTTATTCCACTACTTCTTTACACTATGAATACGTTACCAGTGGAGTAATCAATGTTCATGGCTATTGGTCTATTTATGAATGGGACTGGCTGTAAAGATGAGTATGAGTAAACATTATATGATGCCACAAGGGAATATGAATATAGTACATGAATTCAGGTAAGCCAGGGATTTGCATAAGGTTGTGGTGAGGATCCATTTAGCTAGAATAGCATAGCATGGGCAGACTAGACAGACCTACCGTCAAATTTATGTTTCTTTCTATGAGTTACTAAGCTGCGTTCGCTCAGGGAATATAAGTTAATCTTTCAGCCTTTAGTTCATGCAATCAAAATATTGTATCATTTTAAAATATATATTTTTTTAAATGCTGATCTATAGTTAAAATGTGTTTTCATAAAACTGAATCTGTTGATTTGTTACTGATATTTTCCTGTGGGCGCAGACCTTGTCATCCACTCAAGTTGAAGTTTGCAAATTTATGGTCCAATTCATTTTATTTTCTGTTCTAGAACGTAATGTTTCTTTATTCAGGCTTTTTTGTATCTTATAAATGTAAGTGGACAATTAAATTAGTCACATTGTGCTGAATCTTGGAAGATTTACCTAATTATTGCTTATTGCAAATTCATCACTGTCCCTGCATTTTGGGCTAAAATATGATTATTGAAGGATCTGTGTCAGCAAATCAAAACCTGCAAGGGACATAGAAGCTTCACACTCGTATAGTTTTTACAATGCGTATTTCATATTCACAGCTGCATTAATCTGGGCTTGCAAAAGCACTGTTCCAAGAAATATGGTGACTATAATATATTGGGATTTCAGGGATGCATGTGTTGACTGGAGCCATTTCTCAATTCATGTCCTCAAGTAACCCTAAAAGGCCAGTCTGTAAGGATATCCCTGCTATAATAATTATATATTGATACCAGGGGTTGACAGGTCATATGACATTTAGCCAGACAAACTCTTTTGTTTTTAAATTTTAGGAACAAGAGAAATGTGTACGGATAAGGATAAACTCCCTTTTTTTCCATTTGAATTCAGCTCTGCGCCATCTCTATCAGTAATATATCTTTGCAGCTCCTACTATGTGTTGTTCATTAGTAGTTTGCATTCATTATACAGTCACAATGAGTTTTACTTGGCAGTGGTTGCAAGACTCGGAACAAGTACAGACAGTACAGGGGAGCCGGGCTCTTCATCTCCTCAAACAAATAAGAGAATTTGAATGACAATATTTCAGGAATCTTTGATTCAACCTTCATGCCTGGCACAGATTGAAATCTGAGAATTGAGGCTCTTAAATGACACTGAGCACAGGCTTTGTTCCAAGAGCTACAGATTTTGCATAATGTGGGCATCTTATAGTTGCTCCTTAGCTCTAGTTTCAAATGATCAAACTGAAAGAGAAGGTCCTGTACACAGTTAATTTAGAGCTACTTAATGCCAGGTGTATTGTAATATAATGCAAAAGACAGGATTATATATATATATATATATATATACACACACACACACACACACACACACACCGTACACTCTGTTAACTGGCACCCATGGGGATTGGTAGATGCTGTAGAAATGTAGTTTCTGGTTGCTTTAGAGTTAATATTAAAAGACAGACCTAGATTATCTGCACATAGGATGCTCTGCTAAGTATATTTGTCAGTGAGGGCTGTTCCAGCAGCAGCAGCAGCAGCGGCTTTCACTCCTCACTTGCACACAGGTACATTGGGCTGGAGGGTGCGATGCTGAACCTGGGGAAAGTAACACCAATATTGTACTAGCTCAGTCACTCATTCTTGTAAAATTTAATTACCTATGTACAGTGGGTGAAATCTAGGTTTTTGTGGCATGACAACTTGGCTCCTGGCATTTGTTGACACTTAAAAATTGTAATTATTTTTATTTGAAGTACAGTATTCAATTTTTATTTCTGGTTGCTTGTGGGTTCTGGTTGCTTGAGCTCTGGTTAACGGAGAGTCTACTGTGTGTGTGTGTGTGTGTGTGTGTGTGTGTATATAAAAGTACATCTGTGTTCACATTTGAATGTCTAAAACAAGTTAAAAAAATCTGTTTCCAGCTCAGAATTCCAAGAAATACAGTTATTGCACTGCATTCTGGGAAGCTGAGCAGGGACATGCAAATGTGCCCACAAATTAAATTTAACACATACAGGCCAAACATGGAGCTATATCATGTTTGTTGGATAGATCTCTCCTGTTAATTGCAATTTGTGTCAGCTCTAGTACAGGAGATAACTTCTCTAATTGAGGAGAATTTCTCTAATTGAAAATTGGTGGCTAATCAATTGACCAAGTCTTTTTGATCAACCTACTTTGGCCCAAGTAGAGGTATCCTTAGATCCTTGGGCCCTCATTCAATTGCGATTTAGCCAATTGAATAGAACTCTAAATAAGCACATAGCATATTTTTTTTTAAAGAAGTTTTTAGTTAGTAAAAACCTTGCATTTGTTTAGATGCTCACTAACTAAAAACTTATTTTATAAAAATGTGTTATGTGCTTATTTAGAGCCCTATTCAATTGGCCACATTGCAATTGAATGAGGGCCTTGGTGTTTTGGGCCTTTAGAGTGCGGGTGTTGAGATGCACTGCTTTTGGGAATGGCATATATATATATATATATATATATATATATATAGTGATTAGCAACATGAGGCCTAGGGGTTGCATGCAGCCCCTGGAGTCTTTCCATGAGACAATATTGTAATATATTTTGCATCTACCACAGTTATTATACCATTTTGCTATGTATACCACCAAAGGGTATACATTGTTAAATATTCTGTGACTCTTAATGGGGATATATCCCCTAATCAAAATGTGTCTTTGCTTGTATATACAGTATACTTGTATAGACGTTCAGATTTATGTATTAAAGTTTATTTTTAGCATTTGTCTATTATTGTGATGTGAGCTGAAGAACACAGATATATGAATGTAACTGTTGAACCATATTACTCAGATACAGTTTTCTGTACATCTGGCTCTTGAACTTTTGACCAAATCAGCTAAGCATTCTAAGTATCAGTGACAAAAATGTAATCAGAAATGGCAGCTTCTGCTCATCAAAAACATGTAAAGGATAAACTAGACATGTTTCATAACTTTTATTAATAAATATGAAATAAACTCAATTTTTGTTTAACTTGTAATTTGCCCATCACTGTTTTATTCAATAACTTGGAAACTATTCCATCAGTCAGAAGGCTCTCACTGCAGTGGATATAGCTGGCAGGAGCATATAGGCAGATAAAGAAATAATTATAGTATGATGCTTTGAAACCAGCATAAAAAGAGAAGATTTAGAGTCATTGGTTACCTCAGCCTGAGATACTAAATGTAGACTCTACTACATTTCATGGGATTAATTGTTCTTATTAAATTTTATGATAGATAGTATACTCCACCTCAGCACCATATATAATAATAGTTTATGATCAATTTGATTGATGGCATTCACAAAAATGTTAACTTAGTGAATTAAAGAAAGAGTCAGGATCCTGGCATGTATTTGAAAGTACATGCTTAAACACGCAAAACATTTTTATTGTATGAAAAATGACTGATCTGAAATCCGGCTATTTAAAAAAAAAAAAAAATTGCAATAAAGCTGTGTTTTACATGAACTGCTCCTCTCTATTTAGAAGGGGTGTTTGGCTGATCAAATTCTACTATGAACAATAGTAATGGTACATCTGTAAGAAATTTAGAAAGTTGATTGGTTATACTAAAAATTTTGCAGATTATGACCGGCTGAAGAAAATCAGACCAGGCTCATACCTTTTTCAAATTGAGGCAGTGTAGAGCTGTGCTACAGGATGAATAATAATGTTCTAGTAATACAGATATTACAGATATTTGTCTTCCATGTTGAAAAACATCTTGTTTCAATGTTAGAACAATTCTCCCTCTCTCTTGCCCCTCTCTCTCTCTTGCACCCCTCTCTCTCTCTTGCACCCCTCTCTCTCTCTCTTGCACCCCTCTCTCTCTCTCTTGCACCCCTCTCTCTCTCTCTTGCACCCCTCTCTCTCTCTCTCTCTCTCTTGCACCCCTCTCTCTCTCTCTCTCTCTCTTGCACCCCTCTCTCTCTCTCTCTCTCTCTCTCTCTCTCTCTCTCTCTCTCTCTTGCACCCCTCTCTCTCTCTCTTGCACCCCTCTCTCTCTCTCTTGCACCCCTCTCTCTCTTGCACCCCTCTCTCTCTCTCTTGCACCCCTCTCTCTCTTGCACCCCTCTCTCTCTCTCTTGCACCCCTCTCTCTCTTGCACCCCTCTCTCTCTCTCTCTTGCACCCCTCTCTCTCTCTCTCTTGCACCCCTCTCTCTCTCTCTCTTGCACCCCTCTCTCTCTTGCACCCCTCTCTCTCTTGCACCCCTCTCTCTCTTGCACCCCTCTCTCTCTCTCTCTTGCACCCCTCTCTCTCTTGCACCCCTCTCTCTCTTGCACCCCTCTCTCTCTTGCACCCCTCTCTCTCTTGCACCCCTCTCTCTCTCTTGCACCCCTCTCTCTCTCTTGCACCCCCCTCTCTCTTGCACCCCTATTTCTCTCTCTCTCTCTCTCTCTCTCTTGCACCCCTCTCTCTCTCTCTTGCACCCCTTTCTCTCTCTCTTGCACCCCTCTCTCTCTCTCTTGCACCCCTCTCTCTCTTGCACCTCTCTCTCTCTCTCTTGCACCTCTCTCTCTCTCTTGCACCTCTCTCTCTCTCTTGCACCTCTCTCTCTCTCTTGCACCTCTCTCTCTCTTGCACCCCTCTCTCTCTTGCACCCCTTTCTCTCTCTTGCACCCCTTTCTCTCTCTTGCACCCCTTTCTCTCTCTTGCACCCCTTTCTCTCTCTTGCTCCCCCTTCTCCCCTGCTCCCCCTCTCTCTCTCTCTCTCTCTCTTCTCCTCTCTCTCTCTCTCTCTCTCTCTTCTCCTCTCTTCCTCTCTCTTCCCCTCTCTCTCTCTTCCCCTCTCTTCCTCTTTCTCCTCCCCTCTCTCTGTCTCTGTTCCTCTTTCTTCCCCACTCTCTCTTTTTCCCCCTCTCTCTCTCCCCACTCTCTCTCTATTTTCCCCCTATCTCCCCCTTCTCTCTCTTCCCACCATCTCCCCCTTCTCTCTCTTCCCACCATCTCCCCCTTCTCTCTCTTCCCACCATCTCCCCCTTCTCTCTCTTCCCACCATCTCCCCCCTTCTCTCTCTCCCTATCTCTACCCCTCTCTCTCTCTCCCTATCTCTACCCCTCTCTCTTGCCCCTTTACTGCAGCTGACGTCACTTACATCTTAATAAGACTTTCAGCAACAAAATTTTAAGTTGTGTACATTTTACAAACATATTTGAGAGTATTATTCTACATATTTGCGTTGTTGTAATTTTTTACAAAAGAAACATCATTTGAAAGTAGTAGTTTTCAACAATCCGTAGTTGTTTTATTCTGCTGTTGTGATGGTGCATGTCACAAGCAGTTAAACCAACTTGTACTGTCAGATTGTGAAGTGCAATAAAAAGCTTTATGAGCTGTCCCACACAACTTTGCAGGAATATCTCTGCAATCTTTGCATGATCATTAGCTACTGAACTGCGATTCCAAACAGGAAAAGCTCATTACAAGAGAACATGATGTGATATCTGGAGTTGTATCATCTTTTAAATGATCCCTATTCCATCGTAACTTGACATTCTTATTTTCTTGTTGGCTGCATAAATTGCTGCCTCTTGGAATCATCTTATAGATATTTCAGAAGTGAAATGTATTTCACACATCATGCATTTTTTCTATATTTATATCTTATTTATATGTCTCCTAAAAATCTTTTGTTTTAGAGGAAAAGTCATTTTCGGTTCATTCTTTAGTACCCTTTGCTAAGATGTAAATATACAAAGTACATTTGTAGAATAATTTTGAGCCTGGACTATGCACTTTGTTATTCTGATCATATTAGAAGTTTTCTTTCATGTTGTTAAATGTTAACTAGGGGTTGACAAATCTATTTGAAACTCTACAATCTGACCTAGGTTACATAGGAGCCAGCCAACGTTTTGTAGGAGCCAGAGTATGGTTTATATGTAGATATATATGTATAGTAACTACAAAGTTGAAAGCCAGGTAAAATGTTAGACTCTGTGGCTCGGGATATTTGTGAAGCCCTATTGTAGATATATTTTTTGTGGGGTGGGTAGTGGGTGATCTGAGATCTGGAACATATTTCATCTTGTGCAATATTAGATTTCGAACTTCGTAGAATCTTCTCGTGTGATAGTATCATAATTATTTAAGTTATTATTTAAGTCACGCAGACCCCAGGGGTGTGCTTCTCAATCATTGCACAGGCTTGGTGAGTGAATACGAAGGGATGATTGACAGGCAAAAAATAGGCAGTTCACTGTAAATGATGCCATGTTTGGACCGTTCTTTTTAATACAAGGATGGCGGATGTTATCAAGTACAATAATATGGCAAAATACCTCATTTCTTTTTTTTTTTTTTTTCTTCAAACAAATTTAAGACTTATTTGCTCATACTTGTGTTAATTATATTGCAACTTGTTTACCAATATTACAATAAATGCATCTTACCCCTTCAGTCAGTACATGTATATCTTGGTGGAAACAAACACATATTTTTTAATTTGCCTTTTCTTGAGGATGCGGAATATGAATGTGGGATGGGAGCAATCAGAGCAAGTAAAATGTAGTGTAACTTGCTTATAAAGATCCTGCTGCTGGTGCTAGGAGTTAAAGGGATGCTTTTTTCCACATAGACTGTTTTAGCTAGGTATATTTAATTTGATCCTCCTGAATGTAATTTTCATATCAAATGTATACTTTGTTCCTTAGTGGGCCTTACACAAGTGGACAGTCTCTCCCCCTTTGGCACCTTCCATTTCTTCCTTATATTCCCTTCCGCATGACACTGGTAGTATGAGTGGGAGTATCCTTAGCTCACAAATGCAGTGCTACAGGTTACAGATTATGGCAGCCTTAAGGAGAAAATACAGGGAGGAACAGGGGGTTTCCAGAAACTGATAAACTGTAACTCAGCTGGTGAACTTCAATAATCAAATAAGTTACCCAAAGTGTCCCTTTAAGCGAGAGATATTTTGAAAGAGATAGGTGACTTTGCTTGTGATGTCATATCTTGGATGCAAGTCAGGTTGAGCTCTTCTTGGAAGAAGGATTTAAATATAGGGGGTGAACAAAGATTGCAAATAAACATAAATGCATTCTTTATGTTTATGTCCTACGTTTAATTAAAAAATTGTATCATATCTTACATGACAGACCCATTAAAACTATAAAAAAATAATTTATTGTTATAATAATGTTGCATATAAAAAAGCATTTGCCTTCTACAGTACATGACAAGGGAGGCATGCATTTAAAATACATTTGTAACCCCCTGTACAGCGCTACTGAATATGTTGGCGCAATATAAATAAAGATAATAATAAATAATAATATTGAGTATTAAAACTCAATATATACTTACGATGGTCATTTAATTTAAACAATGATATGTAAGTGTTACCTGCAAAGATTGAGATATAATCATGTTTTAGTTTTGTATAGAGCATACACATGTGCAATGTATTTTATTCTGTTTTTTATATGGTTTATTTATTTCATTTGCCTTAGAATTCCATGCTTTGTTCTGAGTTAACAAAAATAAAATAGAGGTGCTCAGTCAGAGAAAGAACTAACCCTAATAGGTTAGCTCTATGGACATGATAATCCACTCTGAGAGCAACCTCGTTTAGCTTACTTGTGCCCTTCACAGGAGAAATATCCTGTATATTAGTCTGGTCACTAGAGTTATCCAGCCCCAAAATTCCAGGCAATTCTACCCTGAACAGGAGAAACCGCAAACCCCAGACGTATGTTTCGGCCTTCATTGGGCCTCGTCAGTGAGGTGTAGCTGAACTCCCTAAGGCACAGTGAGCAAGGGGTCCACGTCTGGGGTCCCCCATCATCCTAAGGGTAATTGAATAAACGAAAAATATAAATAGAGGTGCTCAATCAGAGAACGAACTAACCTTTATAGACATGATAACCTACTCTGACAGCAACCTCTACTTTGGTTTTATGTTTATTTAAATGACCCTTAGGGCTTAGTCTACTTAAGGGTGATAGGGGAATCCAGGCATGGACTGCTTGTTCACTGTGCCTTAGGGCAATTAGCTACACCCCACTGACGAGGCCCAATCAAGGCCAAAACCTACATCTGGAGTTTTTCTGTTTCTCCTGTTCTGGATAGAATTGCCTGGTATTTTGGGGCTGGGTCACTCTTTTGAGTGGGAAAAGACTGATATACTACAGGATATTTCTCCCTGTGAAGGGTATTAGTGAGCTAAAAGAGGTTGCTCTCTGAAGCGGGTTATCATGTCCAAAATATTCTTTATTCTGAATTAACATAAATATCACTCTCCTATATTCTAATTTATTAGACACCTGCCAGGTATTCAAATCATCAGATCAAATGCATCACCAATATCAAAATGGCTCTCTGCCGCCTCTATCAGGCAGTATTTGGTATTGCAAATTACACTACAATGTGACTTTTGTGGTTGGTCACATGCCTGCTCTTCATCCTCCATTTCCAGTAAGGACAGTGCATGGGTAGGGAGAGTAAGAGTAGTTTAAATGAAATGTCTTGGCACTTTCAAACTGGCTGGTGGTGATGAATAGACAGTTGATCAGTCACCTAATTTAAGTAATATGTGAATGTGCTACCAAGATCGAGATGTACAGGCCTGAGTGGTAAGGATAACTTTAAAATGGTAATGTAGATTTAAATATCATTAACACAAGGTACAGGCAATTTTAGTTTAACTATCAATTTATGTAAAAACCCCGCATCTCAATACTTCAACATACTTTTCCATGCTGCTTTATAAAATGGAGTTAATGGCTTCCTTTTAAAATAATACCGATAATGTTTTGTCCAGTTCTTGAGACTGTCAAGTGTGTGAATGCTGTTTGTTTCATTAAAGTGATGTGATTATAAGTTTATAACAGTATTTAGGGCAGTGACAACAGTTAAATTCAAAGATTTAGCCTCCAAACTACAGTTTTAGTGCTTTCTATATATCTTTCCATGGAGAGATGTTGTCAGTATCTCTGTGCAGGTTTGGAGACGAGGTTATCATTCATAAAATATTGAGCCAATGACCTTAGCTATTCAGTTAAGATTAAAGGCCCAATCTAACATTTTATTGAACATATTTATGAAAAATGAAACTGTTCATTTCTACGACTTAATCAATAGCACATTAAGCCATTTATCATTAATTTGATTAAGGAAGGTCGCTTTGAACCAAATATTCCACTCCTCTCTAATCTAGTTTAATTTTCATGAATCTGAAAGCACAGGAAGATAACTAACCAAGGGAGAGGTGCAAGGAACAATTGATTAACATAGTCCCCTGCTTAATCTGAACCTATACTCTGTAATGGCATTTACCTAATAAGGCTCAAGAATTGGACTGAAATACAGTAATGGAAGAAACTGTGCTCGCACAACCAAACAAATCTTTTTGGTTTACACAACTGCAATCTGTCTGAAAATTAATGTTTATTGTATTTCTGTTTTATTATATAGCTTATTTGAAGGTTAATTCTGTATTGTATTTGACAAGTTGTACAAATTGTTATATTGAAAACTATGTATAATGATAATGTGGACTGTGAGTGCTGTGACTATTTTAATACCATTGTCATAATATTGTAATGGTAGATACTTTCTTAGTATATCCATATTCAGGCAAAGTATATAATAGAAACACAGTCACATCCTGTATAGGCAGTATACTCTTTTGGAGAATAGAAAATGGATCCCTGGTGGTCCAGTAGTTAGGATTTGTTGCATTCACCACTGCGACCTGGGTTCGATTCCAGTCAGGGAACCAAGAGGTCACACCACCCTGAAGCCATGCAGGGTTGGGCCTTGTCAGTACTTGGATGGGAGACCATCTAGGAATACCAGGAGCTGTATGACGTGGCCCACTGAAGAAGCAACTGGCAAACGCACACTCCAGGATTTCTGCCATGAATATCAAGTGGATCAGCATGGTGTGTTATGGTCCATGAGATCATGGAGAGTCGGCACGACTGAATGATGCAAAACAAAAGAATAAACAATAAGTAAGATGTCACGGACCCCTTTCCAGGGTCTGGATCCTGGTGCATTGAGCCCCCATAAAGGACATACTGACCCCTTGGAAAATGGGTAGGGGAATTATATTGCCACATGGGAATTGTGGGTGGTGGGGTGAATAGCCTCAAAACATAGGGCCATAGTGTAACACCATGCTTCATATTATGGCATATGTCTCTGCCTTATCCTGTATACTATATGTAATTCCCATGTAATATTACTGTGTTTTGTTTAAACTGTGACTGAGTGATCATGATAGGATTAAAACAGGGTGTGCTCAGTCTGCAGTGAGCAGACACTTCTATTGTACTGTTATCTGTTCTAGCCCATTGTTACCAAATTAAGTTAATCACATCTGCCATGTACTCAATCTAAGGTCTGGACCACTCCGACACAGAGACAGTGGATGTGTATTAGAAAGTAGCCCTATCGTTCTCAGGTGCCAGCTATCAAGGTACTGCTAGACCCCATGTAATGTCATCTCCTCTAATTGTCTGCCACGCCCTCTCATTGTTACATTGTGTAAACCCCCTCTTTGTCTAACCACTATAAATATTTGTGACTTTTTCCAAAAATAAAACCGTTCAATTCTGAGACATATAGAAATTGTATGTTCTCTTATTTGCTCCTGATGGCTGCAATACTGATCCTATCTCCACCCTGCAATGACCTATCCTGAATCCTGCAACAGGAAGGTTACTGAGACTCCTGGAAGTGCTGATGCCTGATGTAGAGTCTTTGATTGATACAGAAGCCAGATATCAGGGTGCTGGTGCTGAGATTTCCAAGAACCCAACGGTCCTTGTGGGTAGTTAACCTGTAGTCTATAGCAGGTGGCTCTGGGCAGTGATAGCCCCTACCCCTAGATTGTCACATAAGATATTTGTTGAAAGTTTAAAAAAATGAAAGTACACTTTATTACTTCTGAGATGCAGTATTGGTCAGGTCCATTGCCTTATGTTCTGTTTATCTGACAGGTGAAGTGGAAGGAAGTCTTGAGAAGTGGTCATACATATAGATCTGTGTTTATTTACTATACAATGAAAAGATATATAGGTTTCAAAAATCCTTTTTCTGGCTAAGAGAATAACTAGGCAGCAAAATGTCATAAATACAGTTGTTGGAGAAAAAAAGATCCTGCTGGTCCCTGGAGGCTCCATGATACTGTTGGTGTATTTTTGATAGGGGTCTTTACATGTACACAGGAGCAGGGCTTGCAGTTATATTTGCATGCTGTCTGATCTGAAGAGCTGCAAAGATATACAAAAGCCATCTCCCAGCACTCTTCAGTAGTTAAACACATGCATTCAGGCTCTAAGCTGGTAGGAACGGCTGCAGACAAAAGAAACAAAAAAAACTTCTACACACAAACAGAACCTGAAAAAATAAGCTTTTCCATGGCTGCTTTTGTTATAGACCACAAACATCTGAGGTTTTGCCAAACTTCACGTTGGTGAAGTATTTGAAAAAAGGTAACCTTGTCATTATAAACTATCTAAGCATCACTGCTAGTGTGATATATTTCATCCCTGAGCTTGTAGTATACTTTATCTCAACACCCAAAATGCAGTGTCAGGTTATAGATGTGTAAGATGGCAACATGTAGGTGAGCATACAGGGAGGACAGAGGAGGATTCAGCTGACCAGCTGCTAGTTTGTTGGCTTGTTAAAAGTAAGGAAAGTGCACATTGTATTGCAAAATTACATGGAGGAGGAAAACTTAAACCTAATTAGAACATGTCTATAGATATTTTTTTTTTAACTGCCTGAGGAGGTGATTTTAATAATGTGGAATATATAAATATAGCCTTTTATTGTATTATTCTGAAGTGGGATACAGAATGTATGTTTCTGTTTACTTTTTTCTATTGGTAGGAGGGGAGTGTGAATACCGAAAAGCATTTAGAAGCAGTCGGTGGAAATGTGGCACTCCTGAGTGTCTCTGCCAATTAGTCTACAAAAAGGCTTGGCAGAGTCCTGGAGCCAGGAAGCCACATCTTCTAAACTTATTTGTTTCCTAACTTGATTATTCAAATTAACTATTTTGATAATTGTGCATATATCTATATAAATATGCTATTCCCTGTCTCTTAAGAAGAGTTTGGTGAAAATTTGTCAACCCCTGGTCCATAAGCCACCTCCATCAAACAAGGCAAGGGTTTCACACAGTAAAGAACAATATCTTATATTTCTAAATTAAAGACTTTATGTGTTTGTTTACTTTGTAAAAACTTATTTCCCACTATCAAGACTAGTTTTTCAACATGGCGTACTGAGAATGTGGGAATGCACAGGACCTTTTAATTGTAGTTTATCTCCTGTTCTGAGATTCATGTTTCTACTTATGTATTATCTCTAAAGATGACGTACGCATATTTGAAAGTAAATGTCAGTAAAAGTTCCACCTTTCCCTTATGCGCCCATCAGGATACTGATATACCCAGGTTCTTGTGGCCATTTATCTTTCCCTAAAATGTTGAGCGAGTTAAAACTTATCTAACCGTTCACATCTTTACGATACAGATCACACCTTTTAATATACATATTTCTGCAGATACAGCTCGATAAATGTTTTCCATTGTAGTTTTTGCCAATTCTTATCATAGCGGTCTTCATATACTTACTTCCCAGGGTTTTATTATTAAGTAAGATCCTTGTGTTGAGCTAATGGCTTCTGCAGATTATGTGATTAAAACTTCATTATTTTTTTTCTAAAGATCATTGAGGGGGAAAATAGAGAATGCTTTGCCTGTGTTTTTCCTCAAACTCCTGTTTTGAATGATCTTTAGTATATAAGGCTAAAAATAAAATCTCTTTGTGGGCAGAGCTTCTGTGTTACCTTTTTCTCTTTTTATGAGACAAATGTTAGAGAAAAAAACACAGAATGCTTGAAGGTCATGTAGGTATATTTCCTTGGGACAGGCTCACATTGCAAAATTGGTAATAGATCCTCAATAAGAGTAGTTATCTATAATTCTTAACCGTATTGGTTTGAAGACTGGTATAATATATAAAAGCAAGTTTAAAATGCTTTTTTGTTTTACCTTCAGAATCTTTGAATCTTTTAACGTGGTTATTCTGTAGAATGACCGGGCAATGTGTTGAATGCGTTGTTTTATATATTGCAGAGCTGATTCAAGAACCCTACACCCAAAATATTTTCTAGTAGCAGGTGCCATGAGCACAAGACAAAATTGGCTAGACTGTGAGTTAGGGAAAAATGTATTACATTATGGTCTAAAACTTTGGCATGAACCACCCCCAGAGGCCAGAACCTACATTACGGGCGTAACTCGATGGCGCTTAGTCGACAGCTGGGCTATTGCTATGTTCCGCGCAGTCACTCGTCGCCCCAGCTCCTCTCATAGCTCAAGACCCATTCTGTCGGCGCGCCTTATATATATTGAGTTGTTTCGGTAACTAAAACACAGGCAAAGAATATTGGTTTATGTTAACTGTTTTATTCATTAAAAGTTATATGGCATATTCAAATCATGCATTGAACGAATGTGTTTCCAAACAGTGCGGGTGCAGAGCTACCCGTCGCCACATTTCTTTGCCTTGCTCTAATAAATGATGCTCTAATAAATGATCCTTATGATTTAACTATGGTTGATTGGACTAATAATTCAAAAACCTTGTCATTCTTCTACACATTGCCCGGGCATTGTACACAATGCCCACATTCAACACATTGCCCGTAACATATATATGTAAATATATAAAAATATATATGTGCATATATAAAAAAATATGTATCCTGAGAAATAGTAAGTTTGCTAAAACATTCTGTTCAATTAAGAACTCAGAAACAAACCTATGAAGAAAGACATAAGCCAAAGAAAATGAATATGAATCCCATCACCTCTCCCATCCCAGAGACTAATCACGAAGTCACAATTGACTTGCTTTCTATTCTACCCAGGGCAGAGAAAAGGGTGGAAAGGATCTCCTGCATAAAGGAAATACTGCCAGTCTCAAGCTTTTATAATTCAATAGCGATTTCATATTATTTGTAGACAGCATGCTATTTGTGGCTTGGTTTATCAATAGGCAACTAAGCAACTGCCTAGGGATCTTGACTGCACCTGTCTATTTGTATAACGCAGTTGTGCATTTACTCCTCCTTTTCCCACCTTATGTGTGAATACAAGACTTCTCTGTAGCTTCTTCTTATGTTGAGTATAATTTGTGGAAAGGCAGGAACCTTTTTGCATTTGCAAGTAATTTTATCGTGCAGACCTATGGAGAAAAAAAAAAGCACTGTAGCGCTGTGCTGTGCAAAGGTTACACCCTAGATTTGCGTTTATGGTTTTTTAAAACTTTTATTTCACACTTTGAATAAAGTAACAAAGGAGGTGGTTAGGATTCTGTGCTTTCACCACCATCTATTCCAGTTAGGGAACTAAGAGGTCACACTAGGACCTACTAGGATGTGAGGCCACCTTGGAATACCAGGAGCTGTATGCTGTGGCCCACTGGAGAAGAAATGGCATCCAACTCCAGCATATCTGTCATGAATACCAAGTGGATCAGCATGACCATAGACATAAAGATGTGTGTGGTGTGTTACAGTCTATGAGGTCATGTAGAGTCGGAAACGACTGAACAATGGGAAGAAAATCTGCATGAATCATAGTTTTACTAGAAGCAGATAAATCTATATTGGTTACAATAAGTTGTTGAACATATTTTATAAGTATGATATTATTGTAATTTGTGCAAATTTAAAAATGAGAAAAAAAATCCATATCAAAATCTAACTTCCAAATAGGACATTAAGACGCTGTGCAAATTAAAATAAAATGTTTTTCTTTAAAGGAATAGATCTGTTACAGTGCATTCTCTAGGTATATTCTGTGCCATTTTTCTATTACAGCGTGAGCAGCGAGTGGCTCTTTCTTAAAGTGTTGCATGTCAGAAGTGATTGGCACATAATATTTGCTTCTGAATGCTCTCACTTTATTGCACCTGCTATTTGCGCTGAACTTGATGTAGTGGCCTAGTTGATAAAGCATTGAACTGTAAAGTTTGAGACAGCAATGTGAGTCTCTGTGACCTTGGACAGGCAGCTTTATTTCACTGTGCCTTGGATAATAGCATTAACTTGTGAGATCTGTACATGGATACAATGTATCTATTGCTGTGGCACCTTAGTAGTGCCATTAACTATACTCGACCCATTCTACATTAAAGGTATATAGAAGTTTCATGGATTATGAATGCATCTAATAGAGGACAATCAGTAGTATATGCCAACATTTTTTTGCATGTAAAAATCCCAAAATAAACATTAATAAACCTACCCTAGAGTTGGTAATTTTTTTATTTTTTTCTGGCAGTTGATTTTGAGAAGGAACACCCTTGAACACCCAGGCTAAATTAGCATAAAAGGCATAATTTGTTAAGGACAATGAGAGGCAACTACAACTTAATTGCAACGTCTGGGGATCTGTCTCTGTAGCAAAGCATCATGGGATGTGTAGTCTTTTTGTCCCAATACAAGGAAGCCACTTCAGGCCGTGTTGCTCTGGATGTGTGCCCTGTTCCCTATTGTCTTGAATTTTAATATAAACAAATGTACTTGAATACAGTGTTTCTATTGGTTAGTACCAGATGCCTATGTAGCCACCTTTTTGGAGGTGTGGAAAACATTTTATTTTTTTTATAAAATGATGTATGTGTAAAAAATGAATCCATGTAATGTGTGTGTTAGATTAGAAAAAGGTAAAAACAGGGAAACTTACATATACCTTTTAAAGGACAACATGTAGTCACATGGTTTTATATAACAAACTACATGACCACCTATGAAAGCCAAGTAGCAATAAAATGTTTTTTAAATAAATCTTTATTTGGCTGATTTTGCTTGGGTCATAGGGAATTTTGTCTTGCATTGATAGTCTGCCGCTAGCTTCAGGTGGAGGGTTATCCTAGTGGAGCTTACTGTTCTATTGAGTTATAATGTCAAGTGACAATGTCAAACCATCTTTCAATGCAACTGAACAGAGATCTGTTAAAAGCAAAACTAAAATGTCTGCTGTCCCTAAAACAAATTGAATACAACAGCTTAAATATTAAAGTCTGGATTTATTTTTTTTAAACTTAGCAGAAATATTTTGCACAAAAGTGTTCCTTTAGCTGCTATCTACAGATGACAATATACGAATTTAAGTTTCCCAGTACAGGATTCCCATTGTCTGTTCTCTCTTGTTTTTAGGCGACTCAGGAGGAGCTGAAGGCATCTTACCGGCGGTTGTGTATGTTATACCACCCTGACAAGCACAGGGACCCAGAGCTGAAAAAGCAAGCGGAGCAACTCTTTAACCTTGTCCACCAGGCTTATGAAGGTCAGTTGATATTTAAGATTTGCAGAAACTGCCTGTGTGGCAGATATTGAATTTTCTTGCAGCACTTGAGTCGTGTGTCAGACGAGAGAGACATTCCTTTGAGGTTTTTCAAGATGACGGCTAGTTTTGCACCTCTGCCTGACCTAGGTCTTTGAAATCAATATCTACTTGTGGAAATTAGCAACCTGACTAATTACTGAAATGATTACAATTTAACTAGGAGAGGTCAGAAGTGTTTGGGTCAAAGGATAAGGAATCAGTGCCACCGCCAGAGAATTATTTAAACACTTTGGCGTTTCTTAACCGTCAGGTATTGACATACGCAGCCCATTCATCATTCCTCGAGAAATGGATAGCGTGTTCAGTTGGCTCCTGGATGCACAACTGTTTATTGACTTTCATATAGCACAAGACCTTATATAAAACATATAAAAACAGCATAAAACGTGTAATATAAGGTATAAGTGTGATTAGTAGAATGTAGATTAGAATTATTTTCTCTGCTTTTTAAAAATAAACTTAAATTGACATTGCAGGTTCCAGGTATGTTTTGCTTTAAAACTATTGTTCAGTCGTGTCCCGACTCTCAAAGACCCTTTGCACCGCAGCACTCCAGGCACGTCTTGTGTCTGGATGTGTTAATCAATACGTTTTCTTGGTAAAGATACTCAAATGGGTTGCAAATTCCTTCTCCAGTGATCAGCGATTTGTATGAGCGCTCTGCTATCAAATGCCCAACTTGGGTGACCCTACATGGTATAGCTCACAGCTTCACTGAGGTACACAAGCTCCTTCACCACAACAAGGTAGCGATCCAGAAGGGGTTTAAAACTATAGGTAATAACATTTACTTTATGAACCACTTTATTAAACAAGTGTCCAGGATGAGATCGGACATTATTAAAAAATGCATTTTCCTGTAGGATTCGCACTTTCTGATCCACTCACTATTATCACTAATGGGAGATTATTTTCAATAGTTGCAGATAACTCCAGGTGGCTCTGAATTTACAGTCAAAAATAGACTGAACATGCTGAGACCCCATGAAGTACTTTATCTTATCCACTTAGTTACTCCTTGGGTCTGAGCAAGACCAGTCTTTTGTTTTGTACACTTCTTTCACCTAATACAATAAATTCAATGCCTGAGTAGGTGAATCAGAAAGGCTTATTGACAGGTAAAAGATTCAAACCTCAATATAGATTCACCATAGGAAAACGCATTAACAAATATTAATTTAAAATGTATATACAAGTGAAGTGAATTATGAATACATCTGTTAGAGGAGAAATAGTAGTGTATGAAAAAATACCAAAATAAACATTCAAACATTTACCATAAAGTTTGCTGAATTTCTTGCATTTGCAAACTGTTTTCTATCAATGTTGACACCCCCTGAAAATCCTAGCAAAAACTAGCATACATAATACATTGTATATTTTTGGTCTGTGAATTGATCTGCAGCTTTCCTTTTAGAAATCTGAAATACCCAGAACAAGGTCTGTGTCCCTTCATTCACTTATTGTTTCATGTACATCCCAGGGGATACTTACCCCAGCACCAGTGATTTGCCCCTGTAACCCCCCCCCCCCCTCATTGAATGTCCCCCGTGATCTCTCCAACCCCCAGGGAATTGCCCCTGTGATTTCTCCCAGCCCCAGTGATTTACCCCATCATTACCCCCACCCCCAGTGAACTGCCCGTGAGATCTCTCCCAGCCCCAGTGAATTACATGCTCTCACACAGAGACACATGCACAGACCCTGAACATTCTCTTTCTTAAACGTTGCAGGTCATTGCAGGACCATAAATAGCATACATGCTCATTTGCCTAAAAGACAGATTAAAAATATGAAGAAGACGCTGAAATGTTTGGTTTCAGTACAATTATAATTTGTCAGAATTTATCAAGGACAGGGTATATGTCTGAAGAATAACCGTGTAACCGCGCAAGCATTTTTACGGATTTATGGTCCTTTAAGGACCCAGTGTAGTCGTCATATATGCTGACTGCATACTCCATTGCTGATTGGCTGCTAAGCTGGGCATGCTCACATGGACAGGGTACACTTTTAGAAAATCATACCCTGAGAAGCCTAGCTCAATCCTGGGGGTGTAAACATCACCTGCAACAGTTTTTTTTTTTGTCGTTTTTTTTAATGCAAAGCTAAAAAAAACATAGTGCATGCAAATAAATGGAATCATACACTACTAATTCCCCTAGATCAGATGCGTTCATAACCAAGCTTTAATAGAGTACATTTTATTAAATGTGAAATCACCGCTGTTTTGCTTTAACAAGTTCAGTATTGACATAAGCTACTTGGGCTGACCTGACAGACGGGTTTCAGTACATTTTAAAGTTCTGAAAAACTTTACATGGAAATGAAGTTGTAGGGACACAGACCGTTAAAGTACATTCAAATTAAACCTAAAAGGTCTTTGTCATGACCTATTCTATCAAAACATGTTTTAATTGAAACCATCTCCAGATTTAATTGAAGTCATTAAAGGAACATGGAATACATTTTACATGTGTTTTTAAAAGAGCATGTTTTTTTTTTTTTTTATTCTTTATTTATGCACATGATAGGCAATGCAAGGCTAATACATTTTTGAGGCTTGCGCAGAAGCCACGATAATAAAAGGCATACTTATGAACATAAACCTTTGCATCAGCCTCTATGACAAGCCACTTTATAGATTCCATATAACTTGCTCCCCATCGAGGATTTTTTATTTTTTTTTATTTATTAATAACTTCTTTATTGTCCCATAGCCAACCTTAAAGTGCAGTTTTGTGACAAAGCTAAGGCTTGCGCAGAAGCCACTGTGCATATACATAGACTCGTCAAGATCCAGGCTTACGCATACGCCTTAATAGAGGTACATACTATGCAAAGTATGAAAAAACAATACTCTACACATTATAAACATGGTTATTAATGCTTCCAATCACCTCAGTGGTTTATTTGCTATTCTATGCTTCTATCACAGCAACCCTATGTGGCTATCAATTTGAGTACATATGTTACTTTGATTGGTCTGGTTTTAGATAATAATTAACTAAACATTATTCAACAATTCTAACCAGAATCGATAGGTATAACATAAATACAACTAACCATTTCGCTTAGTGATATGGTAGATCGATGCATCCATGCTCGCAGCCCGGCAGAGGGTCTTCTTGTGTCCCCCCACCACCTTCCCCTTGTAAGTAAAAAAAGAGCATGTTTTAAACACTGCAAAAACATATTAAGTAAAACCTGTTTAAGTCTCTTGAAGCCCCCCCCCCCCCCTCCCCCTCCCCAGAGCAGATTTGAATCAGTTTATTGGTCTAATGGTCCTTCATTTGAAAAGAGAACACACACCTTGTCAAATTCACAAATGCCCTCTTTCACATGCACCAACAAAAACAAGTTTCCATGCCCCTTTAAGAGAATGGGTGCACTTTTTAATTGAATTTATACTTTGAAGCTCAATTATTTAACACTTTCACTAAAATATTTTACAAGAAACCAGTTGTTATTAAAGTGGACCCTTGGTACTCGTCGTTAATTGGTTCCAGAAGGCACAACGAGTACCAAACACCCATAAAGAGTAATGTAAATTTGGTTTTAGCAAGCACAATGAGTACCAAGGAAGCGTTGAGTACCAAAGCATTTTTTGATCATCAAGATGCTCCGAGTCTTGAGGTAGCTGTGTACCAAGGATCCACTGTATAGTTATTTATATTTGTACTTTGTACATTTCTGCAAAAACTGGGACTTTTTTCTACATCCATTTAAAGAGCCAAGCTATGTGAAAAATGTACAGCAAATGGTCCAAATGGCCAGTATGTACATCCTTTACATGCACAGGTTGTATACGTTGTTCCTTACTATAATTTTGTTCAGGCAGCCACAATAATTTAGCAATATTCCTATACAAAACGATGTGCTCTGCATAACTCTCATGTTTGTTGGAAAATCTGAAATGATAGCCGTATCCTCATTGCTGTGCACACTAGACAGTGCAATAATTAGAGCTTTTATTACAGTGTCTGCACAGCCCATTGTGTCAAACGTTGCTTTATTGTACCAGGAAGAAAAAAAAGCTGAATGTGAACTTTTCTTCAAAAATATTTGGAACAACGTCCCATTTTGCTGTAATCCAAAATGCGATAAGCACTTCCTTTATTTGCGTCGGAAGACTAAAGTATTGGTAGAAGGAAATGTAGCCATCACTCAGTAGGACAGGAACTATTTATGTTTGTCTAGCCTACGAGGCATAATTGAGCAAATTAGTTTCTTATAGCTTCAATTAAACCACCGTGATTACACTACTCCGATCCAAGTGCTTTTTACTTTATGAAAGTGAGAGATAAAAGATGTTGGATCAATGACAAATGTTAAGTGATGTGTTAAGAAAAAAAAAGATTTAACCCCAGTTTGATATGTAGCTTTTATAGAGTGATTACATCCAGAAGTGGAATTTTTTCCTCTTGTAGACTAATCGTCCATAATTCATAAAATAGGCTGTTCTTAAGATACAGAAGTTATTCGCTTTATAATTAAGCAGGCAAGGAGTCAGTGAACATCTTGTACTGTAGAATGACGACTCTTAGCTGTAGAAGTGTGTCAGGAGCCTGTATCCCTGTTTACCATCTTGCCTAGAAATGTGTTTTTAATGGCTGGTGCAACAGCTAGAATGAGCCGGATGATAAATTAATGTAAAGACAATACATTCTTATCAGGCTTAATGTACCCATCCATGGCAGATGTACAAAAATCAATTTGCAGAGTGGTTTTGATCTAAATAGTCTTTCTCTGATTATGTGCTGCTATCTTCAGTAGTCACAGCTTTTGTCAAGATTTCTTTTTAGTTCTTCTGCCTGTCCTCATTTCTGTTTCTTTTTCCTTCCCTAAATCCACACTCATTTATAAACTGACCGAGTAGTCAGATTGATGGCATCTGGGTATGCCGGAGTGAGCCAAACTATATTTTGAATACATGTCTTAAAGTGATGATTATCTTGATCAAAGACATATTGTTAGAATTACTTTTTTCAAAGTCTCCACAATAATTGAAAAAGGGCTACTGTAGTGTTCATAAATTAGCGTTTTATTTGTTTATTTATTAGCCATTAATTGAACACTTGAAGAAAGTAAATTCAAGGTATATCTAAGTTTACCTGTTCTTACCTTTATCTAATGTAACACACGCTGCTTTTATCAGAAACATAGATTACATTGATTTATTTTATTTAAAAATAAAATTTGTTTTCCACACCCACAGAGCTATTTACATAGGCACAATGTACCTACCAATAGAAACTCTGCATTCAAGTATGTTTTTTTTGTTTTTTTTTTCTTTACAAACCTTCAAGCCAACAGCAGCAATGTCTGGTTCCTCCTTACTTGCTTGTGCAGGGGGAAAAAACAAGACTGCATATTCCTTGATGCCTCGCTGCACACACCTATCTCAGATTTAAACAATGCATTAACTGCCTGTGATTGGCCAAAATGAAAAATTTATTTTATGCACATTTTAGCAGGGATTTCCAGGGATGTTAAAGGGCCAGTTAATTCAGCACAACTTGGAGCACACCAATGTAATGTACTCCTGAAAACATGTTGACATTTATTTTGCCTTTTTGAAATAGGTTCCTTTTACACAGAAAAAAAACATAAATTAAGTTCTGTTTACATGAGAATTAGGCAAATCCCACAGGCAGACTCACAGCAGGAGCTGTGTGCAGAGAGCAGATCAGAAAGAGGGTTAACCCTTCCCAAATTTATTTGTGCAGGGAAATGACTACTGGAAACTACAAAAACTGTTACTTGTGGGTTAACTGATGGCTGATGGTCCTGAAAGAGACTAAAGTCATCAGTGTGTCTGTGAATAAACCTAAGACTGCAAATTGGTAACTGTTCTTATTTTAGTTCTTATTTTAGTTTAAAAAAAAAAAAAAAACAGACCTGCCTTGGTTTTTTTGATAGCTTATACCTTTATCTGCAATGAGGCAGCCTCTTCGACAGATCCTCTCCCACTCTGGACACTTGTTAAATCAAGTCACATGACCACATATTAACCAATATAAAATTAAAATATACTCTTCTTTTTGTTAAAAAAAGATTGTTTCATTAGGGAAAGGGTAGAATGTAAGTGGAACTGCCTTCCAAGTGGAAGTGGTAGTGTCCAGCACAAAGGATTTAAGCCTGGGATAAGGCTGAACTGTGGTTAATTAAATACCACTGTAGTCTATTTTTTGAATAGCTAAAAATGTTAATAGGGAAAAAACACACAACCTGTGTGGCTTCATTTTGCTTTCATCCCTGCTACTGCTGCCTGTTAATTCCTCATGAGGTTGTGTCTTTGTAAACTAATGAGCGTAACTTAGTCCTGCTGAGAGATGTAACTACCACATTCCCATTGCGCAGACAGACACTTCCTGTGTATTGAAAGACTCCTCCCATCTCAGGAAGTGTATCTGCTGAAGCCAAAATGGTAGATTCCATATCCGCATAATTGCATATAGAAATAATAATTTAGAGGCTATGTTACTTTTTTTGCATGTATTTTTAAATGTAGTTCTTAAAAATATTCATTTAAAAATATGACCACATTGGTCCTTTAAGCTAAGCTTTTAGGTAGACAGAATTGGTAGACTATGCCTTTTGATTACTATGTTCTCTCTTCTCTATACGTTTTAAAGTTTGTGTTAAATTTTATTTAAATGTATATAGACGTTTCATGGATTATGAATGCATCTGCTAGAGGAGAATCAGTAGTGTATGCAAACATGTCTGTGCATGAAACAAATCCCAAAATAAATATTAATAAACGTATCCTAAAGTTTGCAAGCTTTCTCCAGCTTTCTGGCAGTTGAGGTTAGGAAGGAATGCCCCTGCAAATCCAAGCTAAATTAGCATAACATTCAGTATTCGTTCTGGCCATCAGAGGCAGCTACAACATTGTATCAAAATATAGGGATTCAATCTCTGCAGCAAAGCATCATGGCATGTGTAGTCTTTTCTTCTCACCACACACCTCTCGCCTCCCTTCTGCTCTGGATTTCTGCGTTGTGTTGCTACTGACTAGGGGCCTCATTCAATTGCGAGACGGCCAATTGAATAGGCTGTATTGAAGCACAGCATATTTTTTTTTACAGAAGTTTTTAGTTAGTGAAGACCTTGCTTTTGGATAGATGTTCACTAACTAAAAACTTCTTTAAAAAAATATGCTATGCGCTTATTTAGTGCCCTATTCAATTGGCCAAATTGCAATTGAATGAGGCCCTAGGTTAGTATAGGGTTAAAAACGTACTTCAATGTAGTTTTTCTATTGGATAGTATGGGGTGCCTGTATAAAAACAAACAAACATTGTTTTACTCAAATAAATCTGTATGTCTATAGAATGACTCAATGTAATATGGGTTTCTGATAGAAGTATTATGTATTGGATTAGAAAAAGGGAAAAACACGGAAATTTCTGTATATCTTTAAATAATACGATTTAT
Organism: Discoglossus pictus; assembly: GCA_027410445.1. Lineage (NCBI taxonomy): Eukaryota > Metazoa > Chordata > Amphibia > Anura > Alytidae > Discoglossus > Discoglossus pictus. The sequence goes on from CM050169.1 coordinate 156,769,171, forward strand.
TTTCCATTTTAATTTCTTATTTTTCTTTTGCGTAGAAATAAAATTCCAAATGTAAACATTAATTCAGTACAAATATCTGTATCCGCTCCCTATGGCAGGATCCTCACATACCTACACAGTGAGGTATAGAAGTTAGTTGCTGACATATCTGTGCATTGGGATGTGCGTGTTGGATGGTGTTTGTCAATGTGGGCAGTTTTACGCAGCACAGAGATGTTTATGGAGAGGAGTAGATATGGCACCACAAAGGTGAAACCATCAACAGGGGAACTATGAATACCGAAGACAAGTAGAATCTGAACTATCTGTATCACAGCTCCTTAAAGTTCACGCATCAAGTCACCACTTAGAAATTAATAAGGCCCAATTCCTGTCACATTAATACTATGCCTCATGCCGTGGTACAAATGTATGGGTCCCAGTACTGCCATAATAGGATTGTGTTTGGAAATGTGCTCCATCATCTGTATAAATAAGCCTTGTTGAAGAGAGAAAACAATATAAAACTTCCCTCTCCTTGTTATTTTCTGTGCCATTTGTGTGAAGGATATCTACTTCTCACCTTCTTCTATTACCTACCTGAATTATCTCTTCATCTCATCGCCTCATTCTTTTCTTCCCTATTTCTCTCTCAACTTATTTTTCTCTAGTTTACTATTTTTTCCATCCCATCCATACTTAAAGGGCCAGTAAATGCCAGGGCTTACTATCTGGTTCACTACTTCTTAGTTCAAGGATTGGTTTTAAAATGAGTCTTACCTGCCTGATATACTGGGGCTTTCTTCACCTGTCACATGACTCATATTGTTTGTCTGGAAGCTGTACGATTGGAATTCCTTTCATCTGGTAGCTGTATTCAGGAATTGCAACATAACTAATTTTACCCCTTTGCTATGAGTGTGTGTGACGTAACCCTCACATGATGTTATTAGTGATGTCAATTTTTTTTGTTTAATGATCTTCCAAATAATTATAAATGAACAAATCTACAAGACATAAGGAACGCTAGTCTCATGGCTCCAAGACAAACCATGTGAGATCTTCCATCTATTTTATGTAAACTCCACATTATTGTTGTTTATAAACACACAACTCTTGAAGTGGTTGGCTTTTTAAAACTATAATTTGAATCTAGTATAATGAAAGCTCCATTACCCAGTTATGTAAAGTTACAATTCCCAGAAAACATGTGCACTGCAAGCTGCGATATGGAGATCCACCAGTTGCTGCCCATCCAACACACACACACACACACACACACTGATAAACTCCTAGAAATGGGTGCCCCCTACAAACAGAGGGAAGTTTATAAATGGTGGTTGTTCAGTTGTGTCCTATTCTCTGTGATCCAATAAACCACAGCACACAAAGCTCATCTTGTGTCCTGTTGTGCTTATCCATAAGGTTATCTTGGCAAAGATATTGGAGTGTGTTGTCAGTTCCTTCTCCAGTGGACCACAGTTTGTCTGACCTCTCTCTGCTATAACCTGGCCATCTTTGCTGACCCTACATGGTAAAGGTCGCAGCTTCACTGAGGTACACAAGCCCCTTCACCATGACAAGGTAGCGATCCAGAAGGGGAAAAAGATAGTAGTAATTCATAACTCTCTATAACTTGGCTTTCATTATACTAGATACAATGTATACCTTTTACCACTAATGTCACTTTTAATCCACTCTTTTAAATATTGATTTGCTTAACTTCCATGAGACAAGGTGCACCTCACTTTTTTTTAAGCTAATAAATATGACCTTTATTATGGTTCCCCTGTTATTAGGGAAATTTACACTTTCTTATATACCAATTACCTACTATTAATTATATTCCTCTCATTTTGTCCCTTCTTCAATTCCACCGTGTCTGAATTCTCCCTAATTTAGATTGCACTGCGGTTACATTCTTCAATCACCCCATGTCCGTTGTTATTTAAAGCACCACTGTGATCAAGATTTCTATTTCTGTTAATTTGGGATCTACGGCTGCCACAGCTTTCAGTAGCAGTAATAGAAATGTATTAGTTTAGAAGGACGTACTCAGTGGTCCTTTAACTGTGCCTACAAATTCCATTAATCACCAGTTCATTCTTTACTGAAATTTCCCTCTCAGCTCCTCTCATTCCATTAGTATCATTCCTTCATATAAACATAGATATGACAGCATATAGGAACCAAAGGCCTATGCTATGTACCTACCAAGCTTGTGTTAATAAATCCTCAGGATGCCCTAATTCTTATCCCAGGTATGCTTGAATTCCTTTCCTGTATTGTTCCTATTACTGCCATTGGAAGGATGTTCTACTTACCTACTGTCCTCTCCAACTTAATTCCATTACCCTTTTAATGTCATTCCCTGTATAACGATTGAGGAACAGCGTGTTCCTTCTTCAGTTAAAAAGACTGGTTGAAAACCTCCGATTTATTTCAGGGGCTGACAACCTGTTTTGTTTTTTTTTGTTTGTTTTTTAAACATCAAAAATATATGAATAAATAAATGTAAAACGACATAAAAAGGTAAAAATTAAAAGTGAATAGGAGTCTTGTCTGTAAGAATATGCCGTTTTTTCTGCTAAATAATATAAAAAACAATAATGTGATATTAAATACTGTGTCTTTTTCTTATGTAAGAGCTAATAAATGTAATTAAAATAATTTCCATTTTTTACAGTTTCACTGTTACGGACCACTGTAGATTAACAAAAATCTGCCTATTTTTGAAGTATTTAGCAAATAAACATTAGCAGAATGTTAGTCATGAGCATAAACGCATTTCTGTAGAAAATCTTTATTTTAGTAGACTCTGCTAGGACGTGGAAGCTGCCATGACGGTCATACTTTCTTTTCAAGTCAGAAGACCAAGGCAATTAAGGCTTGGAAATATACTGGCAAGCTGCCTCTACTGAGCCTATGGGAAGGAGGAGAAAGTGCCCAGCGCTTATCTGGTTATGCCAATGAATCAATAAAACCCACTCTCTTCTTCACTCATCCTTCCACACTTGAATAGATAATACAAACTAGCAGAACACTTCCACCAAGTGTCGGAGGCAAGGGGAACGATGGGAAGCACAAACATGGCAACCTCCAGTCACAAGCAGTCTCCATTAAAATATAGATGTTAACTAAAAATGACTTTATGATGTATGTACATATATATATATATATATATATATATATATATATATAATTACACACACACACACACAGATAAACATACAGTGTGTACTCATCACAAATTCCATGTGTTACATATACTTATAGTAACCACTATGTATATGTTTTTTTTAATCCTCCAGTACTTAGTGATCCCCAGTCACGAGCCATCTATGATATATATGGGAAGAAAGGACTGGAAATGGAGGGATGGGAGGTAAGTCTGTTTTGCCAACATACATTGGTCTGACATTTTTTAATTGTTACTGTAAGTATACATTTATTTCAACCTAATATTAATTGTTTATAGACCGCAAATACACTGCATATAAAGCAAAAAGCTCTATTAAAAATAATTTGAATATGTGTGACAGAGTTTGTATCTTCTGGCAGCCTTCGTTTTCTTCTACGTGTCTTTGCAATTCCAGTCTTTGGGGCTAGAATAAGGCCCTTTTTTTTTTTTCTTTAAGGAAAATGTACTGTGAGTACAGATATATAAATCTAAATAATTCATGCATGCCTGATGATGTATTAAGTCTAACATTTAAGTAGAAAGAATGGGCATATTATATGTTTTTTGGTTCTTAGAGAAGTAATGTAATGTGAAGATGTAAGATAATGCAAATGGGAGTGGAGCAGTGTAAGGCAGTAACAGCTCCTTTTTATCTACTTCTTCCATAAGCTACTTTGAAAACTCCAACTTCTAGACTGTTTTTAGTTCTGAACATAAACTTTTTCACCAGAGTTTGTATAATAACTTGCATCAAAATGGTTAATTTAAATGTAGTGCATTGATTAAATACCATATAAGCCGATCAGTCAGGTAGAAATGTTTACTTGTCAATAACTCAGATTGCATGTGATCCCTGTACATCATTCTGTGTTCTTAAGATCTTCCACCAAGGATCAATTCCAAGGAACACTGCATTCTCCCTGCCGTTTTCTGTTATATTGATTGGCTTATTTAAATTTTCAAGAAGATTGCAATGCCCTTTCTCAAGTAACTCTTGAGTAGTTTGCTGCCTGACTTTGCCCGAATGATAGTCTTTTCCATTATTAGGACAACTCTCTCAACCATATGTTATTGCACTCTGTGGAAATCATTGCAGTGATTCAGAGGAACGTTTAAAGGAAGACAGAGTGTCACTCAAATGATCCATAGGAAAAGTGATTCAGCGTTGTTATTATATAGTGGGGCTAAGACTCTAATACATGTATGTAGTGCACGGGGTAGATGATCTTTTCTTGCAGATCCCACAAGGGCATTTTTAACATGAACATAATGAGAAGTTTGTACTTGGACACTTGCTGTATATGTCCTTGATTTGGCTTAATAAAATGAAATAAAGGCCCACGTTATGCATTTACAAGAGTATGCTTTATTCATTACATTTTAGACCAATGGAAAATTAAATTATATAAATTGAAAAATATTAAAACCAAAAAAAAAAAAAATAAACAGATTGGCAGATAAAAGAAATGTGTTCTATCTGCCTTTATCTTACCAGTGAGGGTTCCCTGTTGGTCCAGTGGTTAGGATTTGGTGCTTTCACAGCTTGTCTTAGGTCAATTCCAGTCAGGGAACCAAGAGGTCACGCCACCCTGAAGCCATGCAGGGTTTGGCCTGGTCAGTACTTGGATGGGAGACCACCTAGGAATACCAGGAGCTGTATGGTGTGACCCACTGGATAATGAACTGGCAACCCACTCCAGTATCTCTGATGAATACCAAACGGATCAGCATAGTGTGTTGAGGTCCATGAGTTCACAGATAGTTGGACACAACTGAACAACACGCACACACATCTTACCAGTGAATTAAGAACCTTTTAACTGTGATTTCATGATTACCTTGTTAATTGTGTTTTCTTATCTGATTTTCATTAAAATCAGTCAGAATAAATGCAGTTCAGACATCCATAAGGCTCACTGCCTCTTTTCCCTGTAAACTATTAGGACAGAGGAAAAAAAAAAAAAAATCCAACACTGTTTATGTATTTTTTTCTACACTAAAGATTAATTATTTCTCATGCAAAAAAAAAAACTTTTAAATTATTAAATCATTAAATTAGTGGCCCCTTAAGAAATGTCTACATGTAGACCACATTTCAAAAGTTCTTTTATATTATTAAAACTATTGCTGATTTTTTTTTTTTGTAATTATATTGGTCAACCATATTTTCAGCTTGGCATAAAATAAAACAAATGGTCATCCCTAATGGACATTCTGGGTTGTATTTAGCATTAAATCACCACTGTGGTTATGTTTTCCTATACCTTGATAATCTGGAATGGGAATGCTTTTAGAAAGCAAAAATTCAAGCCTTTACATTATTTATTACTTCTGGGACTTATTTTCCTTTATTCTCTGATCCTTATTGTTATTTTTTCAGGAGGGTATGCCCTTGAAAACTAATTCCTACTTCACAAAGTGCATCTGTTGAAAACAATACTGTAGATTCCACAAGAAAGTTGCATAAAAAAGTTAATATGTGTAAACCCTGTATTATTTTATTTTTCATTTTAAAACCATTGCACATATTTTAAAGTGTAGGAGAATACTTTATTTTTAATATATGATCACAGCGGTCCTTTAGACAATGTGCATTTAATTACTTATGAGAATCCAAAAAATACGAACTTAATGGCCGAACCGCACACATACAAAAATGACAATAACATTACTAAAATTAACAAAAAAAACATCACTCACAGCACGGGGGGACAGCCATGACGTCTGGGAGTCCGGTTGCACAACAATTGAACCACAATTTGCAGAGTTTACATACACGAAAATCGCCTAAGCGACAAACAAAATGACGGCCGAAAAAGAGGCTACACGCAAAAACCCGCCAGACACATAAGACGTCTACATAAGACCGTACTTGGTATAAAATACACTATTAGGGAGGACGCTAAATGCTTCACAACCGCCGAACACATAGACAATCGCCGCCATTTAACAACACTAACTTGCAACTAATAACATTAGCAATCCAAAATGCAGAATTACACACCTAAATAAATGCTTTGTGCTCGCGCACGCAGCCTACTTATCCTACACAGGCTACACGACCAATACACACGCAAAAAAACGACAGACACATAAGACTTTTACACAAGATCAAATGAGCTTTAAAATACACTATTAGGGAGGACGCAATATGATCCACACCCGCATAACACATAGAAAATCGCCGCCATTTTACAACACTAACTTGCAACTAATAACATTACCATTATGAAATGCAGAATTACACAGCTAAACAAACGGCTTCTTTTTCTTGCGCACGCAGCCTATTTACACTACACACTTCACATATTGCTGACACTTATGCCTCAGCTCAGCTCAAATGTACATTGTATGCTGCAGGAACATCAAAAAAGATGGTTAGCTCTTCAGGATATTGCTTGCTGCATATATTAATTACAAATAGGTAAACTATATTAATTTATGATTTTATTAATTAATTCATTATCATTATAAAATACATATAGACAAAAATAAAAAAGGACCAGACAACAGGATCGCAGTAAATGATGAAGGCATTGAGCGCACAGCTCACTATGAGCGCCAAGGGTGCTCAGAGGACCAAAACTACACCAGGGTAGAGGCTCACAATGAGCGCCAAAAGGTGATCAGCGCAGACCTTGCAATGAGCACCGAAAGGCTCTGATAACAAAAAATACACCAACTGAGAGGCTCGCAATGAGTGCCGAGGGTACTCAGACGACTAAAACACTTACTTTGTGTGGCAAACAGCATTACCTACCTTACAATTTTATTGCCGTCATTTTTTAAAGGGCAAGTCTCTAGTGTGTGTGTGTGTGTATATATATATATATATATATATATATATATATATATATATATATATATATATATGTATGTACTAGAATATTGCCTGTCAAAAAATGACGGCAATGAAATTGTAAGTGAGCTAATGCTGTTTGGTAATCAAATCAAATAAATAATACATTAATAAAGTAATATACTTTACCTATTTTCAAGTAATATATGCAGGAAGCATTGTGTTGAAGAGCTGGCAATCTGTTTTGATGTTGCTGCAGCATTAGTGGTGTGGAGCTGCTGTGTAAGTGTCATGAATGTGTGCAGTGTAATAGTGTGCGTGCTCGAGGCAAATCCGTTCGGGTAGCTGTGTACTTCTGGATTGTATAAGTTATTGTTCTAAAATGGCGGCTAATGTGTGGTATGCGGCTGTGGCTGATTTAGCGTCCTTGTTTTCGGATGTCGTCCAAATTTTTCGGGAAATCCGTAGGTGTTTGGTGGTGTTTTGCGTGTTTAGGGGCCTTTAGCCTCGTTTTTGGGGTTGCGTCCTTGTTTTCAGATCTCGTATGTCTTTTTCGGGGAAATCCGTAGGTGTTTGGTGGTGTTTTGCGTGTTTAGGGGCCTTTAGCCTCGTTTTTGGGGTTGCGTCCTTGTTTTCAGATCTCGTATGTCTTTTTCGGGGAAATCCGTAGGTGTTTGGTGGTGTTGTGCGTGTTTAGGGGCCTTTAGCCTCGTTTTTTGGGGTTGCGTGGATTGCGTCCTTGTTTTCAGATCTCATACGTCTTTTTAGGAAATCTGTAGGTGTTTGGTGGTGTTTTGCATATTTAGGGGCCTTTAGCCTCGTTTTTGGGGTTGTGCGGGTTGCGTCCTTGTTTTCAGATCTCGTAGGTCTTTTTCGGGAAATCCGTAGGTGTTTGGTGGTGTTTTGCGTGTTTAGGGGCCTTTAGCCTCGTTTTTGGGGTTGCGTCCTTGTTTTCAGATCTCGTATGTCTTTTTCGGGGAAATCCGTAGGTGTTTGGTGGTGTTGTGCGTGTTTAGGGGCCTTTAGCCTCGTTTTTTGGGGTTGCGTGGATTGCGTCCTTGTTTTCAGATCTCATACGTCTTTTTAGGAAATCTGTAGGTGTTTGGTGGTGTTTTGCATATTAAGGGGCCTTTAGCCTCGTTTTTGGGGTTGTGCGGGTTGCGTCCTTGTTTTCAGATCTCGTAGGTCTTTTTCGGGAAATCCGTAGGTGTTTGGTGGTGTTTTGCGTGTTTAGGGGCCTTTAGCCTCGTTTTTGGGGTTGCGTCCTTGTTTTCAGATCTCGTATGTCTTTTTCGGGGAAATCCGTAGGTGTTTGGTGGTGTTGTGCGTGTTTAGGGGCCTTTAGCCTCGTTTTTTGGGGTTGCGTGGATTGCGTCCTTGTTTTCAGATCTCATACGTCTTTTTAGGAAATCTGTAGGTGTTTGGTGGTGTTTTGCATATTAAGGGGCCTTTAGCCTCGTTTTTGGGGTTGTGCGGGTTGCGTCCTTGTTTTCAGATCTCGTAGGTCTTTTTCGGGAAATCCGTAGGTGTTTGGTGGTGTTTTGCGTCTTTAGAGTGCTGTAACCTCGTTTTCATTTTTTCGGCAGGCCATTTTTTCTTTCGCTTAGGGGATTTTTGAGTGTCTAAACTCTTTTATTTGGAGTTAAATTGAGGTGTAACTTCAGTTTCCAAGGTCCTGAGTGCCCCCCCCCCCCCCCCCCCTTGCTGTAGGTAAGCTTTTTATGTATTTGCTATGTGTATTTATTGTGTTTTTCATGTGCGCGAGTTTCCGACGTTTTATGCAAGGTCGTAATGGGCCGTAACGTCTCGTATTTTGCTTTCGTAACTCCGTAAATTTTGCGAGGTCTGCAGTTGCTGGCAAGGAGCAGCAACTGCGGCCCTCGCTTCGCGAGCAAATGTATGTGACCACAGATAAAATATCTTTCATATAACATGTATGAGATGCCAAGTTAACTAACATTGTCCTACAACAGTTATTGACTTAAATAATAATAAAAAAGGAACACATTGCAGCTATCATTAGGTCTGCTCCAAGTATCCTGAGTTTACTGTAGAGAAAAAAGAATTGTGTAGGTACAGCTGCTTCTATTTTATAATTGTTGTATAATGCCAGGACTTAATAATGTGTCTTAAGCTCTCTAATCACTGTACTGGTGAGAAGATAAGTTCTCAGAAAGCTGGTTTGGGACTCATTATTCCTTTTATGAATTGCCAAGCTTGTTATCATTGTTTTAATGATATGAAGTTTTCGATTCTATATTTCAGAAGGGAAGGAAAAAGTTATGCTGAAATTGTGAAGTTATAACAGTCTTAGAAGGAATGCAAGACTTTCTATCAAAGACTTAAAGTGACACAGCAAAGGTCCAAGTGATTAAAGTAATGAAAAGTACACAAATAAAAAAATATAATACTAAATATTAGTCATTAAACAATTTGAGTGGAAGTGTTAGATACTTGAGCTTGAAAGATAGACAATTTAAGTACATATTATCTATAAAGGACTTCCCTCTCTCAAGCTCTCTTTATCTAGAACCATTAAGGGTGATAAGAGCATGCGCAGATGGATATACTGAGCACACTCTTCTTCTGCAATCCCACTGTGATAATTAATGCCTCTACATCAGGGATGTCCAAGTTCGGTCCTGCTGGGCCGCACACAGGCCTGAATTTGAGGATTGCCATGCTGCACTCGGCTTAGACTATAATTTATTCAATTATCCTTATTGACTCATCTAAGAAAGCAGGGAGGGAGAGAAAGCGCAATAGTATTCTTGCGCTTTCTCCCCCTCCCTTTTTTCTTATATCTAGTACTTCAGATACACCACATTTGCCGGTGTACCAGGAGAAGCGGCATCCTCCAAGAGGGAGATCTACAGAGCCCTAGGAGTATAACAACAAGACAAATCCAAGATACCATAGAAATAGTGTGGAAATGTACGAACATCCACATATTATCCACATCAACATATTATCTACAGAAACTGAGAGAGAATTATCTTGGACTGACATTATCTGAGTAAACTAAGCGCTGAAGCCCATACAAACAGCCCAATACCATATCCATAATTGACTCATCTGTTAACATAAAGGAAATCCACAAATCCAGGCCTGTGTGCGGCGCACCAGGACTGAACTTGGACACCCCTGCCCTACATAAATTGACTTGGAGAGAGGGAGGACCTTTAATTTGTACTTAACATACCCAGCCTTCAATATAAATTATCTAACACTTCCATTAATTTTTTAATAACGACCAGCTACAATCATATTAATTTATATGTGCACTCTTTATTTCTGATATAAGTACGATCTTTGCACTTTAACATGAGTGCAGGTGAAACTGAGGGGCTCAAAGCAGCAGTTCTCTATTCCCATGTTTGCAATGAAGGGGTTAAGCATTACTCAGGGTGCAGTGTCCTGGACAGTAAAACAGGCCAGTGAAGAAAGTACTTAGCATTACAGTTATACAGTGATCTTTAAATGACCCAGAAAATGTCACCGCTTACAACTCTGTAGTCCCTATAAAGTTGATAGCACAAGTGTGAATCACTGGCGTTGTTAAGCATTGCTGCATGGATTATAAGGTCACACAGACTTAGGCTCCATTTATCTGCCATGCTGCTTAGCCATGAATACATAAAGGGGCAGGGTCACTAAAAGCCAGGTGGCAGTATAGCACAGCCAAAAAAAATTATGTCAATGACTGTACATACCATGTACAACATGCAACCAGAATGTTTTCTGTTCCTTTTGATTGCCGCTTGAATCCTCAAATAATTATAGAAAAGCTCTAATAGCGGAGGTCAGTAATGACGATTTTCAATTGCCGAAAACAGGCCAGGAACTCGGGAGAACCACTGAGTCCATTAATGCTTCAGTCCTTTCTTATTGACTCCATTATTCACAACAGGAAAATAATCATCCTGGCACTTAAGACATTGGCTTACATTTTATTTCAAAATGGTGCAACTAGAATTAGCATCTATATCTCCTATATTTAAGCATCATACTCTAGAACCGTGATGCACAGTAGCATTCCTATGACTGGTGCCAGACCTTGAGACCTTTTCTGACGTCTCCCAGTGACAAAGATGGATGAGAAGAGCCTTACAGTTTAAACTTACCGCTATTATTAGTCATAATTATAAATAGGTTCTTGAGAATTTATGTGTTGTTAAAATATTCTATATTTTGCACTTATTTGAACAGAGTTTACCACGTGAGGAGTCGCCCTATAAGAAATGTTCTGCATCTTAGAGGTGGTCCCCAGAGTCCTTGGAATTTGACCAGTCCCCAAAACCAATGGGGGTAAACCAGTTGGTCTTTAGATCCGAAAGTTGAAATCTGGAATTTACATGATCAAATTGGAATTTATTTCATTTGCATGTCATTCTTAACAGTTTTAAAAGAGCAAAGTATTTTTTTTATTGTGACACAAGCTAATTAAATAAATGTAGACACTTTGGGTTGCATAAATATTTACCTTCTCAGTTGGTAGAATCACCTTTGGCTGTGGGTACAGCTGTGTAGGTGTATCTCTGCCCGCTTTACTCTTCTAGATCCTGCAATTTTTTTGTCCATTCTTCTTTGCAAAATTGTTGAAGCTCTGTCAGGTTGGATAGACAGCGTTGGTGAACAGCAAGTCTAGCCACAGATTCTCAATTGGCTTGAAGTCTGGGCTTGGACTGGGTAATTTTAGGACATTTAGATTCTAAATTACTGCAGTGAAGCCTGGGATGTTTGTTTAGGATCACTGCCCTGCTGGAAGGTCAACCTGCTCATCAGTCTCCTGTTTCTTCAAGACTAAAACTAATTTTCCTCTAGAACCACCTTGTAATTGGTTACACTCATCTTTACCTCAATCCTGACCAGTTTCCCAGGCCCTTCAGTAAAAAAACATAGCCACAAATGCATGCTTCCATGATTGTTCAGCTTGGGAGTGGTGTTCTAAAGGGAAGTTCAGTTTGCTCCACAAATAGTGATTTACACTAAGGTCTAAAAGTCCAAATTTAGTGTCATGAGACAGAGAACCTTTTTTTCCCCCATTTGAAGTTACCCAAAATGCAAAAAAGGATCTGGCCCATGGATGGTTTCTTCCATCTCCGCTGTAGATTTTTCCAGCTTCTTCAGAGTTACCACTGACCTCTTGGTTGCTTCTTTAACTAATGCCCTCCTCACTTGACTATTGACTTTTAGAGGATGGCTGCCTTTGGTCAGAGTTTTGGTTGTGCCAAATTCTTCCATTTTTTTTAGTAATGGATGTAATGGTGCACTGTGGAATGTTCAAAGCTTGGTATTTTTTTTTTTAGAGCCAACCCCACATGGTACTTCTCTAGGACTTTATTGTGGACTTTTTATGATAACTCTTGATCATGTGGCACTTTAATTGCACACAAATCAACTAACTTGTGAAGGTAACTGGTTGCACTGGGGTCTGCGTTTCATGGCAAAAGGTGCGATTAAGACTTTAATTTTATTTTTTTCCATATAAATATTTTTTATAAATATGTAGAATTTTTTTCCACTTCGACATTAACAATTATTTTGGGTTGATCAGCAGCACAAAATCCATTTTTTCCCCCTCCTTTTTGTTATTGAATATTTTTGATTTGTAATTTGACAAATGTAATGATACTATGTAGTACAATATTATATTAACAATGGCAATACTAATAAATGGATTAGTCTGAAAAACGAAGTGGGAAGAAGGGAAAAGCTGGGATACTGGAATGGGGAGGGGAAGGAGAAAGTCTACATCACAGTATTATTAGAGTAAGTGAAGGTGTTAGATCTACAGAGCTATCGAGGGAAAAGCAGGACCCAGGAGCCCACTTGGTAATAACTTGTGGAGAAGTTGGGATGTTTGGGGCTTTCTATTGTAAATCTAAGGCTGTGAAATTACTTTAGAAGGCAAGGGCTTTTTCATGGGCATATTAGATCAATTTTAATTTTACGTTGTAATAGGTTAAAACACTGCAAAAAAATACTTAAAAGTCCAAGGGGGTGAATACTTATGCTGTTGCGCTCTCTCACTTGCGCTCTCTCTGTTCTGCTCTCTCTCTGTTCTGCTCTCTCTCTGTTCTGCTCTCTCTCTGTTCTGCTCTCTCTCTGTTCTGCTCTCTCTCTGTTCTGCTCTCTCTCTGTTCTGCTCTCTCTCTGTTCTGCTCTCTCTCTGTTCTGCTCTCTCTCTGTTGCGGTCTTTCTGTTCCTCTATCTCTCTGTTGTGCTCTCTCTCTCTCTCTCTCGCACTCTTTCGCACTCTTTCTCGCACTCTCTCTCTTGCACTCTCTCGCTCTCTCTCTCTCGCTCTCTCTCTCGCGCTCTCTCGCTCTTTCTCTCGCTCTCTCTCACTCTCTCTCGCGCTCTCTCTCTCTCTCTCTCTCTCTCTCGCTCTCTCTCTCTCTCTCGCGCTCTCTCTCTCTCGCGCTCTCTCTCTCTCGCGCTCTCTTGCTCTCTCTCTCTCGCGCGCTCTCTCGCGCTCTCTCTCTCTCTCTCTCTCTCGCGCTCTCTCTCTCTCTCACTTGTATTGTGTGTACACATATAAACCTTCATACATATTATACTATATCTCCTGGCATTATATAAACATTACATTCCCAACTCTCCCTTTTAGTCAGTGAATGCCAGAAGAGATGCTAACTACAGACAAGCCCTCTTGTTATTTATATAACTTTCAATCTATCTATACACAATTCAAAGCTGTCTGTCTCCACGCTGACAGGAGTTATGAGGGCCAGACATTTTCACCTTGTAGTTAGCCCTTCAAGATGTGTCCCAAATTAGTAAATCATGTTGGAATTTGATGACTTCAAATCAAGTGAACCAGCACCTTTTTGTTCTTCAGTGTGTCACAAAAAATGTCATAGATAACATAATTTAGAGTTATTAATTCTAGCCTGTAAAGGTTAAACTCTTGCAATGCTATACAACAAATCTTGTCCTTTTTATACTGTGCAGTCCTTAGACCTAATGGTCTGGTCATGGCTTAAAGGGGCATAAAACCGCATGTTTTAACCATTGCAAAACTTGCTTTTTTTACGTGTAGACACATTTAAAGGGCCCCTGTAGTTCAAGAAAAACTCAACTTGTTTGTGACATGTAACAAACTAACTTTAGTAGCTGTGTAAGTTTTGAACATAAAATCATTTAATGAGAAAAAATATATATATATTTTTTGTTATAGCTGTACCTTAAGTTTTGCAATTTTTTTTTATCAGTCGAGGTGGATGGAGAGACCAGGAGGATTTTTTGGTAATTGTATCTTGCTTAATTTGACACCTACTCCCTTCCCTGCACATACCCAAAAGCAGACCTCTTGCATTTCTCACACACAAGACCTTCAACTAATCTCATGGATGCCTCCAAGTTTCATCAAATTGTATTTTTATTAAAAACGAACTTTATGAATTTATCCTCGTCTAATTTTCCTACATTTAACATCATGTTTTAAAATTGTAAACATAAATGTGTATTATTATATTAGTCCTTTAACTAACATTTATTTTAGCTCCTTATAAAACATCCGAAACATACAGTGGTATGTAGATCTAATTCTCAGACATGTATATGACTGCACTTTGACTGACAGATAAAAAACTTAAGGGCAATTATACATTCACAGCAGTTTATTCTGTTCTAATACCTAAATAAAAAAGAAACATGCTGTGTAACATAACCAAATACCCTATTTCTGGTGCAGCAAGCAAAAAATATGCTTTAATTTATCCCTTATGCTGGAGAACCTTATGCTGGAGAACAATTAATATAGATTAGTGTTCAAAAACTGCACCTCCATAAAGCATAATTTTGTTTTCTTTATAACTTACTAAATAGTGAAGGGATTATAATTGATGAAAAGAACTGCACTGAATACAGACAATGATTGTCTCAGTAATGAGGCACTAACCACAAGCAGGCAATGGGTGCCTCAGTGAGGAGGGTCTGACTACAAGCAGGCAATGGGTGCCTCAGTGAGGAGGGTCTGACTACAAGGAGGCAATGAGGGCCTCAGTGAGGAGGGTCTGACTACAAGGAGGCAATGATGGCCTCAGTGAGGAGGGTCTGACTACAAGCAGGCAATGAGGGCCTCCGTGAGGAGGGTCTGACTACAAGCAGGCAATGGATGCCTCAATGAGGAAGGGACTAACTACAAGCAGTCAATGAGGGTCTCAATGAGGAGGGACTAACTACAAGCAGTCAATGAGGGCCTCAGTGAGGAGGGTCTGACTACAAGCAGGCAATGGGGGCCTCAGTGAGGAGGGTCTGACTACAAGCAGGCAATGAGGGCCTCAGTGAGGACGGTCTGACTACAAGCAGGCAATGGGTGCCTCAATGAGGAAGGGACTAACTACAAGCAGTCAATGAGGGTCTCAATGAGGAGGGACTAACTACAAGCAGGCAATGAGGGCCTCAGTGAGGAAGGGACTAACTACAAGCAGGCAATGAGTGCCTCAATGAGGAAGGGACTAACTACAAGCAGTCAATGAGGGTCTCAATGAGGAGGGACTAACTACAAGCAGGCAATGAGGGCCTCAGTGAGGAGGGTCTGACTACAAGCAGGCAATGGGGGCCTCAGTGAGGAGGGTCTGACTACAAGCAGGCAATGAGGGCCTCAGTGAGGACGGTCTGACTACAAGCAGGCAATGGGTGCCTCAATGAGGAAGGGACTAACTACAAGCAGTCAATGAGGGTCTCAATGAGGAGGGACTAACTACAAGCAGGCAATGAGGGCCTCAGTGAGGAAGGGACTAACTACAAGCAGGCAATGAGTGCCTCAATGAGGAAGGGACTAACTACAAGCAGGCAAGGAGGGCCTCAGTGAGGAGGGATTAACTACAAGCACGCAATGGGTGCCTCAGTGAGGAGGGTCTGACTACAAGCAGGCAATGGGTGCCTCAATGTGGAGGGACTAACTACAAGCAGGTAATGAGGGCCTCAGTGAGGAGGGTCTGACTAAAAGCAGGCAATGGGTGCCTCAATGAGGAGGGTCTGACTACAAGCAGGCAATGAGGGCCTCAGTGAGGAGGGTCTGACTACAAGCAGGCAATGAGGGCCTCAGTGAGGAGGGTCTGACTACAAGCAGGCAATGGGTGCCTCAATAAGGAGGGACTAACTACAAGCAGGCAATGAGGGCCTCAATGAGGAGGGACTAACTATAAGCAGGCAATGAGGGCCTCAGCGAGGAGGGACTAACTACAAGCAGGTAATGAGGGCCTCGGTGAGGAGGGACTAACTACAAGCAGGCAATGAGGGCCTCAGTGAGGAGGGTCTGACTAAAAGCAGGCAATGGGTGCCTCAATGAGTAAGGGACTACCTACAAGCAGTCAATGAGGGCCTCAATGAGGAGGGACTAACTACAAGCAGGCAATGAGGGCCTCAATGAGGAAGGGACTAACTACAAGCAGGCAATGAGGGCCTCAGCGAGGAGGGACTAACTACAAGCAGGTAATGAGGGCCTCGGTGAGGAGGGACTAACTACAAGCAGGCAATGAGGGCCTCAATGAGGAAGGGACTAACTACAAGCAGTCAATGAGGGCCTCAGTGAGGAGGGATTAACTACAAGCAGGCAATGAGGGCCTCAGCGAGGAGGGACTAACTATAAGCAGACAGTGAGGAGGGACTAACCACAAGCAGGCAATGAGGGCCTCAATGAGGAAGGGACTAACTACAAGCAGTCAATGAGGGCCTCAGCGAGGAGGGACTAACTACAAGCAGACAGTGAGGAGGGACTAACTACAAGCAGACAGTGAGGAGGGACTAACTACAAGCAGACAGTGAGGAGGGACTAACCACAAGCAGGCAGTGAGGGCCTCAGTGAGGAGGGACTAACTACAAGCAGGCAATGAGGGCCTCAGCGAGGAGGGACTAACTACAAGCAGACAGTGAGGAGGGACTAACTACAAGCAGACAGTGAGGAGGGACTAACTACAAGCAGACAGTGAGCAGGGACTAACTACAAGCAGACAGTGAGCAGAGACAAACTACAAGCAGGCAGTGAGGGCCTCGGTGAGGAAGGACTAACTACAAGCAGGCAAGGAGGGCCTCTATAAGAAGAGACTAACTACAAGCAGGCAGTAAGGGCCTAAGTGAGGAGGGACTAACTACAAGCAGACAGTGAGGAGGGACTAACCACAAGCAGGCAGTGAGGAGGGACTAACCACAAGCAGGCAGTGAGGGCCTCGGTGAGGAAGGACTAACTACAAGCAGGCAATGAGTGCCTCTATAAGAAGAGACTAACTACAAGCAGGCAGTAACGGCCTAAGTGAGGAGGGACTAACTACAAGCAGACAGTGAGGAGGGACTAACTACAAGCAGACAGTGAGGAGGGACTAACCACAAGCGGACAGTGAGGAGGGACTAACTACAAGCAGGCAGTGAGGGCCTCAGCGAGGAGGGACTAACTACAAGCAGGCGATGAGGGCCTCTATAATGGGCTAACTACTATTATCATATATATAGTTGTGGATCTTGCAATGTTTGTGACATTTGCGATGTTGGTAACGCACTTGCGTCCCTCGCAATGTGAGGTGAGCCGTCGACGCACGCACGACTTAGGACTTAGACATCAATTTAGTACCCTGCACATCCTGAGGAGCAGACAACTTGCATCAATATTTCTTCTAATTAAAGTGCCAGAACAAAAAGATAGATGGGAAGAAGACCACTTCCAGATAAAAATAGGACACAGTTGCCTAAACAGGAGGTACATATTTTGATGGTTTCATTGGTGAGGAATAACCAATCTCTTTCTATTTTTCGTGAGTGGAGCTGGCAGGACTGCGTGAGATTGTGTAGAGGAAGAGACTGCTGCCAAAGTTGATCCGAAGTCATTTGGCTAAATACTTCCTCATCACACGTTCAGGCTCCTCAGTTTCATATGGCTTTAGATGGAAAACAATTAGCAATTATTGGCTATAATCACCCTTAAGAGAGGTAACTATGCCTGTATGCTGATTGACAGCTGAGAAGTCTACGGACGTTTACTACACAAAAATTCTGTTAACCGATAAAGTACTTGTAATTACCTGTAATTTTATATTCTACAATATTTAAAACTTCTATTGTGTTCCTCAGTCACCTAATTGCAGCTAAAATATATGTTACAACTTTGTCACCTCAGTTTGATATTTCACTAACATTCAGAGCATTATCACGGTCACACGATGCCAACTGGATCGAACACAACCAAATTCTAGTACAACAGGACAAATGGTAATAAAAAGTTTGCATGTGGTTAAAGTACAAACCTTCTGCTCCTCTTTAGTACTGCTGTTCTATTCCTGCAGTATAAGAGAAATTCCTTTGCTACATAACAAGATGTAGTTTAGCATTAGTAAGCTGAGCCTATAAAATTGATTTAGACTAACAAAATAAGTTAGCAAATTATCTATAATTTGACTCTGAAACAGGGCTTTATTTTATTGGTTTTGGAGCGATAACATTGGATTTGAAATACCAGCAAAGTGATAAATCCAAGCGCTGGTGATTTTCTGAAATTGCCCTTCTAAAAATAGGATTCTCTTTCTCTGGTACAGAATTGGCAGAAAAAGATGAGGGAAATGGGCCAAAAGCGAAACGTTTGCAATATCTGTTAGATATAATCTGCTTAATGTACAGTTTGAGATTTGTAGTGGCTTTTGCAGACATTTTTCTATCACACTCATTAGTGTCTTCCAAAGATAAGGATATTTAGACAAAGGAGTCTCTACTAGGCTTTGTGCATTAATTACCAGAACTATTGTCTTTTATTATTTTGTCCTTTGCAAAAAGTTAAACCAGTCAGTTCAACAGATAGGTCACAGTTTCCCAAAGTAACTTAATAATGATTCTTTTGGAAGATTGCATACTTATTATAGATGTGCCCACAAAGATATCTTAGCTGTGCTCTGTCTGCTTCCTATAAGTCAATGATGCAGATTTTGGCTGGTCCCACTATATCACAGAGCTGTCTCCTCTACTAAGAGCACCTGTTTATTGTCCTATTGAGCACATTGTACCTGCTTTCTATGGCAGAGTAGAGGCCTGGCAATGTTGAACTATCATTTAATTTGTGTAAAACTTGAACAGTAAGTAACCAACTTATGTTTAATAAGAACGTGGTTATTCCAAGTAAAGGATGGAGTGAGATGCGTATTATCTGTCCAAGTGGCTTTTTTAGAAAGTATGCTTTAGTGAATATTATAATACTTTGAAATGTGGGTGGATGTTTAGTCTTATCCTCGTTTGATATGGAGCAATGCTATCTAGGCAGGTAGTCTGTAGAACATTAACAATTTATATTTTACATCAACATGATTCAGTTTCCTCTGCTGGTTGTAAGGGTAGTGGGGAGATGATGGAGATTATTCTTGCCATTAGGAACTTGGCCATAAACTACACTACTGGTTTTCCTTTCCACGTTTGGGTAATTAAGTGGACTTTACATAGATCATCAAGCTTTGACTGATAAATTCAAAGGGGACTATCTTGTATTAGTCCTATTTTTGCACATCATATTACTTTATTTTAAGTCTTCATATTCTGGTTGATTTTCTCATATTCATGTTATTGTGGGAGACACAGAATAGACTTATATGGCACACTTCAGGGTATTAGGCATATATATATATACTGAAAAGGTAATGTACTTGTGGTCACATTAGGATCATAAGTGTTAATGTTGCTGTCCCGGAGGCAGAACAGCAACAGTGCCATCTAGCGGTCAGTTGCAGTTTTGCTGCTGGCGCTGGAATAACACGCAAGGTATCTTCTTTTTATGGTAGTGGGTGTATATTTGCGGACTATGTTAGACTTTGTTGTTTTTCTGTGCAGGGCCACAATCGGAAATCTTGGGGCCCAGTACAAATGTAAATTCTAGTTCCTCCAGCCCCATAGCCTACCTTTTAAGATAACTGTACATATAGTTGTGGCTTTTTTTACATTTATTTCACTTTATTAAAATGTTTTATAGGATTACAGAAGGCCATAAGCTTGTGTATGTGTGGTAGTGCTACTGAGAAGACCTCTGGCTAAGGCAGGTGAATAGGTTACCACGACATGGTGTTGGAGTATATAGTGGTGGAGAACTGTAGAGTTGTTCTGGTTTCCGTCTCGCTCGTACAGAAGAGGGACAGTATATCTGGGATGCATAAACTTTAAAGGGCATCTAAAGTCGCACATTTTCTGTCGTGCATTTAAACAAGCTTTATTTAATTGCAAAAGCTTTTCTTAGCATGAAATCTGAATTACTTTACAAAATGCTTTTGAAGCAGACCTGATCGTCTTCTAAATCAGTGGTTCTCAATAGCAGTCTTAGAATCGGTCCAGATCCCTGAGATCTTATCTGCCTTCAGGGATGAGAAGAGCCTAACATGTTCTACATACCATCACCATTAGTCACAGTTATATATATAGATTATAGAGGAACTTTTAAGCAGTTAAACTGTACTCTTTACAAATCCGAGCAAATCTAGATAAAGATTTTGTAACCCACATGTAGTATTACCTGGTTAAACAGGACCTCGCAGCTGGTACCCATGAGCACCAGTGGAACGTGAGCTGAAATTCCCCAGACCAAAAAAGGGTAAAAGACACTGGTGTAAATGGATCTAAATTACTTTAGTTGTATCAGATTCAGGCAGTAGAGGGAGTAACCTTTGCTCTGTTGTTTCCGACTCGCCGTGACCTCATGGACTGATACACACCAAGACATCTTTATGTCCATGTCTTGCTGATCCACTTGGTATTCATGGCAGAGATACTATAGTGGGTTGCCAGTTTCTTCTCGAGTGTGTCACAGCATACAGCTCCGGGTATTCCTAGGTGGTCTCCCATCCAAGTCCCATCCTTGACTGAAATCGAACCCAGGTCACATTGGTGAAAGCACCGAATCCTAACCACTGGACCACCAGGGATGCAGCACCCTCACAATTAAAATCAGTAAGGTTAATTAGAACAAGTCAAGAGGAGACCCTGACTTTAATCCACCGGGATTTAAAAAACTTCCTTTGACCCTCATAGCACCCCTTTTTTACAAAAGAAAATTCTTGCAATATTTAATTTTCTCCTGTAAGTGAGTGAAAATATATTTGTGACTTCAGTGGCCATTAACTCTTTGGTGATTGATATAATGGACATACTAGATACCTATTGTCCCTACACAGGACAAACATTGCACTATTCTACCATCTGTTACAACCCCATCCCATGCACAGGCCTATAAATGGATTCTTTTGCATCATAGAATAATATTTTTTTAAACTTTATTCTAACTTATGTAGGTTTAAAATATTTTTTTACTATAATAACCTTTTAACAAGACTTTTTACTTTGTAATTTAAATGGCCACTCTAGTCTTATATTTTAAATAAACGCCTTTGAAGAACTATAATTAAACTCAAGCTAATATATATAGAAAAATATATAATATATATATATATATATATATATATATATATATATATATATATATATATATAATAATATATAATATATATACTAAAAAGTCTATAACGTTGGTTTCTTCTGATCAACTTCCCGAAGAGGGAAGAAACTTTGAATGAACAGGTAGTTTCTATCTGCACAATAGGATTGAGGCTTGTACAAATACCAGTATTTGCAGCAGAGTAATGGAAGGCTCATAAGTTTACAAGGACACCCCCTTATGAGAAAAAATGGGACTGGATCATATGAGAAAAATGCAAATGAAAATTAAAACTGTAAATACTATTTTATTATTTTGCTTTTTAAAACCATATTGCACACTATGAAACTTATCTATTTATAATACCATATAGAAAATGTCACTGGAGTGGTTCTCTAAGCCTCTTCATACTCTCATAATATATCTTATTGATCATTACAATAATATACATCCAAATATATTTTCTCTGTTACAGTGATATACAGTATTTCTCCATGTAACTTGTTCTTTATGTCTTCTATAGGTGGTAGAAAGAAAGAGAACAGCAGCCGAGATCAGGGAAGAATTTGAGAGGTTACAAAGAGAAAGAGAAGAAAGAAGACTTCAGCAACGAACCAATCCAAAGGTAAATCATTTTGTTTATTAGGTTTTATTTTACAGCTTTTACCGTTGTTGGCAGCTGCTGAATAGACATTTCCTGTGTTAAAAAAGGAAGTGCAAATCACAGAGATGTCAACTGTGTTCTTAATATTTTATGATAACGTGGATCACTTTTTATGGCTCAAGGCAATGCTGAGGGGTTTGGGTTCCCTCAGGTAAATATTTTTAATCTATGTCTGCACCAAATCTGTTATACATTGGCTCTTATGGTAGTGAATATTTTTTTTTCCATTTTTTTATCTAATTTTTATTGACATAAATATGTTTGTTTCATGTAATATCTTATGTTCACAGCTGACACATTAATATATAGGTATACAACATGAAAACATGTTTTAAAGGACCACTGTAGTATAAAAAAATCTTCACATGCTTGTGAAGTATGTAACAAAATACCAATATTGGCAGGTATGCAAGACCCTGGCTAAAGGTTGGTCAGTAGTATGTAAGCTGGAGTGTCACTGTGGGTGTGAGCATGTGCAAACTCATACTGATTGAGATTGGTAATCAAGGGGAGATATATGATTGAAAACATTTGTTTGTGTATTTGTAGAATTAATAAGATGAATTCTAGAAAACTCTCAGCATAGGAAGGATATTGAGTATTGAAGCTTCTGGTATTCGTAGGTGGTCTCCCATCCAAGTACTGACCAGGCCCAATCCTGCTCAGCTTCAGGGTGGTGTGACATCTTGGTTCCCTGACTGGAATCAAACCCAGAACGCACTGGTGAAAGCACCAAATCCTAACCACTGGACTTCCAAGGAACCCTTAAGTTGTTGTCGTACATACTAATAACACAACAAAAATGCTTTAATAAGGATGTGCCTGGTGCAGTTAGTTACCTACTGCTCATCCAAACTGTTGAGTTGTATGATGAAGGTATTTACTTCAGCAAATAACTATACAGAGTAGGTACCGCCATTCACAGGCAGCACAACTAACCTATTGAGTTTTATGATAAAGTTAATTATTCTTATCTTGAAGGGATATGGTCACCCACAACAGGAAGTTGGTTTCAACTTAGACAATGAACATCTGTCTATATATTGTATTAGCAAATTTTTCTACAGTAAATCATTCCAGAGTTATTAAGAATTATTTGTGTGGCTCACAGTGCTTGATCTGGGTGGGAATCTAACTCTGTGATAACATTGTGGGTATTGTCTTGGCCACCCCAGAGGCAGGCAATCAGACTATGATACTAATACATTGCTTTCATGTGCTAATTAGTATTTTCAAGCTTCTCATTTGCATATATCATTTAATACAACTCAAACAATCCTGAATAATTCAGGAATGGTTCACGTAGAAAAAGGCTAATACAGTGTACAGACAATTTGCCATGCTCTTTACAGGCATGTTTAAGTTTCATGCATTGTGAATGTGGCTGAAAGGGGAATCAGTAGTGTATGCAAACATTTTTATGCATGAAAAATAAATAAATAAACATTAACAAACTTACCCTGACATTTGCAAATTTCTGATTTTTGACAAGGAATGCCCTTGAAAACTTTTGCTAAATTACTATAAAATTCAAAATTATTCTTGGCCAATCACAGGCATGTATGTATACATTGCTTCAATGACTGGGAAGTTATTCTGTGCAACAAAACATCATGGGATGTGTAGCCTTGCTTTTCACCCGTACAAGGAAGCAAAGAGGAGCTCAGACATTTCTTTGTAGATCTCTTCACTGTGCTGCTGTTGGCTTGAAGGTTAGTATAGGGATAAAAATGTACCTGAATGCAGTGTTTCTATTGGTATATACCAGATACCTATGTAGACAGCTCTAGGGGGTGTGGAAACCATTTAAAAAATAAATAAAAATAAATCTGTATGTGTATAAAATGACTCCATGTACTTTGTGTTTCTTATATAAGCAGCTTGTGTTACATTAGAAAAAGGTAAAAACAGGGAAACGTCCTCGTAATTTTAAAAATAACTTGTGACAGTCAGTCACAGACTACACAACCAGCTTGTTTAAGCATTGTAAATATCAATCTAATATATAGACAATTACAGAAATAATATAGTTACTAGCTATGATTAGCTAAATAAAGCTGTGACGTTTTCCCTGTAGATTAAAAAGTATGTTTTCTAAACTTCATATCTCTTTTTTTGCAGTAAAATTAGTTTTGTTTTTTTTACCAATGAATAATAGAATATGTGGGATTTTTCTGTACTTTTAAGGAGAATATGCTGCAATCTGAGATATTAAGCAAAGCTATTATAATGTAGTGTCTTCCTTAACAAAGCCATCTGTTTATTCTGCTTTAGAAGACTCTAAGCGCAAGGTCTGAGCTGTAACAGTCTATTATATTATAATAAATCATATTAAAGTTACATTTTCAGCAAATGTGCAAGTAATTATTTAATTTTTGAGAGTAAATCAAACCTTCCCTTTATGAAATGTACCTATGCTAATTATACTGTGTGTTGAGCACTCCTGCCAGTGGCTTATTCAGTCTCCTAATTAAGATCATCTTCACTCCCTTTGACAATGACAAGTGTTGATATAAATAGTCATTTTCTTTTCCTGTTTATTCTTTCCCTGTTGTCAAACCCTATGGTGAGAATAAATACAACACAACAGATTTCTAGTTAGGAGGCATTGCTACTTTACAACTGGAACAGAATCTCTCCATCTTGGAATATATTATCCCCCTTGAGCTATAAACATTTTTAAATCAATCACGGCTTTTAATTTCATTAACAATAAAAGTTGATATTTAGACCGTAAAATTCTAAATTGAAATCTATAGTGAACCATGTCTTACAAATTATTCAGTCAGTTGCTTTATGAGGAACGATTGGAGATCTATATTTTGTTTGTGAAAGCAGAGACATGCTGGTTCATAACAATCTCAAGTCTTCCCCTAATCCTATACACTTATGCAGAACAATAAGATCTACTATTGATACATTATGTTCTATAAAGACGTCTGGATTCTGATAAGCTCTAATTATTAAGTAGAACACACATAAATGTAATGCAATTACCATCTCTTAGCTTTCCCTCTTACGCAGACAATCAATATGTTCCTCTGGGGGTATTTTTTGACCTTTGACTTCATGCTTTATTTCATTTTCTTAACCTTTTCACCATAGAAGATGAAGAGATGAGCCTGTTACAGTGCCCTGCTTTATAAGTAACAAGTTGATTGTAGCTAAAGGGCCATTTACATTACATGGTGTGAAAGCGCACAAGATTGTTAAAATGATCTATTTTTGTTTTTTAAATTCCACAAACAGCTAAAAAATCTACAGTTTTAAGTCTGTTTACAAACATAGTGTAACCTGCCTCATGACTGTTGCATGAGTAATAACAGATATCTGAGCTTGTGCCTGAAGACAGTGATTGATAGCAGTTTTTCCCTGAACTCAGGAATGCACTAACCATTTAACCCATAACTGACCTGTTTAGGTGATTACAGCATGCCGTGCTCTGCACAGATTGATTTGTCGAGGACTAACGGTTTCTTCTTTTGCTCACTACACAGAGCTGTAGCTGCAGGTCTGTCAGTGGGCAGTCCGTGACACATGTAAACACAGATATTAATTGGATTTCTTAGAAATTGGAAAAATATTTCAGCATGCTTTAAGGAGATCTTTACTGTATTATGGTTCACATCGTGTTGATTCCAGTGGCCCTTCAATTGTACCTTTTAATGGTGCAACACAGGTTCTGGAAAAAAAAAAAAAATATATATATATATATGTATACTGATTCTGATTAAAGGGACATTGAAGTAATGTTTTATTCTCTGCAAGAGGGTATTTGATAATATACAACTGTGTTGTTATTTTTTTAGATGAAGCTCTCAAATAGGAAAATAAACGATTCAAATCTTTACCTGATCCAGAGGCTTACCCCTGTCAGGCACTGAGCAATAATATAGATGTATGAATCATACTTGTCTACCAATGCAATCCACAGTTACTCATATGTTCTATGCATTTCTATTAAGTTTAAGTAGGTATATTTATATATAAACAAACTTTAAAGCAAAATACCATTTGTTACTTTTCTCTATATTTAATACTTTTTAGTTTGATTTCTAGCAATTGTCTTGCTCATGCAAGTGTCAATATGAGGGTGGCAATCGGCTCCTAAAAATTGTTGCAAAATACATCTACAGTAGAACTTTCCATTTGAGCCCTCAACGTCGCATAAAAAGCGATGGAACGTCCCATTCATAGCCCCGAACCTTAGGTTAGGCAACCCTACATTTAAGCTTTAAAGGCATATTTAAAATTCATGGAATATAATTGCATCCGATAAAGGATAATCAGTCGTGTATGAAAAAAAAAAATTCCATGAAAAAAATAAACGTTATTGAACGTTTCCTAAGTTTCCTAAATCTCTTGAGTTTGGTATCAGATGATTTTAAGAATTAGTGCCCCTGAAAATCCATGTTAAAATTAGCATAAAATTCATAATTTGTTTGGGCCAATCAGAGGCAGGTACAACAGTTTCTGCAAAAATCTTAGTTACCAAAAACACATCTCTCTCCTCTCTCTCTCCTCTTCTCTCTCTTTTCTCTGTCTCTTCTCTCGCTTTCTCTTCCCCTCGCTCTCTCTTCCCCTCGCTCTCTCTTCCCCTCGCTCTCTCTTCCCCTCGCTCTCTCTTCCCCTCGCTCTCTCTTCCCCTCGCTCTCTCTTCCCCTCGCTCTCTCTTCCCCTCTCCGCCCTCTCTTCCCCTCTCCGCCCTCTCTTCCCCTCTCCGCCCTCTCTTCCCCTCTCCGCCCTCTCTTCCCCTCTCTTCCCCTCTCCGCCCTCTCTTCCCCTCTCCGCCCTCTCTTCCCCTCTCCGCCCTCTCTTCCCCTCTCCGCCCTCTCTTCCCCTCTCCGCCCTCTCTTCCCCTCTCCGCCCTCTCTTCCCCTCTCCGCCCTCTCTTCCCCTCTCCGCCCTCTCTTCCCCTCTCCGCCCTCTCTTCCCCTCTCCGCCCTCTCTTCCCCTCTCCGCCCTCTCTTCCCCTCTCCGCCCTCTCTTCCCCTCTCCGCCCTCTCTTCCCCTCTCCGCCCTCTCTTCCCCTCTCCGCCCTCTCTTCCCCTCTCCGCCCTCTCGTCCCCTCTCCGCCCTCTCGTCCCCTCTCCGCCCTCTCGTCCCCTCTCCGCCCTCTCTTCCCCTCTCCGCCCTCTCTTCCCCTCTCCGCCCTCTCTTCCTCTCTCCGCCCTCTCTTCCTCTCTCCGCCCTCTCTTCCTCTCTCTGCCCTCTCTTCCTCTCTCCGCCCTCTCTTCCTCTCTCTCTCCGCCCTCTCTTCCTCTCTCCTCCCTCTCTTCCTCTCTCTGCCCTCTCTTCCTCTCTCCGCCCTCTCTTCCTCTCTCTCTCCTCCCTCTCTTCCTCTCTCCTCCCTCTCTTCCTCTCTCTCTCCTCCCTCTCTTCCTCTCTCTCTCCTCCCTCTCTTCCTCTCTCTCTCCTCCCTCTCTTCCTCTCTCTCTCTCCTCCCTCTCTTCCTCTCTCTCTCCTCCCTCTCTCCTCCCTCTCTTCCTCCCTCTCTCCTCCCTCTCTCTCTCCTCTCTTCCTCTCTCTCTCCTCCCTCTCTTCCTCTCTCTCTCCTCCCTCTCTTCCTCTCTCTTTCCTCCCTCTCTTCCTCTCTCTCTCCTCCCTCTCTTCCTCTCTCTCTCCTCCCTCTCTCTCTCCTCTCTTCCTCTCTCTCTTCCCTCTCTTCCTCTCTCTCTCCTTCCTCTCTTCCTCTCTCTCTCTCCTCCCTCTCTTCCTCTCTCTCTCCTCCCTCTCTTCCTCTCTCTCTCCTCCCTCTCTCCTCCCTCTCTTCCTCTCTCTCTCCTCTCTTCCTCTCTCTCTCTTCCCTCTCTTCCTCTCTCTCTCTTCCCTCTCTTCCTCTCTCTCTCCTTCCTCTCTTCCTCTCTCTCTCTCCTCCCTCTCTTCCTCCCTCTCTCTCTCTCTCCTCCCTCTCTTCCTCCCTCTTTCTCTCTCTCCTCCCTCTCTTCCTCCCTCTCTCTCTCTCTCTCTCTCTCTCTCTCCTCCCTTTCTTCCTCTCTCTCTCTCCTCCCTATCTTCCTCTCTCTCTCTCCTCCCTCTCTTCCTCTCTCTCTCTCCTCCCTCTCTTCCTCTCTCTCTCTCTCTCTCTCTCTCTCTCTCCTCCCTCTCTTCCTCTCTCTCTCTCTCCTCCCTCTCTTCCTCTCTCTCTCTCTCCTCCCTCTCTTCCTCTCTCTCTCTCTCCTCCCTATCTTCCTCTCTCTCTCTCTCCTCCCTATCTTCCTCTCTCTCTCTCTCCTCCCTATCTTCCTCTCTCTCCTCCCTCTCTTCCTCTCTCTCCTTCCTCTCTTCCTCTCTCTCCTTCCTCTCTATCTCCTCCCTCTCTCTCTCTCTCCTCAATGAGGCAAATCACCAGTGCTGCTGTGGCTTTCTGCATTGTTTCTGCCGTTGGATTGAAGATTAGTATAGGAATATAAAACATATTTGAATGTAGTATTTTTATTGGTTAGTATGATGTGCCTATGTAAGCAGTTTTGGAGGTATGGAAACTCAATTTGTTTAAATAAAATCAATCTGTATGTGTATAGAATGACTCCATGTAATGTGTGTGTGTCTGATATAAGCAGTTTGTGTTAAATTAGAAAAAAGTTAAAACCGGGAACTTAGATATGCCCTTAATGGTACATGCACTCAAATATATGTGTGTTCTTAAGGACGTTGTAAAGGAATAGAGAATGGATGGAAGGATGTGTGAGCAATGCAGACAAGTAGGAGACTGGGGAAGAGAAAGCCATGGAAGAGTATTGGGGGCTTGCAGAGAGGGATGAGATTTAGATTGAGAATAGAGGAAGGGAGATACATCAGGGGCGAGTTGTAGATCTAATGCCCCCATGTCTCCTTTCTTTGGCAAAAAGGAGAGACCAACAAGTGTGGATGAGAAAAAAAGATGGTGGGTAAAGGCATGAAAGACGGAGGAATACAGAAAAGAAAGAGATGGGGACTATAAATGAGCAGAAAAAGAGAGGAGGGAGGAGCAGAAGTGAGAGTGAGAGAAGAAAGTAAGAGCAAAAGCCTATACCACTTGACCCAGCACGCACAAACCTCAGTTAGTTTGCATGAAAGCATTATGACATTATGTAATAAATATAAAAATATCCAAAACACATTATTTCTAAGCCAGCGTACTTATGTTGTTTTTTTAACTGAAAATCACTCACTTCCCTCGCATGCCGTTCTAGAGGTTCAGCAAACATTTGTAAAGATTTTTCATGGCTGATCACCTTGGCTGAGTCTGTTGTACGTGACAGTTTTTGGGACATGCTAAAATGCCTGGATGCTCTGAGTTAGTGTTTGCATCCTGGTGAATGCTGACATGGTGCCATCAAATACACACAGTGCAGCTCTTTTCCCGAGCCTTCTTGTTGTTGCTCTATTTCAAGGGATTCTCTTTCATGTACTGTATTCATACTGCTTATTAAATCATCTCCTTGTCTTTGCAACTATTGACGTTTGTAGCAGTTCCCTAGGAACGTGTCCATGCGGAAAGCCCTCCAGTTGAGATTTGAGCAAATAGTTCTATTTGCCGAGCGATTTACCATAGCATAAAATGCTCTCTGTTGCTTTAGTAGTTTGACATTTTGTCTGTGCCTTTGCACCCCCCTCTTTTGCTGCTGTTTGTGAGCTGTAAAAATAAAAGCAGCATTGCAATACTGAGTCTATGTGTCCTGTGATAAAATTAGCCATCTGGGTGTTTATAGCAATGGCTTATTGGGATTCAGTGGAAATGTATCTCCGGGCAATGTTAGCATTGAATTAGGCAGGGCAGCTGTTATGATTTCATACCAGAATGGAAGTTAGTTGAAAATCTCCAACCTTTTATTGGTTTCAATAAAATGGTTTCAAATAAATAAAACATTTCTAACCAGAAATGTTTAGTCATAAACAGATGCATGTTATGAAGCAGTTTGTGAGCTGGTTCTTTTGTATGATCTCAGCTGTTTTGTTTAGTATTTTAGATTATTTTTTCTTTTTTTTTTTATTAAATTCAAATATTACAAGTTAAGAATGAAGAATGTGCAGGTTACATAGAAAGATTTTTTGGGAGACCGATAAAAACCATTAATTCAGCACAATTTGGTCCACATCACAGTAAAGATCCCCTAAAAGCATGTTGAAATACATGAAGTCTGTGTTTACATGAGTCATCTTCCCCCTTCCATACCCACAGCTACAGCTGTTTGTAGTGAGCAAAAGAAAAAGTAGAGTTAGCCCTGGACAAATCAATCTGTGCAGAGCATGGAATGCTGGAATCACCTAAACAGGTCAGTTATGGGTTAACATTTGAGTGCATTCCTGAGTTCAGGGAAAACTTGCTCTCCGTCATTGTTTTCACAGCACGACTATCTGTTGTTCATCATGAAACTGCCAGTAGGCAGGAAAGACTGTGTTTAAATAGACTTAAAGACATATCAGAGTTTCATGGATTAATACATTTCTGCATTCCATAGGCAAAAATCAGCCTTATCTCTGCAGCACATTTCAGAAAATATTTTATTTTTATTATTATCTAAAAATCCCTCTAATGATTGTGTTGACATTTCCAGGGGTGTCTACACAGACATCTGCCCCCCCCCCCCCATCAGCATGGCGCATCAGGGGAGCAATGTTAACCCACTATTTACCTGCTGTTGCTTGCTCAGCCAATCTCCTTGCGGCTCCCTCTCTGTATGTCAGCAGCAATGCATAGCACATATAAGTGATACACTACATACCCCAGAGTTAGTTAAAAAGTTTCAGCTAACCTGATTGGCCAAAATAAATCATTTTAAATTTGATGCGAATTAACCTGGGTTTGGAGGGTGTTAACCCTGATTTCCAACTGTCAAAAATTACAAGACATTTTGCTAACTTCAATGTAAGTGTTTAAATTCATCTAGTCTGACCATTCTTCTAAAATATTTGGCTTAATACATCCTTGAAATGTTTTTAAGCATATCTGGGCATGCTTGAAGTAGTTTACTGTGTTAATCATTAGCACTACCATTGGAACCCAGTTCTGTTTATCTACCATCTAATATTTATACTTTACAGACGTGTGTTTTTATCCTGCAGAATAAAGGAAAAAAGTCTATGTAGTACATTATTTATGTGGGAGCCATGTTGATAGGAGTTTCTTTCATCTTGTATGTGTGTGAATCCTGCATTGTTTAGCATATCCTGCATCAGAACAAAACTATGACATCATGTGGAGATAATGTCACACATACTCGCCACATCGGTGAAATAAGACACAAACAACACCTTTGTACAAGGAGTCTTGTATACAACACTACATGCTGGATGAACACAATAATCAGGTGAAAGGAACTACTGTAAATATGGCTCCCACTCAAACCGTGTGATGAGAGGGAGATGGATAAAGTCCCAGCACCTCAGACAGATAAGCAAAAAAAAAAGCTTTAATTAAAAAATAATGTTGCAGACTACTTTATTGGTTTTCTAAACACAAATTTCCTGAACTAACATGTGGTATACTAGATCTCACAGCAATTTACCTGAAAATGCCAATGGATCTTTAAAGGCCTATTTAAGTTTCATGGTTTATGAGTGCATCTGATAAAGGAGATTCAGTACTGATGAATGAGAATCGGTAGTATAGGAAAACACCTCTTTACATGAAAAAAATACCAAAATAAACATGATTATACTTACCATATAGTTTGCTAAATCTCTTGAGTTTGCAAGCAGGTGATTTTCAGATTTAACACCCCTGGAAATCCTGTTAAAATTTGAATAAAATTCATAATTCATTTTGGACAAGCACAGGCAGCTGATACATTGTTTCAATCCGTGATGGCAGATTGTGTAGCAAGGAATCATGGGATGTGTAATCCCCTACAAAAGGAAGCAAGGAGTCGTCAGGCATTGCTCTTTAGATCTCTCATTGAGCTGCTTTTAGCCTGAACGTTAGTAAAGGGTTAAAATCTGTACCCAAATGCAGTGTTTCTATTGGTAGGTACACTGTGCCTACATAAGCAGCTCTGGGGGTGTGGAAAACAAGTTTTATTTTTAAATAAAATAAATCTGTATGTGTATAGAATTGTAATGTGTGTGTATTTTTTTTTTATTATTGCATTAACATGAGCAATAATGATATTGAACAATGAAAAAAAGGTTTTTAATGATCGACAAAAATATATTTTTGAAATTCTTTTAATCCCCCCCTATAGATCAATTTTTGTTCAGGGTGACAAAAAACACAAAACAGTAAATTGCAGCAGGAGGACTCCGTAGACTTTCTATGCATCAATGGATTGTACTTGTAGGAACTTCAGGAACAGAGCAAACCTAATTATCATTGTTTATTAATAGGACTCCAACATATTCAGCAGAGTGGAACAACCAGTGATGAAAAACTGAGACATAAAAATAACATTATCATAAAGGAATTAAAAAAGCCTGATAAGGTGGTGATAAAAACTTGCCTCCAAAAGGATTTGTGCTTGTGTTTTATGGGATCTGCTGCTCTGCGTCCCCACCATCCCTACACCATCAGATGGTATCAACAGGTTCTAACAATGTCTGAGCAGAGATAGTGATAACAATGACGCCTGCAGTCCACATTGTGCTTAAAAAATTAAGTAGTTGTGCTGATAGTGTGTTATACACGGAGCTGATTCCAAATGGGTTGCTCTTCCTAAAATTGCTGGCTGGTTATCATTGTTAAGATGAGTGCTGTTCTCTAGCCCAGCAAATAAAATGCTATATTTAAAGGGCTGGTGATCACACTTTTCATGTTAAACCGGTATTTTAATTTAACTTTAATTAACATGTGCAAACAGCAAAGCAAATCTGTAGCCAGTTTACTTCATTATAAGACCAGTCCAAGCTCCACACAACCTACCAAATGTTTGCCTGGTCAACCAACTGCAGCCTTTTAAATACCAATTGCCTCACTTTTGTGCAAACCGTGTTAAACTGAAATCCTGGCCTGTCTGGTGTGTCTAATCGAAACAACCACTCTCTGTAGTTGGATTATGGTCTAAAATGATGTGCCTGCCAGGAAACATTTAAAAAAAAAAAAAACTAAATCAGGCATTGTTTTTATTGGAATATAGAACAGTTTAAGATGAACCATAATATTCCAGGGTTAATAAAGTTTACATGGGAAAATATTGTAAATAATATAATACTACTGGACCTGCAGCATATTTATATTTAAATATATAAATTATACATATGCCTCTCTAACTATATACATTAAATGTCACTGAATTGATATCACAGAATATGCCAATAAGATCATATGGAATAAATATGATATTTTAATGTAAAAGTGAAATAAGTTCCTCTGCTTTAAAATAATAAAAAAATATTAATTACATTTAATTAGAATGTGTTTTTTTTAAGCCAGAGAGATTTATTTTTCGTACTATACCCCTCCACAGAGCTCTCATTGTCCCGAGCTCTACTGAAAGGAAGTGAAAGATTTAAATTGGGAAACAGTAATCCAACATTACCAGGACAACCTAATCAATGTTACCTCTCTTCAGTTCTTTTCAGCAGTGCTCAAGACAATGAGAGAGCTGGCAATGGATAGAGCAGTGGTTAATAATTAGGTGAACTGTGTTTGTAAATTATATTTTCTCGCTAAACATTTGATTTGCTGCTATTTGCATATGTATTTGTAATGTAATTAATGACTAACTAAAAACAAGTTTAACATGAAGTGTCCACACTGGCCCTTTAAGCACACATTTACACGTGATAAAATGAGTGGCCTAACTTTATTACATCACTTCTATTTTATGCACACATCAAAAAACTCCTGTAATTTTTAGAATATGTCCAGATGACATGTAGACTACAGCGGACCCTTGGTACTAGTTGTTAATTGGTTCCAGAAGGCACAAAGAGTACCAAACTCCCATAAGGTGTAATGTAAATTGGTTTTGTCTAGCGTGACGAGTACCAAGGTTTTTTAACTGAAATAGACAAGTTTGAGTGCAGTCGAGTACCGAGGACCCAATGTATATGTAATTATGCCATACAACACGTCACACAAATACTACTACTGTGCAGAAGGAAACACACAATGCCTTTTTTAATAGGAGTTTCTGGAGACCTGAACTGAAAATCCTGCATTTGCGCTGCTTCAGGTAAAGGCAATTACATATAGTTGACGGCTCACAAAATCTGTTTACAACACCGGCATGTTCCCAACAGAGTCTACCCTGAAATTGCAAAAAGAAAATCAACAAAAAAGGCAAAAACACAGCTATATTTTTAATAACGCAATCCAAAGGAACACAGCAGTCCCACGTTTAGTATAAACTTTTGAAGAACTATTTAAACAACTAATCTGGGTAATAGAAAATGGGAAAACATTATTTAGTCTATTTATTATATATGATTCTGTGCACTATTCTGTAAGTGTCTGCTTATCTGTCCTTAAAATGGGAGAGAAAGTAATAATGATAATAATTTGTCAGAAAGTATTTTTCTCAATTACAACAAAGTAGAGTATCACATATTCTAGGGATACAATAAAGGTTCTGTTTATTCCTTCAGCTTTTTTATAACATTTCCCATTTTATTTAATGACAAAGACAATATTGCAGTTATAAGACGTCTTGACCTAGTCACATTATCCCCTTTGAAGGGACCTGTCACCTTGCAACAAGTAAGATTGTATTTAAAGAGCAATAATACCTGGCAACACACTGACCTCCTCATCTGAATCGCTACCTTATCATGGTGAAGGCTATACCATGTACGGTCACCTGAAATGGACAGGTCATAGAGAGGTCAGACAAATCACAGTCCATTGGAGAAGAAACTAGCAACCCACTCCAACTTATGGATCAATGCAACCAGAAACACAGACAGAGGTGAGTGGCGTGCTGCATCCATATGGTCATAGAGAGTCAGACACGAATCAAGGACAGAACAACAACAAATACATTGAACTAGTAATTCTCTCTACAGTAAAAAAAAAAAAAATCATGAGATATACAGCATTATCTATATGGATCCAATTTTTTTATGTGCGACTCGGTATGCTAAATGATGGCATTGTGTGGTTGATTGATGGAGGGATGGGAATAATATGGTATATCAGCTAGTAGAGGAAAAAGTCAGCGCTATAGTAATTATTACTCTGTGCTGACTCCTAGGCTATAATATTATAATGGCTTTACAAGTGGGGATTCATTTTGCTGCACCAAAGTGCTTACAATTAAGATACATTTTTTTAAGGGGGGATTATCTGCCAGTCACAAATGTATGGGGCACAGAAGTCACAAAAACTACTGTGTATCATCAAGTAGAGGCTTGAAGAGCACTTTGGGAAGTTGCATATATTTTTTTATTTAGCTTGAATTGATAACAAGCGGAGTATAATGAGTATGGGCGCTGTGACGATTCAACTGATTATATTTTAACTTTATTGATTTATGAAGTCATGCAGAGAGATGGCTGAGTGGTAAAATGAATTACCTTTCCTTAAAGAGGTTGTGAGTTCAAATCCCACTTCTCCCTCTTCCTCTAGTTTTTTACAGTATTTATCTGTAACTTAAGCAAAAATATTATAAAAAGAAACTGGGGGAACTTAAACCTTCCATATCTTGAAATATCAATGAATGGGTAAAAAGCAACAAGATGATAAATATATGAAAATTTAGATTTAAAAAAAGGGCCATTTACCTCACTGTAAGTGATCTTCATGATTAATAACAGATCCACAGCCTTGCAATGAGGACTCTGATTTATAGTAGGTTTTCCCTGAACTCAGGAGTGCATTGTTTAGTTGATTCCACCATGCCATGCTCTGAACAGATAGATGTGATAAGGGATAACTGTTGTTCTTTTGCTCAATTCAGAGCTGTAGCGTGTGTCTGGCTTGGACTCATGTAAACACAGATTACCGGTATTTATTTCATTTCCTAATTAAAAATGCATGCATTTCAAAAAATTCAGAGAGTATTTTTTAGGAGATCTTTACTGTGATGTGGTCAAAATTGTACTGAATTAAGTGGCCCTTTAATGCCACCGATCCACGCACCTCATTATGTTTTCAGAGGTGGGTACAAGGAGTCTTAACACCCAAAATTATAAATACATAGGGCCTCATTCTATTACCGGCCGTAAATCGGCTGTAAGGCTGCGATTCCTTGCGGGGGTTCAGTTAACTCGCGATTCTATTATACGGCCACGCAAGGATCTCCTCTTACGGCCGGCCGCATATCTTGGAACCGGCCGTAAGCTGTGAAATATAAAAACTGAAAAATAAATTCAAGCCTGCACTGTACAGCTCTGTAAATGCTAGGGATCATATTGGGGGACATGAGGATTAAAAGGAACCCCATCTCAAGCTTGCACATCAGCCCAAACCCAAGTTCAAATTAACTGTTTATTTTCCGGCTGCGGCGTGGGCGTGTCTGAGGTGCTCCAAGCACTCTGGACTTTTTACATGGATATTTTACGGATATTAAAAATAAAATATTTTACGGATTTGAGTACAGGATAATTATGTGCTATTTTTTCTAACACCTAAAATCCCTTTATAGTCTTCTCAAAGTGCAGGATGGCTTTATTTGAGCTATTTTATGTGCTTAATTGGTGCTAGCGAGACCTCTTTCCTGCAAGTAAGCAGCGGCTCGTTTTTAGCCTTGCAGAGAGGTTTCCCGGAGCAATTGAATTGCAAAACTCTTGCAGCCGTTTTAGATCAAAGGCTTTCCTCTGGCGCGAGCGGCCGCAAGAGATAGCAAGGCACCGGCCGCAAGCCTGCCGGAGCCTCCGGCCGTAAGGGAATAGAATAGCAGAATAGCTTGCGGCTGGTCCTTGCGGCCCCGCAACGGCTGCGGCCGCTACTAGAATGAGGCCCATATAGTCCACATGCTTTTACATCTTCTATCTGATGGTGCACACTCCACTTAGAGACTTCAGCGGCCCTTTAACTAGTGCAATTCATAGGTACCTGTAACATACCAACATTGTTTCTCTTGTCCAGAATAAGAGGTCGTGATTTTAATTTGGACAGTGGAACATTTAGAAGTACAGAAAGGGTAGTTGATAAATGGAAGAGCCTTCCAGTCGAAGTTCAACAATGGTAAAAGAAATCACGCATGATAAAGCCAACAAAGGACAGGTTGCATTTGTGGTAGAAATGAAAACTTTAACTATATAAATTAAGATATTTGCAACTGGTTGTTTTTCAAAATGTTAATTCATATTGAATAACT
This sequence comes from Discoglossus pictus, assembly GCA_027410445.1. Classification (NCBI taxonomy): domain Eukaryota; kingdom Metazoa; phylum Chordata; class Amphibia; order Anura; family Alytidae; genus Discoglossus; species Discoglossus pictus. The sequence continues at coordinate 156,806,374 of CM050169.1, forward strand.
ATTCAGGGTCTTTCTACCTGACTTGCTGCTTTAACTATGGTAATTAATTAAGTCTACAGTGGGGAGAGATTAGCAAGAAAAGCATACCCAGTTGGTAAAAACAAGAATAATGATAAGTTTAACAGTGTGAAAAACATTATCATTATTCTTTTTTACCAACTGGGCATACACTTCTTGTGAATCTCTCCCCATGGCGAGAAGTACTTAATCACCCTAGATAAAGCAGCAAGTAACATAGCAGGATCTTGAATAGTAATTTCTGTTTGAAAAAAAGCAACATTCAAGGTCCATTATCTCACACTAATCTAAGTTTTTTGTTGTTGTTTTTTTAATAACATTCTGTTGCATATGATCTTATTTATAGGTAAATAATAAGGACCTTTGCTGTGTCTTTTTACACAGGTGAGGTCCCAAATATGGTATAAATTAAAACTATAGGTAATAACAAGTGTTTGCCAATTGAATGTTATGTTACAAAAAAGCATATTTCCCTACAGTTAACTATGATTGAAGCTTGCCATTTTGAGTTGTCAGTCAGTCTTTCTTATCCACCTAATAGAGATACATAACTTTTGTAAAGGATAGATTATTGTTATTAATTCCTGAGTATCTCCTAAAGCATTGGGTCCATTGTCTTGAGTTCAGTTGCAGGCACAAAATAAAAGACTAGGCATGCTCAGACCCAGGGGAATGCATTCAAGAAAATGGATCCAATTCCTCAGGGGTAATCAATGCTTAAGGTAATGATTTCTCATTATCAATAAATTAGACTGTTGGTTTGTACGTGAATCAGAAAGGCTGTCTGACCGCTTTAATAACTTTTTAGATACCTTTTAAAATAATGTTTAACTGAAAGTCTTTGTTATTACCTAGTTTTAAATTACATTATATTTGGAACCTCACGTCTGCTGTGCCAGGTTTGTAAATTAGATAGAATAGGCAGGATATATGGAATTTTAATTATCTGGTGCAAGATCTAACTTTCGTTGTTTTGATTCCTTCCTTAAAGATATATAAGATTCCAGGGTTTCAAATGTTTGGTAAGAAACACGCAGTGATTTTCAGAAAAATATGTGTTACATAGAAAAGTTCAACGTACTTCCAAAGTTGGATGCAGGATAGTACAATTCCGCTTTATACACCAAAAAGGTACTTTCATAACCAAGCACACAGAGGAGAGACAGCCAGATACAGTGTTTGACCTTTCTGGTTGGGTAGGGTCTGAATTCACAGTTGAATCGGAGCACAAGGAGAAAGAGAGGTTGCTTTGCAACAGAGAAACACCCGAGTTTGATACAAATGTTTCAGCTAACTACTTCTTTCTCCTGATTGACCAAAACAAATTATGAATGTTATGTTAATCTTAGCAGGAATTTTCAGGGTTGTCAACTAACAAAAGCTGCTGCTTGCAAACTGAAAAGATTTAGCAAACATCAGGGTGAGTTTGTAAAGGTTTATTATTTTGGTATTTTTTTCATGCAAACAAATGTTTGCATACACTGCTGATTCTCCGCCATCCAATGCACTAATAATCCAGGAAACTTAGATCTGCCTTTAACTGTGCCAGGCGAAAGAATGGTGTTAAATTAGAATATCCATTTGATATACCCTGATTATTATTATTACCCTTTATTTGTAATGCGCCAACATATTCTGTAGCTCTGTACAGGGGTTAAGTACAACGCAAAATAAAATGAATACATTGCAAAAGAAAGGGGGGCCCTGTCTTTGAGCTTAAAGTCAAACGTACATAGTTACAATCTATTGAGTGGTCAAATAGCCCAACAGATGTTAATGAATCTCCTACAAATGACCATTGTTTGTGAAGCATTTGTTAGTCTGCTCTGTGTTTTATAGGTATGTTTATTTGTGGTCTGGTTATACAGTGGATGGAGGATGCTCAGCCAGTCATTGGCTCCTGTCTGAGTATTCTGGAAGCCCTCCAGTTTGGATGCAGTCTAACATCTCGCCTCATGCTCTCAAGGACGGCTTTGTGTACGCTGATCTTTCCAGGATGTCAAGCAGGTCCTTGACCCTGCACTAATGACTTCTCAAGAATATACTGTTATTCAGAGCATCCAAACGCAATTTCACTTCTTGAAGATATATTCATATATTGCCATGGAAAGGACATACAGTTTGTACTCCATTGTTTTTTTTACAATAATATAATCAGTTCAGTTTTTCTCTCCATGGGGACAAAGGTTTACAGGCCCTTAAACTTAGAGGAAGATTGGCAGCTAATTTCTTTGTCTTTTTTGCAATCACTTTCTGTACTTTAACATGCTTTTAAGAGATGGACTGCCCCAGGGATGCATGCAGAATAGATTTAAGTTTTGTTTGAACTGAAGTTTAACCTGATAAAGTGCAAAAACTTAAATGTTCAGTATGTCTGGGGCATATAATCATTACAATTTAAAATATATATTTTTTCAGTGAATTGTATAGTTTAAACATTTTTTTTCTTTTCCTATTGTGGCTATATCTCAGTCTATATTCTTCACTAGAATATAGCAAATGCATATGCCAATACCTAGGGAATTATTCAAGGTTCATTTATCTCTGTGCCAGGAGGGGATTAGTAAATGTCTATAAAATACAGTTCTAGTTTTTACAAGTGAGGAAAGGGATAGGTTCAGAAAAAGATAACTTTTTTTTTCTTATATAGTTGTCACATAGTTTTTGTGCTATGATATTTATGCCCATTTTATTTTTCTTTATTTTTTTCTTTATTTTTTTACAACCAACAATTTGAAGTAAGGGCAAAGTTGTCCAACATTTTTGTTTTGCCCACAAACATTTGGACTATAACAAGAAGAGCAAAAACACATTGGTGTAGTGTTAAACAAATCCATATATCACACATATAGATGTGTTGTTAAAGTGAGGCGACGCAGGTCTTGGGCTGCAGTGAGCGCCTAAGGCCCTTATTGCACTGAGAAGCGGGGCGAGCAGTTCAAGCACGCGCCACAGGCTGCAACTCCGAGGCGACCAGTTGAGGCATGCGAGACTTACGACCCATAGGACTTTGGACCAAAACCTGTACATACACTGTGCGCCTCGCAAAAATTTGACTTTAACATCCACGACGAATTGGAAATACCTAAAAAAAAACAAATGTGCCTCCGATTCTCTTACACACTCACACACAGCACAGGGGGAGAGCCAGGAAGCCTGTGAGTGAGGTTGTAAGTTCATTTGAGGCATATTTGTCGTTTTTTCACGATTGAAAATCACCTAAGCAAGGAAAAAAGTGGCTGCCGAAAAAACGCAGCACAACGAAAACTAGCTTGAATGACAGAAAACTAGCCCGAAGGACGGAAAAACAAACACCCAACCAGTAACAATTCATCCAAGCCACTAACATTTAACTTAAGGTAGTAACACTTAACCCAAGGCACTAACGCAACCAAAGACCGTAACATTTAAGCGCAAGGCCTATAAACTACACAAGGGAAGAGGCTTGCAATGAGCGTCAAAGGCACTCATTGCAAGCCACGCAATGAGCTCCAAAGGCGTTCATCATGCGGGTAGCAATGAGCTCCAAAGGTGATCATTGCAATTCAGGAAAGTTGTGGCTCGCGATGAGCGCAAAAGGTGTTCAGAGGGCCCATAGCCTCACATTGTGTGGCAAACAGCATTGCCAGGCTTACCATTTTATTCCTGTCATTTTTGACAGGCAACTTCCTATTATTAAAATAAAAAGTTATTGATGTATGTAGTAAAAAAAAAAAACTTGGGTTTGATCAACATGAAACAACCATATAAATACCTTAGGTTCTTAAATATACCCAAATACACTTGACTGGTTGATATCTCAAAATGGTGATTTATAAGCAACTGGATTAATTTTCATGTGTAAACAGTAGATCTCTTCATGTAAAGTAATTAAGTGAAGGCAATGTACAAAATAGCAATTCTCAATTTTCCAGTTTGACTAACTTTAGAAATCTGAAATTGCTATATAATTAGTTTAAATGAATGTTTATTAAGACGCATTGCACAACCATAACTCTTAGATCAGGCCATTATGGAAAAGAGGCAGACAAGATGCCCTGTAACATCACCACCTACAATGAATAAACAAATTTTCATCTTCTCACAAACTGTATTAAACAAATGTCACAGATACTTGTGTCCAGCCAGGCATCCCTTTGGGTGAAACAATCGTAGGCAGATGTCTATTTTAGTAATTCCATAAATGCAAAGAGAAATGTTATATAAACCTCTAGCAAAAATAAATGCTTTAATATTTGTCCAAAAATCCAATAATCATCATGAAAAGTCACCCGCCACATGGTAATCCAAATATAAATTTGGTCAATGAGATATAATGGTATCTAAACCATTATATCTAATTTTCAAGACTCACTCACCTCAGGGTTGCAGGGAGAAAAGCAGATGTGATACCTATATTTAAGAAGGGTGCAAGAGCAAATGAAAGGAATTATAGACCAGTGAGCCTCACTCATGTAGTTGGAAAGCCTTTAGAAGGGTTAATAAGGGATAGCTTATAAGAATGTGCCTGTTTGAACAAAATTATAAGTAGGGGTCAACACAGATTTATGAGGGATAGTTCATATCAAACAATCTAATTAGTTTATATGAGGAGGTCACTAGGCACTTGGATCAAGGCAAGTCATTGGATGTAGTCATTTTGGATTTTGCAAAAGCTTTTGATACAGAGCCACATGAAAGACTATTGTGCCAACTGAGGGATACAGGAATTGCATTTAATAGCTGCTCATGGATTTGGAGCTGGCTAAAAGACAGGAAGCAAAGGGTTGTGGTAAAGGGAACATACACAGATTGGACTAAAGTGGTAAGTGGGGTTCCTCAGGGTTTAGTATTAGGTCCTCTTCTTTTTAACATATTAATGACTTAGAAGTGGGATTGGAAAGTAATTGTCTCCATTTTAGCTGATGACACTAAGTTGTGCAAGGCAATTAAATCAGATAATGATGTACTTTCCCTCCAAAGGGATTTACATAAATTAGAGAAATGGGCATCTAAATGGCAGATGAGATTTGGTAAGAATAAATAAAAAGTTATGCATTTATGAAGGAAAATAGCCATGCAATGTATAATCTTAATGGAGCAAATCTAGGGCTATCAGATATTGAAAGGGATTTGGGAGTACTAGTGGACAACCACCTAGGTAGCAGTGCTCAAAGCCAAGCAGCATCTGCAGAGGCAAATACAATATTAACATGTATTAAGAAGGGTATAGTAGCCAGGGAAGCAAATATAATTCTGCCACTATATGGAATACAATTTCCACTTCACAAAAAGGACATTTTAGAGCTAGAACAAGTACAGTAAAGGGCAAAAAAACTAATAAGGGGAATGGAGTGGCTAAGTTATGAAAATCAAATGAAGTCTATTTTCTCTAGAAAAGAGGTATCTAAGAGAGGATATGATTACCTAATATAAATATATACAGGGTCATTACAAGTCCTTGTCGGGTGAATTTTTTGTACCAAGAGGTTTTTACCTGTCAAGAGGACATCACTTGAGATTAGAAGGAAAAAGATTCTACCTTAAAGAAAGAAACTGGATCTTCACAATAAGGGTGATTAATCTGTGGAATTCTCTACCAATTCAATTTGATAGATAATTTTAAAAAGGGATTGGATATAGTTTGAAAAAAGGGCATTCAGGGTTATCAAGTATAAGTAGATGTAGTATTGATCCAGGGAGCTATTGCTAGTATCTCCGGTCAGCAAATAATTTCCCCTTTTCATTGGCAATGTTTCTTTTTTTTTTTTTTTTCTTTCTCGTTTTTTTTTATTTCTTGGTTTGCCTTCCTTAGGATCAATTATCAATTAATAGTTAATCTGCATATTACAAAGAACAGAGGAGATCTAAAACTTGATGTACTCAGTCTTTTTTTCAATCTGAATTACTATGGGCCTCATTATATTAAGGGCCGTAGGAGATGCGTGGCAGCAAGTTACTTCCCTATTCTATTCCCTTGCGGCCGAGGGCTCCGGCGGCTTGCGGCTGGCGCCCTGTTATCCCTTGCGCCCACCCCCGATGCAGGGAAAGCCTTTGATCTTGCAAGAGTTACGTCCGCCAGAAAACCCAGGTCTCTATTCAAATGCTACTCGAACCCTTCCGTCAAGGCCGTAATTCGCTAAAACCGAGCCGTAGCGTACTTACACCAAAAAGGTCCCGCAAGGCTCTTACTTACAACTCGTAGCACCAATAAGGCACATAAAAAATCCATCCTTACTTTGATGAGACGTGAAAGTGATTGTAGGTGTTAGAATTCATAGCACAACATTCCCCTGCACTCAAATTTGCAAATCATTTTTTTTTGTAGTTCATGTTAAGTTTCCGTCTCCATAGTGCCACAGGCTTGGAGCACATCAGAGCAACAACGGCTGTGGGATTTTCCCCTCCGTCAAGTCCGTAAATGGATAAAATAGACCCACAGGTTACTTGAGCCACGAAGGTGTCGCAAAGGGCTTGCTTACAAATTGTAGCACTAATTAAGCAAATAGAAAAGCCACCCTGTAAGTTGTGCAAGCTTGAGAGGGTGTTGCTATTAATCCTCATGCCCCCCATTATGTTGACTCATCATTTACAGTGCGGTCTTGAATTTATATTTGCATTTACAGTTTGCCGACTTTGCGGCCTTGAGACGCGATTTACGGGAGCACAGGAAATGCTTGCAGACGATTGCATAGTTTGTAGCCGGCCGTAAGTGGGACCTCCTTGCGGCACCGTCCATTTGAATAGCAGTGTAGCCATAGCTCTACGCAGGGCCGTAAGCTGACCGCAAGTAATCGTAGTTTTACGGCCCTTAATAGAATGAGACCCTATATAACTATGTAATATATTCATCTGATTCAATATCTGTCCGTTCCTCGTGAATGGAATAATGATGAATATAGAGGTTCCACTGTATATGTATATAATGAATCATTACATTAGCAGTACCTTGCAGAATTTGTGGTATAATTTGTCTGTAAATGTTTATTAGCAGTCACTGCAATTCAGCTCTATTTAAAGGACCACCATGGTCATATTTTAAAATGTCCTTTTCATTTATAGCTCTTCAAAAGAGTAAAACATGTTTTTAGAATCTGAGAAGATAATAATGCAGCTCCTGACTTATTACATTGTGTATGTAGTTTATGCTGCTGTGGAATCTATAATTTTGGCTTCAGCAGATCAGCTGAGCTGGGAGGAGACTTTGAATGCAAAGGAAGTTTTAATCTGCATAATGGGTCTGTAGCAGGTACAACTGCAGGACTAAAGGGAAACTGGTTGGTTTACAAGGACATGCCCACTAGAAAAAGAGTAGCGGGCAGAAGCAGGAAAGAAAACTAAATGGAACCCCAAATTTTAAAAAAAAAAATGCTTATGATAATGTTTAGCTATTCAAAAGAACATAAAGAAAATTTCTGACCAGAGTGCTCATTTTAAATTATTTCATAGGGGGCTTTATTTACTTAGTGTTATAGATTGGCACTGACTTAAATGTGTCCCAAAATAAATATGATTTTTCAGAAATGCCTTTTATTAGCTGACACACCTTATTTGTAAACCTTAAAGACATGTTCCATTTAAGTGATAGGATTAAGGTGTGGAAACTGTACCTAATCCTGTCTCCACAATCTTTATTGCCATGGTATGTTTTGCTGCTTCAACAGTTGGAGAGAAAAACAGTTGGAGAGAAAAATAGACAAACAAACTTGGTATACCATACAGTCATGGGATTTTCTTGCATAAGCAAGACCGTGATTGAGTGCTTGGCAAGCCTTGAAGTAGATCTGGTGATAAAAATTGATGAGAACACAACAGATACAGGTTACATATTTGTAAGAGTTATCCAAGAGAGAGGACTCCTAATGCTTCATTGGTGGTGATTGTGTCTGGGGAGTGAGATGATTGATATTCATCTTCTGTTTTGATGTGGTCTATAAGTTACTCTGAGCCAATAAATACAGCTTTAGCTTCTTTGCTTCCTTAGCGCCAATACGTGAGCACACAACACCCATCTGAATGTCTTGTGGTGGATGTAATACATGAGAGGATGCATGGTTTGTAAGGAATAATGAACAGTGAGGGTACACAACTGATCACTATATTTTGAAATGCAGCCATCTTAGTGTACACTGATTTTTGTATGTATTATTTCCATCCACCATAGTGTGTTAATGTTTATTGCCAGTAATTGCTTCTTGTCCTCTGGGTTTAAAGCCATATGAAATCGACCATTGACCAGGGAGTAATTAGCTTAAGTAGCCTGTTTACTCTCTCTTCTATGGATTTAGACTAAAAACAATGCACTCTGTGGCAAATCGTATTTATTAGCAGTGATCATCCAGGAGAATTGGCTTAGTGGGTTGGTCTGACGGATGATCGCCAGGTAAAAATCATAAACCTTAGTGAAATTTTACTGTAATAAAATACATTTTGAATAACATTCCATTGTGATTACTTGTGATTATCTATAGATTTCAACTATACCATATAGAAACCTCTGCTGTATCACCAACAAAAACTCTAAAAATGGCGTCTTCCAAGCCATAGCTAGGCATTATTCTTTCTTGATCTTTTTTTAAATTGATATTCCGTTAAAAAGCATACCACATAACCTCTCATGACATCCAGGTGGAGCCAGTTGCCACACCCCAGCATATATATGCCTGCATCAATTATTTTGTTTTAAATTTTTTTTTTTTTTTTTTTTAATTGTTAGCCATGGTATCAAAGTCCAGATTGATGCAAATTATTTGTGTGCGGGACCTTGTTTATAGTTATTTCTATGGGTGTTGCCCAAGCTCAGAGCAACGATGTTATAAACGTCCTCACTATGGGTCTTTGCCAAAGTTGGGGAAGGCACCCCCAAAAAAAACATAGATTTGGAATTGATAACAAGTAGAAGGGCCTATCTGGTCTGCCGATTCTATCTATCTTAAGTAAAATTAACTTAATGGAATTAATTGTGCTTAAAGGGTCATTTACCTCACTGTAAGTGCTTTTCATGGTGTGAAAGAGCACAAGGTTGTATGTTAAAATTATCTATTTTTTTAATTACACTAATAACAAACACACTGTAGCTTGCATACAGACTTTTCCATGATTATTGACATATGCCGACACCGTGCGGTGAAGGCTTTGTGAACACAAACATTTATAGTTTTCCCTGAACTTGGGAATGCAGCATGAGATGTTAACCCCTAACTGACCAATTTAGGTGATTCCAGCATTCCATTATTTCTCTTTTTTTGCTTATGCTCACTGCATGGAGCTGTTGCTGTGGATCTGACTGGGGCTTGCCAGTGACACAGAGATTTAATTTATTAATTTCTCTGTGGAATATGCATGTATTTCAAAAATTCAAAATGTATTTCAACATGATTTCAGGGGTTCTTTACATTGGAGTGCTCCAAACTGTGCTGAATTAAGTGGCCCTTTTATGTTAGTTGATTAAATTATTTCTGTTATTCCAAGTAATTAATTGTAGGAAATGCTTATTGTTGTAATCGAGACATCTGACACCTGTATAAATTTTAACACAAACAAAAAGAATACAGAAAAATCTGATTTATTAAATTAGAATGTTCCATTTTGTCTGGTGTCATCACATCTTCACAGTTTGGAGTGATAGATAGGGAAGAAATGTAGTGGGAGGACATTTTCTTAAACAAGTGGGGATTATAATTTGACACATACCCTCTTCTTCAATTGCTGCAGGAGCAAAGTCTACAGTTATAATAATAACGTTGTTCCTACAGGAATGAAAAGGCCCCTTTACGCACAAACAACCTTCAGTAATGTGTCATGAATGCCCTCAGTGACCAGCGGAAGCTTCTGTTTTTTCTATTTAAAAATGAACTTAATGACTTTACCCTGCCTCGTTATGCTTGGACTCAAAGTTTTTATCTCTCTCTGGGACTGGCTTGAAGCATAAAGTTAATATTTGTATTAATATGGTAGTAAGAGATTGATCACTTAATTCTGACCTTTTTATCATACCACTATATTTTCTTAATGTGGTCATATATACAGTATACTTTAACATTGTATAGACTTAATGTATTCTAAAAGCCTTTATATCTAGTAAAGAAGGAGAGGGCTTTTATAAAAACAGTTCAAAGCATGGGAATTTACAGGCAGATTTCTCTTGAGTGTTAAATCATAAAAGCAAAGGATCAGTAAGAAAAAAACCTAAAAGGACCACATTAACAAACAATATGTGTATTTTAAAGCCAAATAGGAAAGTGTGCTTTTAAGGAATAAATTGCCTTTACAGAAAATGTATAAACCAATGCTGTTTAAACTAGTTCTGTATTTTACAAGAAAATATTTTATAATAATAAAGGGACGCAATGGAGGTTTCAGATATGGTTTAAATTAAATCTGTAAGTCATAACAAGTAATTGTATTATTTGAGTGTTATTCAGAATGCATTTTCTTATAATAAACCATCATTTAAGTTTATCATTTTTGTCTTTCAGATTCACCTATCAAACAAGGACATTTAATGCTGTCCATACATGGGATTTACTCCATTGGGTCTACTTGTTTTCAGTCTAAAGCCATTTGACAATGAGAAAATAAGGATATAAGGACCCAAGGCAGTAATTTAAGGATTAGGGTAATTAGGCCCTGGGGTCTGCACGCTCTCATACTTCTCAATTTTCAATGGCTATAGACTGAAAACATTGTCACCCCCCCCCCCCCCCCTTTCATAAGTAACATTCATCTGATAAATTAACTTGTCCTATGTACCTATGGTTTTAAATTACACAATATCCCAAATCTCCACTTTGTCCCTTTTAACAAATTGCAGTGTGAATTTTACGTGTGCAGAACTTGGAGGTAAGTTGGTGAACTAGTTGCAGTGAGTAATGACCTCGTCCACATGGTTTGCAAAACCAGAGGAGGATATAATGAATACAAATTGAAATGTGAATTCCCTCTTGTGCTTATTGCCAGCTTGTAAACTGTACACAGCACTAACAAAATACTGGAGAGGTCTGGTCTGGGTATCATGCCTTGAAAAATAACCTATAAATAATCAGCCTAATCACCGCAAGTAGACTACATGGATTAATTTGGGGATAACATTCGTCATAATTGAATCTCATGAGGGGGAAAGTGATAGATTGTTAACCTTTTCTTCTTTTTGAAGCTGAGAGCATCATCTAAAAGGCCAAAACCACTGTAAAATTGAAGAAAGCAATACCATTAGGCTCCATGGCACCATAATGTGTTGTGTACATTCCCTTGGCTGCAAAGTTAATCAGTTGACTGGATTTAGTGTGCCTCATTTCTTTTAATAGCTGCTGCCTTGCTGATCCATCTCTCCCTTATCTGACTTTTTTCTCTCCTCCTCACTTTGCTTTAAAGTCAGAAGTCATTTAGCAATGTGTCTCTCTACAGCGCCTATCATGAGAGCCGGCACGGCTTGATTGTAATAAGGATTATCGGACAGCCAGTGAACCTGTACTATGTATGGGAACTCTAAACACTAATGACTGAGACATGTAGCCTGCCATTCATACACACAGGGTTTAATTAATAGCAAAAAATAAAAAATCAGTATCTTCCTGTATGTGTTAAATACTGGAGGGCCTAGCACTGCAGTTGGGGGGGTTGGAGACACAGCAAATATTCAAGCTATAGTAAGATATACAGCTGTAGATTGTTCCAATTACTTTATTAGTTTATGTTATAATTAAAAATAATTTTCTTTTAATTAAATTACAGTTCATCATTTTTGTCTGCCTTTTTGATATCCCGAACTTAGTGATCAATTACCTTTCTAAATGGAACTTGACATAACTACATTAAATTATGGGTAAAATTATTTTACAAAAAAATAATAAAGAAAAGATAGACACAATCTTTATTTTTATATATATATATATATATATATATATATATATATATATATATACATACACACAATTATGTTTACTGCAGTGATTCATTTTCTGTTCTCAGCTGATTCTTTCATTTACTAATGAACTTCCAATGACTTCTACTGAAAGTACTGGCAGTTTTAGATGCATTTTCCCATTATGCAGATAGAAACTTCTACATTTAGAATCTCTATCCACCTCAAGAAGATCAGAAGAAAACAAAAATGGCAGATTCCATAACTGCATAATTACGGTACATATATTAAGTAAAAACAGAAGCTTTATTATTTTTCCACACTAAAATATGTAAACATATTTGTAAGTGTAGGGCTTCAAAGGAATATATTTTTAATAAAAGACTGCAGTGCTAGTGTCTAATCATTGCTAATCATTACGTACTCTGGGGGTTTGCACATGCCTACAATGTTGGACCACTTAATGTGAATAATGTGTAAATATGCAAACTTATTGGAAATTATTAGCAATGATTGGACGCAAAGCTAAGCTATCAAGCTTGGTGAGATAATTAGTAAGGATGACTGACAGACAAAATTACAATTTTCTGTGTTTGTTATTTTTTTAATGCATTTTCTTACAGTAAACATTCAGTTAATAAATTACTACTGCCACCTTAAATTCTAAGTTATACCATAATTGTGTGTCCCTTTAAATACTAAAACTGCTCAAGGAAAACATTGTTTTTTCTAATCCGCATGCTAGATTTCTAAATAGCATCTTTCTACACTAGGGAATGTAAGGAAAGCGCTGAATACATTATATGCGTCTGTTGACACATGCAGTCAAGTGAGTTGATTAATTTGAAGACTATTGATATTTTAAGGTGATTGCATCTCATTTTTATAAAATGTTACTATTGGTACCTGAATTTGCTCTGTTTTGTTCCCAGGGGACAATTAGCGTTGGTATTGATGCCACCGAGCTGTTTGATCGCTATGATGAAGATTTCGAAGACATGCCAGGAAGTAGCTTTCCCCAGATTGAAATTAACCGAATGCACATCTCACAGTCTATTGAGGTAACTCTCAGCTAATGCCTTTCCATATAAAAAGCCTTTCTAAATTTGCAAGGCAAAGCAGCACCAAGAAGCTTCGTGCATTAAGTGGTGCTCAAATTTTATTTTTATTTACCATCTTCTCATCTTTATTTATAAGGGGATACAATTACTAAGTTAGATGGAGATTCATCTACATGTTGAAGAGAGGTTCACAGTAGGGCAGTATGTCTGCGAGCAACCTCTATTTAGTGTTGTCTACTTTGCGATGTGTTTCAGATTTTTCCTTCATGGTATAAAGTTTGCCTCCACGAGGAGTAATGTTGACAAATATTCAGCAATAAGGTTAATTTAATACCAGGAGCAGAAAATTGCAATCATCTTCCATCACTCTGGCACAGCGATGAGTTATCTGTCCAAGTCATTTGGCTGTAATCTCTGTGACCCCAAGGTTTCAGATTCCTATCTTATCAAGGTCAAATTAATATCATCTTCTTCCAGGCAAAGTGAAATGAGTTCCAGTTTTGGCAAGACTGATATTTAACTTATGTAAGAAGTTATGAGGCTGCCTATGAAAAGCAATGTCATTTAACATTATCGTCAATTGATAAAAACTTGAGTTCATTTAGTAACATTCACTTTATCTTGCCAGGCCCCGCTGACTGCTTCAGACACAGCAATCCTCTCTGGAAGCCTCTCCACGCAGAATGGCAATGGCGGAGGATCAATAAACTTTGCTCTGAGACGAGTGACCTCGGCCAAGGGATGGGGAGAGGTAAACACCATAAAAATAATAGTGCAGACGGGTTTCTATATCAGTTAACTGAAAAGCTAAGCAAAAACATATGCAGCGCATTATGGAAATAAATTGCAAAACAGGACGGAAAGGTAGTTTGCAAACTGGTGTTTATATAATTATGGCTGTCTACCATCCTGTCAGACACAATAGGTTTTATACATCGCTGCTTATGTGTGAAGGGCAAAACTAATGGGATCTTCAGCTGCTTGCCGTTCCTCCAATTGCACAACAGCCTGCGTCTGTGTAGGTGATTAAGGGGTATCAATTATTACTGAAGTCCCCAAGGCTACTAGTTAGTGTCTAGAAGAAGCTAAATTTGCTGAAGTTGCTCAAGAGAAATTATCTGATCAGGAATTGTAAATCCATAAGAGCAGAGAGATAAAATAGTCACAGACCTCATTCTAACAAAAGTATGTTAAGCTCTAAACATATGATGACTCCTAAAAAGAGAAGTTATACTGCATTATTTACGTAACCTTATTTGAACAATGTCTGTGTGTTTGCATTGTACTGCTGTGTATGATCCAGTACTTCTTTAAAATATATCAAAAACTTAGGAGCCAGGGAGATTTTATTTTTTTTAGGATCCAGGCAAGCTGGGTTTATTTTATTTTTTCGGAACCTCTGGAAAAAAAATTTAGGAGCCTTCGCTGGAGGTTTCTGTGACGTTTCTATACCCATGCCTTAAAGGACCACTGTAAAGCCTTAACAAGAAGAACTACTTAGTTTAGTTAAGTATTGATCATTAATAAAAAATATTATTCAATGATGCATTATTAAATTAACTTTTAAATTTTAGTCTGCCTCCAGCTGAACTAGTTGTCTCCATCCTTATAACATATATTTAAAAAGAGAAAGTATACTCATAGACTAGCATACCGACCCAGTAGAAGACTAACACCAAAAATATGAACAATTGCAGGAAATCCAATTCCAAAATAACTTTTATGAATGACCATTAAAAAATAATGTACAATAACAGACGATTAAATAATACTGTAGTGTTAAAACAACAGGGCAGTGGATCCTAGGTCCTTTAAATTATTAGAATGGTAGGAGCAGCTTCCTTGTTCACTTATATTCAAAAATTGCTTGGGCCCTTGTTGCTAGGTCATTTATCAAACTAGTGCTCTGAGCCAGGGGAAGTGTTCTAACAAACAAAATAAAAATAATGTGAATATGAAATGAAACATATTGGATATCTGGCAGCCTAAACTGCTTGGCTCACTGTCAAACGTAGTGTTTATTTTACTAGTTTGATCAGTAACTTAAGGATAATCAATAACTTTCTATTTTTCAAATATTCTAAACAATGGGTGGAGGAAACGATCCTTCTATTTTACATGGTACGCGTTTTAAAAGTAAGATGTTTATTCATTTCACCTACTTCTTATTAAAACAATAATTGCCCCTTAAGCAGTCCTTTGTTTATGAGCATAAAGCTATTCGATGTATTGGCTCTTCATGTACAAAGTCTATTTCCGCCTCTATCTTTAATGTAGCTGGTATAAATGTGGTTTGGTAAGAATGCATTTGAAGCTAATTGTGCAGACTTACTGTAGCCAAAGGGGGAAGAGCATAAAGAACTCAGTAACTTAATAATACACTTTTCCCTATGGAAATAGTTTCCACTTAGGATTTTACAACTGTACAAAAGAAAGGTAAGAGTTTTTTTTCTTTCTTTAGTTCAGTATTCTACTGGCCTGTCTGTAATTTTTAGTGAGTATATAAATACTGCAACTTTAACAAGCGTGCGGGACTGCTGAGACTGAACAATGTCAGATTAACATTGAAAATCAGCTCTGAAAGTCACCCACACTGGTAAATGAGACAGTGAAAGCTTTCTCCAACTTCAAAGGCTGTTCTGAAGCAGAACTGCTGACATGGTTTAACATGAGACTCTGGAGAACAGTCCCCAGCCACCTGTGAGACCTGCAAACAGTGGAGTGTAACAAAATGGAAATGCAAAAAAGCAGCAATTCATCCGAAGACCCTTAATTAGATTCAGAGAGGAGAGTCAGTTATCAGACAGCCGGGTCTGCTCCAGAGAGGCCTCTACTCTTTTATTCGAGCTTCCTGAGCCTGGAAAGAAAGGCTTTGCTGCCAACTAGAGAAATGAGATTAAATCAGAAACACCAGTTATAATTTAAGGGTTGAATGGGGCAGTGGCCAAAGGCCAAAACGTTTCAACACAGGATAAAAGAATAGGACATGTGACTGATTATATTACCTAGAACTGTGATCTGTATGATTTATGGGAGCTGCAGGGTCAGTGCCAGTTTTGTGGGTGAGACATTTAGTGATTAGCTGTCCTTTGATGGTTTATTTCCTAAAAGGTACTTGGTCCATTGGTATAACTTTTTTTTCTATTAGTTCTTTTGGTTATACTTTCTTCAGAATCAGACTTTCTTTTGCAATCTTTCTCTGCAATGCTATCTTTTCAGAGTAAGATGTTCTATGCAATATGTTTAGTTTTTCGTGTAGGATATTAACATGATTTGAATAGTGATATCAAGACCATGCATAAAGTTAAAAGCTTTCTCCAAAACTGCAGATACATGTGATGTAATATAATACATATGATATGTACATTTTAGTTTACTTATTTTATTCCCCCCCCCCCCCCAAAGAAAAAATAAATAAATGGATACTGTCATACTGTCAACAGCAAGTTGATTTAATCTTAAAGTACATTAAAAAAAATACATATGTGGGTGGTCCCAGAGTTACAGACGATCCAACCCATATTTAAAAGCTGGCTCCCAAGGCTTTCTGTATCAGTTTGTTTTTATGTTCCGTTTAAATTCAAAGAAAGAGCACGATAGTTTCTGTAACATACTATTACAGTACAGGGGTACTACTAATATTATTATTATTATTATTATTATTACTACTACAGTATTTTGTTGTTTAGTCGTCCAGTCATCTCTCTGAGACCATATGAACTGCAGCACACCAGGCACATTTATCATTATGTTTCTGGTCGTACTTATCCATTCCTTCTCCAGTGGATCGCCTGCTATGATCTGTACAACTTGGGTGACCCTACATGGTATAGCTCACAGCTTCATTTAAATACACAAGCCCCTTCACCAACAACAAGGTAGCGTCCAGAAGGCCATTAAAGTATTACAGTACTAGCGACTTGCCCGTCTGCATTAAAATTTGAAGGCTCGCAATGCTGTTTATTAATATGTATTATGTGTTTCTACAAAAAAATTAATGACTGTACAAAACAATAACTGTACAATGATGATGAGCATCTAAACACACTCCTAATAAGCGCACTGTACAATGATGCCGGGATCTATACACACTTATAATAAGCACACTGCACTGTACAGTGATGACGGGCATCTATGCGCACTCATAATAAGTGCACTGCACTGTACAATGATGATGGATATCTATACACACTCATTAAGCGCACTTCACTGTATAATGATGATGGGCATCCATACACACTCATAATACCCACTACACTGTACAATGATGATGGGCATCTATATATACTTATTATAAGCGCACTGCACTGTACAATTATAGCGGGCATCTATACACACTCATAATAAGCACACTGCACTGTACAATGATGACGGGCAGCTATACACACTCATAATAAGCGCACTGCACAATGAAGACGGGCATCTATACACACTCATAATAAGCGCACTGCACAATGAAAACGAGCATCTATACACACATAATAAGCGCACTGCACTGTACAATGATGATGGGCATCTATACACACTCATAATAGGCGCACTGCACAATGATGACGGGCATCTATACACACTCATAATAAGCGCACTGCACAATGAAAACGAGCATCTATACACACATAATAAGCGCACTGCACTGCACAATGATGACGGGCATCTATACACACTCATAATAAGCACACTGCACTGTACAATGATGATGGGCATCTATACACACTCATAATAAGCGCACTGCACTGTACAATGATGATGGGCATCTATACACACTCATAATAAGCGCACTGCACTGCACAATGATGATGGGCATCTATACACACTCATAATAAGCACACTGCACTGTACAATGATGATGGGCATCTATACACACTCATAATAAGCACACTGCACTGTACAATGATGATGGGCATCTATACACACTCATAATACCCACTACACTGTACAATGATGATGGGCATCTATATATACTTATTATAAGTGCACTGCACTGTACAATGATGGCGGGCATCTATACACACTCATAATAAGCGCACTGCACTGCACAATGATGATGGGCATCTATACACACTCATAATAAGCACACTGCACTGCACAATGATGATGGGCATCTATACACACTCATAATAAGCACACTGCACTGCACAATGATGACGGGGATCTATACACACTCATAATAAGCGCAATGCACTGTACAATTATGATGGGCATCTATACACACTCATAATAAGCGCACTGTACAATGATGATGGGCATCTATACACACTCATAATAAGCACACTGCACTGCACAATGATGATGGGCATCTATACACACTCATAATAAGCACACTGCACTGCACAATGATGACGGGCATCTATACACACTCATAATAAGCACACTGCACTGTACAATGATGATGGGCATCTATACACACTCATAATAAGCACACTGCACTGTACAATGATGACGGGCATCTATACACACTCATAATAAGCACACTGCACTGTACAATTATGATGGGCATCTATACACACTCATAATAAGCACACTGCACTGTACAATTATGATGGGCATCTATACACACTCATAATAAGCACACTGCACTGTACAATGATGACGGGCATCTATACACACTCATAATAAGCACACTGCACTGTACAATTATGATGGGCATCTATACACACTCATAATAAGCGCACTGTACAATGATGATGGGCATCTATACACACTCATAATAAGCACACTGCACTGCACAATGATGATGGGCATCTATACACACTCATAATAAGCACACTGCACTGCACAATGATGACGGGCATCTATACACACTCATAATAAGCGCACTGCACTGCACAATGATGACGGGCATCTATACACACTCATAATAAGCACACTGCACTGCACAATGATGATGGGCATCTATACACACTCATAATAAGCGCACTGCACTGTACAATGATGATGGGCATCTATACACACTCATAATAAGCACACTGCACTGTACAATGATGATGGGCATCTATACACACTCATAATAAGCACACTGCACTGCACAATGATGATGGGTATCTTGATAGGCAAGTGGTAACCTACATTGATATTTGCTATCTATACGCTATTGAAAGACATTGTGCAGTGTGATGGTACCGAGTATGTACATACTGATAATACATATGCTGTAGTGTATAATTATATTGAGGACCAATATCACTAATAATGAACAAACAGCATTGTATAGCAATAACAATGCTTGCCCACATTACATAGATTATTATTATCTTTATTTGTAATGTGCCGACATATTCCGTAGCGCTGAACAAGGGTTAAGTGTAAGGCAAAACAAAAAGTGACACAAAGAATGGAGAGCCCTTGAGTTTAGAATCTAGTGTGGGTGGAGCTTTCACTGAAACACCTTACAAGATTGAAAACTTGCAAACTTACAATCTAATATATAGATGTAATAAAATGTACCCATTATTTTAATGATGGGCAAAGCTGCTATCACAGATGCTTCCTTATATGGTCCTGGGGTTTTTTCCTCTCTCCCTATTGTTAAAGGGTAGACTGGCTCCATACCGTCTTGCTACCCGGAAGGAACTTCATTACATGGTCCTGCGACTGGCACTCATAAATGGCTTGAAGTGTTCTCTTCCTCAGTTATGTTAATGTTTGACTCTGCCTATTGTGTTCCACCCTATTAATATATTGTGATTTTTCCCAATAAAGGTGCTCTGTTTGGAATTAACATAAGCAAGGTGTGGCTACCATCCTGGAGGAAAGGCGTCTTACTATTTTTATGAACTGTTATTGCTGCACCTTATGTTGGTATCATGTAACTTGTCCTGAAACTTGTGTTGTAACTGCTATACAAGCTACAAATCAGTAGCGTGTCCTGGCCTGCAGTAATATTAGTAGAACCTGACCTAGCTTCAGTTCATATCCTGTCAACAGGGATACGAACAAACCTACAACCTGCTGGGCAGAATCAGTCTAGTGACCCTTTCACGCCAACCAAGCAGTGGGTTGTTACAGGGAGCAATAGTGGTAAGGACTGGTCCCAATATATTAATGAAGCATTGAAGTAATGAAATATTTCAGAACATTATTTGAAATTGTCAAATGACCTTACACACTTACACACTCCTTTTAAAGAGAAAATCGATTATATATATCACATATATAGTTGTGATCGTACGAATTGTTGCTAACGCTGCGGGCTCGCATATCGAGCCAAGGCCCTCGCAAAGCGAGGGCACTGGGCGAAGGCCGCAGTTGCTGGCATGGAGCGCCGAAGGCGCTCCATGCCAGCAACTGCGGCCCTCGCAAACTTCACGTCGCAACCCAAAGAGCACGACACACACATTACGACACTTGCAAACAACATACGACACACGTTCACACACATTACGGCCTCGCAACACTCAGACGCAACTCGCGAACATTACAAAATTTAAAACACAATACATACACACAGCACATACATAAAAACCTTACCTACACCAAGAGGGAGCATCCAGGACCTCAAAAATGCAACTTACACCTTCATTTTAGTCGAAATAAAAGAGTTTAGACAGTAAACAATTTCCTAAGCGACACGAAAAATGGCCGACGAACAAAACGAAAACGAGGCTACACACGCAAACACCATACGAGACACGTTAGCACACATTACGACCTCGCAACACTCGGACGAAACTCGCGAACATTACAAAATTTAAAACACAATAAATACACACAGCACATACATAAAAAGCTTACCTACAGCAAGAGGAAGCATCCACGACCTCAAAAAAACAACTTACACCTTCATTTAAATCCAAATAAAAGAGTTTAGACACTAAAAAAAACTGTAAGCGACAGAAAAAATGGGCGCTGAACAGAACGAAAACGATGCTACAGCACTCTAAACTCGCAAAACACCACAAGAAAGTCGCAAAACGCCACAAACGACCTACGGATATTCATACTACACATTGCCCGCCATTTTACCCCAATGCGGAAGTACACAACTACACTAACGGTTTGGTCTCGCGCACGCACACTATTACACTGCACACATTCATCACGCTTACACAGCAGCTCCACACCACTGATGCTGCGGCAACATCAAAACAGATTGCCAGCTCTTCAACACAATGCTTCAAAATAGGTAAAGTATATTCATTTATTAATGTATTATATATTTCATTATTATACACCAAACAGCATTAGCTACCTTACAATTTCATTGCCGTCATTTTTCTAGTCACATATATAGTTGTGAGCAAGTGGGTCGTTGCTAACGCTGCGGGCTTGCAGCCACGTTGCTGGCAAGGAGCGCCAAAGGCGCTCCTTACCAGCAACTGCGGGCCTCGCGAAGCGCCGACTTTATGCCCGCAAGTGGCCGTATTTGCGGAGGTGGTGGCTCCGACGTCAACCACAACATTTACGGATTTGGCATCCACAAATACGACCCGCAGGACTTTAGGACCTTAGCGCCCGAACCTTGCGCACATGAAATCATTAAAAACACAATAAATACACAAAATAAACACATAAAAAGCTTACCCACTGGACCTCTGCAATTGAATTTACTCCTCAAGCTAAGTCCAAATTCAAGAGTTTAGACACATGAAAATCCCCTAAGCAAGAGACAAAATGGCTGTTGAATAAAACGAAAACGAGGCTACAGGACGCTAAGCACGCAAAACACCACCAAGCACATACGGACTTTCAGAAAAAGCCGGACGAGGTCCAAAATACACTATTAACAAGGACACAAAAATACGACCTTAACGCACGACCCGCGCGCATGTGAAAACAATAGAAACACAATAAATACATACACCAAATACATAAAAACCTTACCCACACCAAGGAGGGGCACCCAGGACCTCTGCAATTGAAGTTACACCTCAATTTAAGGCCAAATTCAAAAGTTTAAACACACAAAAATCCCCTAAGCGAGAGAAAAAATGGCTGCCGAAAAAAACGTAAACGAGGCTACAGGACCCTAAGCACGCAAAACACCACCAAGCACATACGGATTTCCCAAAAAACCCGTACAAGGTACAAGATACACTATTAACAAGGACGCAACATCATCCACAGCCGCGTACCACATACTCATTAGCCTCCATTTTACAACACTAACTTACACAATGCGGAAGTACACAGCTACCCTACCGGATTTCCCCTCGTGCACGCACACTATTTACACTACACATTGCACACATTGCTGACACTTACACATCAGCTCCACATGCAGCTTCCTGCATATATTACTTCAAAATAGGTAAAGTTATATTATATATATAATATATATATATATATATATATATTCATTCATTAATTTATTAATTTTTTCATTAGCATAGAAAAAATGACCGCCAACGCTGCTCATAGCACACAAACAACCAACAGCCTCACACTGAGCGCCGAAGGATCTCGGAACACCAACAAAATTAATGTCCCAACCAAACACCATTACCTGCCTAACACTCTTATTGCCGTAATTTTTTGAGGGGCAAGTCGCTAGTATATATATATATAGTTCTCCACAGTGCGGGCTTGCCAAAATCTGTTGCTAACTTAACGGGGAAACTGCGGCCCTCGCAAAGCTGCAGTTGTGGCTGCAACCGCGGACCTCGCAAAGCGTGGGCCGCGATTGCGGCCAGGTAAGGAGTGCCAAAGGCGCTCCTTGCTATGGTGGAGGTGAGCGCCATCGGCGCTCATCCCTACGACCCCGTACGACTTAGGCAGGGAGCACCAAAGGCGCTCACTGCACAGGTGCGACACCGTAGCACTTTGAAAAAATCTCATAAAAAAGAAATACGACCCGTAACACTTTCAAAAGGAAACCGCGACTTAGAGGAAAAAAAAATACGAGCCGCAAAAAAATCCGAACTTAACGGCCGAACTGCACACACAGAAAAAACACAGAAAATACAAAATAAAATCATCACACACCGCAAGGGGGAACACCCAGGATGTCTGGAAGTGAGGTTACACCTCAGTTTAAGTCCAATTTCAAGAGTTTAGGCACTTTTAAAAATCCCCTAAGCGAGAGAAAAAATAGCCGTCGAAATAAAAACGAAAAAGAGGCTACACGATCCCTAAACCCGCAAAACACCGCCAGGCACATACAACTTTTACACAACCCCGTACGAGCTACAAAATACACTATTAGGAAGGACGCAAAATCATCCACACCCGCGTACCACATACATAATCGCCGCCATTTTACAACACTAACTTACAAAATGCGGAACTACACAGCTACACAAACGGTTTCCCCTCGCGCACGCAGCGTATTTACACTACACTTCACACATTGCTGACACTTACACCTCAGCTTAACAACAGTGCAACACAGCATTCCCTGACTTACAATTCTATTGCCGTCATTTTTTGACGGGTAAGTCACTATCACATATATAGTTGTGAGCATGTGGGTTGTTGCTAACGCTGCGGGCTCGCGTAGTGAGCCTGCTGCCCTTACAAAGCGAGGGCCTCAGTTGCTGGCATGGAGCGCCAACAGCGCTCCTTGCCAGCAACTGCGGACCTCGCAAAATTTAAGGACTTAAGAGAAACAAATACAAGACGCAGGACTTAGAAAAAAAAAGATTACGACCTTGCTGCCCGAAACCCGCGCACATGAAAACATTAAAAACACAATAAATACACACAACAAATACATAAAAAGCTTACCTACAGCAAGGGGAGGCACCCAGGACCTCGAAAACTGAAGTTACACCTCAATTTCACTCAAAATAAAAGAGTTTAGACACCCGAAATCCCCTAAGCGAGAGAAAAAATGGCCGCTGAAAAAACGAAAACGAGGCTACAGGACTCTAAAGGCGCAAAACACCACCAAACACAGTGATGCTGTTAGCTATACCATGTAGGGTCACCGAATATGAGCAGGTCATAGCAGAGATGTCAGATAAATTGCAGTCCACTTGAGAAGGACCTGTCAAACCACTCCAGTATCTTTGCCAAGAAAAGAATATGGATAAGCACAATCAGAAACACAAAAAGATGCGCCTGGCGTGCTGCATCCATTTGGTCACCCACGACTGAATAACAACAACTATTTACAATTACAGGGTTCTTTAATGGAGGCAAATATGGATCCAAAATATGCTAATTTATATATGGCACATCTAGAGAAACAAGATTTTTGAATAACGATAATTATAAATATAAAATTAAATTCTACATGTGCTGGGTGAGTGATGTTTTTATGCTATGGAATGGTTCAAAAGAAGATCTTGACAGCAAGATAAGTGAGATTAAATCTTTATATCAACTATTAATTTTACCCATGTCGCTGATAATCATAATTTACATTTCTTGGATGGATCTGTGATTAAAAGGGATAATTATTTAGGGAACAATCTGTTTTCTAAAACCAACAAATAGTAATTGTTTTTTTTTGGCAAATAATTTTCATTCATACAGTGCTATATTGTGTCAATTTATGCCAGTAAAAGCTTAATCTCAAACCATGTTCAGTGTAAATTAAGATTGAATCAAATGTGTTGGACATTTATTCAAATGGGTTGTATTATATTATATGATTAACAGGGTAGAGAAAATGAGCAGACATGATCTGTTAGTTGTAAATACAGTAAACCAGAAAAAAATTAAACTGTACTTTTAATAAAAATGTAATTTTATAGGGCTCAACAAATACCAGGAGCCAGGTTGTCACGCCACAAAATGCTTACAGGCACCTAGATCTCATCCACTATATGTCTATGTAATTGAATGTTACCTGGAAGCAGACAGGCATGAGTGACTGAGCCCGTGCAGTGTTGGAGTTACATTCCCTGGGTTCAGCACCGCACCCTCCAGCCCAACGTACCTGTGTGTAAGTGAGGAGTGAAAGCTGCTGCTGCTGCAACAGCCCTCACTGACAAATATACTTAGCAGAGCATCCTATCTGCAGCTAATCTAGGCGTCTTTTAATAGTGACTCTCAAGCAACCAGAAACTATATTTATCCGGCATCTACCAAATCCCCATGGGTGCCGGGTAACTGAGAATCTACTGTAGATAGAAGATTGTACATAATAGAATGCCTTTTATCATAGTACACTAAAAATGTGAATAAAATCAACATATTAAAACATACTTAACTATCTTAAAAAAAGATCCATATATAGTTAAATTATACAGGTAACCATTATTTAGTTATAGCTGTGCTAAAAAAATAGGGGATCATTTTTTTAAAGCTAATATTTCGTTTATATGTAAAAAAAAAAAAAAAAAAACACGCTATCCCTCTTTCTGGTACATTTCCCTGTCTTATCTTCTATAATTGTAGCAATGATATTAAAGGGGACACAAATAACAGCCCTAGTTTAGGACATATTATAAAATTGAAGAGACAACGCAGTGGGCAGGGCTATGTTTAACAAACCAGCTGATTCATTAAGACCTGCATTAAAGAACATAAATACGTAAATGTGATATAGAAAGGAATAAACATGCGAGCGCTGTGAGTAAGCACTTTAACTGAGCACAAGTATGGACAAAGTCGCAAGTATTAGAAAGGGTTAAAATTTCGAACCGGGGAATTAATAAAGAAATAGTTATTACAGGGAACTTTTCAATTGTTATTTTTAAGTAATACAATATAACAGATACATATCCTTTTCTCTCAGCAGTTTGTATGCTACATATATGTGGACTATTGTTATAAGCCTCATAAATGTTACAATTTGTGTAATATATGGAGATTTAGAACAGGTCCATCTATTTATATATTATGCGAATAGTTTATTGTTGACAGTATGTTTTGATGCCATTAGGATATTCAAAGCTTAGGATCACTGTTTGTTATTTGAACACGAAGAAGGGGAGTCTGTAAACCCCCAAAACATAGTGCAAGGACATAGCTTTTATAAGCTTGTTTTGTGCAGCTCCATGCTTTCTTTTGCCTGCTGACCCTACACGGGAGAGAACAGGAAGAAAGGGGGAGGCACCATAAGGTGAGAATCTATCATTCTGCAGCAGACCTGGGCATTGTGTGGCCCGCGGGCCACATCTGGCCCTTTGGCTGTCCCTATCCGGGCCGCTACAGTGGCATACACATTTGTGTCCTGGCCAAAAAAACACTGCCAATTGTAAAAGGGGGCAATTTGTGAGCAGCAGTGTTGTGACTAACTGGAATAGATAGCATTCTGTAGATGCTGCTCCTGGCACCTAGAAAATAAAATAAAGCTATAAAATGAATATTGAGCAGAAATAAGTTCAGCCTATGGTTCGGCCCTCCACAATAGTCTGAGTTTCTCATGTGGCCCCTTTGGGAAATTAATTGCTCACCCCTGTTCTGGAGGATTCTTAGAAGGAAAGAAGTGTCAATTTAATTTGACCATTACATTCACAAGGATTCAATTAAGTTATCTACTTAAAACATTTATATAAAACAAACAAACTATTAGTCAAAATGTAACACACTGTTTTTTTAACAATTTGCATTTAGACCCTTGGAACAATTTAATTTTAGAAGGGAAACTGATTGAATATTAAAGGGATAGGCATCTTTGACAAGTTCTATGTTTTCTTGCTGCTACAAACTCTTTTTTTTTTAAAGTAGTTTTTGCCTCCTGAAATCCAAGTTCTTCTGGTAAAGTGCTAGGCTCTTCTAAAAGCTGAGTAAATCATAGTCCATGACAGCCGTTCAACACTGTAAAACAGCTGCCATTTTTAAGAGTACTTGTAATTATTATCTTGATAAAACAGAAAACAATAGAGTATTGTACAGTGGATAAATCAGGATAAAATGAAAGAGCTTGAATTTAAAATGTCCTTGTAGCATTATTCATTCCTCATCCTTTTATTTTTTTAGTTAGAGTTCGGAGCTGGCGACCTTCAAGGACCTCTTTTTGGATTTAAGATTTTTCGCAATCTTACACCTAAATGGTAAGTAATAATAAAAAGATTAGTCATTCTTTCTTGGCAGGGAAACATGACCTCTGGAAAATGGGCTAGAAAAGTTTTAACAAAAAAAAAAGAAAAGAAACGAGCAACCCAAAAATGTATAAGTTCTTGTTTGTTTCTCTCCCTGTTTTTGAGTTCTTGGGAACACTAACTTGCACTGAGATACAATAGCCTGTCAGTCATACACGTTCTAGCGCTTTCATTTGGAGTCGCAGGGTCTGCCAATTTAATCTGATTGCCCTCACACCAGGATTTAGCCAAACCAAGCAAGATAATAAGTGTATTGTTCAATATTCTCCCAGAATACATTACTTTCTTAGGTTCGGTTAATAATCTTTTAGACAAGTATGGTGAGTACACTTGTCTTTGTATCTATCTCCTCCTAATTTCTCTCCAAGCCTCTGTTTCTAGTATTTGGAGAATGCCTTTGATACCATAAAATGAATATAACATCATGTATGTCCATCCAACTTCTAAGATCGAAAAGCTTGAATTAATAAATCATTTTGGTTATCCTTATGCATATCCAAAACATGCTTGATTTATTTTACTGTGTCCCCTTACTCCTCTTTGGAAGCTATGTATAACCTTTAAAGGAACGAGAAGTTGATTTCATCTTAAAGAGCACTGAGAACTTGCTATACCCTGTATTCATAATTATCATCTACAGTAAATACTTTCTGAGATAGTCAGCATTGTCTGTGTGCCCTCTTTATGCTGATGTGAAGCTCCATGTGCTAATTTGCAGTATGGGTACTTGATACAGTATGTAAGGAAGGGGGATCTAACAGTGTTATAAGATTGGAGTACATTGTTTTACAACCACAGAAGCACACAAGCAGATTGTGTTGACTAATTAGCACATAAAAACATCTACAGCCTTATTAAATTGCGATTCAGTAAATTTAAATGGGCTCTTTATAAGCACAGAACATTTTGTTTACAGAAGTTTTTAGTTAGTGAAGACCTTGCTTTTGGATAGAAGTTCACTAACTAAAAACTTCTGTAAAAAAAATATGTTGTGTTTTTAATTAGAGCCCTTTTAAATTTACCGAATCATAATTTAATAAGGCTGCTAGTTAGTATTTAGCATTCTGCATAATAGTATAACACACACCATTCTGACTAAAAAAGTACTCATTTTAAGGGAAAAGGGCTAGTACAATGTACAGTCAGTTTTCATTCTCTTTAAGAAAAATATTAAAACAACTTAATTTGGGGCTGCCAGAAGCAAATATGAGGAGAAAACAAACTTTTACTAAAAAAGTGATTTTTTAGAATATTTTAAAAAATATATATTTTCATGAACTAAAATAGATGTGAGATGCTCATTACCCCTTTACCTTGTGGCATGTTCCAGTCTTGTGGCACTGATGGCACTATTAACATGACCTGAGTACTTGCAGATCAGTGAGTGTGAAGGCCCCTTCTCAGACAAGCTGGCGATTTATAGGCTGGCATGTGTATTACCAGTTATACAGATTGCCACAGTGCCATTTAATGTGCTATACCTTCGCAGCTAAGCAGATTTTCTTTGTCAGCTGTGTTAAAGTGCTGCTTTAAAACCTATAATTAGGGTCATTTGGGGAGGAAAGTAAGGTCACACATTCACAGTTGAGATGAGTCGCACTAGATTAATTTTTAGGGTAGTTTGAGTTTGGGAGCGGTAATTTATCTTCCATCCAAACTAAGGGTATGACCCTCGTAAAGAGTGTCAAAGTTAGACTTTGTTATTTAGGTCACTGTTTGTTTAACATCAGCATTATTTGAGTTGCATGTTTCTATCTGCAGCTGGCTAATGTAGGGCAATCACCAAGCTTGTGTAATAAAATCATCCTGCAGTACCCGTAGGCAGCCAGAAGATGGCACACAGTTACTTCTGAAGTGGCACATTATCTGTGTGTCTTTGTGGCTGAACAACTCATCAGGACACTGAGAAGTACTCAAATTATGTATTATCTACACACCTACAGCATTTATTATTATTATTATTATTATTATTATTATTATTATCTTTATTTATATTGCGCCAACATATTCCGTAGCGCTGTACAGGGGGTTAGTACATGGCAAAAAACAAACTTAACACCTTAAAGAATGGAGGGCCCTGTTTTTGAGCATCCAGCAATCTGTCTTAAAGGACCGCTGTAATTTGGGGAAATCATCACATCCTTGTAAATGAATAATCAGATTATTGCAGTATACAGTGATATTTTTTTTATTGGACAGACATTTTAGTTGGTGACAAGCATTTGAGAGTTGTACCTCTCTTTATCAAGTCAGTATTGTTTTTTGACTTGATAAAGAGACGTATAACTCTTGAATGCTTGTCACTAACTAAAATATCTGTGCAATAAAAAGTCTCACTTCATACTGCAATACTCTGATTATTATCTAGATTAGTACACATTCACGACTATCTCACTCTTCATAAAGTATGTAAGAAACTAGCAACATTAGCACCTGTGTGAAACAAAAGCTTAAAAACATTTTAAAGATAAATCTTATTTTTAGTAGACTCTGTCTTGTATGCTACCATCTTAGACTTCTAGTTGAGGTGGCTTGCAGGCTGAGGGAAAGAGTTATTCTATTGGGAGTTGCTCTGCTACTTAGTTGTAATGTCAAGTTGATATTCAGAGAGTTAGTATTTCAATAAAACTGAATAGAGATTGAATTAATTCAAGATTTCTCCCATTTCACTTAGGTGTCTAATTCTGTTTGAAATAAAGGCAAACTGTCTGCAGACAATTTTTATTTTATTTTAAACTTTCCAACAACATTTTGCAGATTGCTAATTCCAATTATTTAAAGAAGAACACAACCTTGGTCTTTAAAATTTCCACAGCCACTTTAAAATGACTTGTCAATATATTTGCACAATAAGCCCTTCATAATATATTTACCACGATATTCTCAGTTATTGTAGATAATACAGACGCATATATTTTGAAATAATGTCTTTCTTTGCATAGAAGTGTTCACAATAGTAGAGCCTATACAGGACATTGTGAGTGTCTTTTATTATATCTTGTTGCTCTGAAATGTCCACTTAGCCAGAGTCTAAATAAAGCTCATCAGCACTCTTTGCACTGAATATATGAATCATTGGTGGTGGGAGAGGTTGCAGGGAAAGTAAACTAGTGTTATACATTGATTGCTTAAATGTAATTACTGTCAGACTCTGAAAAAACTAAAGCTATTCTAAGATGACTGTCACCACCCAGGAGCGAGGGGGCCATGTACACCCCTAACCCTACTGCTTTAGCTTACAGGACCAACCCCTGAATGGGGAGGTTTTGTGTTTGGGCATGCTGGGCACAGAGATATTCAGGAACTTCAGTCATGGAAAATCAGAATGTCAAGGGTTGCAAGCTCAGTCCCTGGTTACGAACTTATGAAAGAAATAACCAATCATTTTGTATAGGATAGACCATCATTAAAGAAGCACTCGTCATTGATTAGTGTATCAGACAGAGACTGACTTTATTCTTCACAGACATAGTTTTCTAAAATGTACATTACCACATCCCACACTTAGCCCCCTCATCCCTATCCTTGTTATGGGGTCTGGTTTCTCACTGTGACCTCCCCACTCTGTTACTAGGGCTATCAATTCCCCTCCCAGCTATCCAGATACACCAGATCTTGGGGGTTATCTTGTTAGGTCACTTCAAACTTTATGACTATGCTTTGGAGTTCAGGAAGTGAGGTAGAGTGAAGTTACCTGGCTTGGATTCCACATAAGAGATTAGGGAGGGTGGAATTCCATTCAGGGACCTAATACATCAAAATATCATATAGTATAAACCATTTCTGCCAAGTATAAGCAACAAATGGTGAATATCCCATTGCAAATTAACCCCAACATTTATTATCGTGGCCAACATTACATTATTTATAAAAAAACAACATGTTACAGTCCTTAAAACAAGTCCCATGTCCATTGTAATAGCCTTTGATATTAGCAACACCATGTATTAGGGTCCCAATAACATGAGTCCCACCCTGGCCCCAAAAATCAATCATGATAGCCACCAAACCAGATTTTATTACCATTTTATTATCAATACCTTCTAATTTTGTTTTGTTGCTCAAAATCTTTACATTCTTCTTTCTGATGATAACACATTTGCTTTTGGATAGAACCTGCAGTTTATGTTGGAAACCATCTGTACATTTGTTTCACAAAATATGTCTAGACACAAATCGATATACTGTACCTCTGTATAACTCTTTAATAACAATGTCTGCAACTTTGATTGCAAAAGGATACAAAAGGATTCAACATTCTATCTTGTATTCTGATAATGTTCTGACTGATTAATTCATCTATGTCTTTTCCAGTTTCTTTACTACAAACTGCGCTTTGCAGTTCTCTTCTCGTGGGGTTCGCCCAGGCCTCACCACCATGGTGGCACGACATCTAGACAAGAATACCATGGGTTACATACAATGGCGTTGGGGCATCCAGTCTGCAATGAATACCAGTATTGTCCGAGACACGAAAACAAGTCACTTTACTATGGCAATGCAGGTGAGATGCCAAAAGGAAATGTTTGGAGGAACAGTAATATTATTTAAAACTAAAATGAACATGTAAGAGGAGTAAGAACTGGCTTGTCCAGCGATTGCTCATTAGCAGAGGCTGCTCCCCGCCACATTTTCAGGATATCTTCTTTCAGAACTGGTGAATCAGTCAGTGGCTCAACCATGACATTGCAATATACAATTAAGGTGTCCTTGCTCTGGCACCTGAGGAGTAATATCAAACATGTCCTGCATGTAAAGAGCATTGAATTCCCAATTTTTCTACCATACTCTTAAAGGTGCATGTTTTAAACATTGTGTGTAGATTGTTTGTTTCTTTGTTTGCTTTTTAAATATTATGAGTGATATAAAATGTGCTAATCCTACTTGTTATCCTGACTTTGGAAGCATTGTTACTCCTCTCCCTAGATTCACAATAGGGTGATGGTTTGAAATGGCTCTACACTATCAATCCCTTAACCTCCAGGACTGAGGTCAATATCATAAACCCCAACACTAACTTATGCTTCTACATCTCTTATCTAATCTCCAAATGCTCCTCTAAAAACCCATCCTTCCACCTACGACTTACTCTTTTCTTTACCTCCAACCACTACTGTCAACTAGATTTTCGCTATTCTACCTACAACCTAAAGGACAGTCTAAATCATTCTGAGATTTTCCCTCACTCTTCACATCTTGAAAACCTTTTCTGAAAACTCATTTATTTATTTTACAACCATGTTCCTGAACGTTCACTATGGAAATCCTCCTATAAGACACAGTAAATGCATATTTTTCCATAGATCCTGTCGACTGACCAAGCCAGGATCAAGCAATTCCCTCCTTTATTCTTTTTACTTTCTTAGATTCTTTCTAAGTTCTCAAGAGAGTAAGGCCCTCAACTCCTTTTTTTACCTATGTGTTCGTAACCCTGTACCTCTCACTATGGCAAATGTTTGTGCTTTATAAATCAAACTAGCGACTTGCCCGTCAAAAGTGACGGCAATAAAATTTGAAGCCATGGCAATGCTGTTTGCCACACAATGTAAGGCTTTTGTTCCTCTGAGGACCTTTGGCGTCATTGCGAGCCTCTCCCCTTGTGTACTTCGAGTCTCCTCCTTTGCAACAATCACCTTCTGCGCTCATTGCGAAGGCAGATATATAAGTACAGTGTAAAATATACATTTTTTTTTGTACAGTGAATTAATAAGTTATTTTGAATTAATAAATATAATTTACCTATTTATATTTAGTATGCAGCAATCGATATCCTGAAGAGTTAACAATCTCTTTTGATTTTCCTGCATCAGAAAATGTACAGTTGGTCTGTTGATCACCTGAGGAGAAAGTGTCAGCAATGTGCTAAGTATGCAGTGTAAATAGGCTGCGTGCGCAAGGCAAAACCATTGTGTAGGCGGGTAAAGCGCCACTGTAGAATTGGAATGTTATATTTTGCAAGTTAGTGTTGTAAAATGGCTTGCGAGCCATTTTCCATCCGTTGTAATGGTATATGTTGTATTTCCTACGTTCCTGGCTAACTTGTACTTACCTGGTGGTGATTTGCACGCTTCGGTCTCCTTTAGCCTCGTTTTCATTTGTTTCGGCCACCGTTTTATTTTTGTTGCTTAGCTGATTTTCCAGTGTCGAAATTCGGCAAATTCAGCTTAAATTTAGGCGCAACCTGACTCCCAGGCGTCCTTTTGTTCCCCCCTGCTGTGTGTGAGTGTTTGTTTGTTTTTTACATTTTTAAAAATAGATTTTAGATTCCTGTGGTTTGATTCCAAGAATATCTTGTGAATACATACTGTAGTTTATCCCGTAATGACTATTGAAATGACTCTAACACCATTTTCCTTGTAATAGTTTTGACAGGGAACCCAGAACGGATACTATACTGTAGTACACTGAGTGAATATGTGTACCCCAACTGCCCAGAAATAGGCCCATAACTTACATAAAATGTGAATATACACTATAGACTTTCTTCTGCCCAGGATTTTGTCTTTGAAAGCTGGTTCCACTCCACTTAAGATGAATTTGAGAGACTGATTATAATTAAAACCTGAATCACAGTTATATGAATGCTTTATGAAGTTCAATTATACTCTTTAATAAATGCACATTTTTATTATTCCTTTCTGGGCTATTTTGGCTGATGTATGGCTTTACATAACCATAAATATAAATCTACGCTACATTAAAAATTGTAATGTAAAACAATTCTTGTAAGCTTTCATGAAAAGTTTCAGAGTGCATTGTTTCAGTGTTTCAATTTCCTATTTTTATTGCAGAATATGCCACTAATAGATAAGCTCTGCAAATCGGATTAAGGGGACTACGGAAAGGCTATATTTCTTTACTGTTATCTAAAGATATTTTAAAATAGGAGGATTGTTGCAGTACAATGCCTGCAATAGCTTGGTAACTTACTTTTCAGTAGTCTTACCCTCTCATGCTTCTCCATGCAACTGCTTTCTGTCTCACTTGTGATTGGCAAACAAATCATATGATTAGGGAGGCAGCATCATGGGAAAAACATAACTGGATGTATTCTCTGATTGGCTGACTAGCAGACTATGTGATTAGAGGGGGAAATAAGGAATTGCTGGTGAAGAAGAAAACAGGGGATCCATGACACATAGTCAACTGTATAGTTATTTGTTATTAATCTTTAGAAAGTGTTTGTTTTGTTTTTTGTTTGTTTTTTTATAAATTCAATGCATTTCATATTTTTACATATCTTTGGATGACTGCAAAAAAAAATCAATTACAACATCCTTTAAACATCACTCATTCTCCCTTTGGTACAGTACAATATAAAACGTTAGGCAATATGTTGTAAGACATCTCAAATGTGGATTTCTACAAGACAAAAATAGTGTTTGTTAGTTTCTTTTTGTAAGCATATTCTTAAACATCACCCTCTCTTGCATCTAACTTAAGTGATATTTAATCTCCTTCCCAGCTGGTTTACTTATACAGTTACATTTTCAATTAAAATAGAAGTGTGGAAGTTTATAGCCAGAGGAACATTTTAATCCATTCCGTACAAGGTGTACTTTTTAATCCATATTAAAAAACACGCCTGGACTGCAGATAACAATGAAAATAATAATCATAAGCCATTATAGTTACTGTGCAACAAAATATATTTCTAAAACAGGGAGTATTTTTATGCATCTGTACACTGTGGTGCGTGGTATCCATATAATGTTATAGTTGGGCAAGTTTTATAATAGATAAATTGGATCTAATATCACTACTGTGCAGTTACATATTAAAGGAACACCGCAAAGGTCCTAGTTATTGCAGAAATGAAGAGTAGAGATATTTATATAATGTGTGCATTTATATAATGCCTCTTTGTATTATATTTCTATTTATTAAATTGAGTATAACATATCTGTTCATAGTTAAGGATGTTAGAAGTCACCTTAGCATTCTGTGACCTTATCAGGATGCTCTCCCTGCAGCCACATATCACACTTATCCAACGTTGGGGCAGACCTAGGCCATATTTACAGGATATTTTGTTTTTGTACGGGTAGATCAATTAGTTGTTCATTCATTTTAATTTACTTACATATGCTGACACACGGAAATCATGAAAAAAATGGCATGGATTCAGCCCCCAAATAGTAAGGTTGAGCAAGCCTGCTCCAAATGGTCTTCCTAGTTACTTGAAATATGTTCAATAATACAGTTGAGGTATACAAAACATCTCCAGTCCTAACCTAGAATGAGCTCTAACTTGGCATAATATACATCGCTAAGGTAATATCAGGCCATCGCATATAATAATTGTCGTAACTGTGAGCTGTCATCGCGCAATGTTAAAAATGACGGGCTTGCGCATGAGCAATGAACGCCAAAGGATTTGACGGGGGCTGCAATGAGCGCCAAAGGCGCTTATTGCAGGCCTTGTCATGAGCGCAAAAGGCGCTCATCGCGAGACCATCAAGATTTTTTAAAAGGCTGACAATGAGCACTAAAAGCGCTCATGGCAATGCCAGCGATATTTTTTTTCAAAGCCGTAACTCGGAAGCTGTCGGAACACAACCAAAAGATGCCAATTAATTTAAAAAGTAACCTACAACCGCACACACAGCAGAGATTTTCTCTGAAATGCTTCTATGTTCCTTTCTCACATACCTGTTCTTGATATTGTTTAGTTACAAGCATGGGAAGTTTTTAGCAGACTACAGTGGTCCTTTGCAATAATCTTTTTCACCAAAAACTGCTTTTTTTTTTTCCCTTTTAGCTCGGAATCCCACATTCCTTTATGATGATTAGTTACCAGCACAAGTTTCAGGATGAAGAGCAAACAAAGCTAAAAGGCTCTATTAAGTAAGTGTTTGAGCAAAACCAATGATTTTATATATTTTTGTACCTTTTAAAGTAAACATATGATTTGGACACCACGTGTATTTTTTTATTATAGGGCAGGTTTCTTCGGGACTATTGTAGAATATGGAGCCGAGAGAAAAATTTCTAACCACAGTGTATTAGGAGCCACAGTTAGTGTCGGAGTGCCACAAGGTGTATCGTTAAAGGTCAAGTAAGTCATCGCAATTGGGTTTAGTGAATTTACTTGTATGTTGTTGGAAAAATAGCTTTATGACTGATCTGTTACATGTATATCCATCCATGACATCTGCTTATGAACCAACATTTCTAATATTCTCAAAATGAGTATGTGATGGAGACTGACATGCTCTTGGGGTTTATTCAACCAACCAGTGCCCTGGGAGGGCATGGGGTGTGTGACACAAGGATTCCCTTTCAGGACAAACATTGTACCTCCAATGTATATATGGACTATATCTGGACTGTTATTTTCCAGTAAGCAGGGTGGTCATAATTGTGGTACCCCCTGGATGTATGGGCTGGGGTTGCCCTGCTGGCATGTGTGGGTTTATAATAATTATTGTAGCATTAATGGCAAGTGTAGTTATAACTGTGTGATATGGGTATTACCAGGGGAACTCGGAATGTATTATCAGCTAGCCCTTGTGCGTTTGGTATTCAGGGGAAAGGGGGTCCGAGTTCTAGGCTACCAGGGTACAAGAACAACTCTTTTCCCAGTTTATCCTAAAACCAGGCCCAAATACATAGGTACTTGGATGGTCACCACCATTTAATATTGCCTAGAATATCATGGGAAAGTGTTTTGCTGTTGCCATGTTAGGATTTATGATATAGAGGAGCTATTTGGACTTTTTGGGACTGAGCAAACTAATATGGACCCTGGGTGGGCATGGGTTAAAGTGGCACAACTGATCCCTTTTGTTAAGAGTTTGCCCCACAATCTGTGTACAGGGACTGGTTTTGTCCTGTTGGCATGAGTTGCTTAATATTGCCTGTGGTATAATAGTATCATAGATGACATAGATGTCCTGTTAACGATGAGAATCCCCATATCATGTTTGGTATCCAAATGACAGAGGAATATCAAAAAAGCATGTCGTCTGAATCCTTAGGGAATAGTGTCTGAGTTATGGGCTAACAGGTTGTGAAGACTTCAGAGGTTCAGACTTATAGGAGCCCAGGACATTTTTTTTTTTTTTTTTAGCAAAGGGAAATTTAACTAACCAGTGTTGTTCCCTTCTGGCATATTATCGTTCCCTTGCTTCCTTGTGACATTTTGAGAGCTTGGCACATAGGTTTACACAGGTGATCACAGATGTGCTTTCATCTCAATGGGGCCAGGATACATACACAAAAGACACTAGACACACTGCCTATTTCCTTAATTTGCCTACTAGCCCCTGCCTCACAAATTACTCTCCCAGGCTCCAAGGTACCTGGGGGGGCGGGGGCTGACATGACTAGATTGACAGGTGGGCCTCATGGCTAGGTGAACAGAACTTCAGGATTGGCTAAAGGGAAGGCTTGTTAAGGGGTGTGACCTGATGGTGACAGGTGATAGATAAGGATAAAAATGCTGGATTCGGGACTAATTAGCAGTTCTCAGTGTGATCATACATAATTATGTGTGGGAATTCTTGAGGGAAGGAATAATCCTGATCATTGCGATTAATACTTCTACGTCTGCTTAAGGAAGAGTTACATCCAGTAAATCTGCTACTCCGGCTAAGTGGTTTCTGTGCTCCTGTCGTTGTCTTGAGTGTCCAATACTGGTCTGGTTCCATCCCTGCTACCATAGATAACAACAAGAACCATCACATACCACTGGGTGGGACAGAATCCGGTTCTGGACAAGCCTAATGGAAGTTGTGGTTGTGGCGGAGACCCTACAGGTGTCTATCTAACATGGTGTGTGGTTCAAAGGATAACCCTAAAATAGCTTATCCAAGCTTTGTAAATTAAAAAGACTTTAAAAATCCCCTTTAGCAGTCACCAACATCCCAAAATATATAATATAATGCTTTCACCACCAAGGCAATTTAAAATGTAACATTCTTTAGGTGCCTTGGGTTATACAAAAAATTATACAAAAACCCAATTTGGTCACAAGGAAAATTGTGACTACTTATACACTATAAAATATCTTTATAGTAACATGGAGAGACAAAAAAATAACAAATTAATATATTTATTATGTATAGCTAAACAAAGAATTATAATTAGATATACAATTATATTTAGTACAACTGATGGTTGTTAAAATAAAACATGATACAAAGTATACTACACGTTTTAGTTTTATTTAGCGGCTATCAGTTTTAGGAGGGTATTTAGGCTGGTTATGTCTCAGATTCCCTTTTGTATCTTTGATTGATTTCCTAAACAAGATAAAGAACTAAACCTTTGTATAAGATTTTAAAATGATTAGAGAGTATAGAGTATATATATATATACTAGCAACTTGCCCGTCAAAAAATTACGGTCAATAAAATTTGAATCCATGGGAATGCTGTGTGAGACATAATTGAAGCCGTTTTATACTGTGAGGACCTTCGAAGCTCATTGCGAGGCTTGCGCTGAGTGCCTTTGGCGCTCATTGCGAGTTTCATGTTGTGTACTTTTGGTCCTCTGAGAGAGATATATATTTCTATGTATATGTAGTTAAGTAATAATTATTTCTGCAATAAATAAATATACTTTAATTATTGATAATTTGATAAATGCAGCGAGCAATAGGCTGAAGAGCTAACAATCTGTTTGTATTTTGCATCTGCATAGAATATACATTTTGAGTGTTAGTGCCCTGCTTATAAAGTGTAATGAGTGTTTGAAGTGTGCACTCTAAATAGGCTGCGTGCGCGAGGTAAAGCCGTTGGTTTATTGTGTAAAGCGAGATTGTATAGTCGTAATGTTATTAATGTGTTACGCGTCTCGTGAACATTTTCCAGCTTTTGTAATAGCGTATCTTGTAGGTCGTAGTGTGGTGTGTAAATGCTATGCGTTTTGCAGTGTTTTGCGCGGTCCAGTGTCGTGTAGCCCCGTTTAAATTTTTTTCGGCTGCCATTTTTTTCTTCGCGTAGGCGATTTTCGTGTTGCGAAAATCGTCTAAAGCAAGTTAAATTCGCGTTCCAGCTCACTCACAGACGTCCTGTCTGTTGCCCGATGCTGTCTGTGATGTTTCTGTAATTTTTTTAGGTGTACTTAGTGTTTTTTTCGGGTTTTTGGTTTCGGGTTTTTGGTTCGGCCGCTAATCTCTAAGTCCCACGTCTCGTGGATTTTGTTTGCGAAGTCCCGCTAAAAGTTCTCCGGGTTTAACCGCTCGCCTTTGGCGCTCATTGCCTAAGTGCTCCAGGTTTAATGGCTCGCCTCACTACGCTGCGCTCATCGTTAAGTCATACGACCACGCAAACAGCGTGACAACGTCTCGTAGTTGGACAATTATAATATGTGATGTCCCGTCCCTGTTTGTATTTTAGAGTGTGACTATGAAGTAATCCTGAATAATACAAAAAGAGAGACTTAATATCCCCGGGTACCTAGTAATTGCAGACACCACCTAAGATTTCTTATTCAAAAAGATCAGAAATTAGATTGCAATGTTTGCAAGCTATTTCTGTAACGGGTAAAAAACAGCAACAAAACGGTTCACCTGCAGCATAGTATAGTACATCACTATAACTTTTTTTTTCTAACAATATCAGACAAAATGTTTAAATAGGCAACTTATATAATACTATCCACCATTGATAATAATGTAGTAGTCATTCAGTAGGGTTTTATTTGTTTTTTCTTTAATAACTGAAATAAGTATTTAAAGTAAAAAAAAAATCATTGTAGCTTTAGGTTTCATTTGAATTTTGGTGTTTGAGACTTATGCAGTTCTGAAATGCATCTTTCCAGTCATATTAGGTGTCTACAGCGAGAGCGGGATATGACTTGGAGGCTGTGCTGATAGCCTCTTTCATGTAATGGCCACTTAAGGCAAACATAAACCGGTGTAAACGAAAGGTTAGGACACCTTGATAAGCAGCTGAACAACTATTAGCTTTGAGTTATAAAAAATACATTCTGATACATCTGCATTAATGATACTTTGGTGAAGGTTGTGTAAGAGAGAGGGACACTTACATATCTGCAGGTGCAGGGTTTGCAGTTTACCCAAAGCTCCAATGATGTAACAAATGCTCTCCTCTCCTCTCCCTCCACTGATAAATAAGATAAGCACACCACTTAAGTGCCACACCAGCAGGGAATCCTATAAACAGAATCCTACATTCAAAAAATGTTGTGATGTTTTCTATAAAAAAGAAAAACTTTGTATGCACATGGCTTACAAAGCTGTTGTTGTTAGTCTGTGACTATAGTGTTCCATGTATAATTTCTCAAAAAGGTAAAAAAATAATAAAATGACAATACTTTGAATTTGTATACTGATATTAACTATTTAAAACAGGAAACAGTGTTTCATCGTTTATTGCTATAGAAGAAGAATAAAAATAAAGTAAAGATAATAGGTGTACTAAAGACAAAACAAGATGTCCAGCAAGGAAGTTGATTCATTGTGTTTGCTTTAGTGCACCTATTCCTCTCTTTTTAGAAAAGTTTTTGCATTTTCCATAGTTAAAGAAAATTCTATATATTGTTTTTAAGGAAACACAGCACTTGCTCTGAATATACCATCATTTAAAACTAGAGGTAATAACAATTACATTATCAATTGAATGTGAATAAAGAAAAGTGAAAACTTACTTGCCATATTTTTTTTTTTTGCCCAGAGACTAAGTATACTGATAAGGCAAACTTCTCCCTGGGTTTGAACATACTCAGTCCTTTCAACTGCATGTGGCTTTGCAATGAAATCAGTACATTCACATAATTAGCAGTTATTTGCAATGATCTACTCATTTGAAAGAGACTCCATTGTTTGCTTTTTATGGAGGGTGGCTCCTAAAGGTTGATTGGTAAAATGGCAAGTTTCCATATAAGTTTACTAAACACAAAATGCATTTTTAAATAACATGCAATTAATAAAGTATTTGTTATACCATATTTGAAACATTGGTAATGTAACTCATATTGTATAATGATACTATCACAGTCTTTAGTTTGCATTGGTCTCCTTTTCTGCCACTAGAGGGAAATGCAGACTCATTTTCATAGGGTTTAAGTGTGTGAGAGAGAGGAAACCATTCCTGTCACACAAGTACAAGAAGTATGTGATTTATTTGCACAGGGCAGCACCAAGAGCTGATTGTAGTGCTGATCAATTCTGTGCAATCCATTAAATTACATGGTGGTAGCAAGGATGTGAGGACCAGATATCTTGCAGATAAGCTGGCATTTGTTACATACGTGGAACAGCCATGCAGCAGATGTGGCGCAAGTGGTTACAAAATGGGCATGTTAGGGCGTAAAATTCACTTCCTCCGTGCTCATAAAGGCAGATGAAAAGGAATTTATTTTTTTTAAATTCATGATTTATAAGAGCTTTTATATTACACAATTAGTCCTCAAAAGTCCTAATGCCTGGTTGTGTGGACCAAAAATCATAAGCACACTCAAATGAAATATATGTGTGTGTATATATATATATATATATATATATATATATACATACTATCGAATGACGGCAATAAAATTGTAAGGCAGGTAATGCTGTTTGGTCGAGACATTAATTTTGTTGGTGGTCCGAGATCCTTCGGCGCTCATTGCGAGCCTCGGTATTTGTTTGTGAACGTCCGTATATAGTGATTGCGTGTTAGTATTTTGGTAAAGTGCCGCTTGTGTGAGTGTTTGTAACCGTGTATGAGGTACCGTAGAGCCTCCACCCTCGCAAATGCGGCCCCTCGCTTTGCGAGGGTCCGCATTTGCGGGCCGAAAGTCGTAGGGGGTTGTAGGGATGAGCGCCAACAGCGCTCATCTCCACCAGAGCAAGGATCGCCTTTAGCGCTCCTTGCCAGCAACTGCGGCGGGCTTTCTACGCAAGCCCGCAAGCGTTGGCAACAACCCGCTTGCTGACAACTATATATGATACTAGCGAATTGCCCGTCAAAAAATGACGGCAATGAAATTGTAAGTGAGCTAATGCTGTTTGGTGTATAATAATGAAATAAATAATACATTAATAAATTAATATACTTTACCTCGTTTGAAGTAATATATGTAGGAAGCATTGTGTTGAAGAGCTGCAATCTGTTTGGATGTTGCTGCAGCATTAGTGGTGTGGAGCTGCTGTGTAAGCGTGATGAATGTGTGTAGTGTAATAGTGTGCGTGTGCGAGACCAAACCGTTAGCGTAGCTGTGTACTTGCGCATTGTATAAGTTATTGTTCTAAAATTGCGGCTAATGTGTGGTATGCGTCTGTAGCGGAATATCCGTAGCTGATTTGTGGTGTTTTGCGTGTTTAGAGTGCTGTTGCCTCGTTTTTGTTTTGTTCGGGGGCCATTTTTTCTCTCGCTTAGAGAATTTTTTAGTGTGTAAACTCTTTTATTTTGAGTTAAATTAAGGTGTAACTTCATTTTTTGAGGTCCTGGATGCCCCCTCTTGCTGTAGGTAAGCTTTTTATGTATGTGTTGTGTGTATTTATTGTGTGTTTAATTTTTTCATGTCCGCGGGTTGCGGACGATTTTTGCAA
Source organism: Discoglossus pictus (assembly GCA_027410445.1). Taxonomy (NCBI): domain Eukaryota; kingdom Metazoa; phylum Chordata; class Amphibia; order Anura; family Alytidae; genus Discoglossus; species Discoglossus pictus. The sequence goes on from CM050169.1 coordinate 156,848,728, forward strand.
GGTCGTGATGGGTGGTAACGTGTTTCGTGTCTCGTGAAGTTTGCAACGGCTCGTATGCTCACAACTATATATGTGATATTCAAAACTGTATAGCAGGCTTTTATATATTCTGTTGGTTAGCATCATTACACTGACACAGATATCTCTAAGTGCAATAAATCAGATGTACAGATATAGCAATAGATAATACATAATTAAAGTGCATATATAGTGGTTATAAGGGCAGCACGACTTTAGCACAACTCCAAAATGCGCTGACAAATGAGCGCTGCCACATCCGCAACTACACTAAACCACGCTTGACTACAGCACTCATCCAACACATGCACTCGTGCACCCGACACATGTGGGCGCGCACCCGACACCTGACGCATCCTGTCTGCTCTGTGTCCCCCCCCTGTGTGATATCCATTGTGTTCCCCCTGTGTGTCATGCAGTAAGAGGTAACCACACACCTGGAGTGCAGGATGTGTGTGTGTGAGCTGGGCTGGTGATGAGGCAGCCAGACACTGAGCACCATGCAGAGCCCTGCCAGCCTCACCCTGCTCACCCTGGTCTGCATGCTCAGCCTGCTGGAGCCCTGCAAGTTAAGGGCACCCTGAGTGCTGGATGGGAGCCCTTGGGGTGGGGGTGTCTTCAGAATGCAGTGTGTGTGTCTAGCACTGGGGATGGTGCAGATCATTCTCTCCTACCCCCTCTCTGCTCCTCTCCTTCTCTCTACCCCTCTCCTTCTCTCTACCCCTCTCATTCTCTCTACCACACTCCTTCTCTCTACCACACCCCTTCTCTCTACCACACTCCTTCTCTCTATCACACTCCTTCTCTCTATCACACTCCTTCTCTCTACCACACTCCTTCTCTCTACCACACTCCTTCTCTCTACCACACTCCTTCTCTCTACCACACTCCTTCTCTCTACCACACTCCTTCTCTCTACCACACTCCTTCTCTCTACCACACTCCTTCTCTCTACCACACTCCTTCTCTCTACCACACTCCTTCTCTCTACCACACTCCTTCTCTCTACCACACTCCTTCTCTCTACCACACTCCTTCTCTCTACCACACTCCTTCTCTCTACCACACTCCTTCTCTCTACCACACTCCTCTCTACCACACTCCTTCTCTCCCCCCTTTCCTTCTCTCTCCCCCCCTCCCCTTCTCTCTCCCCCCCTCCCCTATCTCCCCCTCTCCTTCTCTCTCTACACCCTCTCATTCTCTCCCCCTCCCCTTCTCTCTCCCCCTCTCCTTCTCTCTCCCCCTCTCCTTCTCTCTCCCCTTTCTCCTTCTCTCTCCCCCTCTCCTTCTCTCTCCCCGCCCTCCTTCTCTCTCCCCGCCCTCCTTCTCTCTCCCCGCCCTCCTTCTCTCTCCCCGCCCTCCTTCTCTCTCCCCGCCCTCCTTCTCTCTCCCCGCCCTCCTTCTCTCTCCCCGCCCTCCTTCCTCTCCCCCCTCTCTCTCCCGCCCTCCTTCTCTCTCCCCGCCCTCCTTCTCTCTCCCCCGCCCTCCTTCTCTCTCCCCGCCCTCCTTCTCTCTCCCCGCCCTCCTTCTCTCTCCCCGCCCTCCTTCTCTCTCCCCGCCCTCCTTCTCTCTCCCCGCCCTCCTTCTCTCTCCCCGCCCTCCTTCTCTCTCCCCGCCCTCCTTCTCTCTCCCCGCCCTCCTTCTCTATCTCTCCCCGCCCTCCTTCTCTCTCTCCCCGCCCTCCTTCTCTCTCTCCCCGCCCTCCTTCTCTCTCTCCCCGCCCTCCTTCTCTCTCTCCCCGCCCTCCTTCTCTCTCTCCCCGCCCTCCTTCTCTCTCTCCCCGCCCTCCTTCTCTCTCTCCCCGCCCTCCTTCTCTCTCTTCCCGCCCTCCTTCTCTCTCTTCCCGCCCTCCTTCTCTCTCTCCCCGCCCTCCTTCTCTCTCTCCCCGCCCTCCTTCTCTCTCTCCCCCTCTCCTTCTCTCTCTCCCCCTCTCCTTCTCTCTCTCCCCCTCTCCTTCTCTCTCTCCCCCCCTCTCCTTCTCTCTCTCCCCCCCTCTCCTTCTCTCTCTCCCCCCCTCTCCTTCTCTCTCTCCCCCCCTCTCCTTCTCTCTCTCCCCCCCTCTCCTTCTCTCTCTCCCCCCCTCTCCTTCTCTCTCTCCCCCCCTCTCCTTCTCTCTCTCCCCCCCTCTCCTTCTCTCTCTCCTCCCCCTCTCCTTCTCTCTCTCCCCCCCTCTCCTTCTCTCTCTCCCTCCTCTTTCCCCCCTTCTATTTCCCCCTTCTCTCCCCCTCCCTCTCCTTCTCTCTTCCACTCTCCTTCTCTCCCCCCTCTTCTTCTCTCTGCCCGCTCCATCTATCACTTACCTGCATGCTCCATTCCCTGATGCCTGCAGCTGAGCCTCACTTGGAGCCTGGCTCCTCCCCCAAGGGTCCTGATTGCACTGTAGAAGGCAGGCAGTCCGGACCTGCTCTCCCTGGTCTGCATGCTCAGCCTGCTGGAGCCCTGCAAGGTAAGGGCACTCTGAGTGCTGGATGGGAGCCCTTGCGGTGGGGGTGTCTTCAGGATGCAGTGTGTGTGTCTGGCACTGCCCCTCCCCTTCTCTCTCCCCCTCTCCTTCTCTCTCCCCCTCTCCTTCTCTCTCCCCGCCCTCCTTCTCTCTCCCCGCCCTCCTTCTCTCTCCCCGCCCTCCTTCTCTCTCCCCGCCCTCCTTCTCTCTCCCCGCCCTCCTTCTCTCTCCCCGCCCTCCTTCTCTCTCCCCGCCCTCCTTCTCTCTCCCCGCCCTCCTTCTCTCTCCCCGCCCTCCTTCTCTCTCCCCGCCCTCCTTCTCTCTCCCCGCCCTCCTTCTCTCTCCCCGCCCTCCTTCTCTCTCCCCGCCCTCCTTCTCTCTCCCCGCCCTCCTTCTCTCTCCCCGCCCTCCTTCTCTCTCCCCGCCCTCCTTCTCTCTCCCCGCCCTCCTTCTCTCTCCCCGCCCTCCTTCTCTATCTCTCCCCGCCCTCCTTCTCTATCTCTCCCCGCCCTCCTTCTCTCTCTCCCCGCCCTCCTTCTCTCTCTCCCCGCCCTCCTTCTCTCTCTCCCCGCCCTCCTTCTCTCTCTCCCCGCCCTCCTTCTCTCTCTCCCCGCCCTCCTTCTCTCTCTTCCCGCCCTCCTTCTCTCTCTTCCCGCCCTCCTTCTCTCTCTCCCCGCCCTCCTTCTCTCTCTCCCCGCCCTCCTTCTCTCTCTCCCCCTCTCCTTCTCTCTCTCCCCCTCTCCTTCTCTCTCTCCCCCTCTCCTTCTCTCTCTCCCCCCCCTCTCCTTCTCTCTCTCCCCCCCTCTCCTTCTCTCTCTCCCCCCCTCTCCTTCTCTCTCTCCCCCCCTCTCCTTCTCTCTCTCCCCCCCCTCTCCTTCTCTCTCTCCCCCCCCTCTCCTTCTCTCTCTCCCCCCCTCTCCTTCTCTCTCTCCCCCCCTCTCCTTCTCTCTCTCCCCCCTCTCCTTCTCTCTCTCCCCCCCTCTCCTTCTCTCTCTCCCTCCTCTTTCCCCCCTTCTATTTCCCCTTCTCTCCCCCTCCCTCTCCTTCTCTTTCTCCCCCTCTCATTCTCTCCCCCCTCTTCTTCTCTCTGCCCGCTCCATCTATCACTTACCTGCATGCTCCATTCCCTGATGCCTGCAGCTGAGCCTCACTTGGAGCCTGGCTCCTCCCCCAAGGGTCCTGATTGCACTGTAGAAGGCAGGCAGTCCGGACCTGCTCTCCCTGGTCTGCATGCTCAGCCTGCTGGAGCCCTGCAAGGTAAGGGCACTCTGAGTGCTGGATGGGAGCCCTTGCGGTGGGGGTGTCTTCAGGATGCAGTGTGTGTGTCTGGCACTGGGGATGGTGATTGGGGGCTTCGCGAGGGCCTCAGTTGCTGGCAAGGAGCGCCTTTGGTGCTCCTTGCCAGCAACTGCCACTGGGGATGGTGCAACGTATGTGATTGGGGGCTTTGCGAGGGCCTCAAGCTACGCGAGCCCGCAAGCGTGAGCAACGGCTCGTATGCTCACAACTATATATGTGATATATGATATATATATATAGTGTATATCGGTGTTTTCCTTTGGGTTCTTGAGACAATCTAATCTCAAAGGGGGAACAAAATGTCTTATAGCAATAAAGATTGTACATTTTAGATTGAAAACTCGCAGACTTACAATCTTGCATGGTGCTTTGGGAAAGCTCTACGGACACCAGATTCTAAGCCAAAGACAGGGCCCTACATTTTTTTGTAATGTGTTAATATTGTTTTACCTTGATCACAAATAAACAATAATAATAATACGCATGTAGAAGAAGATAATTGCTGCTTCCTTCAAGGTCTGAGAGATCAATGTATTTACTTTTTATTTATTGACCTTTGTATAACTCTTATTCAAAGCCCTTTCAGTTCTTAGGTCGTCTATGACAGAATTGGTACAAGGGCCCATTACCATCCAGATTTAAACATACAGATCCAAGAGGTGTAGGAGACCACATCCTGCAGTGCAGCTTAGCTCCTAATGATTCAATGTAAATAAACAGTTTGTGTGCTCTAACAACTAACACGACACTGCAATTATAAAACCAATAAAAGAGCTTTAAATGAAAATGTTTTACACATTTTTACTTGATTATTGACTATTGTGGTTCAGAGCCATGTACATGAGATCAGAGTCCCTAGCAGACTAGTAACTTCTTATTACAAGTGGAAGTATTAAAAGCTTTGAGATTGAAAATGTGATGATTTATTCTCTTCAAGTCAAGTGGGATTCGGGATTCATTGCAGTACATAAATAACAGGCTGTTGTTTTCTGTTTCTCAGCCCGCAGACTGTTTGTATTAATCTATTCCTGTTCCTCTTTGTTTCAGGTTAAATAGAGCAAGTCAGACATATTTCTTTCCTATCCACCTGACAGATCAGCTTCTACCGAGTGCTGTGTTTTATGCCACCGTGGGCCCTCTTGTTATCTATGTGGCCATGCATCGGCTTATCATCAAACCTTACCTCAAGGCACAAAAAGAGAAGTAAGTATGCGAAAAGCAGCTTCAAATAAATCAATAAATGTTTTATAAAGTATAAAAAAATACTCTTAAGTTGTTTTAAATTAACTGTGACTGATGTAGTGAGAGTATTTAATAAAACCTAAAAAAATACTAAGTTTACGGTGACGATGCCTCAAAGAAAACCATTTTAAATTGAGAGTCACATGATCGGTTGTTTTTTCTGATGATCATTCATGATTGGATACAACCAATGGTTCTCACTTTAAAGGAAGTTTGGCTTGGGGAGGAGGAAGTGTATCCAGTGCTTCCTTGCTGGATAACTGTGCAATAAGATTACATTTTACAAGATTTGTTTTTCTTGTAAGGTGATTATTATTTTACTAGCTGGCGATGAATGGATATTATGTTGCCTTTTAATTAAACTTTATTGAATATACTGTGCGATTTTATTTTTTAATTTTTATTTACTTTATTTTTTTTGTCAGGGAGCTGGAGAAACATCGAGAGAGCTCATCGACTGATATATTACAGAAGAAGCAAGAGGCTGAGGCCGCAGTAAGTAAAGATAATATTTGAAACATACATAAATACATTGGACAGCAAGGAAAGCGTCATAAAGCAAAAATGAATACAAATCACATAGGCACCTTTTAGTGTCCACAATATAGCTTGCAAAAGCAAAACTACCAAATCTAAATCAAGTGGTAAATAGCACAAAGATACTCTGAATTGTACAAATGTATCTAATTTCATAGCCAATGACTCTGCTCAGACTTAAGTTTTGTTGATTTACTTAATTTGTGTTGTTTAAATATTTTTTTCCACTCTTAACAAAAATCTATGATCAGTGGTAGATAACATGTTTAAAAGACCGTTGTAGATCAAGAAAAGAGCACTTGTTTGTCAAGTATGTACCAAGCTAATAATGTTAGCTGCTGTATAAGACATGAGCATACATCAGTTTTTTAGCTTTTTGAGGCCAGGAATCCATTTTGTGTTTGTTACCTTATATCCTGAGGGCTGGATAATGCGTATGTGTTTGTAGAAATCAGTGGCAGAAGTGGTGGGGGGTTAGGGAACAGCCAGAAGTTCAGAGCCTGTTTTTGATTGGACAAGATTGAAATTAACACCACACCTCTTCCCCTCACTGGCCCAGAAGCAGGACATTGCATCAAAGGATGCAACCATACCAAAATATTAAATGCCCCTGTCACACACAATTTCCACCAGTGTATCATGGACCCCATAGGGCCCTGTCGAGGCATAAAAAAAAAAAAAAAAACCTATGTTTTCTATTCAAAACTAGCTATATGACTTTTTGCTGCTTAATTATACTCTTAGTCAGAGTCCGTTTTCAAACATTGTCTTTACATTGTGCAGTGGTCCTTTAATTTAAAGGGCTACATATGAAAGCCCCCAAGTAATCAAAGGAGATGTCTGATATGATTAAGGAACCACTGAAGAGTATTGTTTATAGAATGCTATGTGATAATGAGCAAAATGTTATTAAAAGTAAAAAAAAAAGCCTTAAAAATGTTGGCTATTACATTGATTTTTGCTTTAATCGTGGCATGCATTTTGTCTTTATTCCTAACAGGATAAGACACCAGGGAGATTCAGATAATATCTCCTATCATTTCTGCCACTCTTTAATAGCCACTTAAAGGCACATGGAAATATTTTTTTCTGCATCAGAAAGGGGGTATTCGATAATATGTTTTCTTCAGATTATTAACTGCTCTTGGGGACTTGACCTCTGTCAGCCAATGAGATCTACAGACTAAAGTATGCTCTCTACATTTCCTTTTAGTCCGGAAAAAAAAACAGGTTTACTTAATATTTTTTATTAAAAAATAACCATTTTTATAATAAGCATTTTTATAATGTCTAAGGCTTGCTTTTTTGAATACACTCAAAAAATACAGTTGCCATGTTGCTTTAACAGTTGAGCTATGTTGGAGAGCAAGGCCTGGTAGGATTACCGTTCCACCTCAAGCTACAGGCAGATAGTTCATGATGGAAGGACCAATGATACAAACAGAGACATTAGGGTTTAGTTTTTCTTTAAAATGTTCTATATTCATGTTTTACAAATCTGCTGATGTTGTTAGTTTGTAAGATACTTATCAAGTGTGGATTTTCCCTAAACTGCAGTGGTCCTCTAATCGTTTGATAGATGGGTAATATTCACTGTGGAAGAGGGAGAAGTGGATTAAATGGGAAGAAGGAATATACATTTAGTGGAAGTCCTTTGAAGAACAAAATAGAATGATATGGCAATTTTTGGGGTATAGAAGGGCACAATTTCCTAAACCAGACACATTGATGTGGAGCGTTTGGGGAGCATTTCAGGAATCCTTACATAGTAATTAAGGTAAAAAAAAAAAAAAAAAATTGTCCATTAAGTTCATCCTTTTTAGATCTCCCAGATGATGTCCTCTGCAATATGCAGATTAGTTGTTAAAAGTTAGGTTTGTGTGTTATTTATTCAAAAGTGGACAAAAATAACTTTGGTAAATTTACATACTGTTACCACAAATCAGGCTGGACAGTCCATGTGGTTATCTGCAAACCGTGATACTGTCTGCCATGTTTCACTATGAGATCTGTTGTCACGGCTGGGAGAGCAGTAAAATCTGTGAAGTGTAACATGGCAGCCTGCATCACTGAGAAGCAAGTGGTCTGTCCTCCTATGTTACAGGGAGGGTGAGATACTATACCCGCTACCCATTATCCAGGACTCTGCTTTACTATATAATAAGTCAGAGTCACTTTACTTTTTGTACTAGCAGATATCTGACCAGCCGAGTATGCCGGAGTCTCAACCCATACATGCTTCTTACAATATACTGCTTTATATTAGATATCAATGTAGCCATCAAAGGTCCTAACTTTAATTTGAACAAATCTTCAGAATATAGACACAAAATAAAATAGATTAATTGCAAATGGATTTCACAGTAGATGTTCATTATTTGGGGAATTTAAGTATCTATTTAATGGTTTTGTGTCATATTTAGTATAAAGCTGTACACAAAGGCGATTAAGTTGTATTTTGCTTGTGGCCACCCTGTTCTTTTAATCAACCTTTATAATAAATTAGATTGTGAAAAACGATAAGACATTTAATCTCCTAAAGGCCTCAGGGATTCTAATATATGAATAGGATTAAAACAAGTCTTCTGCATATATGTCATTGAAGATTATTTTTATGTGCAACAAACTCTATAAATAAATTATATTTGACCCACAGAGGACAGATTGTTTTTGATGCACACGTGTAAGTAGCCTGTGAAGTGGAGGAATCATAAACTCTCCATCTTGAAGAAACAATAATCAGGGTTACACCTTCTTTCCATGTTAACTTTTTGCAAACTCTAATTTGTGTATGTTTTATTTAGGTACGTTTGATGCAGGAATCTGTTAGAAGAATTATTGAAGCTGAGGAGGCTAGAATGGGTAAACTCATATTTGTTTTCTATTATTAAAGCATCATTGTGATCATTTATTTTTCTATATTGCTTTTGAAAACTAAATTTCATAACAGGCAAAATGTTTTTAGGTACTAAAAATAATAACCACAACCTTCCAAATGTAGATAGAAGCTTCCTGTGCATTCAAATGCTTGCTACTCTTTAGGAATCAGTCCATTGCAGCATAATTACATATAAAATATAATAAATTGGACGCAATATTTTTTTTTTGTACTATGATTGATCTGCCTTTGAGGACTACAATCTCTGAATCCCTTCCTTACAATTTAAAATGTAAATTTCAGCCATTAACTTATTTAAGTTACTGTCACCTTACTTATTCAGCTTATATGCAGAGTGCATCATGGGTAAGGCCGGACTGGAAATCCAAAGCTGGAATCAATATTGCTGGAAGGAATATCAACAACCTCAGATACGCCGATGATACTACTCTGATGGCTAAAAGTGATCAGGAAATAAAGGACTTATTCATGAGGGTAAAAGAAGAGAGTGCAAAAGTTGGCCTGCTGTTCAAAGTTTAAAAGACGAAGATTATGGCAAACGGCAATCTCACTTCCTTCAAATAGATGGGGAAGAAGTGACTGATTTTATTTTCCTGGTATCCAAGATCTCTGCAGTTGGTGACTGTAGCCATGAAATGAAAAGACATTTGCTTTGGGGGACGAAAGCTATGGCAAGCTTGGACAAGCTAGTAAGAAGTAAAGATATTACACTATCAACAAAGGTCTGCACAGTTAGAACGATGGTATCCCCAGTAGTAACATACAGATGTGAGAGCTGTAGAATTGATGGCTTTGAATTATGGTGTTGGAGAAAACTGCAAAGAATCCCTTGGACTGTAAGAAGATCCAAAGTGTTCCCTGGAAAGTATGATCATGAGGCTGAAGCTCAAATAGGATTCTCTAGAGAAGTCTTTGATGCTGGGAAAGATTGATAGCGCAAGAAGAAGGGGACGGTAGAGGCGGAGATGGATAAATTAGGTAATTGAAGCAATGAACATGAGCGTGATCAATTTCAGAGAGGCAGAGTGACAGATGTGCCTGGCGTGCTGCAGTCCGTAGGGTCATGACGCGACTGAATAACTAAACAACAACCTATATAAACTATTTTTTCAGCCAGTTTAATTCACCCTTCAATCTGGTAATAAAGCAACCTAAAGCCATAAGTCATACATGGTGAACTAACTATACATGCAGCCTCTAAAACTTTTTCAGAATATAAACAAAACATAATAATACATTGTCTAATTTATTATCTTTTTTTTTAAGCAATTATGCAGGAGTGGATTCAACCATTTTGGTTTCTGCCGAGAAGGGAGGATACTTTGAATGCCAAAGTATTCTCCATCTAATCAATGGGAATTTGTCAGCTAAAGCTGCCAGTGTTTTCAGTTGGGCAAATTTAATTAGTTTACAACCACACCCTCCTGAAAATGTTGCAGACAGAATCCGGTTAGAATGAGATTAAAATTGTACATTAAGATAAATAATTGCATATAAAACATGTAATAGTTATGTATGTTTTAGTATTTTTGTAGAATATGAATTATTATTGTGGAAAGCCTCACAAATCAAAGGGATCTGATCTATATATTCAACAGATGTGGGTCTTGCCTGTGAATGTTTCAGGGATAGGTGATGAACATAACTAGGTTGTTTTCATTTATTAAACCTGCTGTAATTTTGCATTATAGTGATTAGCAATATGATTAAAATCTGATAGCAGAATCCAAGTTCCAAATATGAACACAAAACAATTTTAAGCCACAAATTAATGATGATTACATTTGCTTTGCCCTACAGGTCTGATAATACTAAATGCTTGGTACGGCAAGTTTGTGACCGATAACAGTAGGAAAAATGAGAAGGTGAAAGTCATTGACGTGACTGTGCCCCTGCAATGTCTGGTGAAGGATTCCAAACTAATCCTCACAGAAGCTTCAAAAGTAAGTAGAAACCACAGACTGACCTAAAGATGCACAGAAAACATGTTGTTGCAATAAGCTAGAGTAAAAATAATGGACATGCTGTGTTTAAGTGGTGTCTTGCTTAATTGGCCATTAAAAATATTATTTATTTTGTTAAAATGTATAGCTGGCATGGCCAGGACCCATGTCTCCTTGTTGAATGCAATGGGTGGGGCAAAAAGCTACTTGTAATTTCCATGCTACACATTTAATCAAAATACAGACACACGCTCCTCTCTATCGCCTGAAACTTGGGAAGAAGGATTTGTGAGAGAAAGAGGGACATGATCTAACTAAAGTAGAGGAATTAGTTCATAAATGTATTACTGTTCCTTTATAAGAGGGTAATATTGGGGGTATTAAGGTATATATAAAATTAATTTAGAAAGTAAATATAGTATGCAGATACATTTATAGTTACAGACATACATATCAAGATAACAAAGGTGTCTTATTGGTACCAAAACGTTAAGAGCCATGAATACTTTCATTTATAGACTTTCAGATTTAATTCGTTTTGATATGCATCAGGGCATGTAGCTGGATTATTTTGGTGTTCTGTACCTTATATATATATATATATATATATATATATATATCACATATATAGTTGTGAGCAGGCGAGCTTGCTTAAGCCGTTGCTCACGCTAGCGGGCTCGCATAGCGAGCCCGCGGCCCTCGCGAAGCGAGGGTCGCAGTTGCTGGCAAGGAGCGCCGCAGGCGCTCCTTGCCAGCAACTGCAGCCCTCGCGAAGAGGGCTGCAGCCCTCGCAGCAACTGCAGCCCTCGCGCTCCTTGACAGCATTTGCGGCCTTTGCGAAGAGAGGGAGCTGTGCGTGCACGCCCCTGGAGAGAGGGAACTGTGCGTGCACGCCCCTGGAGAGAGGGAGCTGTGCGTGCACGCCGCTGGAGAGAGGGAGCAGAACTCCATGCCCCATTAGACCCATCAGACTACTTACATTCACTGGAACATTTCAATTCACCTCCGCCATGTCTCCCCTGCCTGCACATTTTCTGCAGAGGCAGGGAGTTTCAGAATTACGTCACATGCA